>CAMZMU010000063.1:104193617-104339660 GCA_947311845.1 Poa pratensis
GATCTCCTCCGGGTCAGGATCTGTCCTTCTTCTACTCGGGCCAAAACCCTTCCGGGTACCTGTCCGGAAGGTTCCATTGTAAGCCACACTATGAAGAACTCATCAATCCAGACATGCAGGAGTAGGGGCTTTTAGCCTCCGGGGCGGCCTGAACCTGGGTAGCTCCTTGTGTCCCTGTGGTTGCATGCTTTGATCGTGGGAGGAGAGCTTGATCTAGACTCGCCCAAGAAGACGATTCTCAGCCTCCTTCGCGCCCATGCCGAACCTAAAAGGGGGTATCCTATACTCCCGGTGTCCGTGCAACAGACACGACATCTGGCGCGCAGGTAGGGGGGCAAGCGCTGGACTCGCCTACGTCAGCCGCGACGGCAAGCTCTTCGTCGACAACGTCGAGTCTACATCAGGCTCCTCTTCTTCGAAACAAGCCCGTCGTCAAGTTCTTCTTCTGGTTCGCGGTCTACGCAAGATCGCCAAGATCTGCCTCGAGCACCTCGTCCGCGGCCGGATCCGCTTCAGGAACAGCCGTCTCCTCGGGACAAGGCAAGCAGCTGCCTCAGTACAAGCAAAAGTCATGTCGGGAGCTCGGGAGGTCTTTGGAGAGCAAGCGTGCCAGGCATCGCGGAAAGGCTGGGGGCTAGAGGAAGCTCTGGGCGTGGCCCGGGCGCTTCTCTCCTTTCCCCCAGATCAGTGCAAGAGTGATCCCCGTGCGAAGGCATGGATCAACAGCTTGGAAACCTGCTGGACTACGCTCTCCAATGCCCACGCTCCCACGAGTCCTGCCCCGACCATCGACCACGGCACTGCCGTCCCCGAGCCACTACCTCCGGCGGAGGAACAGCCTGAGGACCCCATGGCAAGCGGCCCATGGAACTTCATGAAGAAGGTGCTGGTCAGAGCTCCAACCCCAGGCGTCGTTCGCGGGAGGACATGGAAGGCCAGACCAGACAGCACCTCAAGACCTGCTGCACGCCGTACCCTGCAACCGTCTCCGACCTCTATCACCTGGAGCAAGAAGCTGAGGAAACATTGCGACACTACATCTGGAGGTTCCGGGGCGTCGTCGGACCGCATTATCCCGAAAGTACCTCTGTGAGGCTTCCGTATCGCCGCGTTCCACGTCAACGTCCGCAACCTCAAGATGCGTGAAAAGATGAGCATCCATATTGTGGATACCCTGGAGAGCTTGTGGGACATGGCCAACCGATGCGCCAGGATGGAAGAAGCTGCTAACCTTCCTCCATGCAAGAATCGTTGAAGCAATCCGTGTTGTGTACCCGGAAGAGCCATGTTGCCACAAGATGTACCTGAAGTGTCCAGTTGTCGTTCAGAGACGTCCATGATGATAAAAGATAAGTTACCCTCAAACCTGTTTCTGTAGTCCGTGCTATCTACTTCTCGGGTAACAGAACATGTGGGAACTAGAAAGGCAAGGCTCGACCGTCGTGCGAGCACTCATGGGGTATCGACTCTCCCGGGGGTTAAAAAGCGGTGCGCAGACCTGATACACCCCGGGACGTGCGTGCCAACAGAGTGAGAGGCCTCTTTTGGTATCGGTAGGGCTCGCGAGTGCATGCCTGACCTGTCAGGGCCTCGCGGGTAAGCTTACATCCCAGAAAGTCCTCAAGGATGTGGAGAAAAGTAAAAACATGCTAAAGACAAATAAAAGCAACCCGAGAACTAGAGTAGCATAGCAAGTTCTAGCCTATTCAAGCAAGTTTAAATATGCTGGTACGTGAGATCTGACTCAAAGTTTTTGGGGGCACGAAGTGCCCAGACTTGGTGCAGGACAACTAAAGTGGCGGGAACTTCCTCATGGCGAGTGCAGTCGCGGGAGCTGACACTGCTGGAGAGAAGCCTCGGAAGGAGACGAGGCCGAGAAGTCCGGCAAGGCCACGCCCGGATTGGCCTCTCTGAAGGACGCTATCACCAAGGCCGCCGTCACCTTGCTTGTCTCGTGCTTGTCATTCACAAGCCGGGTGACCATTTGTTCTTGAAAGACGGAGATTGGCGACTACTTCTCTGATGAATCTCGCGACGAGGGGCAGACTCTGGGCTTTGGCTCCAACCCGGGGCTGCAGCTGTGGGCAGATCAGCCGCTTCACTCGCGTCGTCGCCAAGTCGAGGCGGCCTCAACCTCGGCAAAACTTCCTGTGTTAAGACGGCGAAGCTCGGACAGCTCAGAAGATGCCTGGGAGTTGGCCTGGGTCAGCTTCTGACGGCTTTCCTTCAGTGCTGCAAGCTCGTTACCTTGCGCCTCAAAGGATTCTTTCAGCTCGCGGACATCTTCTGGCCGTCATCCTTGGCCTGCTGCTGCAAAGTTCGGACGGACTCCTGCTCCTGATGGAGGGCATTCTTGAATCTTCAATGGTTTGGGCGGCCTCCTACTCTTTGGACTTCCAGAGCTGGATGTCCTTGTCCTTGGCCTCGAGCTCTTCACGGTGGCGGCCTCTGCCTCCCTTAGGCGTTTCTCAGTCTGCTGCTCCTGCTGGAGTTTCTAGAGCTCCAAGGCTTTCTCCTTCTCAGCTAGTTCTGCCTCTCGGGAGGCTAGCTGTCGCTCTTTCGCCAAGAGGACCTTGCCTTGGCGCTCACTTTTGGCCTTCGGTCTGCATCTTTCTTCTCAAGGGCGGAGCAAGGTGGTGATCTGGGTTGCCAAGCGATTCAGCTTGTCCATCCCCATCTGGATCAGCTCCTCGACACTCTCGATGGTCCCACAACGGCGACCTCACGGTCGCACAGGTCTTTGCCTAGCTGAGCTATTCCGCGGATGATGGCATCCATCGCGTCGTCACGCTGATGGTGAACCCTGGAGTAGCTGGGGGGACTCCCGGAGCAGGCACACTTTTCTTGCGGTTGGCGGCCAGGCTCTCCTTGATCTTCATCAGCTCCGCCATCTCCTTGCTGGCGCCAGAATCAGTGGAAAAAGAGGCGAAAGTCGTCAACACCGTCCCAGTCATCAAGGAGCTCTCTATCAAATCGAGGCCTGGACCCGGAATAGGGGTTCGTGGTCTGTGTTCCCATTGCCCGCGAACTCGGGGCGCCCTTGGACACTCTTGACCTCTGAAGGCGAGAGGGAAGGAGGTTTCTCCTGGCTGGTCCCCCCCAAGAAGGCCGCCGGGAGAAAAGGCGTTGGCCACTGAGGCATCTGGGAACAAAAGGATGTCAGGAAAAGCATTGATGCGTCAAGGAAAACGAAGTTACCCGCAAGCTCCGGGTTACCTGCTTGCTCGGGCGTCAAGGCGTCGAGCGCTTTCCCCGGGTGAGCTAGGGAGGTCGCTGTCACGCTCCCCACTCCGCTCCCCGACGGCCTTCAAGTTCTGCTATGGGAGGAGGAGCATCCCTCCTCCATCGGCCCCAAGGCTAGTGGCGGTGTCGTCCTCCGCCGTGTCACGCCGCCTCTTGCCAGTACCCAAGGAAGGAGAACCCCTGCACCAACACTCGGTCATTTTCCTTGGGGAAGGCAAGAAATGCGATGATCCAGAATACTTACAAACACGCTTGCGGAAGATCTTGTGTTTGTCGAAGTAGATGTCGATGAAGCCTGATGAAGAATCTCACGTCCACGCCGGGAGGTGAGATTGTTGTCGTACGTTGTCGTTGATGTAGCCTTGATGAAGTTGTTCCGTTGTCCAAGGAACTCGCTTGCACGAATCCCGCTCTAGCGGTATCCACAATACACCGTGTCAACCCACCCCGTGCGTTCACCGCCTAGCTACTAGCACGTGGTGAAGAGTCAGCCTTGCGGCGTAGTTTAGGTGGTTGTCGTGGTGGTGTCACGGCAGATGCCATAGGATGGCTTAAGTTGGGGGCTCGCTAGGACGTTGGGGGATCCGGGGAGGGTGTGCGCGCTCAAGAAGCACGCATGAAGAACAACGAAGAACACGCAAGAACAACCAAGAACGAGCAAAACCAAGAACAACCAAAGCACACCAAGATGTACCCTGCTTCGGGGCCCCTTGTGGAGGTAACACCCCTACTGCAGCACTAGCCTACTCTCTTTATATCTCAATGATCACAAGTACAAAGTGCTCCTTGAGCTGTATGAAGCAACAATGGTGAGAGCTCTAGGAGGAAGATGGAGCAAGGGGGGAAATGAGGCTTCTTTTGTCGTCCCTCGCCCTGGAGGATGTGCTGGTCTATTTATACACTAACCGGATTACCATTCTGCCCCTGGCCGGAGATGACAATGGCATGGACAAGAGGAACAGGACAAGCTCTGGCTACTGTCACTCAGTCCAGCTCATCGTCAGTCCAACGGCAGGTCTATCTTTTCCTCTTTGAGCTTAAGCCAGCGTAGCCCACCGGAGCCTAGGCCACTGCCCTTTCCCGAAATAGCCGAGTCAGCGCCTAGGGCCTTGCGACCCGGAAAACCCGTGGCTCGACCTGGCTGTCTTCTGAGCCTCGGGCAGGAGACCTGCAGGACCCGTGAACTTACTGACATTACTTGGCCCTTGTGCATTATCCGACATTGCCCTGTGCCGGATCCTTCCTGACCAACCCGGCTAGGTTAAGCCGGATCCCTTCCTCTGATCCGGCTAGACTTTGTCTGATGCCTTTTGGCCTCTCCCTGCACTTTAGCATGATTGAGAGCCAACGACTCTCCCAAGTGATCCGGTCCAAGGGATCCGGCCCAAGTGATCCGGCTTGACCTTGATCCGGCCCACTCTTTACAGCTCTTAACACCACCTCTTTGCCCTACCCGGGGGCAGCCCCCCGACAGTAGTCCCCGAAGCTGGTGCGGTCCTACAGCCTCGGATGGAGGGCCGTAGCAGGTTTAAAACAAACCATTAACCGAATCCCATATCACACAATGTCTCAGGATTTCCCGGGACACTTGGCAGGGAATCTCTGCGCAAAGCCTCATAATCCGGGTCTTTGATTTGACTTGTCACTGACAGCCCGTTATCCGGATCCATCAGGTACTTGAGTGCATTTGACTAAATGACCACGCCTCCTCGGTTTCTCCGTTGACCGGCGCACCCGATCCGGCGCGACCGCTTCCAATTCCGTGACCCACCATGTGCTTGAAATATACGGCCACAGCTGCGACCACAGAGTTTCAGGGCACATCTGATCCGGCCACGCCCCGAAAACCGCGCGGTAGTGCGTCAGTTACCAGCGAGCGGCTATAAATAGGGGTGTGGGGTTCCTCTTCTTCTTCCCCGCACTTCCCACTTCGAGAACTCCATCCGTGCCATTGACGCTGCTGCGATCTCGCCTTCGCGACTTCGCCGCGCCGGAGACCTCGACAACGCCGAGAAAACTTCGCCGGAGCCGCGCACCGCGCCCTGCACCGCCGTTTCTTCACCGAGCTTCTTCCTCGCTGCATCGCAACCGTAAGCTCCTTTTTCTCCGGCCATGGCGACCTTGAGCGAGTTCATATCCCGCTGGGAACTTGCGCCTGTTTCTTGTAGATTCACTCGTGTACGAGTCCATTGTCACGCCTTAGTGCATTCCCTAGATCTCCTTTCTAGGTTTTGCACTAGATTGCCCTAGTTTGGCTTGCCACCGCTTGAGCAGTTCCACATATTTTTACTCGGGATTTCCTCTCTATTTTACTGCTGCGGTAGATCTTGCGTAACCCTAGATTCTCACGAAAAGGTGTTTGTAGTTACCAGCCGAATTACTTTTCCGCAGTAACTAGACAACTTTATCCGGGATAGCTTTTACCGAATGCTTTACATCTGATTCGGTTATGCCATTATCCGATTCGTTCTGGATTAGAGATTCCGAATCTCCTAACTCGGCTATCTCCAATTTCTTGCAGGACTGATTCGGATATGCCGAAGCTGCCCCCCGGCAGTTGGGAGGGTTCCGATGTTACAACAGATGACCTGGAATGGCTGCTGAGCACCCGGCGTATAACACCTGAAGTTATATGCCGAAAACCGGGGAAGGAACTCAAACCGATCACCCAACCGGGTGAACGCGTTGTATTTCTAGCGCACTTCGAGCGCGGATTCGGACTCCCGGCGAGTGACTTCTTCCGGGCTTTCCTAGATTTCTTTGGCCTGCAGCCTCACCACCTTCCGGCTAACGCCTTTGTCTCCTGTCGGCTTTTACCTCCTTTACCGAGGGTATCTGGTCTCTGGCCGACAGTACAAGCCTGGGCGAAGTACTTCCACCTCCGTAAACAGACTATCCCGGGCAGTGACCCGAAAGTGATGACCGCTTGCGGTTCGGCTAGCATTACTCCGAGGGCGGGCTCCATCTTTCCTCGGATCACTGGCCTGGATACTTGCAGGAAATGGCAAAGGTCTTTCTTCTACGTGAAGAGCGCTGAAGGCCATGATGCTCTCAACTTGCCCGAGTTCAGGATCGAGCCCCCCACAGCCGAATTAAACTTCAGATATGATCCGGCTGACACTCTTGCGGAGCTTCAAATCATAGATAAGACTCTGGAGGATTTTCTGGAGAAGGGCCTGCTCTCGGACGATCTCCTCCGGACCTTCGTCTTCCGCCGTGTCAGTCCTCTTCAACAACGTGAGCACAAGATTTGCCACATGAGTGGTTTGCTAGATCCTACCCGGATCAGCAAACATGACCTCACCAGAGCTTCCGTCAAGAGACGGGTAAACGCCATCGCCTACACCGAGATGTCGGACAAGTGGCGGTGGGGCGTGGAGCCGTTCCACCGAGATGCACTTCCCCCACAGGTTTGTTCACCATTCTCCGAATCAATCTATACTTCATCAAAATACCATCGGACTAATCCATATTTGCCTTGTCCATACTGCAGCTGTTCGACCGCCAAATCACCGAAGATGGAGATCTCTCCACCAAAGTGTGGGGACCGGATCGCAGCCCGCTGCGCGAGGGCGAAGAGGATGCGGATACGGACGATTATTTGCCGATTCCGCGTGCCAAGCCCATCCGCAAGGGTAAGCAATCGACTATTTACACCGAAGATGAAGATGATGATTGCTGGATCCTAGATCCCATTGATGCTGTTCCGATTTCATGGTTACCACCTTGTGTTCCAGCCAAACCGGATGCTCAAGGGACATCTCGGAAACGCGATGACGCGTCCGGATCAGATGTCCCTCAAGCCAAGAGAATGAAGAAACCGCCTCCAAGCCGAATCGGCTCAAGCCCATGCCTACCACCAAGGGGTAATGCCAACTTAACTTCATTCGCTTTCCTCCTCTATTATCCGAGCCACCTTATCCGAATTAACTGTTTACTTTGCTCTATGTAGTGACGTCCTCGTCACCGAGCAAACTCATTCATCCATTCTTTCTCCCATTCCTCCACTGGATACGGCCATGGAGCACCAGTCTCCTGAAAAGGCTGTCGCCTCTCCCGCGCGTGCCACAACTGCCAATACTCCTCCGCCGACTCTCGTTCCAGAGTCGGTTATTGACCTGGAGAATGAGGAAATCTCGGGTCCTACCCGAGATTCAACTTGGCCACGTCCTCTGAAGGAGTTGGAGAAGGAAAAAGCTAAGACTTCGGCTAAGTCTTTGACTAAGCCGGATCCTCGCCCTACCCCCAAGGCTCTGAATCAAGAGCAGCAGAAGAAGAAGAAAAAGCAGCAGCAACAACCTCTCGAGAAGCAGCAGAAGCAGCAACAGAAGTATCTAAACCACCACAACAAGCGTCCCAGAACCAACCGAGGCAGCCAGATCCAGCCAAGACCCCGGGCGCATCGCCTCTACCTAAGCCGACTCAAGCCGCCTCTGGCACGACTCCAACCACCTCGGATAAGCAGGTGGTTGCTAGCAGACAGGTTTCCGCCACTCCATCAGCGACTCGGGTGCATGATCAACTCTCTGAGGCGATCACTCGCGCCCGACTTAGTGGCCAGGTTCTGCCGAATCTCCGCACTCCGAGCGGCGACAACCTCGGCTCCGCAGAGCAATTCGTTAAAGCTTGGAATACTGCGGACCTTGCCGAAGGCTCAACTACTTCAGCGTCGCCACACCGGCTGGCCCTAGCCGGATGTTTCAATCTCTACACTCTGTGCAGGCCTCGGTCGCTGAAGCTAACCGGGTCTTCGAGGTAACTTTACCGAATCCTGCTTTTATTTCATCATGATCAATCTGCACTATTCCCAGTCCCCGAGATTCGGGTCGAACGACTGATACTCCTCCGAGTAAGAAAGTCATTCGGCTTGAATCTCTAAAACTTGATCATGAATTTTGTCTTAGCCGAAAAAATCGTGGGACTCCCAGTCCCCGAGTCTCTTTTCCAATTGAGTCGGTCAACTTTCTTTTTTATCAATCTCGGGCCTCCAGTCCCCGAGATTCGTTTTGGCTCCATGCTGCTAGTCTCGGGTGCCAGTCCCCGAGACTCTTTTTACGCCATTAACCTTTTTCTTTCAGGAAACCACGACTGCTCGCAGCCGGATCTTTAAGCAGCTAGTCCTGCAACACCAGGCCCTCCAAGCTTCCTTCGATGCGCAAGGTGAGGAGATGAAAAAGAAAGATCAGGAGCACAAGCGCGCTTTATCGGAGGAAAAGTCAGAAGTGACTCGGCTCCAGCGGGAGCTTGACCGGGTTGGAAAAGTGAAGGCCAAGCTCAAGAAAGACCGGGATACGCTGCAGAGGGAGAAAGACTCGATCCAGAAGGAGCGAGATGCTTTCAAAGCCGGGCTTGCGAAGCGGGCCGAATTGGACAAGAAAATCCAAACGGTCGTTGCAGACGCTGAAGCCGAAGCTAAAGCGGCGAAAGATGATCTGGCTGCTCACAAGGCGGTCAGCGCGAAATGGCTGGCTGATCTTGCTAGCCTCAATGAAGACATGGATCGTAAGTTTGCCGAATCTCCTCTTCCTCCTCTGCTCTTATCCGACACATATTTCGTGTTCCCTCGTTTAATTCGGTGTTAGCTTATCTGAATGTAGGAGAGTTTACCAGCATCCGGCTTCAAGCCGCCAAAGCTGTGAGGGATGCCCGAGCTGAGAGAGCTAAGTTAGCTGGAGCTCCCCTACCAGAGACGTGGGATATCGAAGATCACATTACTGCACTTAAAGCTCGGATTGCTCCTTTGAAGGAGTCCCACATTGATCTGTTCAATGCAAGTCTCAAAGCTCACCGAGTCTTGTTTCCTGAAGCTCGGCAAGTCCGGTCTGCGGACGAGCTAATCAAAGACCTGGATCAGGCGGAGACCCGGTTAAAGCAGTGGAGATCTTCGTCCGCCCGCGCTGGTGCTGACGCAGGTTTGCTATTTATCATGTCTTGGTATGAGCTGATTGATCTCGCCAAAGTGCGCTCCCTTCGCGAGGGTTCTTCATGGGCTTCAGATCCGAACCGGATCAAGATCCGCGAGAAGCTGCCAACTTTATGGCCGAATTTGCAAACACCAAGCATCTTGATCTGAATGCTCCGGTCTACTCGGATGGGGAAGAATCTGAAGAAGAGGAATCGGACGATGCCTCCCTTGACGAATACGCCGAGTCTGAGGGCGAATCTGGTGATTCGGCTAACTCTGCCGAACAACCTCGTATCAAGTCCACCAAAGTACCAGCTTCTGACTCGGCCAAGACTGCCGAACAATCTCCAGCCAAGACTTCCAAGATGCCAGCCACTGACTCGGCTGAAACTGCCGAACAAGCTTTAGTCCAAACTTCCAAGACGCCAGCCACTGATTCGGCTAAGACTACAGACAAGCTTTAGTCAAGACCGCCAAAACTTCAGCTGATCCGGATGTTTCCGAGTCTGCCCAGCCTTCAAGCTCTCCGTCCAAGGTCATTCCTGCAAGTGAGGGTCCTCTTTCAACCGAGGTTCCTCCATCATCCGAGTTCATCCCTGCAACCGAGTCTCCTGCAACCATGGCTCCTTCTTCCTGAATTATCTTAATGAAAAACATTAAATCCCCGGTATGCCGGGAGCAGATGTAATATACAATTTAAGTTCTTCCGAGACTACTTTTATTTTGCTTAATGTGATCCGGACTAGGTTTATGTTGGATCATCTTAAACCGAGTCCCCGAGTCTGTTTTCTTGTTTACTATTTTTGCCGAATCTTTGCTCTTGTCTACCTTTTAGGTGTTGACAGTCGAGTCACAAGATAGGAATCATAGCATACAATACTTGAAACATGCGAGTTGTGGTTTAGAATCATCTAACATAAACAAAAAAGAAATAACAGGGGTTAGTAAACGACATGTGCCGAATCGGTTTTGGACCGAGTCCCCGAGTCCATTTTCATGTTTCCCATATTCCCCACCTCTGCTCTTGACTACCATTTTGGTGTTTGTCAGTCGAGTCACGAGATCAACAACACAGCATACATTACTTGAATTTTGGGACGAGGTTCAAAACAATCCGACACATGAACGGTATGGACAAAACAGTAATAAAAAACACATGCATAAGGACGAGGCAGTCCCCGAGTCCAGACTCGGATTGCCGAAATTTCATTTATGATAAACTGAGATACATACATTGCGCCCCTTAAGAGTAAAAGGGTCGAAGCAGAGCTACATTCCAGGGTCGCTTGGTTTCTTCTCCGGGTCTGTCCAGGCCATCCTTCCTTGGTTCCTGTGCGTCTACAAGGTAGTACGAGTCATTGTGCATAGCCTTGCTCACAATGAATGGTCCCTCCCATGGAGGTGATAACTTATGTCGGCCTTTGCTGCGCTGCACCAGCCTTAGTACTAGATCTCCTCATGAAACACTCGAGGGCTGATCTTCCGACTATGATAACGTCGGAGACCCTGCTGATATACTGCTGTCCGAGATAGGGCCAATTCTCTTGCTTCCTCTAGCAGATCCACTGCATCTTCCCGGGCCTCTTTTGCCTCGGTTTCGGTATACATTGTCACCCTTGGTGCATCATATTCTATGTCAGTGGGTAGCACTGCTTCTGCCCCATATACCAGAAAAAATGGCGTATAGCCAGTTGACCGATTCGGCGTGGTCCTTAACCCCATAGTACTGATGGTATCTCATCTATCCAGCACCCCGGAGTCTTTACCAGAGGTTCTATTAACCGGGCTTTTATCCCAGCTAATACCAAAGCATTTGATCTTTCCACCTGTCCATTGGACTCTGGGTGTGCCACTGAGGCTATGTCTAACCGGATCCCCTTATCATGCAGAATCGGGCAAACTCTCCCACAGCAAAGTTCGTGCCATTATCCGAGATGATGCTATGGGGGTAACCGTATCTCAAAATGATTTCTTTCAGGAAAGTTACAGCCGAATGACCATCCACTTTCCGGATTGGTTTCACCTCTATCCACTTGGTGAACTTATCCACCATCACCAGCATATGTGTCATGTTACCCCTAGCCGGCTTGAATTCTCCCACCATATCCAAACACCACACAGCAAACGGCCAAGTGATAGGAATTGTTTTGAGCGCCGATGCGGGTAGGTGTGTCTGCTTGGCAAACCTTTGGCATCCTTCACATTTTCGGACTATGTCCTCTGCATCTGCATGAGCAGTGGGCCAGTAAAACCCATGCCGGAATACTTTAGCCACCAGGGCTCTTGTACTGCAATGATGCCCACATTCTCCTTGATGTATCTCCAGGAGCATCTCCTTGCCCTCGGCTGGCTCCACGCAACGCTGTAGCACCTCGGTTGCACTCCTTTTGTATAACTCCTTGTTTATGATGGTGTAACCCTTGGACCTCCTCTGCACTCGCCTAGCTTCGGTTTCATCATTTGGCAAACTCCCCTCCGACATGAACTTCATGATTTCTTCAGCCCACTCCGGTACTGGATGCAAAGGGAATAAGTGCTCATCTATTTCCACTGGTTCGGCCGCCATTATTTCTTCTATCAGTCTCTGTCCATTCCCTAAGATTCGGTTAGCACCATCTTCCTCTCTTCCCCTCTTCCCTAAGATTTGGTTAGCATTCCCGAGTCTCGGTGCGCAGTCCCCGGGTCTTCCCAAATGTACCCGACATCAACATTCATAGGAACAGCTTCAGATTCTTGCTTTGGGATAAAAATTGACTCGGAATCAGGTGAAGGCTTGATTGAAGGGATCCTTAGGTGATTCAAGGATATCCCGGGTGGGATTGCATCCCTAGACGACCCGAGTTTTGACAGGATATCAGCAGCTTCGTTCTCCAGCCGAGGTATGTGCTTGTACTCGCAGCCTTCAAAAAATCCTGAAATTTTCTGGACATGAAATCGATATAGTGCCATATTGGCATCAAGGGCATCCCAATTTCCAGAAGACTGCTGCACCACTAAATCTGAATCACCAAAACATTCTATCCGGCGGATGCCGATGTCCTTAGCCACATTAAGCCCATGGATCAGTGCCTCATATTCGGCCACATTGTTTGATGCTGAGAAATGAATCTGCAACACATATCGCAACTGATCTTGCTTCGGTGATGTGAGTACTATCCCAGCACCCAGTCCGATTTTGGTTTTGGAGCCATCAAAGTGCAACTTCCAGTAATTGTAATCGGCTTGGTGGCTCATACTGCATCTCGGCCCAGTCACAAAGGAAATCCGGTAAAGCCTGAGACTTGATAGCATCTCTTCTCTCATAATGCGGGGTGTAAGGAGACACTTCTATTGCCCATTTGGCAACTCGGCCAGTCGCATCTTTGCACCCAATGATCTCCGAGATTGGAGCTTCGCATACTACGGTGATCGGGTGCTCCTGGAAGTAATGTTTCAACTTCTTGGCCGCCAGGTATACACCATATGTCATCTTCTGGTAGTGAGGATAATTCTGCTTTGAGGTTGAGATCACCTCGCTTAAATAGTACACCGGTCTCTGCACGGATTTACCCTCCTCTTCTCGCTCTACCACTATCACCACACTTACGACCCGGTTAGTGGCCGCAATGTAAAGTAGCATTGGCTCATTCGGCAAAGGTGATGCCAAAATTGGTGCAGTGGACAACATCTTTTTTAATTCATTGAAAGCCGAGTCTGCCTGCGGGGTCCATGTGAACCCGGTGCTCTTTTTCATCAATTGATACAAGGGCAAGGCTTTTTCTCCTAGCCGACTCACAAACCGACTCAACGAGGCTAGACACCCGGTGAACTTTTGTACATCTTTTAGACATTTAGGCAATTTCATGTTTTCTATGGCTCGGATCTTAGCCGGATTCACCTCAATACCTCGGCTCGATACAAGGAAACCGAGCAACTTTCCAGCCGGGACACCAAAGGTGCATTTATCCGGATTCAATTTTAACCGATACTTTCTCAAGTTCACAAATGTTTCCTCGAGATCCTCGAGGAGAGTGCGTTTTTCTTTAGTTTTGATGACGATATCATCGACATACACTTGCACATTTTTGCCCATTTGAGAGTGTAAGCATTTCTGCATACATCTCTGATAAGTTGCACCGGCATTTCTCAAACCGAAACACATGACACGATAGCAATACGCCCCATACGGGGTAATAAAAGCAGTCTTTATTTGATCTTTGGGGTTCAGTGGTATCTGGTGAAAACCAGAGTACGCATCAATAAAAGACAACAACTCACACCCAGCAGTAGAATCGATCACTTGATCAATCCGAGGTAAAGGAAAGGGATCCTTCGGGCACGCCTTGTTCAGGTTGGTGAAGTCGATGCACATGCGCCACACCTTGATCACCGCTGGTTCGTCCTTCTTCTTCTCTACCAGAACCGGATTGGATATCCAGTCTGGATGCAACACCTCCATAATGAATCCGGCTGCAAGTAGCTTAGCCAGCTCATCAAGCACCACTTTTCTTCGATCGTCTGAAAGACGCCGAGTCGGTTGCCTCACCGGCTTCACATCCGGCCTGACAAATAAAGAGTGCTCTGCCAACTCCCTCGGAACACCAGGCAGGTCCTTAGCCGACCATGCAAAGATATCCCGATTCTCACGGAGGAAGTGACAGAGCGCGCTTTCCTATTTCTCGCCCAACCCGGCACCAATGATGGCCATGCGCTCCGGATTCTCCGGGTCAATGGGGATCTTCTTTGTCTCCTTGGGCACCTCAAATGTTGCACCTGCATCCGGATTGGTCATAGCCAGCACGCCGAGCTGAGCTGACTTCGCCATCGCCACTACTTCATGCATCTTGCTCTTCTCAGCTTGGATCACCAACGACTCGGCTAAGGTGGAACCGACCGTGGCACACTGTATGGCCTTCTTGTAATCTCCCGCAACGGTGATGATACCATTCGGGCCAGGCATCTTCATCTTGAGGTAGGCACATGAGTGGATATCATGAACTTGGCTAATGCCGGCCTGCCGAGCAGAGCATGGTATGGGCTCTCCAAGTCTACCACCTCGAATTCGAGACTCTCAAGTCGGTGATTGTCCTTGGTACCAAACAGCACATCTACCCAGATCTTACCCATTGGGGAACAAGACACCCCGGGTACTATACCATGGAAGGTGCAACTGCTCTGCTGCAACTGATTCGGCGAATAACCCAACTTGACCATTGTGTCCCGATACATGATGTTTATAGCACTGCCATTGTCAATCAAGACTCGAGTGAATTTCACATTAATCTTGGGTCCAACCAAAGTCGGATCCACCACCAGTGCGTAGTTTCCTGGGCTTGGCATAACCCTGGGATTATCAGCCCTGCTCCAAGTGATCTCCTGCTCGGACCAGTTCAGGTATTTTGGGACTGCTGGTGTGACTGCATTCACCTCCTTCGCCCTTCGCAGCTGACTTTTCTTGTCAGTTGGCTCGGTCACAAAAACCACATAACTTTGATGAGCCTCCTTGTAATCATTTCCGGGGTATCCACCTTGCCGACTCGGACCAGCATTGTTGTTGTTGCCTCCCATATTTACCAGGTTAACCGGCTTTGTGGCTGCCGGCCTTGGAGCTCCTTCGTTCACCGGGGTTGCATTGGCTCCGGATAAAGGCGTATTTGGCCTGAAATTCGGTCTAGGAGCACCTCTCTGAGGTGGCCCTCTCTGACCTTCCGCCTGGATGCGATGATGCCAGCTACAATTCCGAGTTGAATGATTGGCCGGCTTGCGTGGGTCTGTTGTGTGATAACGGCAAGGCCCATCTATCATTGCCTCAAAAGTTAGAGGTGGACTCGGTCCATCCCACACTTTCTTTGCCCAGGCACCTTGATTCGGCCTCCAAGCTGGACCCTCATTTTTTGGTCTCTGGCTATCAGGATGATCCATATTTACTGCAGCAACCTGATCTGAACCGTATCTGTAATCCGGATCTCTCCTCTTATAACCGAACTCATGTCGGTCACTGGGCCTCAATGGTCCAGTTCGGTTGTTGACCGGTTGCCTCCTGCTTGTTCCCACCACATCCAACGCTGGCTGCGTCGGATCGCCAAGAGCATATGTATCTGCTATCCGGATCATTTCCGCCAGGGTCTTTGGCATATCCCTCTGGAGCTTCTGCCAAAGCGGGGTGCCATGTCGGCAACCCTGCGCAAACCAAGAAATGGCCTGCTCCTCCACGACACCTTCACAAGAATTGCGAATGTTGCTCCACCGAGTCAAAAATTCTCGGTCTGTCTCCCGCTCTTCCTGCCTGCACGCAGACAAGAGCTGAGGTCGGTTTGGCCTCTTGTAAGTGCTGGAGAAGTTGCTGTAAAACGCCTGCTCCAAATCCATCCAAGAGTTGATACTACCCTCTGGTAAGTTATTCAGCCAAATCCGGGCTGGCCCTTCCAACATATGCGGGAGATACCGGACCGCCCATCGGCGATTGCCCCCCGCAATGTGCACCGAGGATACATAGTCTATCAGCCAATCCTGCGGCTTAGTGCTGCCGTTATACGGCTTTGTGATTCGGCCAAGCTGAAACAACGGCACATTCGGCTCGTTCATGATCCGAGGCCCAAAGCATGGAGGACCTGGTGGGCCTTGCTCTTCCAGCTTCTCGGACTGGTAAATCCTATCCAACTGAGACGCTGATCATCCGGATCCAATGTCCGAGGTCCCAGCCTGGATGCAAGTGCATTATCATACGTTTGGTATCCGGCTCGCGCCATAGCCGAATTACCATCATCATAGCGGTAGCCCGCCTGGCCACCACCTTGCTGCTGCGCTTGCACCATTACTTGCTGCTCCTGCCGGGGTTGATTCTGCCCAGGAGGACGAGGTGGTTGACCTCGGCCAGCCGAATTACCCCTTCCGGCTCCCGGATTGCCTTGTCCGCCATTGTTTCTGCTCTGGCCACCTCTTCCTTGAGCAGCTAGCTGCTTGCCGGCATACTCAGCATCATAGGCCTGCAGCTGTTTGCTCTTGCCCGAATTCACGCTTTGGGCCCGGTCAACTCCGACATGCGGGGATGACGCTTGCCCCTTGGATCTCTGGCTAACGCCTTAGCCGACACTACTACCCGAGAACCACCAGCGTCCGGATTAGCTTTCCGGTAAGCCTCATTCTGCCGGTTACACACATCAACCAGCTCATTGACCCTTTCTGCCTGCTTGCGCCAAGCATCCCCGGTTAATGTGGTCAACTCGGCTCGCGCTGCCGCTGCAGCCCTAAGATTCTTGGCCGGGGAGCTATACACCGGCTTGCCTGTACCCGATCTATGACTAGTAGCCTTACTCGAGCTCGATCTTGCGGCTCTAGCTAACTCGTCATTGAGGTCCTTACCCCTGTTACGCAAATCTGTTCTCTTGCGTGGGTGAGGCGCTACCGGAGTGAAACCATCGGTGATACCATTGGCAGCATTATATTCTCTCATGTCTCTATCAAATGCTTGCCTAGACTCTACCACTAACCGGGCTTCTCTTTGCAACCTCAGGCGCTCTGCCTCTAACTCGCTATAGTGGACTCTACGTTTGCCCCAGGTGCCACTGGCCGAGATAACTTTTCCAGGACATCCTCTAAGGGAGCCTCCCTACTTGACATGCCAAGTGGGCCAACCGGATCCGGTTTCTCCTTTGGGAACTTCGCCGTCCGAGCCGGCTTGTCCACCGGATCGGTTGGCGTGACCAGTACCTCGGGCATGCTATTGCCGGCATCTCCTTTGCCTGCTCCAGCACTTGGTCCGGTCATCATCACCTCCACGCTACTCCCGGGGCGAGCGCTACGCCGTCCGAGAGCTGCGCGGAAAGAAGGAGGGTCCTCGGCCACGAGCACCTGCGCCGGGTACTCGCGGACAAGCTCGGTGGTGACGTAGGTGAGGAAGCTGCCGAACTGGATGAAGCATCCATCCACAGGGAGTGGCCCTCCCGCGAAGCAGCCGGCGTTGTCGCTGATGAAGGTGAACCCGCCGTAGTTGCAGACGAGCCCTGACAGCACACGTACGCCGGAGCTGGTGACGGAACCCGTCCGGATGGAAACCCCAGCCAACGCCACTGCTTGCCCCACGGTGGGCGCCAACTGTCGTGGTGGTGTCACGGCAGATGCCATAGGATGGCTTAAGTTGGGGGCTCGCTAGGACGTTGGGGGATCCGGGGAGGGTGTGCGCGCTCAAGAAGCACGCATGAAGAACAACGAAGAACACGCAAGAACAACCAAGAACGAGCAAAACCAAGAACAACCAAAGCACACCAAGATGTACCCTGCTTCGGGGCCCTCTTGTGGAGGTAACACCCCTACTGCAGCACTAGCCTACTCTCTTTATATCTCAATGATCACAAGTACAAAGTGCTCCTTGAGCTGTATGAAGCAACAATGGTGAGAGCTCTAGGAGGAAGATGGAGCAAGGGGGAAATGAGGCTTCTTCTTGTCGTCCCTCGCCCTGGAGGATGTGCTGGTCTATTTATACACTAACCGGATTACCATTCTGCCCCTGGCCGGAGATGACAATGGCATGGACAAGAGGAACAGGACAAGCTCTGGCTACTGTCACTCAGTCCAGCTCATCGTCAGTCCAACGGCAGGTCTATCTTTTCCTCTTTGAGCTTAAGCCAGCGTAGCCCACCGGAGCCTAGGCCACTGCCCTTTCCCGAAATAGCCGAGTCAGCGCCTAGGGCCTTGCGACCCGGAAAACCCGTGGCTCGACCTGGCTGTCTTCTGAGCCTCGGGCAGGAGACCTGCAGGACCCGTGAACTTACTGACATTACTTGGCCCTTGTGCATTATCCGACATTGCCCTGTGCCGGATCCTTCCTGACCAACCCGGCTAGGTTAAGCCGGATCCCTTCCTCTGATCCGGCTAGACTTTGTCTGATGCCTTTTGGCCTCTCCCTGCACTTTAGCATGATTGAGAGCCAACTGACTCTCCCAAGTGATCCGGTCCAAGGGATCCGGCCCAAGTGATCCGGCTTGACCTTGATCCGGCCCACTCTTTACAGCTCTTAACACCACCTCTTTGCCCTACCCGGGGGCAGCCCCCCGACAGTGGTAGATCTAATCAACTAGATTAGATCTATATGAGAAGATTAGAGACATCTAATTCTCAACACATGAGATCCACAAGAGAGAGAGAACTTGCAATTGCTTCAATTGTCTATCAAACCCTAGGGGCTTGGGGCTGCTTATAAAGGAGGCCAAGGGGTGGAGGGACTTGGGGAAGGGGCCAAGCCCTTCCCCTTTGGGCCGGCCGGCCAAGGAAGGGAGGGAGGAGTCCCTCCCCTTCCCCAACTCGGATTGGGGGGAGGAGTAGGACTCCTCCCTCCAAACCTGCCTTTCCCAAACAAGGAAGGGGGAGGAAACCTCCCCCTCCTCCAACTCGCACCAAGGAAGGAAGGGAGGGGGGGGGGAAGGAAACCTTCCCCTCCCCAACTCGGATTGGGAGGGGAGGTCCCTCCCACCCGCCTCCTGCCATGTGGGGCCCGCCCTGGGCCGCCGCCCCATGTGGGGCCCGCCCTGGCCGCCGTCCTCGCCGTCGGGAGGGGGAGTCCCTCCCCAACTCGGACTCGGCCTCCCCCCACATACCATGTGGGGTGCGGCTACCTTGTGGGCCCCATGGGCCCACTTGGCAGCCCCCTTTTATCGGGCTCCAAATAAAATCCTTTGTTTATATTTTTCCAATATAATTAATTAAGTAAATAATTAATTTGTTTTGTCTAATTAATTCCTAAATGAATATTTCCTTTTACAGAAAATTCCCGGAATTAACTACTTATCATATAACTCATATTTATATGAACCGGGATACCTAGTATCCGCCGACAAAACATCGGAACAATATTTCCTTCTTTATAAGCACTCGGATTAAATCCGCTGATGATAGAAACCATTCCTATCATCCCGGGACATTAGATGTCCGCTTTCTCTCTAACTTATAATTCACCGAAACAAGTCCCAGTGACATCGGAGCTACTCCGACACAATCTCATTCCCACTAAAACTACAACTTTACTCTCAATCAAAGATTGACCTACAGCTTAAGCGTGTGACCCGAAAGGTTCATCAATCACAAAGTATTGTTTGGGAGCTTACCAAACAATAACTAGCAGTGAGTTAGGCATTCGTACTGGCACCCTTGTGTTGTGAATGAACAACAGAACCTGTGCGTTAACCATTACTCTTAATCCCCTTACGTACACGATACCAATGATATCTCGAGATTGAGACAATGTGCTCTAGTGTGATCAAACCCTTTGATCATAACACATATTATTCTCGTACCAATATCATTCTCTTTTCTCATTCCGTATTTATGTTGTCCCGTGATAAATCACGCTTATGTCTGGCCAGACGATTGGGTGACAACAACAATACTTGAGATGGCCTAGAGGATGTATCTCTCCATCGTCTGGAGGAGTAAGTGCCATTCTTGAACGATCTCTGTTCCAATACATATTCTAGTTCAAGCCCAAAAGCCACCTATCATAGTCCCATGTTACTGCAAGACGTTTGATGGAAATCAAAACTCGAATGTCGAATAAGCGGTCACAAGATATTCTCATAGCATAGGGATCCAGCTAATGATAACTAGATAGATGATCAATCGCTATTTCATCGTCGACGATTTGTCTCATAGCAAGATCATACGGTGGGTCGGTTCAGTGCGATTATCATTCCAATAATCCACTCCTATAGTTGAATGACTTATACAAAGTCCATGACCAGGAAAACACGATCATCGAGCAACAAGATAGGCTAGTCTTAGAGACAAGACCAGGAACTCTTTTTCTGTTCATATCTCTACACGTGTATCGGAGGTTTTCCTTTTACATACGTTGTATTTGCTATACAAGTACCCAATACAGTTGTAGTATAAAGATACAAACATTAATAATAAACATGGAGATAAATAATAAACATAATTATTATTGTCTCTAGGGCATATCTCCAACACAGCGTCCAACGCTGGCCCCTTAGCCTTCTCCGCGGCAGACGGCGCCTTCTTCCTCGCCGCCGCCTCGGCCCTCTTCGTGGAGGATGTCTCGGCTGCCCTGCGAGCCCTTGGGGCCACCGACGCCCGGGCTCCGTCTGTCCCGGCAGTAGCACCAGCATCCCCAGCATCTACGCCCGCGACAGGCGGCTGGACGACACCATCGCCCTGAGGCTCATCCGGCTGAGTCCTCTCGGGCGTTGGCGGCGCCTGGCGCTGCTCCTCGTGGCCGGCCTCTTCCCGCTCCGACGAAGCAGCCGGGTGAGAGGTA
Organism: Poa pratensis; assembly: GCA_947311845.1. NCBI lineage: Eukaryota > Viridiplantae > Streptophyta > Magnoliopsida > Poales > Poaceae > Poa > Poa pratensis. The sequence goes on from CAMZMU010000063.1 coordinate 104,214,014, forward strand.
GCCGGTTTCGCTCCGCCAATGGTCAGGGACAGCGGCGCCCTGCAAAGAGCGTCACATTTTTGACTCCCCGAGACAAGCCGAGACAAGAAAGCAAGATCACAAGAATACTTACGCGTGCTTGTTCCCCGGGACTCTCTTGGGCCGCTTCCTCACCAGCGGCTCGTCGTCCTTGTCGTCGCCTGGGCCGACTGGCGTAGTCGGCTTCGGCCTCTTCCCGCGAGGGGCCGAGGTCGACCCCACGGTCTCTGCACTCCCGGAAGAAGAATCTGAAAGATCAATAACTTCGACAGGCTTTTTAACTTCATCAACGCAAACCCCAGACGCACCCGGCTTACCCCGAGCGGTCGGAGGAGGAGCGTCGTCCTCATCGTCAGCCGGAACCGCCTAGCGCCCGGCTTGCGGTCCCTAAGCCGCAGGCTCGCCTTCGCCGGCTGCCGGAGCAGTTTGCAGCAGGACGAGGTTGGGGAGGAACTCGGGCCGTCAGGCCCGTCCTCCGCCAGCTGAACCTTGAAGATCTGCGGAGCCGGATAAATGAGTATCCGGATCAGAAGAACGAAAGCAAGAGCGAGGAATTAAGTTACCGTGGGCGGCCTGTGCTTGTGGGTGTGGGGTGCCCGGCCGAACCTCCAGTCCTCCGCAACCGGAGACTCCTTGGCGATGTGGCGAAGCCAGATGTTCAGCGTCGACAACTTGTACTTCCGCCAGGTCAGCCGGGTGGGGTCGAGGCGCCCGTTCATGTGGCAGATCTTGTGGGATCTCTCCTGGAGCGGCGCCACCCGGAGATAGAGCCAAGCCAGAGTCGGATCCCGCGACGTCAGGCCCTCCTTGACCAGCTGCTCGATCTGCTTGATCATCTTGTCGACCTCTCTCTGGTCGCCCCTGACCTTGGTGCCCCAGCTCGCCCTATCCGGGACGACCGGGTCGAAGGACGGCAGCCGGATGTGGTCCTCGCCCGCCCGAAGGTTGCGGACGTAGAAGTAGGAGCGCTGCCACTCCTTCACCATATCCGGCTTCTTCAAGGCCGGCAGGTCCGTCCCGCGGCGGTAAACGACGGCGCTCCCGCAGTTCACCCAGCCGGTGGACTCGTCCTTCCCCCACCACCGGGCGCGGAGGTAGAAGAGCCGGCAGAAGAGATCAAGGTTCGGCCAAATGCCGAGCCATCCCTCGCAGACGGAGGAGTAGTAGCTGAGCGAGGCCATGGAGTTGGCCCCGAGGTGATGCAGCTGCAGCCCAAAGAAGTCCAGGAACTCGCGAAGGAACGGGCTCACCGGCAACGCGAGCCCACGGTCGAGATGATCCACGAAGATGAGGACCTCGCCGTCGCGCGCAACGGGGATGACTTCGTCGGGCTCCGCGAGGCGCACCCCCACAGTCTCCTCCGTCCCGATGAGGCCTGGTCGCGCATGCGCCCGATATCTTCCGCGGTAATGTGGGAGCCGCGCCAGTCGCCGCCGCCCTCGTTCCCTCCCGCCATGTCGGGATCCAGCGCGAAGGAGGAGAAGGAAAGAAACCGCGGCGCCGGCGTGGAGACGCGGTGGCCCGTGGTCGCCGCGGCCGCACGAAGCCTCGGAGGCGTCGAGGGTCGTTTTTGCCGGAGCACGAAGGCCGGAGGCGGTGGCCCGTGGTCGACGCGGCCGCGCAAAGCTTCGGGGACGCCGGACGGAGGACTCGCCGGAGAAGAGGAGGAGCAGCACGGCGGCGGCGCTGTGCTCAGTGGAGGTTGGAGGCGAAGGGGCGGAGGAGTTCGAATCCTCTCCCCGGTGCCTCCGCCCCCCCCCCCCCCCCATTTATAGCGGGAACCCGTAGTGCGAACTGCCCCCGCAAAAGGCGCCACGTGGCGAGCAACCGCTCGATCGTGGGCGGCGGTTCCGCCACAAAAGATCCCGCACGTGCTGGGAGCCGCAGAAGATCCCGCGACGAAGCCGAGGCGCCGCGCCTCGACTGCCGGGCAACCGCCCTACAAGCGGATAGGACGTGCGGACGTCATCGCTTTCGTCATCAGCTGCAGCCGGTCAAAGCGTCGCCTCGACTGCCGGGCCGCCGCCTGACTGACGGATGGGACGCATCATCATCACCGACGACCCGGCGACAGCCGGCCAGAGACCTCCTTCGACCAACTACGTCATCGACAACCGCTAGCTCACCATCTACTCGACGTTCTATCTTCAAAGATTGTGAACACGCAGAAGCCCTCCGCGCCGTAGCCGGCGGCACAGCTCCAACGTGTTCGGGGGCTAGTGTCGTGGGGATGAAACCCGGGTACCCAAAGACCCACAGAGTATCCCGAGTGAAACGCAAAATCCAACTCAGCCGCCTGCATCCGTCCGGCTGGGACCGCCTGCCCCAAGGGCAGCCGGCCCCCGCCTGTCTCGTCGTACACTCCAGGGCGACATGGGTTAAAGGAGGAAAATACTGGCAAGGACATCATCACGATTCCCAGGGACAAGAGGAAGACGACAAGGGGCGCCCGCCCATTGCGACCAAGGGTCAAACAAGGTAGCCGGGCACGGCTGCCCACAGCCGGGGCATTGGCCTCTCACCCCTCGACAGGGAGAAGAAGACAAGGCTCCCTCCACCAGTACACCGATGGGACGTCCCGAGAAGTGTCCGTCGTACCGCACGGACGGCAGCGTCACAACCGGCTAGCCAACCACGTAACCCAGGCATGGGCTAAAGTGGAGGCTAGCCTGACGTCCTCTACACAGCCGCGTACCTGAGAAGGACCCCACGAGGGGTCAACGAAGCCCCATTGGGCGTAGCCGGAAGGAGGTACCTGCCCTTTCGGGCGTGCTGTACGAAAAGCAGCCTACGTCATGATCAAGGACTCCTATAGACCTCGTCAGTCGGCTGTACGGACAGCCGGCCCCACCTGTAAGCCAGACAGCCGAGCCTATATAAGGCTGCCTGGGCACCCATGTAGAGGGTAACGAACACTTCATTCCTTCCACCCCCCGAGCAAGTTAGCAGATCAGAGCCATAGAGAGCTCAGCATACAGCTCAAGGAGCACCATTGTACTTTGTTCACAGATAGCAGAGAGCTCGTGCAGGAGTAGGGGTGTTACCTCCATCGCAGGGGCCCGAACCTTGGTACATCGTGTCTTAGCGCATCGGCGCAATCCCTGCGGGTGCCGAAGCTGCAGATCGCTGCTCCCATCCTTCTACTCAAGCCACCCCGTGTGGCAATGCCGTGCAACATACCACGTCACCTGGCGAGTCGCCGTCGTGCTCGTTCCGCAGCGGGGACGGCACGGCGTACCCGTACGGGATCGTCTCCACGGGATGTGGATGCGTCCTGGCTCTAGGGCGGCGTAGGTAGAGCCGTCCGCGTGGTGGCGAACGCCGTTGTTCGCGGCGTTCGCGGATGACGATGTCGGTGCCTCCTCCTCCACGACGCGGAGGCGAGCGCGGCTCCTCCTTCACCGGACGGCAGCGGCGGCGTTGCTGCTGCTGCACCTCCTGGTACCGTGGCCACACGGGCAGCAGCCGCAACGGGGTGGTGTTCCCCGCCCTTGCGTGCTGGCGCGCGGCGGCGATGGCGGAGTCCACGGTGTGGCCTGTGCCGCCCCACCACCGGTGACGGCCTTCCGCGTTGTGGCGGGCCGGCCTTCTCGGGCCGTCGTAGAACGCGAGCGCCTCCGTCTGCTCGCGCTCGAACCGCCGCAGCCACGCTCCCCAGTTGTTGTCGTCGTACTCGGGGAGGGTGCGCTCCTGCGGGGTTAGCCAGGACCGGCGATGCGCGATGTCGCGCCGGATCTGGTCCGGCGTCTCCGGCAGCGCCGGCACGGGGAGGCCGCCGTGGGGGGACGTGTGCCACCCTGAGGGCAGACGCGCGTCCGGTGGCACCAGCAGGCCGTAGCGGTACAGGTCTCACGCCTCTTCGGTGGAGACCGTGCGCCCGTTGCGCCTGTTGCTGCTGCCCTCCCAGTTGTTCGCCATGGACACAGTGGGAGGCGGGGCGACAGAGGGTGTGGGAGAGGGATAGAAGCATAGTTTAAAAAACCGGACCGGACCGGCGGTTCAACCGGAAAAAACCGGAACCAGGGCCTCTCCCGGTTCTTTAAGCGCACTGGACCGGCTGCGCCAGCGGGCCGGATTAAACCGGAAAAACCGAGGTTCGACCGGCGGTTTTCGCAATAAACCGAGCCATCCGGTCCAACCGGTTCAGTTGTCTGTGTTTTGAAAAAATTAATTGAAGCGAGTGGAATTCGATCCCTGCACGTGTACGTGCGCGTGCATGGTGGAGTCGGACCCAAACCAACTGAACTACGACCACATGTTGTACAATCTAGAGAAACGTTCCTATTCTAGCCTTATTGGCACGGTGGCAGCTTATATGCAGATATGTGATGGCTACTTAGCTATTGGCTGTTGCTACCTTTTTTTAACAAGGCTATTTGCTGGCAAGTTGCTGTTCATTTTGACTACTTTGTTATGTCATTAGTATGCCAAATTGCAAGTCTGAAATATTTTGCATACCTAATTTTTTATTTATTGCAGCATTTATAAGTAAAAATATATTACTTTATATCTTAAAAAACCAGACATTGAACCGGTGAACCAGCGGTCCGACCGGTAAAAACCTGAACCGACCGCCTCACCGGTTCGATCACTGGTCCGGTTTTTTAAACTTGGGATAGAAGAGAGGGCGGTGTGGGAGAGAGGGCGTCGTGGGAGAGGCGATTTAAGGGCGGCAGAGGAGGGGAGCTGGGCGGTGCGCGAGCATCCGCGCCGGCGTAAATGCGTTGCGTGGGAACGCCACGACGCCGGCGCGTGGACTGTCGCGCACGCTGTTGCCGGCGCTAATTCGACGCGTGCCGGCAGGCGCCGCCGCCGTCTCGTCGCATCGCCTCCCGTCCAGTCCCATCGCCCGGGAGACTGCCCGGCGACTGACCGCCATTAACGCGGCGGAACGGCCTCCTGCGCGCCTTCATTAACACGGGCGCGGCGCGTCGTGTGTGTATGACGGGCGGGCCAGCGCTGTCAGGGCCATGTCCGAGGCGATGTCCGGCAAGTTTGGAGGCCCTATTGGGGGTGCCGGACATAAAATCGCTCGGGGCGAGACTTTGGGGGGTGCCGCTGGTGGCGGTTTTTACTGTCTGGCCCCCCAAAGGGCCTTTGGGGATCGTTTGGAGGCCCCCGGTGGAGATGCTCTAAAGGAAGAGAAATTTTGACACCGCTTTAAAATGCAGTTTTTATTTGGCACTAGACAAATTTTTCTTCCGTACTTAACATCTGGTTTTGATTCGTTTCGCTGTGCGACACCGCCGTGCTTCTTCGTTTTAAAAAAAAAAAAACTCTAGGCAGACCAAGACACACTCGTCACTATCTCTATCGAACCAAAGAAACCATGAGACCGAGCGATGACTCGAGTGGCTGGGGTAGCTGGTGAGCACCCAGCCCGCCAGAGTTCGATTCCTACGGGAAGCGAATTTCGGTGCGTCTCACATAGCTGCACTGTTCACATGCGCACATGCGCACTGTAGCAACACTGTTCACCGAACAGTGCAATAAATCGCAGGCGCCTCTCATCGTCCACGTGCCACAGGCGAGGTCGACATGCCCGTCGATCCCGAAGCGCTGGTCTTCGGATAGGTCTCTCAGGACGTATTAGGAGTATAGGTTGTAGGTCTTGTTTAGACATATAGGTGGGGTGTGCGTGTGGTGTGTGTGCGTGTGGTGTGAGTACCTGTATATCCGATCAGATACTACAACTTGTATTCTCAGGAGAGGATTCAAAAAAAAACCAAAGAAACCACCGGACCTCGTCCTCTTGTCCCTTTCTATGTCCCCACGCGGTCCGACCTGAGCCCTTGCGGGCGGAGTGCTGAAACGTTGCGGCAGCGGCGGGAGCTGAGGGCATCACCAGCCGTGTCGCCAACCCAGGCTCTATTTTTTTGGGTGTTTAGGTTGCGCCGGCGCAATTTTGATTCCTAGGGAGGCTGATTCTCTAGCCCTGCTCCCACCTAGAAGTTCATCCACGAACGCGGCCTTCGCCTCTATCTCTACACGCGGCGGCGCTCGGTTAGGCAAGCAAGGAGGTCGGAAACCATCTTCTGCCGGTTCCTCTCCCGGTTCTACCCGTTCGTCGGCCGCGTCGTGCCCAACGCCTCCACCGGCGTGCTAGAGATCGTCTGCGGCAACGCAGGCGCGGAGCTCGTGGTGGCCCGCGCCGGCGTGGCGCTCGCGGACGTGAATTTCACTGACGCCGACGCCTCGATGGGCACCATCCAGGTGCCGTTCGAGCGCGGTCTCGCGCTGCCGCCACGGCCTCACCTCGCTGCCCAACGCCTGGGCGGAGATGCTCCGCATGGGCGGGGTGCTCTTGTGGGAGCCCCACCACGACCGGCGCTCCCTCTTCCGGCCCCGCTCGTCGCCGCAATACTCCTCGACGTTGGACGCCGAGTTCGTGTCGTACGACCCGGGACGCCTCCCCAACGTGCTCCTCGCTGCCGCCCTCGTGCGCCGCAACTATGTCGTCGAGGCCGCCGACGTCGACCGCCTCCGCGCCGCGACCAGCACATCCAAGCGTTGTTCCCCTCCGCCGGTCGTCCCCGCCACCGCATATGGCAGACTATGCTGCGAGCTCGAGGAGGGCGACGAGCCAGGCAGCGACGCGAGCCTCGGTGACGGCCTGCTACTCCATTTGGCGGGGACGTCCACGAGCACGGAGCTCCACACACCGTCGGTGGGAAGAAAGATTGGGAGAAAGACGGGCGGTTGGTGGGGAAAGAAAGGAAGAGAGAGGGCACGTGGGTGGGGAGAGAAAAAGAAGGAGAGAGAGGCGCTGGTGGCTGACAACGGGCCGCTGCATGCAAAAAGGCGCACCCAGGCCGAACCAGCGGGTTTGCCCGGGGGTGCCGACGCGAATTTGGCGCAAAACGGCGCTATTTTGTCTCTTGAGGGCATGACTAGGAGAATATATGCGGTATTTGGCCATCTGAGGCTAAAACCGAACCTAAAAAGCCTTTTGGGGGACGAGTGGAGATGCCCTGAGAGTCGATGGACGGCGGCATATAGCTCGAGATCGGCGGAATATTAACCATGTACAGGCTCGAGATCGGTAGGAGAGCTTGCAACCTCAAGATCGGTGACGTGGTGGTAGACGGGGAGCTGCAGCCCTGGCAGCTCTATGACGTCTCGTCCAACGCGGATTTCTTGATTTAGCCACTAGCGAAGTGGCGACGAAACATGAAAGCGCTCATGTGTACTCCGGCCGCACCCCTCACCCCCGTTCCACTCTCTGTCAGTCACCGTCCCCATGTTGTCGCCCCGTCTCCCCCACCACATATCGTTTTTCTGCCGCCCAAGCCTCGAGGCGGCAAAAGTTGACAACTATCATGTAGAACAGAGCCGGCGCATGGATGCATCGTTTGCTTAGGGCGCGTTTGGTAGCCCGCGGAAGGCCAGACCTGATCCGTCAGCTACACAACGACACTATGATTGGTTACCTATGTGACCTCCAAGAGCAGGCCATCACTTTTCGCAAAGCAGCGTCGGGCCAGGCCCAGCAAGCACGCTCGAATCGAGCCTGCCCTTGGAGTCAGGCCGGCCAGTTGCAAAACTGAGCACTGCTCCTACCAGCTGAGTGCTCATACCAGCTGGGTGCATGACCGCAGCTTCACCTCACCCTCCTTATACTTACTCCTTCTTCCTTCCAACTAGTGCTATAGTGCTCAAATCAAAATAAGCTCTACACGAAAATGTATGATGCGCGTTGATGATGTGGTTCCATTCTTACAATCGGTTCAAACTTTCGTTAATTGTTAACTTCTAATTTCGTGTTCATGTTTAAATCATTTTTTGTCGAATTTCGTCAAATTAATCGCACACGCTCAATCGTTTTAAGTTTTCTTTGAGGAGTAGCTTCATCTCATCATTTCGCACAACTCTCGTGTAGTAAGTTTTTCGTTTCGGTGGTTGTACATAAATAGATCTTTTGTTGTATGTGTGCGTATTTAGACTATTCTTGTGGTACATGTCTTCTTCAACCTCCGTATGATTGTAATGGTGTTTATAGTGTGTTTGTGATCCGCCGCCGCTGCACACTCCTTCGTCGGTGTCCAGCTCCATATCCGCTATGTCAGTGTCGTCTCCATGGAGCTGCCCCGCTGCCATGCGGCATCGTCACCGTCGACATCTGTCGCCGCCATGTCGCCATACTCTTATACGACACTGGATGATTTAATGAACGTCTTTGACTATACTAAGGAGAAATAAGTGGTATCATTATGTTTATCATGTGAAAGAATTCGGAAAATGGTTTTTCCACTTTGTATCATATATCGTCATGGTTGCATCCATGACGATAATTCCATGACGGTAATATGGTACAAAGTGGAATGATGCAGTAGTAAATGGATCATAAGACAGACACCAAGCGAGAGACAAAGGTGATTGACGATTTAAAAGAGAGAGAAAAATACTTTTTCCGAGGAGCAACTAGAGAAGATACACACGGTTTGGAAGAATTAAAAAGGAAAAAATAACAACACAAGTTTAGCTGACCATTATATTATGGTATTTCTTTTCTCGTACAACACGTGGGAAGCCGCTTCACCTAGCAGACACTTATCTAATTACTAACTAATGAATGATTCTTCGGGAATCGGGACTGTGTTGCCTTTGATTTAGTTGGCGCAGTCGTTCACTGACGCCCAACGTGCAAAGCACAAGCACAATGAAATCGATTTGTTGCAAAGATTTTGGACTTAGTTATTAGCGTCATGCATGATTCCAGGGTCTATCGCCAACGGGTGCTGACAAACAGATGAGGATGTCAAAGATGGCATGATCAGTTCAGGTGGTTCGCCTACATGGCTGCACGTAGATGGCTTTAGATTGGACTACAAGATATATCATTCGATGCGTAGAAATGAATCAATCAACTACGCAATCACGTAGTGCAGGTAGACCTAATGATGAGAAAATATGGCTGGAAACCAGGTTACATGGAGCTTTTGAAAACCAAGTCAAACACATATTTTTAAAGTTTTTAAAATTCAGGAAAAATATAATATCTTGGAGAGATGATGTTCCAGAAGCATGCAGAATTTTAACTTCAGAGTCAAGTTCATCTGTGATGTATGAAAAAAGCTAATATGATAATTAATAGTGACAAGTAGTACAATTCACTATTCATATGCATAATATTTTTTACCTCAAATGATGAAGATGATCCCTTACTTTAAATTTCATATCTCTATAGAACGTCATATTTATCAGACACCACATTAATTTGAGAAACAATTAATACTTATACATGCGGTTTCCACGAAGTTTTCATTTTAGCTTTGGTTTCCATGAGATACATTCTCCTTTATCCTTCAGCAAGCCAATGGAAGAGTTCGGGCCAGACTTTGCTAAGCACCACGAAGTTTCGAGTCTGCCCAGCTGGCAAGGGCAAACCCAAGTACATGCAAGTGGTGGTTTAGGCCTCCACTCCAAATTTTGAATCCCCTTAGTGTTTGTACATATTTTGAAAGGAAATCGTGAAATTTCATAGAGGAAGCGCCCCCCCCCCCCCCCCCAACTCACATGACGTGCGCCCAGTCGGATATTGTTTTGGGTCCGCCCCTGCCAGCCGGACCTTGAGGCTTGGACAAAGTATATCGTTAGAAAATAATTATCATATTATCAATTAAAATAAGATAGGATTTCAACTATTGTAGGGCATGCTCTGGAGCGAAAACTAGTATTTTCTTATATAAATATGGTTCTTTTCGCACAAATGTCCATGTTCTAGGCGGAGCCATTGTCATTTTAAATTTGGGCTTTTTGTTTTTACACAACTACTCCTCATAATTCTTTGCTAACAAATGTTTTGCTCTTTCTTTTGAGGGAAAGCCATCATGGCGTACTTTATTAATTGGGAATAACAGTTACAACGTCTGCAATTACAAATCTAATACAAAACGGAGGGTCGCCATACCACACACCATGGTCTACCTCAAAAGACGTAGCAAGTTCATGAGCTGCCACATTGGCTTCCCTTGTTACATGTTAGTAATACATATCGTTTGTTAACTATTATTGCTCTTAGTTTATACGCATATTGATGAGTAGGCACTATTTTCTCTGTTCCTAAATGTTAAGGTGTGTTTCATTTCGTTATACAAGACTTTGACCAACAATTACCGAGTGAATGCAAGGCTTCTACATGAAATTTGTGTAGACTCATTTTCAAAAGTACTTGTTATGATAGTAATTTAGTATCACAAAATCACATACTACGGAACTGAGGAGTACACGGCGGGTGAGCTCCTATGCTGGAGAGGTAGGTTGTGACTTGAGTTGATCATTTGGCAAGATGGTTTCGGACTGACTGTTAGCTGAGGAAATGACTCAAATACGCCTAAGATGCAGAGACTATTGTGATGTGCTGATTCTAACTTAATCATCTGCTTTGGTACTGATAACGAATGCTGAGTAGACGCCTTAGCCCTTATAGGTTAAGGTTCCATTGGAATATCGAATGGAGTCCTCAGTCCTGCCTGTCCGGAGAAATGGCTTTGTTTTCCATGGAGTCTATAAACTTCAGATCCTGTGCCGGATTGTTGAGCCTGAAGAACTTATTCTTCCAGCTGAGGAATTCTCTACACGAGGTTTTTACGTCGTGCTCTTTAAATAGTATCCAGTAAAAGTGCAAACTCGTGTTTACAGACTTCTTACAATTACCTGGAGAAGCTACGTTTTTGCATATGCTTTCTGTTGGTCTACACCGATTTACCTTACCAAGTGTTTGGCACAACGGGATAAAAATGATTGTTCGAATCTCTCAGAAAAAAAGAATACTCTTCACATACAAATTAACGTTACTGAATCACCATCAATCAGCTAAAGCTCCAGTAACCACTATTCGGCAGGAGAAAGGTTGTGCGCATATCACCCGGATGCAATGTTTGTGGTGGTCAGGTGGTGGTGGCTGACCCTACCGATGTTACCCAACCTAGATCAGAATCTGCATGCCTATCTGCGTCCAGCTAACATAAGTAGGTTTTGGCAACAGATAAAAGCGTGCGTGAAAGCTCAGATAACCTTTTGAACGAATAATTATGATTCCAGGAGTAAAGGCAGAAAGAAAAGACAGCAAAACTGCTAGCGAACCCTTAAAGTTATCTGAAGATGACGACCATATGCAACATGCAGTACCCACAATCGAAAAAACACAAAAAATGAATGTATAAATTATTGTACTAATAACTCAATGCTATCACAAGCCTAACAAGCCTGAATTCCACCCATGTATCACCATGAACTCCCAGCAGCACACTCGCTCACCATGTGACCGATGCAGAGGAAGAAGATGAATGTGTCACGTATGTCTGTAGAGGTTGCAGATATTACAATGTACCGTTAACTTCCAGCAGCAGGACCCTGAAACAAGCTAATGTTTGGCATATCATCTTATTCTATAGAATTGTCAGCAAGGTAGTCATAGTAAGTGCATTATTACTTACTCCTAATACAGCATAGAGAGCTGGTTCAAGTAAACTTTTTGCCATATTTTATCATAATTTATGTTATATATGTTGTCGATAGAAATCTCTTGGTACGGCGATGCAAGCTGTCCTCCCCCCTAAGAGCATGGTCTGCGGAGCTCTAGGGTGTAAGATTCACCATGTCGGTGCCTTTGACTTCTCCACAAGAATGATCCTACCATTCCACTCAGTCTCGTCGCAAGCTTTGATTGCTGCATCAGCATCCTCATCCTTTTCCAAATTTACAAATCCATAGCCTCGAGAATCTCCAGTTCTACCAAGAGTGGAAAATTAGGTCAACAACACTTCATCCAGCAAACCAACTTAACAGACTACAGACGTAAAATACTTTGTTCTACAGAAAGGTAATATTAAAGTTATCATAGCACAAAGTACATTTTCTTTGTCAGTCTCATCCAATGAACTTTCTCATGGCTAACTATTAAGAGGGTAACCTAGCTACAATCCAACTATTATTGACTACTTTGAGTTCAATCTTAATATGGTACACAGAGTACATTCTCTGCCAGTTTAACCAACTTTTTTTTTGCGACTGACAGTTTAACCAACTTAGCTTGCTTAATTAGTACTCTCTCTGTCCCTCAATAGGTCACATAAAGGGAAAACAAGCTAAAATTCAACTATTATTGACTGCCTGTAGTGCAATCATAGTAAAATTGGCAGCACACAATTTTATCAATTATGCCCTTGCAAGCCGAGATATAAGTGTATGTAACTCCACTGAATAGAATGAACCCCCCTCCTCTTGAAAGCATATGCTGTACTAATGCAAAATAAGTATGCATTTCCCTTCATGCCGTAAAATATCAAACTTCGCTTTGTATTTTTGATATCCATGCATCAAATATAGTAAATAACTAGGGGAGTTTAGTCACCTTAAATGTCTTCTTGGTCTACATATAAAATAAAATAGACCATATAAGTACAAACAGACGCAGCAAAGTACTCTTCCCATATTTCAATGCAGACGCCTCAAGCTTTCCATTAATGCAATTTAATAACCAATGAGATGATTTTCAAAATTCGGGCAGTCTCACAGATCATGTACTCCCTCCGATCCGTTTTAAGTGTCACTGTAAACGAGTTGACGTAGTACAACTTGCTCCTATAACTGGCGACAATTTTTAGGGATCAGAGGGAGTGGTACTTTTCCCATGCATGAATAACGGGTATTTCAGTTCACAAGGTGCACGCTGTCGATGAATTGTTTTTAAACATGCAAACTTGAGCAGCAATAGGGAAGTGATGACATAGCACTATGAATCATATTATACTAGCTCAAACAGAAACAAGAAGAGCATGCTTGGTTAGCTACCATCATTCGGGTTGCCAATGTTGGGGTAAGGGCATAAGGCCAAGTTGGGGCAAACCAAAGGAAAGGGATGCAATTTTTTAGAAGCACATGCGTTGGAAAATGTAGGGACCAAACAAGGCAAGATCCAAATTTTCTTCGCTTGCCAGAACTTTGCCAAGGCTAACAACACTGGTAGCAAACCAAGCAGGCTCGAAGAGCATTGCCAAAACAGGTGCTCATAAAACTACCATAAAGAAACAAGCAGGAAGAAGTAACTGAATATGAAAGTAAGCACCTTTTATCCAGGACAACCCGTACACTTTTCACACGTCCATACTTCGCGAATTTCTTCTCCAATTCTCGCTCAGTGGTGGCATAGCTAAAACCTGCAACAAACAGATTGCTTCCAGGCTTACCCAATCCAGTCTTCCTGTTGGCAGGTGGTGACCAAGGTCTTTTAGGAGAACGCTGACGATGACTTGCTGGAGGCGATCTGTGCCTTGGTGAATGCCTTCTTCTACAATGTCAAACAGAAAAGAAGCATTAACTAGTAGCAAAAGCATAAAAAAGAAGAAAAAAAACAGCCATGGAATAGGGCTATTCAAAGTTGCATGACAAGACAACATATCATTATAAATAGTTAGATACTGTTGGACTGAAGCATGCTCGTGCAAAATACTTCAGATAATTTAAAGCTTGGAGGTCACTCATTGCACACAAAAAATTACCTTGGAGATCTTTTATGGTGATCCCTTGAGTGAGGAGACCTTGATCGAGATCTACCATGTTCCCTTCTATGTCTAGATGAATCAGTTTTCCTTGAAGGTGACCTGGATTTTGACCTATCCCTCTTCCTTGTTGGGGAGTCCCTCTTTCTTGGTGATGCGTCTCTCTTTCTTGGAGAGGAATTTCTCCTCCTTGGAGAGGAATCCCTCCTCCTTGCTGAGGAGTCCTTCCTCCTTGGTGAACCCCTCCTCTTGGGTGAGGCTCTTCTTTTAGGGATGGAGATCTTCGTCGCGGTGACTCATGTCTTCTTTTAGGGGATGGAGATCTTCGTCGTGTTGACCCATGTCTTCTTTTAGGGGATGGAGATCTTCGCCGTGGTGACCCATGTCTTCTTTTAGGGGATGGAGATCTTCGCCGTGGTGACCCATCTCTTTTTTTGGGGATGCAGATCTTCGCTGTGGTGACCCATTTCTTTTTTTAGGGGATGCAGATCTTCCTTGTGGTGGCCCATCCCTTCTTCTAGGAGATGCAGATCTTCGTCGCGGTGTCCTATCTATTCTTCTAGGGGACACAGATCTTCGTCGCGGTGACCCATCTCCGCGTCGAGACTGTGTTTTTTTTCCTCTAGGAGAGTTATCCCGTGTACGCGGAGACAACTCACGTGAGGAAGCTCTTCTATTGCTATCACGCTTTTCAGGAGATCGGGAACGGTGTCTTGCTGGTGGCTTCGAGAGCGAGCCAAATTACCATCCTCTTGTGCATGACGTGGTGACTCCACTTTATCAGATGATTGTGCCTGAGGAGACCTTTCAACAGAAAGTGAGACCCTCCTGGCTGGTGATGGTGTGCCCTTTTCCAGTCCTGCAGACCTTTCACGTGGAGAATCCCATTGATTACCAGGTGTAGATATGCCATTCTCGGTACCAAGATCTTCCTGTTCCATCCCATCCAAATAGGAAGGTGAAATTGCAGAGTTGAAGTTCTCGTTGCCATGTTCATCACAAGGATCAGAATTCCCACCATTCATTTGATCATCCTCTGTCTCATTGACTTCACTGTGGAAAGTTTCATGTAACTCTTTATTGTCCTTGTTTGCCATCTGAGGTGCAGAAGAGTTTGGAATTTCGTCATCATCATCACCACTATTGCTAAATTGGTAATCCCTACTGTTATTTTCATTTAACATGGAGTCACCAAGATAGGCATCAGAATGTTCTTGTTCAAAGTTTGATGTACCATTAGCACTGCTTTCATGAAGGCCTGGAGGCAGTACAACATCAACCACTTCTGTTTTCTGATGCACAGCATAACCAGGAGAAGTGATTTGTCCTTCAAAGCCGTCAGTATGGTGAACATTCTGTTCAGCTGAATCGTTTTGCATATCAGATTCAATATACGCATGATGCGCCTGGTCTTGCTTCAGGGAGATGCTGGACTAGTTGAAGCAGATTTCATTGCATTGCCCAACATCTGATCATTCATATAAGGTACAGAATCTGCACACAAATATGAAATTTGATCGGCTGGATCAACTAAAAGTCCATCATTCAGTGGTGGGGATTCATGTCGTGTGATTCCTCCCCCATGATAATCCATGTGCTCTAACAAGCTATCATCTTGATCTCCAAATAAAGGACCAGGGTTTCCACAAGTCCCATCTAGACTTCTCTCAGGAGACATGTAATCCATCTGAATGCTGAATAAAGAGCAAAAAAAAACGGAGTAGTCAAGAGTAATTCACAAGGGAAAAATAGATTAATAACTTGCCCAATATAAGTTGAGCTGTGCATAAAACCCTAAATTAGCAAGACAAAGTAACATTTTTATTCACATATAAGCTACAGATTAATACACCAATTCAAAGCAGCAAAGTCACTGATTTCCCAGCTGATTTGTGTGCAGGATAGCCTCACATCGACTAAGACAAGCAAATAACTATAGACTTATTTGTGTTGCTGCATTTACAATGTATGAACTGAATCAATGCCAGCATTAGCTATAAAACTAACGGAGAAGAGTGCTCCTAAGGGCAAAAACAAGAGGAGTCAGATAACTATAGACTCATATCGACTAAGACAAGCAAATAACTACAAACTTATTTGTGTTGCTGCATTTACAATGTATGAACAGAATCAATGGCAGCATTAACTATAAAACTAACAGAGAAGAGTGCTCTTAAAGGGAAAAAAAAAGAGTAGTCAGATAGCTAAACCATTAGAACTGACTACATTAAGACCTGAACATTCTAGCTGTCAATTAATGCAGACGTCCAGCAAGCACTTCAGTTCTTCTAGAGGACGCATCCTTTTGCTAATTACAGAAAAAAAGATTTTTTAAAAAAGGAAACAGTGTAATTCCAAGGGTGCATCATGAAGCATAAAAGGCAACACTGCAAAAGCAAAGTGAAACATACATTGTTAGACTGCCAATGCTCAATATTTTGAGCAATCTGGCTAACTCAGCTGATATGTCGACATAGCAACAACCATGAGACCATTACTCAATCTTAAGGAAAAGACAGGGTAAACATTTTTTCATCTCAAACTGTGCCATTTTATCTATTTGCTGATCAGAACCAAACAAACCAGACTCGAGATAACTCCAGAGATTATCAATTTAAACCATGGACTCAAATTACTCTTCACGACAACACAGCTACATAATTTATATGCTGAAGGATCTAATTGTTCGTTAAAAAAAATCTCAACAAGTTCCACCCTAGGAAAGCTCTGTTTCCATATTTAAAGGGCAGGACTGCTGTTTCTAGTTCATCAAACTAGTACAGCATAAGCAAAAAAAAGACAAACTATAAAAAAACAAAATTTTGACACTTGGGAGCAATAACATGCTACTAATCAATCCTAGATGATTAACTTCATATATATCAAGAAGAAACAAACATTTACCATAAAAAGCGCAACTTGTTAATACAGCTCTTGAGTACAATGCACCAACGCCACTAGTGGCTGGCACCCCCTATAAACACTACTAGCTGAAGTAGCGGACAGACCCAGAGAAATGAATAACAGACCCATATGACCAAGTCCACAATTCCTAACCCGACGCATCATCCAGATCCGCATTCCGCTTTCACGTCAAACCGAGCGCATGAACGGAAACCTAGCCGCATGGATTTATCACGGCAGAATGGATTCAATTAAAACCAGAACAATTTCGCCACGTAATACGTAGTATAATACAATCAAGCGGCATCAAAGCCACTACCGCATCTAGGCTGTTGGATCCCAGTCCCAAGCGACCGCAATTTTCACATTAACTGATCCCCGTGAAAAGCGCATCTGGGACTGGGATTCACTCGCAGAAACCCAGAATTACGACGACAGCGCCATGGGCAGCAAAGCCGGCCAGAAATGCAGCGCCGTGTACCGATCTGTCGCGGCCGAGCTGCCGACCCCCCCACCAACCAGAATCTCCCACCCCGAAATCCAGGAAGGAAACTGGGAGAGAACGAACCACACAACAGGGCAGAAACCCTCACCTACGGCCGACGCCACTTCTCCAGTGCGAAGAATCCTTCCCCCCTCGCTCCGATTTCCCGCGAGAGAAAGAAAATCTCCTCCTCCCTCCTCCGACCTTGGAGAGAGAGAGAGATTTTTGGGAGGCCGTACGAAATGGAGGGCTCGTGGGGTAAGTAGCGGGTGTGGGTGCGCTCACCGCCGTGGCCGCGCGAGGCGTGGGAACCGAGGAGCGGGGCCCGCATCACGTGAGGGACCGGTGCGGGTTGTTGGGGGCGGTAACCTGATGAGCGGTGTCTGGACCCCATCACCGCGTCGAGTTGGGCCAGGCCGAGCTATCTTGGAGACTATAGTTGTGCACCACATTTATGGCCTGCTCTGTTCGCCTGTTCGGTCCAATGAGGCAAACATTGTGCTCCGTTCAGCTTCCCATAAAAGAGAGCTCGGACCAAAAAAAAAAAACTGCTACTTTTGTTAGTACCACAATAATATTCACAAGATGCAACTCCCACGCCCTTCAAGAAAACAAGATCCGACTCCATGCATTGTGATAGAAATATTAACTGTCGTGTTAAAGTTGAACTATTTGTGACTTTATTATTTTAGTGAAACAACTGCCACGAGCTATTTGGAGCCAAACGTAGAGAAGCCGACAACTAAAGTTACAGATAACACACCAAGTGAAAACACAAAGAGCCAACTGAAGAGTAAAGAGCAAGAAAACTATATACTATATTCAAGGTACATCATCTCATATACGACGTGGGTTTGGTGTCATGAGGTGTAGTGATGTATATGGTGTCCAACGTTGGATAAAGCAATCACGTGATCTCTTGATAAATCCATACTTAAAAGAAGCATATGTGCATGCAATGGCGGACAGTTTCCGTCTATTCTTTTTGACTCATGGATGTGTTGCCATCCTCATCCATTAGACATTTCCAACAACACATCCACATACATTAGACATTTTCATGGTGTAAACCAAACCGGTCATTCATTTTTCTTGGCTCCTTTTTGCATGTGTAAGCCGACCACACCCATTAGGCATTTCTAAGGGTGAATTCCATAAAGGTAGTGGATGGATGTGTTTCCCAAACAACATAGCCACACAACAATTCATGTGCATAAGAGTGTGGTGATTCGTAACTTTTTTATTTTGGCCAAAAAGTTTTTTTTGGGGGGGGGGGGGGGGGGGGATTTTAATCAAGCCATGTACACCATCCCATGGCCCCGCTCTTGAAATCCTTTAAGGCCATGGTCCAACACCATACAAAATTTATCTACATGATATGTGGAAATGTCTAAAGCAGATGGATAGGAGAGAGAACAAGCATAAACCATGCATTTTGTGCTCTCGGTGTGACGACCGTTAACTTTTCCCGCTTGCATTGGTTTTCATCTTATGCTACCTATAGTACATCCAATGGTTGGATGTTGGTGCACCGCTCTCCTCGTGGCACCCCACTATTGCCATATATATTCTAGGTTGAAAGGGCAATAGAGATAGGGAATTCAGCTGGGACATCTGCCTCTTGGAACGCCTAACTTGCAAACTGCGGAATGTAGCTGGTTGAACTTTTTTGCACCGGTGTGTACTGTGTTTCATATGTAAAAGGGTGCATCATCATACTGACTGCCAAGTTTACAAGAGAGTGCCAAATATATAGCTAAACTATTTTGCTTACTGGCTGATCACATGGATGCTTATTTTTAAATAAAAACACAGCCTTTTGAATTATAGAGAGAACATCCCAAGAAACCTGGTGAAGACGACAGAAAAAATTGGCATCTCTATTGGGAAACCCTTGCAGTATAAGATTGTACTTCCTACGTTTCTAAATAGGTTAGAATATAAATTGAGTACAAAGGTCAACGCATATTTTTTGTCTATATACATAGAACAAAATATCAACAACTACAACATTTCATCGGTATATTATGAAAATATATCTTATGGTGAATCCGTTGGTATTGGTTTGGTATAGATCTTCATATTTTTGTATATATATTCGATCAAACTTAGAAATGAAAATCTCTATAATTGTGTTTTCTGGACAACATATTATGTCGTTTGCCAAGAAAAAACATACCAATTTCTGTTGGGCAGAGAAAGAAAGTGCCATTTACTTGCAGATCACGACTAAACACCGGCCATAAGATGTTAACATCTGCAACTACAATATGACACAGCAATACCACTTCTTCAAAAAGGGATATCCCCTACATCAATTCAGGCTCACAAGCATTATTGCAAAGTTATCATTTAGAGTCTTACGAAAGTGCATAGAGATGATACAAAAGCTCGACTCACCACAACAGAAAATACATGTAGTACATATGCATTACAAATTTTATTACAGGACCATCATTGAACATATCATGAGCGACCGTGTCTAAATGGTTGGACCCAATATCCATGGACTGCCACTCCACCACATTGTGCACATAGGACTGACATACGGATCCAATGATTAGTGTCGAGCATAACCTGATTCAACTTATTTGTGAACATATTCATTATGTTAGCCGGAAGGTGTAAGTTAAAACTAATATGCACTATTCGTCAAACAAAACGAGCAAGAGGAGACACGACAAAAAAATCCCAAATTGTTTCCTCGACGCCATAAAGCAGCACTTTGTGTCTTTGGTCCAGCTATGCTTTACAAGGTTATCCCTTGAGCTCACATTTTCTACTACAGTTCAGCTTTCTTCTAACGTCTCAAAAAAACTTTCTTCTAATATTCGAAAATCAAGACTGTCTAGCTTTATTTTTCATCAAGGAATAAGCATAAGATTTGCGCATTTTTCACTAATAAAATACATATTTTAAAATGTATATGTTGATTGCCTAACCTTTTCCATGAGTTTGACTAGTGCATGAAACTTGACAGTTTTCTAAGTTTGTTTGCACATCACAGGATTCACAACCACAGCGCAGCGCACACAATACAGGGCAATTAGGCAATGCTCGTACGCAGAATGACATTATAAGTAAAAGAACAATGTATTTGCTTCACACAACGAAAAGCGGAGGGAAAGAACTGCCAGACAAGGAACGCTTTATGCTAAATCCTGGAGTACATGTACAATCTTGATCAGCTTGGAAACTCGGGTGGCAATTGCAAGCAATTATTTAGACGAGACATAAGAGACTGCATTGATTGAGTAGAAAAAGCACAACACATAATCTGATGCAACTGTCACAAGTATGTGGAAATGGATTGAAGAGCCTTGGATTGCTAGCAATATAAGTCACCCAGTAGTTGCAGACCAGGAACCTCAGTCCCACTAGGTTGAAGGACAACATGCTTTTTCTCGAGAATCACGAAGGACGACATGCTGCAAAGCATTGAAGTATACACTTCAAGAAAATGCGCAAACTGATAGTATTGTTGCTACAAAAATATATTACAGTTTTCTTTGAATGCATCAAAGGAATTACCTTAATCTGCGTCCGGTTGTATGTGTATGTAACATGTACGAGCTCGTCCATGGTCTGGATTACCGCAGGATATGAAAATTCCATACCTTCCGTGTCCTCTAGTGTCAATACTTCGTTCCATGAATCACCGTCATCCTCGGAGACCGCAATTTTAAGTGTGCCCCTGGAGAAGGTGTTGTAAGCAAGTAGTACTCTTCCATCCTTCATCTTAACTCCATCAATGCCTTCACGTGTTAAGTCCAGTGGAGAAAACAGAGTTAATAAGCATTGTACAAAATCACCACCAAACGTGGTCTCCGGAGAGTAGTAAAGCATTTTCCAATGCAACAAAAAGGGTCGTGAAGCAAACAGAAAGCTCATTCAGTCAAACGGGTTAAGAACAAACCAGAATTTGGATTAGGTAGCCCAGTCTTATGCGCGTAACTCCATGTCACACCTCCATCAGCAGAATCAGCCATGAAGACTCGGCCCATATTCTCAAAAGATCGCAACAGCATCCGAATTGTCCCATTGGCAGTTCGGTATGGTACTGGCTGAATCACCCCAAGTGTTTCACCTTCTATGTATATAGGGCCGTACTTCCGCCATGTTCGGCCAGCATCTTTCGTGACCTAAGTTGTTGAAGATTTTTTACAACCACAATGTAAGATGTGATCAGTGTTTGATGTCAGTTACTGCATTCCTATAGACTTAGAGCATATGTTACCTCAAGCCATGCACCCCATGAATTCCAGCTTTCCACCGACGACCCACATAGTAGGCGGCCATCTTCAAGCAGGAAAGGCTGCATCGAAAAAGTTGACATTAGGAACCAATTGCTCAATTTCTGCATTAAACATAGCATCATGCTGAAAAATGACACTAAACACTAAACTACTACTGACATGGTAAAGACGTAGTAGTTCTGCTGTTTAATGTGCACACTGTTATGATGCAGAAGATTAGGTGAGGCAGCAATGGGCACAAATTTAGACATGCCTTGTTCTTGATAGGACCAAGAATACCAGGCGGTAGCTGCTCTCTCCGTGACCAGGATATGCCGCCATCAAGCGATCTTTTCATGGCACCACTCCACCTGCACAATTAATGTTTATCATCAAATAATCAAACATATCATATCTTTGTTTTTCCATTTTGCATAATCTGCCTGCTCTATTAAATGTAGGGGCTAAAGAAATGTAAATGTAGTTCTTTACTTCTGAACTTCTTGACCAATTTTGCATAATCTGCCTGCTCTATTAAATATAGGGGGCTAAAGAATGTAAATGTAGTTCTTTACTTCTGAACTTCTTGACCTATCTTGTAGAAGAGGAGTTCGTGAGAGGGGAGCTGAAATAATACAGGATTCCACATGGGCACCCCATCTTCTTCATCAGCCACTTGTGGAGGATGCCAGCAACCATCCTACATGTGCAAGATTCTCAGGAGGAACTGAATTATCATTTAAGAAAGACAAGTAGAAGTGGACTGGATGGATTGAACCCACGCTGTATCTCTGCAACCAGATTTTGACATCTGGAGCACCTTCCATGGATCCACCAAAATAAGCAACCAAGAAGTTATCTTGCCCAATCTAACAGGACAATTTTCACCTGTAAGTATTTATAATATTTCCATTTAGAAAATTTGCCGGACTAAAGTCATATACTGATATACCTCTACAATAGTAGAAGCATGACAGCTATTGAAAGGGGCACTTCCAGCTGAATATGTCAACTCCTCCTTCACGATGCTCCACCCAGCTGTCGCATTCGAGGTCGTGTTGGTCATGTTATTACTAGTGTTGTCTTCCATCTGTTGTCCAGTTTCCACCTTACTGAAGATCAAGTTAGCGAGAACCTCCAAGGATATGAATTTTGAAGCCTAATTACACATAAAAGGCTGCAAATACACTAGACAAACTATAGTCTTTCAGGAAATTACAGAAAAGCAAAACAGAACTTACTCGTCAACAGGGCTAGAATTGGAGTTGATCTCACGCAATGATCTAGAGGATGATACGGTGCTGTGGAAAGGTTTCTTGTCCAGACTGATCGTTTGTGGGGAATAAAAAATGAAGAGCAGCAGGGAAAACAGCAGTATGCAGGCTGTTGCGTTCGATGCAATTTGCTTCTTGCTGCAACTGTTCAGCATCACCTTCTTCAGTATTGTTCCTGGGGCAGCTTCATTAGTACAGAGGATGTGCCAGGGTCCGGATACAGCTCTTTTCAAATCAAGAAAATGGATCAAAGAGAAATGTAAGAGGATATATATATATATATAGCTGCACATCACAAATACATGAACTAGTCAGGTGGGCTTCTCTTATACTAGCACGGACGGAGATGATATAAATTCCGGGATAATTAGGAGAAAATGCACCAATCCACCTAGAAACCTCGATACGGGTGCTCTCCCGGGGCACGCATTGTCAAGGAAAGAAGAATCAGACGAAACGAAAGTGATAGGATCCAACTACTAATTTCTAGCAATTTCAGTGATGAACACAACAGAAACAAGCAATTTCAGAATTCTACGCCTTTATTACAGAGGAAAGCTTGAGTTCAGCGGAATGTTTGCATACAGGCGCTACGCCAGCCAGGACATGGCGGCGGAAAGAGGGGGGAATAAACCCTAAACCTAGATAGTTCTATTACATCTCGATCCCGTGCTTATATAGCTCAGCCGGAGGAAAAGCGCGGTAAAAGTGTCAGCAATAAAGCTGATTCAAAACAGTGACTTGCCGGAGCTCCTTGTCCGTCTATCTTCAGATCGACGGCTAGCAGTGCATCATAACTCGAAGAGGTATGTTGCAACGAGAGACGTTGATCTGACGATGGACGGCTAAAAAGAGTTTCGGACGAGCAACAGTTAACTGAATCACAGAACAGCTAGCAGCGAGGAACTTCTTCAGGCTTCGGTTCCTGACAATGCCCCCTTCTCGAGACCAGACTTGCCCTCAAGGCTGGAATCCCGGGAAGATCTTCTGGATGAATGCAGAATCCTCCCATGTAGCTTTTCTTTAGGCATGTTCTCCCATTTGATTAGCCATTGCACCACCGGCACACTTATGTCCCCTGAACTCGAGGAATAAGTTTCCTCTCGAGTAATTTTTCTGGCGCCACCAATATTGTGCCATCTGGATTGACCAAAGGTAGGTGAGGAGAAGGGACTGCTTTAGGACCTAAATGTTTCTTGAGCTGGCTCACATGGAAAGAAGGATGCAGCTGACAGCCATCAGGTAAGAGGAGCTTGTAAGACACAGCACCAATTTTCTCCAGCACCCTGAATGGACCATAATACTTGGAGTGTAATTTCAGGCACTTGTGAATGCTCAAGGAAGTGTGTCTGTAAGGCTGCAACTTTAAGTACACCATATCACCCACAGCAAATTCCCTTTCTTTCCTGTTCTTGTCAGCAAAAAATTTCATTCTCTTCTGTGCCTTTTCCAAATTAGCTTGATCTGAGTAGATATTATCTCATTTGTCAGTTGAGGAACATCAGCATCAATAGGTAATAAAGTTTCAGCTAACTGTG
This sequence comes from Poa pratensis, assembly GCA_947311845.1. Classification (NCBI taxonomy): domain Eukaryota; kingdom Viridiplantae; phylum Streptophyta; class Magnoliopsida; order Poales; family Poaceae; genus Poa; species Poa pratensis. The sequence continues at coordinate 104,237,969 of CAMZMU010000063.1, forward strand.
GTGGATCTCTACCATACAAGGCTCTGAAGGGAGACATTTGTAGAGCAGTGTGAAAACAAGTGTTGTACCACCATTCAGCTAAGGCCAACCACTTGTTCCACTTAGTTGGTAATTGGAAAGCCATACACCTGAGATATTGCTCCAAACACTGATTAACTCTCTCAGTCTGACCATCTGTTTGTGGGTGGTAAGAAGTACTAAAATGCAGTTTTACCCCAAGAGATTTGAAGAGGGATTGCCACAATTTACTAGTAAAAATTCTGTCTCTGTCAGTTACCATTACAGAGGGCAAGCCATGTAATTTGAAGATGTTTTCCTGGAATGCTTTAGCCACTGTTTGCACTGTGATAGGGTGTTTCATTGGATGAAGTGAGCATATTTAGTGAATCTATCCACCACCACTAGTATCATGTCCTTATTGTCAGACATAGGCAGACCTTCTATGAAATCCATACTAATGTGGCACCAAGCCATGTCAGGGACAGGCAATGGCTGTAATAATCCAGGATACTTACAATGTTCAGGCTTGTTGAGCTGACAGACAGGGCAATTTTTAACAAATTCCATTACTGACTGCTTCATGCCTTGCCAAGCAAACAGAAGTTTCATTCTTTGGAGTAGCTCTTTCACCAGAATGGCCACCCAATTCAGAATCATGCATAGCAGAGAGAAGCTTGCTGCGCAAGGTAGTGCTACTGCCAATGACAATTTTGTTTTTGTACCTGAGTAGGCCATGAGAAAATGTGTAATGCTGGACAGCATTTGGAGAAATAGCAAGCTGGGAAATCAATTCTTTGCATTTAACATCATCTTTGTAGCTGGCAATAACTTCAGTTACCCATACAGGCTGTACAGAAGATGTAAATAGAGCATGGATATGGTGTTTTACCCTGGATAATGCATCAGCAACTCTGTTTTCTTTCCCCTTTTTGTATTCTACCACATAATTGTAGCCCAGCAATTTCACTAGCAACTTGTGCTGGATACCTTCAGTCAATTTTTGGTCCTGAATATATTTTATACTCTGCTGATCAGTTCGGATGATGATAGAAGAAGCTGCAAAGTAGTGCTTCCACTTCTTTAGTGCTTCAATTATAGCCATAGTCTCTTTATCATAAGTGGACATAGCAGCAGCTTTAGGGCCAATGGCTTTGCTAAGAAATGCAATAGGCCTGCCTCCTTGCATTAATACAGCACCAATACCATAACCACAAGCATCAGCTTCCAACACAAATGGTGAACTGAAATCAGGCAATGCTAGAACAGGTGCTTGTGTCATTTTCTCCTTGAGCACTTCAAATGCTATTTGCTGCTCCTCACCCCAAATAAATCCTTCCTTTTTCAAAGCCTGGAACAGAGGTCTGCAAATAAGTCCATAGTTCTTGATAAATTTTCTGTAATACCCAGTCATGCCTAAAATCTGCCTCAGCTCAGTCAGATTTGTTGGCTGGGCCATTTCACCATTGCTTCAATTTTTGCTGGGTCAGTAGCTACCCCTTGTTCACTGATAATGTGGCCCAAGTATTCCACTTGCTTTTGGGCAAAAGCACATTTGGATAGTTTAGCACAGAGCTGATTTTTCCTTAAGGCCAGAAATATTTCCCTCAAGTGTTTCATGTGTTCTTGCAGTGATGAGCTGTAAATCAAGATATCATCAAAGAAAACCAGAGCAAATTTTCTGAGAAAAGGAGCTAGAACAGTGTTCATCAGCCGCTGGAATGTAGCAGGTGCATTTGTGAGCCCAAAAGGCATAACCAAGTACTCATAATGGCCCATGTGTGTGGAGAAGGCTGTTTTATCCACATCTTTTTCATCCATTCTTATCTGATGATAGCCACTTCTAAGGTCAATTTTTGAAAATACCTTTGCTCCATGCAATTCATCTAATAAATCATCAATAACAGGAATAGGGTACTTGTTCTTAATTGTTTGTGCATTGACCTTTCTGAAATCATTCACTACCCTCCAAGTAGTATCTTTCTTTTTCACTAACAGTGCAGGAGAGGAATAGGGACTGCAACTATCCCTTATTACATTTTTCTGTAATAGTTCCTTGATAATCTTTTCCATAGCATCCTTCTGGTGGTGTGGCAATCTATAAGACCTTTGATTTACCACTTTAGCATCAGGGACTAATGGAATTGTGTGATCACAGCTTCTTTTTGGAGGTAATGCAGTTGGTTCAGCAAAAATATCTTGGAATTCTTCCAGCAAAGGAGCTATCTCAGGGGGGACAACAGTGCTATCTGCCTCCTGTGTTTTCAGTTGATGCAGCAAAAGAAATACTCCACCCACAGCTTGCTGCAGCAGCTTGTTAACCTCAGTGCTCTGCTTAATTTCACCATGAACAGGCAAGCTTTCATCCACAAAACAGTGAGAAGAACCATCAGGTTTTGTTACTTTCATGACCATTGTTTTGTAATTAGCTCTACAGGGCTATTAGTATACATCCAATCTGCTCCCAGAATTAGATCATATCCTTTTAACTGCAGCAGCCTGAAATCAGTGGAGAAATGTACACCCTGGATATCATACTTGCAGTTAGGAGAAACAAACTCAGTGTAAATTGTTTCACCATTAGCCACTTTCACCTTTAATTTAGCACTAGGAACAACCTGACAAGATGCTATGCTAGCAAACTGTGGTGTCATAAATGTAGTAGTACTACCAGTATCTACCAATGCTGTGGCCATTTTGCCATTAACACACACATTCAGTGTAAAGGTATTTTTCCTGGAATCCAGACCCAATAAAGCATGCATAGAAACCACTAATTCTTGATCAGGAGGTGGCTCTGTTGTCTCAATTATATCACCATCATCTGTTTCAATGATAAACACAGTACCAGTAGGAGGGGCCTCACTAGCTTGCAGAGCTTGTATTTGTGCTTTTTGATTCATTTTGCACTTTGCCTTGTGGCCAGGGTACCAAGGCTCCTTGCATCTATAGCAATTTCTATTCAACTTAGCCTCTTCAATGACAGCAGCCAGTGGTGTGAGTGCCTTAAAAGGCTCAGCTGTTGTCTGCTTTTTTGCATAGGGTTGGCCCTGATAAAATGGTGTTCTTTTTGTAATGTTTGCTTGCTCAATTCTTCTTGCCATCCACATAGCTTCTTGCATGTCTTTAGGTTTGTGGCATTGCAAGTGATTATTGATATAATCAGTAAGGCCAGAAATGAAGCTATTGAGGAAGTAATCTTCAGATAGAGCTGGGTTATCACGCCTCATTAGATTCATACACTGCTCAAACTGCATAATGTATTGTGAAACAGATCCTTTCTGTGTTAATGCATGGAAGTTCCTGATATTGTCACAGATGGATGCCTCTGCAAATCTATCACTCACTAATCTGCAAAAACGGTGCCAGGGCAAATTACCAGGCTGAATGCCTGTACTGCGCCACCACTGAATTGCAGGTCCTTTCAGGTAAGTTGTTGCAATTTCTGTCCTTTGTTCCAGGGGAGTTCTGGCAGCATCAAAGTACTGCTCAATGATCTGAATCCACGAATCAGCATCTTCACCAGAAAACTCAGGAATATTCATTCTAGCTGGCTTGACAGTTGGGGAACTCCTTCTATTGTCAGGCTGCTGAAACAAGGCTCTGTTTCTGGGCTGCATGTCCCTTCTGTCCTCCTCATCCTGTATTTGTATCAAGTTCTGCTGCAAAGGTACCTCATTTACTTGCTGTTGTGGTTGCTGCTGTGGCACAAGAGGTCTCTGGTTAGGATGCCTGTAAGGAACTTTAGGTGTGCCATCTAAATTTAGTTCCTTTCCATTTGCATCATGAAGGGCTGCCTGTCCAATTGGCTTCACCACTGTGACCGTAGGCTTGTGGGCAATTGGGTAACACTCCCTTGAGCAGGTGAATCCACCACACCATCAGCTGCCGGAGAGGGTCAGTTTGCGGCACAGGTAAAGCAGCTAGCAACTTGTCCAAACTGGCCTGAATAGTGTCGAAATTATCTTGGATGCTGACAAAGTTTTCTTCTACCTTTTCTTGAAACACAGTGAAATCTTGCTTATCTTCTTCACGGACTCGCTGGAGGGTCTTGACATCAAGAAGAAGCGATTTCAACTCCAGAGACGCTGTGTTGTCCGTCGACGAGTCCGAGGGCTTCGTCATGATTCTACCGCCGCCGGTCACCGCCACCAACGCCAATCCAAACGCCTCCGAAGACACGCAAAACAGGGTGGGATGGGTGGGATTTTACAGCGAAGGAAGGAATCCTAAGCAACCAGATCCGTACCTGATCCGTGTCCGAGCAGTGCCGCCGCCGCCAAGCCGCCTCCCAGCTCCGAGTCGACGAGCTCCACACCGCCTCCGGGATCGGAAGCAACCGAGAAGGATTTCACGAGAGATCCCAACTTCTCTTCGCTCCAGATCCAGTCGCCGCCAAGAACCGTAGGGCTCTAATACCACTTGATAGGATCCAACTACTAATTTCTAGCAATTTCAGTGATGAACACAACAGAAACAAGCAATTTCAGAATTCTACGCCTTTATTACAGAGGAAAGCTTGAGTTCAGCGGAATGTTTGCATACAGGCGCTACGCCAGCCAGGACATGGCGGCGGAAAGAGGGGGGAATAAACCCTAAACCTAGATAGTTCTATTACATCTCGATCCCGTGCTTATATAGCTCAGCCGGAGGAAAAGCGCGGTAAAAGTGTCAGCAATAAAGCTGATTCAAAACAGTGACTTGCCGGAGCTCCTTGTCCGTCTATCTTCAGATCGACGGCTAGCAGTGCATCATAACTCGAAGAGGTATGTTGCACCGAGAGACGTTGATCTGACGATGGACGGCTAAAAAGAGTTTCGGACGAGCAACAGTTAACTGAATCACAGAACAGCTAGCAGCGAGGAACTTCTTCAGGCTTCGGTTCCTGACAGAAAGAAGATGAACAGAGGCATGGCGAAGGAATGCGTCTGTGACGCGGGCTCACTGACCTGCTGTGGGTAGCCGCGGCTGCGGTCGCGCGCGTCAACGCTAGGAGGATGCGAGCTTTCAGCCAGCGATCCAGACAGCGTCCGACGGGGAAGAAAGGATCGCCGATGGATCGAGACAAACGGACGGGTGTATTTGTTGGGCTTGGGCTTGGGCTTGGGGCTCGGGCTCGGCGGCGGTTGGTGCTGTCCTTTCACGGGCGAGGGTGTGGTGGTCCCGCTTGGCAGCGGGTGCGAAGCGAAAACATAATCGGATCATCAACGCAGCTGGAAGGAAGAACATGGGTGCGTGTTTTTTTTCTTCGAAACGAGGTGTTTTTTTCTTTTCAAAACAACGAGCACAGCGTGCATCTCGTGCTATTTTTTAAAATTTTCCACGCATATTAAATCAACACAGAGTACACGATTATATCGATTACAAAAACAAACCTAAAATAGACTAGCAAATCTATGAGATCTTCAAGCCCTTTCTTAATCCATGACATAATCTTTTACTTTTCTAAAGGCAGCCGTATAACAACACCAAAACCATCAAACCAAAGACATGTGAATACCACCGAAGGTTCTCCCTTTTCAATTATGAGCCGCAATGCCAAGGCTTTGTGCACGCACGTAGCCATTAAATTGGTCAAGCAATATCGGCAGGACCACCACCACTGATATTTCAGGGACAAATGATCGAACCACGTTGTCGATGTCATCGGGAGCCGAGAGAACGAATCACCATTGCCGAAGACGTAGTAGCCGGGATAGATATTGCGAGGACAAACCTCCTCGCGGCAACCATGAGAAATAATACAAGCTCGATCTGGCGAAGCAAGATCTGAAGAACCATACCTAGACAGACTTAATCTTTCAAAGCCACCATTGACGTCGGGAAGGATATATCGTCGTCGAACGAAGCGTGGGAGATCACTTATTGCAGACGATATCATCTCCATTAACAAAATGACGACCAAAACCAAGCTCTAACATTAAAGACCTCTGTATAGCGTCGTGCGCATGTCCGAGATCCCTACCCCTCCTAGTGCCAGAACAGCAACTAGAGGAGGCGAGTACCCGTCGAATCTTTGCCGACGGCGAAGCGGTGAGCTTTTGGCAGATCATCCAGAATCTGGTCGGACTAATGCGCACCGTAACTGCAGATGACACCGGCGGCGACGGCTAGAGTTAAAATCCTAGGCCGCCGCCACGATCGGGCGATCGCCTTGCTCTCCCTCCTGCGTACGCATGCTCGTGCTAATTTATAAGACTGGCGGTCACTGTCTCACTGATCAGTGATCAATATCAACGATAACATCTCCAACTGGAATAATAATTTGCTTACGCAAGGTGTACAAAAATGTTAAATCTAGGTCTTGATCAACGGTGAGATAAGAATACAACCACCACTGATGCCGACCCAACCTATGATGCCCGTTTGTTGACATATTTTTCCCCGTATTTGAAGGAGACCATAGTTTCTAAAATCACTATACCTTAAAGTACTTCGAGCTGTTTGGCCATAGTAAAATATTATTGTTTTAGACTCGATGGTAGGTAGCATGTGCTAAAAATACGATGTATTTTGGTCTACATAAAAAGATGAATTTTAGACTAAAATAAGATTTTTTATTCATTTATACAACCATAAATGTATTGGCTTCCTGTAGACTCAAATAGCGCGATTTTTCGAACAAAAAATTGCACACGTATACAAAACATGTATACACATTCATGGATTTTTTGAAACTACCAAATTTTATTTAAAGCCGGGCTAAATGAAATTCGGGTGCCAAAAATCACGATTCATAAGAGCACTCTAATTGTAGAATGGAAAACGGTAGGGTCTCCAATGGTTTGTACTAATGCTTATGTCTAAACTTGATTGATGTAGTGAGTCGTTTCGCAAAAAACATTGATGTAGTGAGTTCAAATCCCCCGCTGGTATAAGTTAAATTATCTTTATTACTTTCCTCCAGTCCGACATGTGGGTCACATGGACGGCACCAAGGCTACATGTGAAGATAAAAAATGTTTGCATTACGATGATTTGGATATTTTGCTCATGCAAGTGAAGTTAGTATATCGATTCACCCCGATTTACAAGTTCTTATGCTATTTTTCACCCATCTTGCAAGTTGTTGTACCTCAAAATTTTACATAGCTCAAAAACAATCATCTGATGTAGGGCGGCCTTGGTGGCGGCCGCTCGCGTAACGAGTGCCAAGGCCAATCACATCGGATTCTCACAAGACCCTGATGGAGCCGAGTAGCCGCCCCCCAGACTGAGCGCCGGAAAGCTGCTCGCCAGGTGCCACGACGCGGTGCCGCCACCATGCCGACGTCGCCGGTCGCGTGTCGCGCTTGCCATGGCATGCAGCCCGGGGACTCGAAAGCCCCATTGCCGATCAGCGACACGTTATAAAGGACGCCGAACTCACAGCAACAGCCGCATGTACGTCCACGTCTCTGCAAGAACTCGATACCTCTCGATCACTTCACTCGATCCCCGGCGAGAAGATGGCCTCCGTACAAACTCAGCGCAAGGTTAATTTGCCGCCATCTTCATCCCTGTCTGAATACTGCTGCTGATCGATTCTTCTGTTGCTAGGTCGGAATCAAAGAGGACGGCCGCCTCCACGGCGCTGAGCAGGAGGCGGTGCGCGCGACGGGGAGAGGCAAGAGCAAGGCGTCGGCGCGGAAGGTGACCTACGGCTTCCACCTGGTGGAGGGCAAGATGGCGCACGGCATGGAGGACCGCCACGTCGCCGAGTTCCGTCGCCTGGACGACGGCAACGAGGTGGGCCTCTTCGTCGTCTTCGACGGCCACTCGGGCGCCGACGTCGCCGCCTACCTCCGGAACCACCTCTTCGACAACATCCTCGGCGAGCCGGACTTCTGGGAGGACACCATGGGCGCCATACGGCGCGCCTACCACCGCACGGACCGGAAGGTGCTCAAGAAGAAGAAGAAGGCGACCACCGTGGATGGCGAGGAAAGGCCGCGCCGCGGCGGCTCGACGGCCGTCACGATGATCCTGCTCAACGGCGAGACGCTCGTGGTGGCCAACGTCGGGGACTCCCGCGCCATCGTGTGCGAGGACGGCAAGGCGAGGCAGCTCTCCGTGGACCACGAGCCGCTGCACGAGCACGACGCCATCGAGAGCAGGGAGGCTTCGTCATAGAGATCCCTGGTACCGGAAAACTGAACTTGCAATGCAACGTAGTACTGTACTAGGATGGAGGATTGGAGCCCATGATCGATCGCCATGGTCACCGGACGCTCAAGGAGCACATCAGCTCCGACCCGGACGTGGCCATCGAGCACGTCGGCGACGACACCGAGCTCGTCGTCCTCGCCAGCGACGGGATCTGGAAGGTGATGTCCAACCAGGAGGCGGTGGACGAGGTCAGGGACACGAGCGACGCCCGGAAGGCGGCGGTGAAGCTCGTCGACGAGGCCGTTGAACGGGGAAGCAAGGACGACATCGCCTGCGTCGTCGTGCGTATCCACTGAAACTTGTATGCTGATGCCGCTCTAGAGTGTTACGAATGTCGTTTTGTCTCGGCAGTTGTACAATTCTTGCTGAATTTCAAATTCCTCTGTTCCAGACAAATAGGTCTACGGAATACCTGCGCCCCCGAAATAGGTTTTTTCAGAAGTTCACGAAACATGTTTTACTTCGCCTTTTACCTTCTGGTTTGCTTTCTGACTTCCTTTGGACTGATCTCCTTACCGTCTGTTAGGCAAAATCGTTATCACCACATTTCCCCTTGAGTAACTCCTTCTCTCCAATCTCAGTGGTTCGTGATATGTCAGTATGGTGTTACTAAGCTACTCTTTTGTGTAGATCCTTATTATCTACTGCTATCCTGATCATTGATTTTGAAATAATTTCCATTTCTTTTCAGAAAAGAAAAGTTCAATTTAAAACAATTTTCTTTAGTGATTTCTATGCAAAAATAAAAAACTTTCGCATTGTCTTGCTGCATCAAAAACTAAACCACAAGCTATGGTGTTACTAAGCTACTCTTTTGTGTAGATCCTTATTATCTACTGCTATCCCGATTATTGATTTTGAAATAATTTCCATTTCTTTTCAGAAAAGAACAGTTTACTTTAAAACATTTTCTTTAGTGATTTCTATGCAAAAATAAAAAACTTTCGCATTGTCTTGCTGCATCAAAAACTAAATCACAAGCTTCTGACAAAAACGAGCGGTTCTAGCGATATTTATATTATGAGTACCTTTGTGTTTTGCCGAAATGTAAGGATGGCATATATAATGGTCTTATCTTAACAAGGTCATGTTGAAACAATTCCTGACGAGATTGAAAAGACGAGATTGAAAAAAGTGTGCATTTTCTTATCTAAAAGATGATCTCTTAGTAAGATAAGATAAAACATTTTTATCATTGTACGAAATTCCTCTTCGTTATATGTTTTATTATTGTTTAGTTATAACAACCAGACAGTTTTATACGTATACAAACAATAATTGCTAGAGTTATTTTAAGAGATTATAAATTCTCTGATAATTTTGTGTCTTCTTTTAATGACATGGGATTAATAATAACAAATCATTGTATCAACCATTGTGTATGTCCTTACTCCTTAGCATCCCGCAATAATCTAACTGCTCACTGCTTTCTATAATACAAGATGTATAAGATTGGTTAAGCCAAGAAGATGTCCAACAAGGGTTGTGCTTCGGTACAACCCCTGGGATTTCTTACAAAGGGCTTTTGTTTACCAAAAATACTAGGTAAATTACCGCGGCGTGTCTGTTAACCCGTCGGGAAAAAATATTGTTCATCACAGTCAGCTCAGGTACTATAGCACCGTCGGAGTTGGATTAGAAAGAGCTACTGAATTTAGACCTCCTGTGGTATAAGCAGCTTGCATAAGATGTAAATAGAAATATTGAAGTGTCCAATAAGGTGAAATTTTATTTTCAGCATTTTTTTTCTTCTGTACACATCATATTTAACATAATTTTTTTTTGCCATAAATAGCTAGCATTTATTTTTCTGATCATTTGGATGTGTTATTCATATTTTTCCGATGGATAGATTCAAAAATATTGATTTTTGGACACTTTTTTATTTTACGGAATTTTTTTAAATAAAATGATCTCATCTGTCAGGAATCGAATATTTTTTAAAATGTTTTAAAAAAGAATAACCTTTATGTTAGTTCGTCTGATGTGGTTAAATATTATCCAGATTGCATACAAATAATTACCGAATTGAAATGTTCAATTTGAGTTTGTAATTAGAGGAAATGCATTATTTGAGCATTTAATAAATTTACCTTCATACATTTAGAGGGGGTGCATTTTGGATTTTCTTGAAATGTTGAGCAAATTGGAATTTCAGAACATGTTTGTTTTTTTTGCCATAAATAGCTAGTATTTATTTTTTCTGATCGTTCGGATATGTTATTCATATTTTTTCGGTTGATAGATTCAAAAATATTGATTTTCGTACACTTTCTACTTTATGGAAATTGTTTAAGTAAAATGGTCCTACCGGTTAGGAATCTAACATTTTTCTAAAAATATTTTTAAAAAGAATAACTTTCACGTTAATTCGTCTGATGTAGTCAAATATTATCGTATGGAAATTATCGCGGTTGAGATCGTTTTCTTTTATGGAATTTTTATGTGAAGAGTTTGAAAAATATGTTAAATTTAATTTTTTTTTTGATATATTATTTGCATTTTCTTGAATAGCAAATTAAAAGTTATGATTTTTACAATTTTCAGCATTTTATTGTATTTGTGAAATTTATGACATGTAGGACCCACACGTCAGTTTTTTTCCCTAATTTAAAAAATCATCTGCGGAAATAGAAAAAGTCTGACAGCGCAGGCCCGTGATGACGTCATCGCGTCGCGTCGCCCGCCGGCGGCGGCCGCCGCGCCGTCGAGAGCTCGCGCTCGAGCGCGACTGCGCGCGCGCGGACCTGGGATCGCGCGGAGTCGCCAGAGGGGGTGGAGGGAAGCCGGAGAGGCGGCGCAGCGGACCATTTGGTCATCGGAGCCGCCGGCGGCGAGCAAGAAGGCGGCGGCGGCCGTCGAGCACGGCGGGGACGATTCCGGCGTGGATCGAGCGTCCCGGCAGCTGATCTTCGGCGAGGAGGGAGGGGAAGCGACGGCGAAGCTCTCCGTGGTCGTCGATCTGAGAGGGGAGGAGCGGTGCGGCGGTGGAGCGCGTCGGCGGCGGCGGCGAGTTCGGCGCCGCGCGGGAGAGAGGAAGGAGAAGCGGGGGATGTGGAGGCGTTTTGCAGGGAAGTCCCTGTATTTCCTGTAATTTTCAGATGAGTCCATCTACGTGGGAAGGTTGGGACTGATCCGCATTTTCCAGTAAAAACAGGTTCTTATTCGTAAAACATCGCGCTGACCGTCGACCTACCGTCCGATCGAAAATCGACAGCGCAGAGAGGTGCTGGTACTGTAAAAGTGCGTTTTTACCCCGTGGCGACACGTGGACACGCTGAGGGGAGGGCTAAAAGGGTTAGCTTTGATATATTGAACTCGCCGCCGCACGGGAGAGAGGAAGGAGAAGGGGGGGGGGGGGGGATGTGGAGGCGTTTTGCAGGGAAGTCCCTGTATTTCCTGTAATTTTCAGATGAGTCCATCTACGTGGGAAGGTTGGGACTGATCCGCATTTTCCAGTAAAAACAGGTTCTTATTCGTAAAAACATCGCGCTGACCGTCGACCTACCGTCCGATCGAAGATCGACAGCGCGGAGAGGTGCTGGTATTGTAGAAGTGCGTTTTTACCCGTGGCGACACGTGGACACGCTGAGGGGAGGGCTAAAAGAGTTAGCTTTGATATATTGATAGATGTTGGTGCACATGGCTATCAAACGCACCCGGTTTTTTTTAGTAATTAAAAAATAAAAATTCTGAAACTTTTAGTCAGGCAACATGATCAACTATTATAACCGTATAAAAATATTAACAAGAGAATAACTTTAATTCACGTTAGATCAAAGATTTGCGAAAAATACACTATATACGTGCTATATTCGTCATAGATTTGTCTTTTGCCCTGATTTATATGAGATTTTTTTTGTACGAATACAAAACTTAATCATATTTGAGCCCAAAAATAGATTTGGGGTTTTTGACCTTTTTTTAGTTTATAATTTTCTTTTGCCTATACTAGCTAAATGCCCGTGCGTTGCAACGGGACATACTTTTCTAGGGTTCATAATCAAGTTTTTGAACAAAAGCATAATGCTATTTCATAACATGCTTTTTGAGCACAAGAATTCAAAATTATATACTTGACACAATTATTGTGGAACCTAAGAGTAACTATACCCATTGGGACGCACGGCTAATAACCTATTTTGACATAAAAGAGTAATCTCATTTGCATTTGTCACCAAGAATAACGCAACTTAAATCAGAATCTAACAACACATATTATGGTTTCTGAAATCGTACTATGGTGGATACAACTTAGTCTTCGTGTAAGACTCCTCATAGGTTCAACTGGTATGTGGCCTCAGAACTCAACAAAAAGGAGTTCATGGTTTTCAATACTGCCATGACAAGCAGATAGACAAAACACACCCATGGCAAGGCGACGCTGGAGCTCCACGGACTCTGCTCGCACACAAAGCAGCGTCGACTAATACATCAATTTCGTTGGAAGATTTCTAATCACATTGCTCGTCATCCCTATCTTGGTTCTCATGTCTCCACCACATTATTTTTAAATGCTCGGAGCACCTTCAGCATCACCATCTGCTCCTTGGACTGAACTGTCATCGGTCTTGTAACTGAAGAAGAGATCATTGTTATTACAAGCAGAGATCCACCACCTCCCAGTTCAATGTCACTCTCCATGTCATCTGCAGCAACCAACTGTTCACCCTCTGCGTCAGCATAGGTGCAATGAGAATAAAACAACACCATTAGGTGTCAGATGTGTACACACTCTACGCATTCACCACTAAAGGATATTTGATATCCATCACTGACCACGGATATTACATAACTACGATTCGGTGGACAAAGGAATATTTTTTAAAAAGATTAAGCATTTGAGTTTGTCTTTAATTTTGCTAGCACTAAGATTGTCCTATCATCATTTCTACTTCGATCTTATTATTCATGTAGATAAGTCACAACTGAGAAGCAAGAGCCAAAGCAAAGAGATGTATATCTATAATTTTGGAAATCATGTGCCCAGATGAGTATGTTATCACAAATGGTGTTCAGGAAGGCTCAACAGATCATGCAATGTCGTAGGCCTCCGCATGTTGTGAGCTTACAGAACAATCTCGGTCCAGCTTAAACGTAGACAATCAGCTCAACAGATCATGCAAACCAACTGTCTTGAGCAATATATTTTGCTTCCATAGTGCCTAGCTAGTAAACTCCAGGCAATTCAGCACCCAATATACTTGGGGATGATTAAATAATTGCCACTCCAAACATCCCAACTTTCTAGAAATCCAAGGCTCTTTCTACACTGCATTTTCTAATCATCAGCAGAAATTACAGAATTATAAGCATGCAATGCATCGTCTGATCCAAAACGTGCTTCCCAAAGAATTATACACATGCAACACATCATATGATGTGAATCATGATTCCCCTACACCTAATATAATTCCTAGCACTTAGAACAATTTGAGAACCGCCGTAAACGCACACCACATACTATTGTCCTAATCAACATGTACGGATGTCAAATGATACAGAGAATTCCTAGAAGCATAGCTACATCTAAGCATAGTGAACAGTAAACAACTATCATCTCTGTGCACGAGTCAATGATGAGAACAACGACGAGATGCATAGGGAGATGCAGGGGAGAGGTGAGGAGGCAGATGGATCGTACCCTTCGTACTTTTCTCGATGGCCCCTGCTCGCTGCTCCGTAATCGCTGTAGCCCCAGCATTTGCTGCCGATGACCATCCAAAGAGGGGCATGGAAGGGGTTCAGGTGATCAGCAATTGCCGCCGATGACCATCCAACAATGTCATTACAACCTTATTGAATTCGAAGACACCTGATTCAGCCCAGGTTCAGGTGATCAACTGAAATGATCAGTGTAATAAAAATATGTCTCCTCACTGTCTACTAATAAAGTGCTATTGGATGCCAAACGGGTTTAACCTGAATTGTCAAAATAAATTATAATGCTTGACATCGAGAGTGTCAACTGCTAGATCATAAAACCAAAATAATGTGTGTTTATGGGATATATTCTACTCCTTTAATCGAGATTCACATTGGTTAATCTGGAAGTAACTCAAATTCACTTTCTTCTGCTTAGTGAGTGCTTCAAGCTCTAAGTCTGAGTAATGTGAAGATGATAACTTGTACATGATCTAAGCAGGATACAACAAAATTTTCCTTCGTTGACCTGGCAACCTGAGATAAGAGCGTCCGCAATTGCAGTAGCGGCTTATTAAGTTAACCAACCTGAGATCTGACGCACCACGGATGGCATGGAAATTGGGGACGATGTGGCCCATCTTGTCCCGGACGATGCCCGAGATTCATCGACCAACCCAGATTCGGATCTACTCAGCTTGATTTCCGAAGGCGTGTCCTTGTCGTCTGGATCCGGACTTGATGGCGGCGCAGTCTGGGAGGAGTAGAATGGCGCCCGACGAGGCTGAAGTCTTTGACTGGGGCGGCGCCGCCACCGTGGTCGAAGAGGTGGCCTCCTCCACTCCTCTCCACGCCAACCCGCCGGTCCAGCTCCACACCCCTCCTCTTCGGTGCAGCGAGCTTGTCCAGGTTGCGGCCGACGAACACGAGGCCAAGGCCGGAGGCGGCGAGGCGAAAGGCGATGGTGCGGATCCGGGACTCCATGTCCACATCTCGGTCACATATGCGCAGACCCAGGCCTCCAGGCCCCGATCTCGAGCCGCGCCTCCGTGCTGTTTCTCTTTTTCGTGATCTAGGGAGGCCAGATGGGCGGAACGCGGTGGAGTTGGAAGGCGTGTACGTACGCGCGGGGACCGGAAAGCGGTGGGGGAAGGAGCGCGCTGCCGCAGCGAGGAGCTGGACTGCCGCCAAATCCAAAAAAGAAAGACGCGGTGCCCGTGCGCCACGGCCGCATGTCGTCTTCAAGGCCGGTTCGCCGAGGTCGACGCCGCTCCGCGCCGGACACGGGGTGGAGGACATCGGCTCTGCCTTGGAAGTGGATGTGAGGATGGGATGGGTAAGGAGCACATGGCCGGCTCTGGAGGGGAACTACGACGGTTGCCTCTGCTGGGGGTCCGCGAGGAAGGCATGGCGGCGCCGGGGGTCGCGCCAGCTGCGAGGAAGGCGTGGGGGTGGCGGCGGTCTCCTTTTCGGAGCTGGGGGCTGACCAGCGCGTGGGAGAAGCCACGGCCGTAAGCGGGGAAAAACGAACCTGAGCTTGGCCCATCCACGTACTCGCGGTGCGAAAGCAAAACGCGGAGCGGGAGGATGTTGGACGAAGGACGAAACGTACGAGAGGAACCAAATTTCTTTTTTAGATAGTAGAGAAGAGAAGAGATAGAGATATCAGGTGCGTAACCGAGAAGACTGCATCCCGCTTTCTTCCTTTTATTGTAATTAAGATCAATCGGGTATCTATGCCGAGTATGTACTCCATCCCCTCCGATTTGTGGGGCCTGCTCTTATTTTGGTATAGACGATTCTTTTAAAGATTTTAATTGGAAGACAACAGAAAAAACTGGATATCCCCATGACATCTTAATTTAGAAAAAGCACTTCAGTTTTTCAACCTAACAAAGAAACCTAGGACTACTGAACATTGGCATTTGTTTATTCACCAAGCGCCGCCACTCAAAGCCACCCACCTGCTCTCCCTCGTTGTCGATGCTCGTCCCCAAAGGAGGCAGACCAGCGCCGTGGGAGGTCCGCGTAATGATTTTCGTGGCAACGACGACGATGAAGAGCAATGGTTTTGTCGTGGCAAACTTAGGTAGTCGGCTTTTCGATTCGTCTCACGAGTCTTCGTGTTGAGCTTCCTTTTTATACTACGAAGTCAATGCTTCTGGTCCGTGCGGCAGCGATGACAACCGTTGGGCGGTCCGGTTATATAGGTCTACATCGGCACGAGTTTTACATATTTCCTCTTCAACTCGGCATCATCAGAATTAGAGTTGCCAATCTGTGACTCGAGTGATCACAATTAAGCATGGGCCGATGTTGGCTTCGCAAGGTCGCTGCGAAGATGGTTAGTGAAGCCGAGGTCACTGGCTCGGTAAGGATGGTACTTGTAGATAACCCACTGATTGTCTTGTTTTCTTGGTTTGTGTTACACGTTAGTAGTGGTTTCACCATGTTGTATGCAGTTGTAATTGTCATCCTCTATGTCACTTATGGACGTTCGGCCATGTTGTAATGTTTTCCTCCGACTTTCCTTTAATTATTTGTACAACCTTTTTTCTTTATAATTAATAGAATAGATTGAGGTCATTGTCCTCCGGTTTTGAAAAAAAAATTGAAACCCTAAAATATATCGAGAAAACATTGTTTCCGTGCTCCATCGGGCGTTGGTCAGAGCCTGAGCCCAGCCATTGCCAGGCCAGCACTTGGGCCGGGTTCAGAAAGCGTAAACTAAGACAATTCGCCATCACTTCGTTTTGTAATGAAAAAGGATAATCACCATCACAAATGACGGGGCTTCCTGTCCGTTACTAATCACCGTAGCACGACAAATCTCACTCCAATCCAAAGAGGAAACAGCAGAGCCATCCCCAATACTTTTCCCCCTCCAGTTCAGTGCTCGTGGTTGGTGAAGTAGGGTTTTAGCCATGGCATGGAGCAGCGCCGCCGCCGCCGTCTCCAGGTTCGCCGCCTCGCCGGCCACTGAGGTCCGCCGTCCTCTCTCAGCAGCAGCCGCCGCCTCCGTGTCCTTCGCCGGGCGCCGCCGCTTCGGCCCCGTCGCCGCGTCCCTCGCTACCTCCGCCACAGGTACGCTCCTCATTTCTCTGCTTGTAGATGGGCAGATGCTGCTCCTTTAGTTCGTTAAACACGAGAAAACTCCAGTTTTACTGTACAACCAAACAATTTTATTGGGCTTCTGATTAGCTGGATAGTGTGCGTCTGACTGCAGAACTAACAATTGTAATAAAGTTCTTCTGTGCAAAAGAGAAAATGGAAGTCCTGTTATTAAGAGAGCTGTTATCTCGTGAAGATTAAGAGTAAAGCACACAAATAATTGTCTGCTAAAAGAAAGCGAATTTATCCAAGGAAATAATACTCTCAACTGTTGGCTACATGGCTGTGCCAAAAAACAACCGCTCTAGCGACATAATGATGAACAGATAATCCCCAAGTTTTACTAAATTTGTTCATCAGTTGACCTCTGATCTTTCCCCCTAGTATATTATAGTTTTGCGTACCCTGGCTCTTAGCATGATTCTTAGGTTCAACCTTGGTACATTTCTACCATGATGTTACAGTATAATGATGTTTTCCAAATACTCTGACCAGTTACAAAGGAGGCTGTTCAAACCGAGAAGGCGCCAGCAGCATTAGGCCCCTATTCTCAGGCCATCAAAGCTAACAATCTTGTGTTTCTCTCTGGGGTTCTTGGCCTAAACCCTGAGGTTTGCTCCTCAAACTTTTGTTCGTTCATCTTTGTTCGTGTGTTCTGCACATGCACGGTAGCACTTTATTATTTTGTGGTGGCAGTATAACTTATGTGGAGTACTTTCTGTTTTCAGACAGGGAAGTTTGTCTCTGAAGGTGTCGAGGAGCAAACTGAGCAGGTGAATACTTTCATGTTCCTCAATATGCTTATAATAAAAAAATTAACTGCCAGAATGTTGTTTCGTATTTGGCTTGAAGTATAATGTGCCAAATTTAAACATATACACAGTTAACTTTCTGAATTTTTCTAGTGCCCACCGCTTTCTTGTGGTTAGTATTATGTTATGTTGTAAGCCTTATCCATATACTATTACTGTTTTGAATCTGCGATTGAATTTGTTTGTTGTGCATCAAGTATATTGTTCTTACCTTTTGAGATCTATGTACTAAGTGTTGGTATATGTGGTAAGTGCTATATGAGAGTAACAATAGAAATGTTAATACCGAGTCCGTACCAGGCACATAAACAATAACCCTTATTTTCATGTACAACTTTTAATGCATGCCTTTGCAATTGCTGCAACTTTTCTGTGTCCTTTTCTCTGAGGATGGATCTGTATTCTTCCTCTTCTGTAACAGGTAATGAAGAACATTGGCGAAATATTGAAAGCAAGCGGTGCTAGCTATTCTTCCGTTGTTAAGACAACAATCATGTATGCACAGCAAGTTCTTACATGAAATTTCGTTTCGCCCTGAGGTATTGTGATATCTGGGGGACTAATTCTGTTCGTATACCTGCAGGTTAGCCGATCTACAGGATTTCAAGAAAGTGAATGAGATCTATGCAAAATGTAAGCTTAATGTTTGTACTCTCCTTTTTTGTTTCCATTGTCTATCTGATTACAAGTGTGTGTGATTCTGTGTGAGGGCATTGAAATTCTGGTAGTACTAAAATTCCTTTACCCTGTTTCTGAAGTTTTTCACCTTTTCTCCACTGCAGATTTCCCATCTCCTGCACCGGCACGCTCAACTTACCAAGTGGCAGCTCTGCCACTGAATGCCAGGATCGAGATCGAGTGCATTGCTGCTCTCTAGTTACTTTGTGGCTACCCATCGAAACCTCAATAAGCATTCGATGCCATTGCAGCTGGCCACTGTTCTGTTGCGCCCAACGTGTCACTGTGATCTTGTAACACCAATTAAACTCTTGAACTTGATGCAATAAACCTTGGTTATGCAGAAGAAATGGGTGATATGAACAGTAAGATGGCTACGAGTACTAATCGTCTTCGGCCAAGCCGACTAGATAATATTTTTGAAAATAAAAAAAACGCGTGTTATTTCTTGAAATAACTAAAAAAAATGTATTATTTAAAAAAAATTAGCTTTATTAGAGGGAGTAGGTAGCGTGTAAATCATCACTGGTCATGTCTGGGACGCAAGAATATCCTAGCAACCAAGGCATCGAGCTTAAATACACTACTAGGAAAAAATGCGTGGCGACACGCCGCACCCGTGCTGAAAAATTGAAAATTTTGAGATGTCTTTATTTGAAAAGTGTTCAAATTTGGAAATCATCGAAATGCAAAGAGAGCGTACGTTAAAAAATTGTTCAGGTTACGAAAAATGTTCAAATTTGGAAGTTTTCCAGATTGCCCTTGCTGTATATTTTTTTGTGAATATAACTTGTTTCTTTTTGTTTTTGTTACATAATATATTTTTTTGTAAATAGAATGGTGACATTAGAGAGAGTTAAGTTCACTCTAAAGATTAGCCTATTTGAATTGCTATGAAATGTGTTGTATTTTTTTATTGGGTATTTAATTTATATCAATAATTAGAGGGAATCCATTGTATGAGAATTTATTAAACGTTATTTAAATTCAATGCATAATTAGAGGATATCAATTTGTATTCTCTGCAATTATTCATCTAATCGAGCATTTCTAAAATTTAACTACATAGTTAGAGAGGTTTAAATTATAGTATCCCCGACATGATCTAAGTACAAGGCGCTATGGATGGGCTACTGCACTGGGATTTCAACCCTGGTTTGGCGGTGGCTGCTCAGGTTCGTCGTCGTTTCCACTCTTCGGTCCACTTCTCTCCGGCTGCTGGTGTCAAAGAATTCTTTCTGGTGGTTTCGTTCTCGTCTGCTTGCTTTCCTCTGGATGAATCTTCAGTTGGTCTAGCATTACAATGCTGTATTGGTGGTATTTCCCATGGATTTCGAGTGTTCAAACTCAGTGATCGTCGTTTCCGTTTCTCGGTTGCATCCAACAAAGTAGGGCACTTCATATACGGGCTTCAGGACCGTGTCTTGCCGGACTTCGTATGTCATTTCTCGCTCTATCGAGGAGATGCTGAATCAGCAAGAGTTCATGTTGGGAATGCGGCATCTGCATGGCTGGCCGGAGCTTTTGATTCACCTATTTCTCCAGCGAAAACCATGGTGGCACACCGTGATCTGAGTTTTCTTGGCAGACCAAACTGCGCTATTCCCAGTGCGCTTACTCAGGATCAGCAATTGGATGATCCGCTTACTGAGGATCAACATTTGGATGATCCGGGTTTTCAAAATTGTAATGATCAGGCTATTCAGAACTGCTCTGATCCGGCCGTTCAAAACTGTGTTGATTCCATCAGATTTGAAGTTTTCAATTTCAAGCGGCTCCTATGGAAACTCCTGCAACTATTGATGATGATTTTTTGAAACTGGGCGTCTTTACTGCCAAAATTTCGGATGTGTTGGAGGCAACGTCTCTACCAAAATTTGCGGGTTCAAAATTCTGGTCAGAGATTAATCCGGTATTCATTTCTCCTTCAATGCTGTCATATATGGATCATGCAAGGGATTTATTTGAAGCTAATTACTCTGCCCCTGAAATTGCTCATGCTATTAACCTCCATGGTCTTCCCCAAAAGAGATGATTATTGATCTGTCGAGAAGAGGTACAGCACACAACGATCGTGATCATGTTTTGCCTGATTGCCCTTTTTTTTAGAAAAAAGGCTAGGCCCTGCTTTACTGAAAGCAATTATCAGTTACATTCGGTCTTACAAGCTGCTGGGGATCACCAGCATCAAAAAAAGGCATACATCATTCAACCAAAGATAAACTTCCATGCAACTCTAGGCAAAACGCACTCCCTACAGCATACAGCACACTACCATAAGGAACTATAAAACCAAGCCTCAAGGCCAACAGGTCACGTTCGTCTCCTACGGCTTCTCCTCCCAACATCTTGGACACGTCGCTTCAGCTCCTCAATCACCCAATCCAAGACTCTCTTCAGCTTGGAATCCCACAGTGGCCGCCAGGACTGAAGGAAGAAAATCACACGGAAGATGGCATCAGTCGGCTTGCGTAGTACTTTTCCTTCAAAAATGAGCTTGTTTCGAATGGTCCAAAGAGACCACATCGTCGCAGCTGCTCCCACCCAAATTAGCTCCATGTTCCCAGGCTCCCCATAGCGAATCAAAGAAATCAGATCCATCACTGAATGTGGGGCATCAGGCCACCCCACAGCTTCTTTGATCAAAAGCCAAACAAAAACCGCAATAGGACACAAGAAAAGCAAATGATCAATAGATTCCACATCAGCACAAAGAGGACAACGGCCATTCGTAGGCCCTTTCCTTGTAAGCAATTGCTCCCTAGTAGGCAATCTGTCCTGTATCACCTGCCAAAGGAAGATTCTTATTTTCATAGGTATTTTTAGCTTCCATACTTTCTGTAATTGAACATCAGAGACTCCCTGGTAAGATAACCACCTATACATTGATTTAGAGGTGTATCTCCCTTTCTTCTCAAGAGACCAGGACACCGTATCATCATCATTTGATAAAAACACATCCTGCACATCTTCCAGCATCTGCTCCCACAAGCGAAAATCATCAACTCCCAGCGTTCTTTTCAATTTGATATCCCAAGAGTGCGATGACAAGTCGTAGTTCTCTGCTACCGAAGCCTCAGGGTATGTAGCAGCCCAAAACAAGGTTGGGAACATAAATTTAAGAGGAACTGTACCAACCCACACATCCTCCCAAAAACGAGTCCTCTCCCCATTACCAACTTTGTGAACAGCTCCCCATGGAAACCATTTCTTAACGCCTGGAGACCATTCCAGAATTGTGATCCCCTGTTCTCACTCATCAGAATAGACTCCCCATTTTTAAGATACTTCCTAGTTAAGATCTGTTTCCAAGGAGCTTTTTCATCTGCATTAAATAATTTCCAGATCCACTTCAGGAGCAATGCTATGTTCGTATGCCGAGTATTGATAATCCCCAATCCACCATAATCCTTAGGTCTGCAGACAAACTCCCATTTCATCATGTGATACTTAAAACCCTGTTGACAACCCTCCCAGAAAAATCTCCCTCTTACTCTGTCCATTTCCGAGTGAGTCCCCTCCCCAACAGGTAAAAACCCATAACAAACATCGGGATGTTCGCAAGACACGCATTAGATAAGGTCAGCCTTGCAGCTGAGGACATATGCTTCCCTTGCCAAGGATCAGTCCTCTTGGTAAGTTTCCCAATCAAGAAGATAAAATCTTCTAAAGTCAACCGACGCTCCCCAATAGGAAGGCCAAGATATTGCATCGGTAGCACTCCCAATTTGCAATTAAACAAGTTTGCAATCCTCTCCTGTTCTTCTTTCTCAACTCCCATCACAAACACTTCACTTTTATGATAGTTAATCTTCATCCCTGACATATTCTCAAAACAATACAGCAAGAACTTCATGTGTAGAACATTTTCATCTGTTTTCTCCAAGAGAACAATAGTGTCGTCAGCATACTGAAGTAGGTTGACTCCCCCATCGATTAAATCTGGGACGACCCCGGTAATGTGTCCAGCTTTTTTCGCAGCTTCCACCATGGCCGTAAGCCCCTCAACACAAAATCAAAAAGTAAAGGAGATAGAGGATCTCCTTGTCGAACTCCCCTACTGGTATTAAAATACGGTCCCTGCTCCCCGTTGATATTTATAGCAAGATGGCCTCCTCTAACAGTCTGCATAACCCAAGTAATCCACTGCGGCGAAAAACCTTTTTTAACCAACACTTCTTGTAAAAACTCCCAGTCAACACGGTCATATGCCTTCTCGAAGTCCAGTTTCAAAACAATCGCAGTGACTTTTTAATCCGAATTTCATGTAACACCTCATGTACCACCACTATCCCTTCCATAATGTTTCTCCCTCTGATAAAACCAGTTTGGCAAGAAAGATTTGCTGAAAACCCAGGCAACCTATTAAAGAATTCAAATCTTAATGGGCCTCTAAAGGGATGTTTTAAATGTCTTGAGCTTGGGCACACTCAGCGTGTTTGTATGAATAAGCTCAAGTGTTTGGGCTGCTATGGGACTGGCCACAGAGTTAGAGATTGCCCAGTCGCACCCATTTGCGCTTATTGTAACCAGATGGGCCATAAAACGGACGCTTGCCCACAACTCATCTGCTCCAAATGTAATTCCTCGGGTCATTTGGCAAGAAATTGTCAGCAGCGGAAAATCTGGGTTCCAAAAAGATCTGTTCCCCCACAAATGGAAACCGACGATTCGGTTCCTTGCTCTGCTTCAAACCCTCTTATTGAGCCACCCTCCCCCTCGACCACGTCGCCCACAAACCCCTCCTCGTCCTCCACAAACCCTAGAGCTCTGGTGCTCTTGGTGACTCGACAATGATGGATGGGGTGGCAGAAAATGGGAATGCTGTTGATGATGATATGGATGCTTGGAATGAATATGTGGTGGAAGTGGATGCTGTTGTTGAAAGATTCATGGAAGGTGACAACTCTGGTGGCATTTATTTTGTGCGTGCAGGAGGGGAATCACAGAACATTCAGGTGCCTCTGTTTCCATCGTTCAATGCATTTATGGGTTTCGTCATGCGCCAGGTTTACACTCGCCGCATCATGCCAGCAAGCCATGACCAGTTTGACCCGCAGCAATTTATGAATCAGCTTCTGATAGCTCTCGCACAAGGTGCCCAATACTCAGCTCTGTTTACTCGTCAGCCAAGCTATGTCATTGCACCTCTCCCTCCAATCTTTGTGGGGCCGCTGGAATTCTGTTTTAATCAGGAGAAGGGATACGTGCAAGTCCAGTTCAGCTCTGATACTAGTGAAGTGACAGAGCAAGTTAACTTACCTATGCTCAAGCCCTTGCTGATCTTGATCTGGGATTTGTTCTTGCACCTGGCATGCAGCAGCAAGAAAATGCAACTGAAGCCAACAACATGCAAAACCTGGGGATGACCACCAATGCTCCAACTTTAGTTACCGACATCCCTGCATCCACTTCATCCTCGGCTGTTGTCCCTGCGGCTCGCCCTCGGGGCCGTCCAAGAAAAGCTGATACTCCTCAGGTGACTACTCAAGTGAAACGCTGCACACGTAACAACAATCAGGGTTTCATGCATACGGCCCTGCCTGATCGCCGTCCTCGTCGCCGCGCCTCTTTGGTGCCGCCTGCCGCTGCTCCTGCGGTGCTTCAGCTAGCCGAGATGCAGCGTCTTGGAGTGGAGGAATGCAACATAGAACCTGAGGAGCTCACTGAGGAGCGTCTTCGTCAAGCTCGCAAGAACTAGGTTCCAGCCATGCTGCTGCTTGACAGGAATAAAAGTTTGGTCTATGCTTTTATTTGTTCCATGAACCATCTAGCTTGTTGCTTTTTCATGAACTCTGTCTGTCAGTTCTGGGTCGTTATTATACACTATCCTAAATGAGTTTGTTAAACCGTATTTGGCGAATTTTATGTTGGAATATTCGTGGTATCAATTTGCCAGAAAAATGGCCTCTCATCCGCAACAAAATAGATGAAAGTCTTGCTTCTATTGTGTGTTTCCAAGAAACTAAAAGAGGAGAATTCACTTTGAACTTTCTGAAAAACTTTGCCCCAAAACGGTTCAACCAATTTGCTTTTGTCCCATCAGATGGGGCTTCTGGTGGTCTATTAATCATGTGGATGGGGAATAATTTTAAAGGAGAAGTGATTCAGTCTGAAATATTTGGGATGGTGATTAAATTCCAGTCTACTATCTCATCTGATTCTTTCTACCTGGTTAATATTTATGGTCCTTGCGAGGGGATTGCTCGGGAAAATTTCATTGCATGGTTATACAGCCTCGAGATTGATGATAATGACCTTTGGTTGCTTGTTGGCGATTTCAACTTCTACAGATATTCAGACAGTCGGAACAGACCAGGTGCTAACCTTACAGATATCACCACTTTCAATGATGTGATTAGCTATCAAGGACTAGTAGAACTGCCGCTGAAAGGTCGTGCTTACACCTGGAGTAACATGCAGGAGGAACCATTATTGGAACAGCTCGACTGGTTCTTCACATCTTCAGCTTGGACTCGGAAATTTCCAAACACTCTTGTACTCCCTCTAGCCCGACCCACGTCAGACCATGTACCATGTGTCATCTCTATTGGTACCTCTATTTCCAAAGCTAGTATCTTCCGATTTGAAAATTATTGGATCAAAATGCCCGGATTTATGGAGGTTGTCAGGAACATTTGGAATATTCACTGTCCAGGGGACAGTGCCAAATGTTTATCCAGCAAGCTTAAACTGTTGAGAAAGGGACTGAAAAATTGGAGTACTAGTATCTCAGTCATTAACAAGCTGATCAGCAATTGCAACCGTATTATTTTCATGCTGGATGATATTGAGGAACTTCGAAATCTCCATATCACTGAATGGAATTTTCGCATTATTGTGAGGGCAAAATTGAGTCACCTTCTGATTTGTAAGCAGGAGTACTGGAAAAAAAGGTGTACAACAAAGTGGGCAAAACTGGGCAGTGAGAACTCCTCCTATTTTCACACAATGGCAACGATCAGATACAGACATAACACAATATCCTCCCTTACCAGACCAGATGGTTCGTTGGCTCAGGAACACCATGAGAAAGCTAGCATTTTGAGACAATCTTTTAATGAGAGGCTAGGAGTCACAGTACCCCTTGAGACTCAGTTCGATTTTTCGGCATATCTACAACCGAGCATTGATCTGTCTCTACTTTCAGTTCAATTTTCTCACACTGAAATTGACGATGCTGTTCATGATCTCCCTACTGATAAGGCACCGGGTCCTGATGGCTTTAACGGATTATTCTTTTTTTTTTTGAAGTACAAACCTGCGTTACAATCAAAGAAGCCAGAGACGAACAGAAACGCAAATTCGTACAGAGATTTGAACCCTACTCGAAGCACTACAGCAGCAAGCTGCTGAACCACCAAAGCTTGTCACCACCGACGATCGCCGGAGAAGAGAAGCCGACCACCACCCACCTGGAACGGAAGGACCTCCAGCGTTGAAGAAGACCGCATAAGTCACTCGCCGCAAGCAGCAAGATTTCGCCGATGAACGGGCACGGCCAAGCCACCTCCGCAACCAGCTCCAGCACCTCCCGCCGCCGAGACGGCCCGGCCGTGCCAGATCCACCACCACCGCACCACCTCCCGAGCGCCAGAGCAGAGCTCCACACCCCAAGCCTCCACCACACCAAAACCAGCACCTCACCCTCCCGAGACCACCACTGGAGGCGACGACGGCCTGACGACGACGGAGAGGAGGGATAGGAACCCCACAGAAAGCAGACGGCGCCGCCGCCGCGCCATCCGCTTGGGGGAATCGAAACCTCCACAGATCCGTAGATCTAGGAGCACCAAAAGCTTCAAGCGCCACGCCGGAGCCCCGGAGGACGGCGACGTAGAGGGGACGGCGCTGAAGAACCATTATTCTCTCCGGCCACGCCTCCGCCTCCGCAGCGCCGCCGGCAGAAACCCTAACCCTACTATGTACACACCGCGAGCAGAGGACCGGAGTTCCCCTACCCTCCCGCCGCCGGAGCGGTAGACGGAGGGGAGGGGAACTGCCTGCCTCGCCGGCGGCGGACTGAGGGGAGAGAGCTGTCGCCCTTTTTCGCCTTCTGGAACGGAGGAGAAGAAAGGGAAAGAGGAGCGAGCACTGGCTTTAACGGATTATTCATTTAAAACATGCTGGCCAATTATCAAACATGACTTCTATCGATTGTGTCAAGAATTTTGGGAAGGGAGTGTTAACTTGCAGAGCATCAATGATGCTTTCATCACTCTAATTCCTAAGACAGACTCTCCTATTTGCCCAAATGATTATCGACCTATCTCACTATTAAACTCCTGTTTCAAGCTGCTCACAAAGCTTCTAGCCAATCGTCTCCAACAGAAGATTATAAAGCTGGTTCATGTAAATCAGTACGGATTTCTTAAAACCAGAAACATCCAAGACTGTGTTGCATGGGCGTACGAGTACATTCATCAATGCCAACAATCAAATAAAGAGGCTATAATCCTTAAGCTCGATTTTCCAAAAGCATTTGACACGATTGGTCATGATGCTATTCTGGAGATTCTCAGAAATAAAGGATATGATGAGAGATGGCGCATGTGGATTAAATCAATATTTGATACTGGTTTTTCTTCGGTTCTTCTCAATGGGGTACCAGGGAAAAAGTTTCCTTGCAGACGTGGTGTTCGTCAGGGAGACCCATTATCGCCGATTCTTTTTGTTGAAGGTGCAGACTTACTGCAATCCATGGTAAATCACTCAGCGATGCTTGGACATCTTTCTGCACCTCTTCCCATCCCTGATATGGACTTTCCTATTGTTCAATATGCCGATGATACGCTTGTGATCATGCAAGCATGTCCGAGACAACTAGCTGTGCTTAAGGAGTTGTTGCACTCCTTTGGATTGGCCACTGGACTTCATGTAAATTATTCTAAAACATGCATGGTGCCGTTAAATATTGATACGAGCAAGCTGCAAGACCTTGCTAACCTGTTTGGTTGTGCCACGGGAACCATGCCTTTCCCATACCTTGGATTACCCCTAGGAACTACTCGACCCACAATAGAGGATTTATCTCCAATTGTTGATCATCTGGAAAGGAGACTCAATGCAACTGCTTGGTTCCTAGATTATGGAGGGAGATTGACACTGGTTAATTCGGTCCTCTCCTCCTTGCCAACACATTTTCTCAGCTCTTTAAAAATTCCAAAGGGGATCATTAAATTATTTGATCGAGGAAGAAGACATTGCCTCTGGGATAGGAATGATGTTACAGGAACTTCACACTCTTTAGCAGCTTGGTCTATGGTCTGTCGACCCAAAAAACATGGAGGTCTTGGGGTACTCAATCTAGAGATTCAGAATTGTGCGCTTCTACTGAAACAGCTCCACAAATTCTTTTGCAAAGCAGACGTCCCATGGGTGAAGCTTGTTTGGTCGCTATACGGTGATGCTCCTCCTCAAGCGCAGAACCCTAGAGGGTCGTTCTGGTGGCGCGACGTATTCAGCCTAGTCAGCATCTACAGAAGTATCACCAAATCTGAAGTGGGAAATGGGACTACAACTTTATTCTGGAAGGATTTTTGGCACAATAACGAACTCTTATGTGACAGCTTTCCTCATCTTTATTCATATGTGCTAAATGAGGACTGCTCAGTGGCAGAAATGGCCATAGTTCAGGATCCCAACCACCACTTTGCATTACCCCTGTCAGTTCAAGCCTTTGAAGAACGTGAGCAAATCCTTCAACTGCTGACCCGAGTGCAACATGATCCAAATTCTACAGACATCTTTGCTTGGGGGAGTGACAAATTTTCATCCAGAAATTACTACCAGTTCATCTTTGCCCAGACTGCCCAAAATGCCACTCTCCAATCCATTTGGGATTCGAAATGTCTTCCGAAGCTTAGAGTATTTCTTTGGCTTCTCTTACAAGACCGCCTAAACACCAAGGACCTGATGATTAGGAAACATTGGCACATTGAGGACGGCCCTGAATGCGTTCTTTGTGATCAAGCTATTATAGAGACTTCTGAGCATCTCTTCTTCCAATGTGAGTTCGCCAAAAAATGTTGGGAGGCCATTGAGGTAAACTGGGATTTCAACAGAGACATATGGCCTCGTGTGGCTGCTGCCAAGGATCAATTCAGAGGTCCATGTTTTATGGAGGTTTTTGCTTGCGCATCCTGGAACATATGGAAAATGCGAAATGATCTAATCTTTAGAGGAATTCAGCCAGCGTTTGGGAGATGGAAGATCAAGTTCCAAGGAGATATGCTCCTTCATCAGCACAGGGTCAAACCACCTATGGTGAGGCCACTCTTGGAGTGGACTAGAGACATCTTTGTATAATTATGTATTCTTCTTTTCAATTTCAACCGCCATAAACTCTTCACCCATTTTTGAGGGCCTGTACATTTTCCATCTGATATATATATAAAATCCACACCGTAGGGGCTTCCCCTACGGTAATCCCCCTCAAAAAAGATATGAATTTGTATTTTTTTTGCAAATAATGTTTAGAGGAAGTGCATTTGGATTTTCTTGAAATATTGTTCAAATTGGAACTTGAAGACATCTTTTTTTTTGCCATAAGTAGATAGTATTTATTTTTTCCGATCGTTCGGACGTGTTATGCAAATTTTTTCCGGTGGACGAAATGGATAAATTTGAAAGGCACTTAAAATTTTAAATATTCAAATTTGAATTTTTGTCGTGCGGCATGAATAGTCAACATTTTTTTTGTGGCCACTTTGATATATTTATTGTATTTTTCATATTGGGTATATTTAAATTTGTTGATTTTCCAGCGTGTAACAGGTTTTTTTTTAAAAAAAGGAAAATTTCTGACGTGTGGGCCCGCTGTGACGTCATGATGATGTCACAGTGACCAGAGCAGCCTAGTTCGGCCGCGGCGGCGTCGAGCTCGCCGGCGGCGCGCCGCCGCGTTCTGGGACGCGCGTCGGGGCGCGTCCGACGCGGCTGGTCGCGGGGAGCACGTAGGAGGAGGCGCCACCCATTTTGGGTCGCCGGAGCGGCCGCGGCGGCCTGCGGATGCGGCGGAGGGCAGCGGGCGCGGCGGCGGCGATTCCCGCACGGCCGCGGCGTCTCGGCACGCGGCGCTCGGCCAGGACGTGGAGGCGGCGACGGCGGAGCACGGCGCGTGGTTGGATCTGGACGGAGAGCGGGGGAGCGGCGGGGGACAGGCGGCGGCGGCGAGTCCGGGGACGCGGGAGAGAGGGAGGGGAAGGGGGAATTTGCTGACGCTTTTGCACAAAAGTCCTCGAGCTTTTCTGAAATCGCAAACAGGTCCTGCACTGCGGTAAAATTTGGACTGCGGGGTATTTTGTCGCTTTGCGTGTCTGTTTGTGCAAAAAGGCCGCGCGAACGGCTGATGGCCCATTGGATCGACGCTCGACGGCTGGGATGCGCCGGACACTGTAGAAGTGCGACACTGTAGCTAGTTCAGTGCCGCGCGTTAGGGGAGACGTGGACGTATCCTCGCCGCCCGTTTCGCCGATCGGACGGCCGTCGTTTGCGGGTGACGTGGCCGCGCGGAGAGGGGGCTGAAGCCGTCGGCTTTGATATATAGGATAGATTTACCAAATCAGTAAAATTGCTCGGTAAAATTAAATACTCCTCATGTTCATAAATAAGAGAAGCATTTTTTATTGTTCAAGTCCATAGTTTTATCAACAGTTTATCTTGTAATCATCAATTTCTTTTTATTGATTTTGTAACTATTAAAAACATTATAAGAAATTTACACTAAGAACTTGTACTTGGACGATCAAATACTCCTTTTACATATAGGAAATGAGGGAAGTAATCTGCAAGGGTGCTAACAGGGGACTGCTTATATGGAAAAGAGAATTTTGTTTGGTGCTTCTATGTTTGATCCATGACTTCTACTACCTCCTTTCCAAAATATATAATGTTTTAGCTTCTTTCTGATTCGGATATATCTAAACGCATTTTATTGTAGATTCACTAATATCAGTCCGTATGTAGTACATATTGAAATATCTAAAACATTTTATAATTTGGAACGGATGAACTAGATTTTATAGTACTTTTGAGCAAACCAATCCGAATATCCCATTTAGTCAAATGGCCGTGGAGGACTACTCTTATTTTGAAACTAGTTATAATTTTTTGCATCACCGTCCATAGTATTCTACAGTAGCTAGCAAGCTCTTGCTCATTTTCTAGTTGACCTATTGTAGGTTGCAGTCTCGTTGTTTTAGGTACAAGAAAAGTAGACGCAAACGCGTGGGACAAATGGACAATGGATATATAGGCGCGTGACTTCTTTGTTGCGAAGTCAAGGTCATTCTGTTCGCAAAGTCATGGCTTGGGAGTAATCCAACGATGTGGATATTAACAGCTCATAACCTATACTTTGAAGTTTCAGCAGCTTCTGTTGAGAAACTCCAACCTTAATTAATAAATCCATAGGCGTTTCAAAAAAAAAAAATCCCACCAGGATTTGAAAATTTATGTTGACCACTGAATTTCTGTACTTTTTTTTCTGCTAAAGAGGGAAGCTCTGTACTAGCCAGCCCTAATCTTATAGAAAATCCAGCCTAATCTATAAATGCATTGCGTATAGTATTAGTAGCATGTACTACTGTTTCTAGGGAAACTTGAGCTTCAAGCTTTGAGGTACCGGAAGCTTAAACCTCGGAAAATGGGTGTGGTTTCCTAACTGTGTATTTTTTTCGGGACTTTATAAACTCATTTCACATTGAAAATATTCTACGTGAGTGCGCCACCCCCAAAAAGGTGCACACAGTGACACAGATAAACTCGACATTGCTCGTTCAAAGTGGAACACAGACCGGTTTCTATCCCAAGGGGTTCAGAAGTGTAGATACCACCGGCATATCCTGTTAGCTTTACGTATCCGGCGAGATCTCTCTTCGCACTTGCATATCAAACCATCAAGTTGTGTTGAACACTTTTTTTTTAGTCATCTTTATTACTGTACTAGCTAGTACTCCAAAAAAGGATGACAACATCTGTTTGAGACTCCTTTGGATTGGCCACTGGACTTCATGTAAATTATTCTAAAACATGCATGGTGCCGTTAAATATTGATACGAGCAAGCTGCAAGACCTTGCTAACCTGTTTGGTTGTGCCACGGGAACCATGCCTTTCCCATACCTTGGATTACCCCTAGGAACTACTCGACCCACAATAGAGGATTTATCTCCAATTGTTGATCATCTGGAAAGGAGACTCAATGCAACTGCTTGGTTCCTAGATTATGGAGGGAGATTGACACTGGTTAATTCGGTCCTCTCCTCCTTGCCAACACATTTTCTCAGCTCTTTAAAAATTCCAAAGGGGATCATTAAATTATTTGATCGAGGAAGAAGACATTGCCTCTGGGATAGGAATGATGTTACAGGAACTTCACACTCTTTAGCAGCTTGGTCTATGGTCTGTCGACCCAAAAAACATGGAGGTCTTGGGGTACTCAATCTAGAGATTCAGAATTGTGCGCTTCTACTGAAACAGCTCCACAAATTCTTTTGCAAAGCAGACGTCCCATGGGTGAAGCTTGTTTGGTCGCTATACGGTGATGCTCCTCCTCAAGCGCAGAACCCTAGAGGGTCGTTCTGGTGGCGCGACGTATTCAGCCTAGTCAGCATCTACAGAAGTATCACCAAATCTGAAGTGGGAAATGGGACTACAACTTTATTCTGGAAGGATTTTTGGCACAATAACGAACTCTTATGTGACAGCTTTCCTCATCTTTATTCATATGTGCTAAATGAGGACTGCTCAGTGGCAGAAATGGCCATAGTTCAGGATCCCAACCACCACTTTGCATTACCCCTGTCAGTTCAAGCCTTTGAAGAACGTGAGCAAATCCTTCAACTGCTGACCCGAGTGCAACATGATCCAAATTCTACAGACATCTTTGCTTGGGGGAGTGACAAATTTTCATCCAGAAATTACTACCAGTTCATCTTTGCCCAGACTGCCCAAAATGCCACTCTCCAATCCATTTGGGATTAGAAATGTCTTCCGAAGCTTAGAGTATTTCTTTGGCTTCTCTTACAAGACCGCCTAAACACCAAGGACCTGATGATTAGGAAACATTGGCACATTGAGGACGGCCCTGAATGCGTTCTTTGTGATCAAGCTATTATAGAGACTTCTGAGCATCTCTTCTTCCAATGTGAGTTCGCCAAAAAATGTTGGGAGGCCATTGAGGTAAACTGGGATTTCAACAGAGACATATGGCCTCGTGTGGCTGCTGCCAAGGATCAATTCAGAGGTCCATGTTTTATGGAGGTTTTTGCTTGCGCATCCTGGAACATATGGAAAATGCGAAATGATCTAATCTTTAGAGGAATTCAGCCAGCGTTTGGGAGATGGAAGAAACAAGCTACAAACATAATTCCCCGATGTGACCACCAAATGGCTCCCACGCCACGCTTAACTAACTAGTGTCGAGAAAATGTGTCACGGATGTAGTGGCGAGCGACGGCGAGTCGGGCTTCGTGGTCGCCGTGGCAACGCCAGAAAGTGGTTGCGATGGCACGAATAGGTGTCTAGAGGAAACTGGAGACGGGAGGTCTTCAAGATAAGCTGTTTTTTTAAGTGTGCCGCCGCGGCAATTTTCCTAGTTCAGTTCAGACGGGAGGTCTTCAAGATAAGCTGTTTTTTTAAGTGTCATTTATTTGGTGATATGCCTTAACATGTTTTTTTTCATGAACACGCAAGAATGCACATCTTTTTTTATATGCACAGAAGGGGCCAAACCAGGTTACAAAGATCCACAACAAACAAAAATAATTCGACAAAGACCAAATGAATGAAAATTACACTCTCACATAAACCCTACAGTATTACGCCTCACAGCTACGGCCATTAGGTCATCAAACAGGGAGGACGTCGTACAAGTTCCTCTATGGAAGACTCCATCGTTAATCTCGACCCAAATTACCCACGTTGATTTACCCATCATGGAGCGGGGATGGAGGATGAATTCATCCTCTAGCGGGTACCCCTTACTCCCATAGTGTCGTGGTGCTGGGATGGGGATAAAATCTCCCCGTGTGGATTCCATGGATACACGACAAACAATGTCATGTTTACTACAAATACACAATATGTAGGTTATAATCAAGATACTCCACACAATTTTTTCTCCACCGCTCACAGCAACCATGCCCTTTTCAGTCTCGCCTCTCCGAGTCTGTGTTGAGATCCCCATGGAAACACGACGAGATACCGGGTATCCGTTATTGACGGGGATGGGGCCGTTTTTGGCCTGAGAAGCCTCAAGGCTCGCGGATATGGGGATTGGCGGGGATCGGGACGGGACGGTTGAGTCATTCCCGGTCATCCCTCCCTGTTGCCACCCTTTCATGTATTTCTCACATTCCAATTAGCTTAGTCGGATTTTCTTTTCATGTGAAACCTCAACCCGTGATTGATTTTCACTAACCATAAGAACAAAATAAAGCCAACCAACATCCATGTCCAAAGAAAAACAAAAGAGATCTCCTACCGCCGCAAACTTCTCGCGATACTACATGCATAATGACTTCAAATGCGATGTTCAAAGCATGAAATTTTCTATTCCCTCTGTTCACTTTTATAAGTTCTAATAGATTTTTTGGAATTTGATGAGGGCATCGTCGGCATCGTGTTGGTTGGTTGACACGCTAGGACATATTTAAATGAGATGTAAAAGTCTAAGGTAGTGTTAACTAGGCCTGCGTGCCAAATCTAAGGCCGAATCCGTCATGGGTCGGTTTGTATCCAGGTCGAGTCCAACTAGGTTTAGGAGTCAATTAGGTTTCGGTTTGGGCCTGTCCAACTGACTAGGTGTTTGGCCTCCTATATAAAGGAGCCAATGGCTAGGGTTTTACGGAGTTGAAAAATATGTAGAACTAAAAGTTCAAGGTTGCCTCCATCCTAAGGGACCGGCGTGTATGACGGCGTCTCGGACGTTCGTCAAGTTATCCAGCAAATAGAGGCATGAGTGTTCTTGAATCTGTCAAGAGTTATCGTGCGTGGCGAGAAGGTCTTGAATCTGTCAAGGGTTGTCGAGCTTGGCGTGAGGCGTGTTGTTTATCTTCATGTTGCTCGTCTAAATCTATCCAAATTCTTCAGGTTACGTGTATATTGCTCACGTGGTTGGGAGAATAGTTATCTCGGTGGTTCTTGCGGTGAAAAATCGGGCAAACAATTTACATCAGAATTTAGTGTGTAGATTCACCTATTTTGATATGTATGTACTATGCACATTTCTAAATGTAAGATGTTTTAGTTTTTTTTCAGATTCACATTTATCTAAATGTATGTAACATCCCATGTTTGTATTAATGAGATAAATAGTTAATCATGTCATGTCATGTCATGCATTAATTTTTGCGCTAAGAAATTTTTTCATTTAAATATGAAAAGTGAATTGTTAAAAGTACTTAAACTTTGTTCTATTTTTAAATGTGGTTCAAAAATTTCAAAACTTTAAAACCAAAATATGTGGGGCTCCTCTATAATACTAGGAGACTACATAAATTTTGGGGTGATTTATTGGATAACTTAAGTGCCCTAAAAAAATGCAGGAAGTTTCTCTGAAAATAAAATCTGTAATTTCTAGAAACTTCAGGGGGTTTTCTGCAAAATGTTTTTCTTCAACCTCAGCCTGAAGGACGAGCTGCCTGTCGACGTCTCCGTACTCGCGACGCCACCCCTGTGTGCCTGCTTCCTCGTGTCGATAACACCACGGAAGAGACGTCCGCATCGGCCTCTCTCTCCCATACCTTTTTCCCTCTCTCTCGCCCTCTCTGTTCTTCTTCCTGCCGAACCCTAACCGCCGGCGCTGTCGTCGCGCTCCGCCATCTCTGACCACGCCGGGACGATTTGAAGCCTCTTGGAGCTCCGCCATCTTCTCCTCTTCCTCCGTGTCCAGTCGCACGAGTCGGGATGGCCTGAATCGGGCGAATCGCGCCGTCTTCCCCAACTTCAGCCGCCGCGGTTCGAGCTCGTTTTCGTCGCCGTCCGTCCTCTCCATCCTTTCCGCCACTCCATCGTGCTCAGGGTGAGCTTGTACGCATGTTGGTGCCTTTAATTCGAGTTTGCGTGTTCCATAGTGCGACGCCATGTTGCTCGTCGCCGGCCCTGGCTCCGCCGCGCCGTAGCCGTCGCCAGTGGCAGATCTAGGATCAAATATTTGGGGGTGCCAAGGTTTACTACACAAGGTATGGAGAGAATTTTTGGGAGAATTTGACTACAAAACGCATGGTTTAGCCTAACTATCATTATAATACAAAAGTGTTTTGCATTTTTTGAGAGAGTGCCATGGGTGTTTTGCATTTTTGGAGGGGGTGCCATGGCACCCCCCTAGATCCGCCCCTAGCCGTCGCCCCGGCGACCATTCGCTAGCGGCGCCGCCACCTTTTGGTAGCGCGCATCCGTGCGCGTGCAACGCGCTCAGTCGCGTGTCCCCGCTCGCTCCCAGTCATCGAGTTCGTGCTCGACAGAGCCGTGCCTGCCATTTGATGACGTCAGCATGACGTCACAGTGGGACCGGCCTATCAGTTTTTTTAAAACTTTTCGGAAATGATTTTGGAAATTAATAAAACTCTGACATATGGGACCCACTTATTATAAATTCCAGAAAATGAATAATATTTTAAAATCAATATCTTTTTACTGGTTTATCAGAAAAATACGATTAATATACCAAAATGTTCAGAAAATTGTAATTTATCTATTTATTTCAAATTCATGCATGATTGAACAACTTAAATTAAGACTTATCTAGAATTACCAAAATGCCACTTTGTTTAGTTATGGGGTTTCTTCCAAATATTGCTTTTAGTTGTATTTGGACCCCATTTAAATTGTTATTCATAGTTTAGGGCTTAATTTGAATTCCTTTAACCTACCATGCATACATTTGTGCGCATTGCATATGCCATGTATTGAATGTTGTTTCTTTTCTTTCCGGTGTTGGTTCTTATCGGTAGAATGCGACTCTGAAGTGAAGTTTGACAACTCAAAAGACGAATACTTGATCCTCAACAATCAAGTCAATCCGAAGACTTTTCGGAGATTTATATATTTGGTTGTCAAATAAGTAAGGCAAGCAAAACCTCTTATCTGTACATATATGTGATTTCAAAGTATTTGATTCTTGTATATTGCATACGATTCAAATATGCTTTTGGTCAATAGATAGAGTTCTCCTATCTTTTGCATCGCCTAAATGCCTGATCCACTGCTCCTAGCAAACCTAGGCAATGCTTGTGTGTATATCGCTAAAGTCTTATATCTGCTACGCTTAGCATGCCCTTGTTTAGCTCTACTCCACCCGGTTGGTGAATCAAGCTGCGAATGAACCTAGTATGGCAGGATGACGTGGTGAGATCAGTGATGTGTGAATAACATGTTTAATTAAAAGAGCTTGGATGAGAGGCCACAGTGGGAAGGTGGTACTTTGTCTCGTTCTTGCCGCCTAGGACAGTGTCCGCCTTCGAATCAAGACTGAGCGTGCAACCATGCGTGGGCCTAAGAACCCCTATCGACTAACTAAGTTGCGTAATTCTATCCATGGGTTCTCTAGTTCGGGCTTTCCATTCGAGTGTGAGTGGTGATGAAATAAAACGATTTGAAAAGTGCATGGTGTATAGGAACGTGGCCGCGGTCGAGGGGGTTGGAGCCCAGAACCTTGACTTCCGCACACACCGATTACCCATGGATAGGCTTACGCAATGTAAAGGTTGTAACCGTTCCCACTCTGCCGGCTTTCCCAGGAAGAGAGCTAAATTGCATGGCAAGGAGCCGGGCGATACGTGTGGTAAATATTGTACACCCCAGCAGGGTTAATCTTTTCAAAAAGCCGTGTCCACGGTTATGGACGACTTGGCGACGGACTCAAGGATCATAGACGACTTTAACCTACTCGTAAAACTTGAAAAGCTAAGTGTGTGGTTTATTTCCTCGAGGGAGAGTCGAGGAAGTGGCCTTGTTGAATAGGTTCAGCTGATGGTGATTCGGTGGATACAAAGATGATGACGAAGCTAGTGTTGCTGCTCTCTTATCCCCTTTTAAAAGATCTGTTATACGAGTTTCTATTCCTCCCTCGATTTGGAAACAAAGATTGGTTTACGCAAAGAAGCCCTCATACTTACTCTCTGAACAAGCAAATATATAATAGGTTAATTAAGTCTTGTTGAGTACATCTAGTACTCATCCTTGCGTAAATTTGGTTCAGGTGAAGGTCCTCACTCCGATGGTGATTTCTACGTTGACATCGACGAGTAGTTTGGGTTCCCAGGTGGCAGCTTGGGACGTCTCGAAACAGCTGGCGTCGGGAATGTTTATCTAAAGGCCTCTTAGGCCATAGTTTGGATCTTGTTGTTTAGAACAACATAATTTGCTTCCTGCTGTGTGATGTAATGTTGGGTCGTGTGGCCTCTGTTTGTAATATCCTCTACCTTCATCACTTTGTTATGAGTTGTAATACACACTTTGAGTCGTAAAGCCTGCGATGTGCCAGATGTTCTGCAGTCTTGTTCTCTTTATTATACATTGATAGTTGTGTCTGTGTTATGGCATCAATCGAGGTGTTGTGTTGCCGATGATCCATTTCGAGCAACGTCTGCCAAAGTTTTGCCCTGGGAGTGGTGTGCCCAGTAACCTTCGGTTGTATCGCATGACCAGTGACACACATCATCTCTGTATAGTTCCGGGGTCAGGACGCTACAATGTATTTAGACATGTTTAAGTGTGTATGTTCACTCATTGGGTCCGCGCCCTAGTAAACATGTGAAACATCCTAAAACGGAGGGAGTACTTTTCATTACGTACTTCCTGTGAACTGATCCATGATATTGCTCAAAGTGTGAACTTTTTTTTCTTCTTTATTCGCAAGTACTCCAACTAGAAGACAACCCAGACATTATCTCTGAAATTTAGGGCTCGATTTTTGGCAAGTCATGGCCCTAGGAGCTATTCGAAGAGCATATTAGGCCTATGAATGTGTTGGCCCAATAACTAATACAACCACTTACTTGCTTGGGGCATCAAAGCCCAGAAATGCTTCGAACGTCCACTCCTCATCTCCGATTCCCAGTGTCCCATTCTCAAAGTCCTCCATTCTAGGGATGAAAACGGTACGGAATCTTTCCGACTTTTCCGTGGAAAAACGGAAACGGAATGGAAATATGGAAACGGAAACGGAATTCTGCAAAACGGAAACGGAAACGGAAACTTTTATGCGGAAACGGAAACGGAAACGGAACAGCGTATTCCGGCGGAACGACTGTGGAAATTCCGTTTCCGGTAATACGGAACTTTCCCTTTTTTTGTTACCCTGTGATTTTAAATCCAATAGACACGGAAATTCTAGTGAGAATATTTAGATACAACTAAAGAACTGAATAAAAATAAAAAGAATCGAAAGCTACCATGTTTAGGACCTATGTATTCGCATATCATCTCTTACTCAGGTCGTTATTTCAGTGTTATACTAGGAACAAGGACGATAATAGATATTTTTAATGTTGCCAAAGTTGATAACTTAGACACACTATATTATATAATCAGGATATCTCTTTATAATTTTATTTCATCTTAGAAACCTGATAAGTTTGTTGATTTGCTTGCCTTTTCCTTAATTATTTAAGGTGTCTCTCGATTCCGGTAAAGATTTGCTTTCTGTTCCGTCTCCGCACCATATTTAGTTTGTATCTGTTTCCGGCAATATTTGTTTCCGTATTTGTTTTCGGGGTTTCTGTATTCGTTTCCACTTCCGTAAAAAAATATGAAAACAAATGTGGCACCAGTCAGTTCCGTCCGTATCCGCTCCGTTTTCATCCCTACTCCATTCACACACATCCTACAGTCGCCTTCGCCTCCGCCATTTCTCCAGCGTCCCTCCGCCGCCGCCGCCGGGACCCTGCCCATTAGGTCCCCATCGACGTCAGCGGCATTCTTGCCCGGCCCCTTCAGTTCCCCCGGTGTCGCCTCCTTCCCCATTGCATTTGCCCACAGCTCCTTGACCACCAATTTGGTCTCGCCGGAGAGGCACATCTGCATCTCTGCGCCGCGCTGCACTGCTCAGACTGGTGAAGAAGGTGAGTATTACTGTTTATTTTGCAGATTTACCTCTTTTCTTCCCCTCAAGGATGATTGGTCTTTCTTGCTGTGTTCTTATTGAGGAATCCTCTTTCGTCTTTCTTGCTCTTCTGCAGTGAAGAGGTTGGGGGTGGAGATGGCTTCAGAAGATCGTGCTCTCTGTCTCCGCGTAGGCGAAGCTGTTGGCCGGATCTGATGCGCCGGCGACGCGGCAGGAGTTGGAGACCTGGGAGTGGCATAGCTCCTTCGACGGCGTCCCTGTCACAGCTGCCGCTCGTCCTCGTCCGTGGCGTCGCCTTGTGAAGGGGAGGGGAAGGACCGAAGGACCACGGCCATTGGTCCACTTCTCTATTCTTTCCGTCCACTAGAAGAAGACGGCGCTTCAGCTGGATCCCTTTGCCGGGCGGGCCTAAAAATACGGCATTCTCCACAGCACACACCAGCGGCCGAGAGATGGCAGCAAGCTTCTCCTTTGCCCGTGTGGTTGCTCTGTTCTGCCTGGTCTCCACCCATGGATGTTGGGGCTGCGGTTTTCTGCCTGATCTATTCTGTTACCCACCTCCACCTGCCCCCACCACCAATGTCCCCGCCCCCAACGTCCCTGCGACCAATGTCCCTGCAGCCAGTATCCCCACCTCCAATTCCAGCTCCGGCGGCATCAACGACGACGGCGGCGGCTGGATTGATGCCCGGGCCACCTGGTACGGCGCTCCCAACGGCGCCGGCCCCTACGATAACGGTACTGCTATTGCTGTGCCTATCATGTATGTGAGGATTCCAATTGCATTGCTGAATGGATGCTGATTGCGCTTCTTGTTTTCAACACCAAATTACGGATGCAGGTGGTGCTTGCGGGTTCAAGAACGTGAACTGGCCGCCTTTCTCGTCAATGACGTCCTGCGGCAACCAGCCGCTCTTCAAGGACGGCAAGGGATGCGGCTCCTGCTACCAGGTTAGCTAGCGTCGCCGGCGTTGCACTTGCTTGACGTTGACAGTAACGTGCCGACATTGTCGTTTAGTACTAGGATTTCTTTCCCAAGACAGCCTGTGCTGCACGTAATTTGATTCCATGGATCTTGGATTGTTGCGTGCAATGCAGATCAGGTGCGTCGCCCATCGTGCCTGCTCCGGCGTCCCGGAGACGGTGATCATCACCGACATGAACTACTACCCGGTCTCCCGCTACCACTTCGACCTCAGCGGCACCGCCTTCGGCAAGATGGCCAAGTACGGCCGCAACGACGAGCTCCGCCACGCCGGCATCATCGACATGCAGTTCAAGAGGTCACCATCTTACTTAAATACTTAATGTTCTCGTGCTTAACTTTGGCCGACCACGACATACATGGCATCCGTCTTTCCTTCTCCACCATTGGCTACTTTCCTTGGCACGGGCGCTTCTGAACAAAAAGCAAAAAATCAACTCTGCGCTTTGCCTGCACTTTGGTCTGGCTAATTGTCAACAGAACCATTTTGCACATCCTAACTTTACGGGATAATAGTTAATCTAGTGGCAGATTTTTTTATCATCAAAAGCATATCCTTTTTATCCAAGACATACTGCTTTTGTTTTTCTTGGTTGCTTGTGACACTGATACTGGGAATGGCGTACATTACAGGGTGCCCTGCCAGTACCCAGGGCTAACGGTGACGTTCCGGGTGCAGCACGGCTCCAACCCGAACTACCTTGCCATCCTGGTGGAGTACGAGGACGGCGCCGGCGACGTGGTGCAGGTGGACATCATGGAGTCACGGCTGCCGGACAGGGTGCCGACGGGGTATTGGACGCCGATGAAGGAGTCCTGGGGCTCCATCTGGCGGCTGGACAGGCTCCGCCCGCTGCAGGGGCCCTTCTCGCTGCGTGTCACCGACGAGTCCGGCAGGTCGCTCGTCGCCGATCAGGTCATCCCCGCCTACTGGCAGCCCAATGCCGCCTACAGATCCCTCGTCCAGTTCGATGAGACGTTGCCGATGTCGCTTGTGACATCCGGTGCGACATCCGGTGCGAGCCGTCGTCTTGTTCTACCTATGTATTGGGGCGCGCTTACATATGTCTGGCATTGTGTACGCTCGATACTCGCCGCGTGATCATCTGGAGGAGGAAGAAGCTGATACGGATTAACACGAGTATATGTAATCCCCAAAGTATGTTGCGCGAACTTGGCAACTTTTGTCTTAAGGCACGATCGATCCCAACCATGTGATCTTGGAGCGGACGCCAGGATTGTGTTCTTCATGCTTGCGCCCACGCCCATTGGCAGTCCATGTCAATTGCCCCGCCTAACTATCTTTAGAGGTGCGCCGCGGACCGTGTTTTGACGGGGACAGATTGCCACAAATATCTGAGCCTGGAGTTTGATTTTATGTACTATGCTGCATTGCATGTGAGAACAAATAGTTCCTTCTTGGATGCCTGCATTCGGTCTGGTAGATATATTTGTCACTTGCTTGGTTGCCACCCCTTTCTTAGCATGACAATCTTGGTCGTATTTTTGCCTATTGTGTACAACATAAAACTTGCGGTAACTCATCAACTCGTGTACAATTCTCGAAACTGAAAACTCCAGTTACCACTCAAAAGAATTTAGGAAAGATCAACTGTGTGTGACGAAATTTAAAAATCAAACGTAATGAGATTCAAACGAAAACATGAAATTGGAGAGTTACAGTTGACAAAAGTTGGAATGGATCATGAAAATGGAATCACCTTGTCAATGTAGACCATAGCTATGCTATGTCAACATCTTGAATACAAGCAACATAACGATCTGCTATTTGCCTCTTAAAACCATTAACTCATATGATAGAAAGTGAAGAAATAAGAATTCTATCGTATTGGGATGGCATGTCTAATTAAATCCTATGGAAAGGGCAAGTTTCTGTGATTTTGGTGAAGGAATTTTCCATGAGGATAGAACTCATGTTATATTCGTATGAAGTTTACACTACAAGATTTTTATGCGATTTTTTTCTGGGGAATATGATCATATGAATCAAAGGGCTTCGGAAGGAAAATTGCCATATGATTTCAATCCTACATAATCTTTTGAGAATCCTATGAATCAAATGAGCCCTAAAACCTTTGGTTATAGGAAATTTGGTAATCAACCAAGTATGCTATTGTCTTTTTTGACACAAGAACAGTAGGGAAGACCCCTACTGTGTCATTCTTCATTTATAAAATGAGTATTTACAATGGGATGGCTAATTCAGAATAGGAAAATCACAAAGTATCTATCCATTGATGCATGCCTTCTTAGGCTAGGTTTTGCTCTATGCATAACAAGAGCAAAGGTTTTTTTGAATAATCTGAAACATTCATGAATATCCAGGTTCTGGTTATAAAAAATAATCTTGTTTCTGTGGTTCCATAACCTCCAGCAACATGTGATGAGAGTCTACTTGAAACAAGTTAGATTAGATCTTTGATTACCATCCATTAGGAGCTCCATGATATTTAGATCATTGCTCCATTCCAAATTTAGTTTCCAACAGAAGCTTTGGCTAAAATCAGGCCTATCGGCTTACGGCCAAAACCACTTTCAGATAGAGAGCCATGGCCTTCTATCAAGTACTGGATGCATGACAAGAACAAGTGTTCCATTGTTTCATTTGGGCATTCCTGGCATAGCACACATGCCTTTGATTTAATATGAAAAAAATCTGGTCAAAAGATCCCTTGTATTCAATCCGTCAAGTAGGGGAAGCTAGAAGAAGAATTTCTGTTTGGGAAGTGGTCTGGATTTCCAAATCCACTGAAATGGTGGAGGGGCTGCTTCACTTAGGTCCATTTTCTCATAGACATTCTTGCATGAGAATTTTCCTTTCCATTCAAATAGCCATTGGTTCTGAGTGTTTATATCAATATTTTCATACCGGTTTTCAAGGATGAGAGAGAGATCTTCACATTCGTGAGCAGAAATGATGGATAAAGGGAGGTGGAAATGATCATCTTCGGATAGAGTAGTGATTTTTTTCTTTTTCAAACTAAGGTCCTGGTCCCTGGAGAAAGAAAATAAATGAGGGAACTCCTCCATTGCCATTGATTCCATCCATTTATCTTTCCAAATTCTCACTGTATTTCTGTGTGCCAACTTTGAGTGTTGTCTGATTCATAAATTTATTCCACAAAGATAGACAGTTTTTCCACCAGAAGGACCCACAAGGATTTCTGGATAATAGTTTCTATTTATTTGTTTGTAAGTGGAGTATTCCTTGCTTTTAATGTGATTTTTATTCCTGCTATTCTACGATGAACATTGTCATGTTGACTACCCGGTGACAAGCTAGCATGGATTCGTCCGGTTGCCTCAGCAACGAGATTTTGCATCCACATGTCCTACTCAGGTTGTGCGACTACGAGAACGAGTGTTCGTGCGCAACGGAAATCAGCCTCGCGTCGTCCAAGCACGTGAGTCGTTGGATCTCGACTACCTCGTGGTCCATGGCCAAGATGTCTGATGAGGTCGACGACGAGTGAGGCTTTCGTTATGCTCGTCGGAGCGGATTGACTCCGCTGCGCCCGAGCAGCCACACACCAGATCGAGCCGGACGCCTAGCTTTATGCACCTAGGCGTCCTCTGCGCGGAGAATAGAGCCACGCCTACAACCCAGTAGGCAGTACCACGACGGCGTACGTGTGTCGCCACCACGATCGAGCATCACGAAGAACAACCAGACGCGCATTTACTTGATCTCTAGGATTCCAGCCAGATGCGAGTTCGCCAGTCGATCTGGCAGAGCAAGTTGAGAGTCCAGCATATGTTGCCGGCGCTCCCAGTAGGTGCTGGCAAAATTAGTGCCGGACACCCTATTGGGAGTACCGGTGGAGATGCTTTTACCTTCAGTTTCAGTTAAGTCTAACGCCAAGCTTTTTAACGAAGTGCCCGTACAAGTCTTGAGATGCCAGTTGTTTTCCAAATTCAGTAATGTAGACTTGGTCTAGCTCGCCGCGATTATCTCTCGTGGATGTTACGAGGCTTTGCGATGACGAGGTTTTATGGGAGATGCCGAGATGGGCACGAGTGATAGTGGGATCTCTCTAC
This sequence comes from Poa pratensis, assembly GCA_947311845.1. Taxonomy (NCBI): domain Eukaryota; kingdom Viridiplantae; phylum Streptophyta; class Magnoliopsida; order Poales; family Poaceae; genus Poa; species Poa pratensis. The sequence continues at coordinate 104,282,470 of CAMZMU010000063.1, forward strand.
CTGTAAGCTCGGTCTTTGGTCCCGGTTTTTTACTGTTTCTGTTTTTACTGAAAGCTCTCGCTAGGAGGCTACTAATAACTGAGAATAGATACGGAAAATCTGCAGTCTGAGCGCAACACAAAATCCCCTGGGTCCCCTGGTTTTTTTATTTACTCGAGTGAGTTCCTCAAGCTCTGTTGTTCTTCAGGTTTAGCACATTGGCAACTAGAAAGCGGTATCACAACCCTGATCAAGTTTTTTTCATTTTTGAGAAACAACGGTACTATTGTACTGCATATTTTTATTGATTTTGGGTTTATGGGTACAAAAAAGTAGAAGTATAAGAGATTTGTACTAAGAGTGAAGAAGGAAAAAGGCTAAAAGCTCCTAAAACTGTCCATCCAAGTAGCAAAATTGTCATATGCCTTTCTTGTACTATTGTACTGCATATTTTTTTATTGATTTTGGGATTATGAGAACAAAAAAGTAGCAGTACAAAGAGATTTGTGCTAAGAGCGAAGAAGGAAAAAGGCTAAAAGCTCGTAGCTCAAATAAAACTGTCCATCCAAATAGCAAAACTGTCATATGCATTTTTTGTAGCTTCAGCAGATGAATCTCCTCCTTAAAAACCGCTCTACAGTGGTATAAACTGGCAGGGGCATAGCTAGAACTATTCATGGGTATGCAATGCATACCCAATATTTTTGCAAATTACTTCTAGTATATATGTCCTTATATACATGTATCTGTATGGTAGCTTCCTTTTACACGTAGAACCAATAATTATTATACCCAATTTAAAAATCCTAGCTACGCCCTGTAAACTGGGAGGTTTTTGCTGAAAAATGAAAGCATTCCTAGTTTTTCAAATTGACCAAAGCCCATCAGAATAATCTCCATGAAGAAAGGCCTGCCAAGTTTATCCTTAAGATCAACCCTGATCAAGTTCTCGTGGCCATGGCTGGAGATGATGGTCCAAGATCCAAGTCACACTCGTAGTCCTGGACTCCAGCATGACCACGAGGGTTGAGTCATGGGCGGAGCAAGATGCACAGTGGTGGCAAGATCCTCGACACTGCGGTACCAACCATATGAACGGGAATTGGAGCGCCTTCACCTTGATCGACAAAAGTGCCCAAGGTAGGATGAAGTTTGTAGATGGATCTATGGTCAACTTTTTTTTTGAAAAGGGGAACGAAGGCCCGGCCTATCTTGGCTGACATACATGTGTTCGAGTGCAGGAGTGTTGTCCAAGGTGTGCTACATCCCTCGGTTGGGAAACAACACCCTTGGCCAGCTCACCGAGGTTGATGCGAAGACCGTGTTCGAGAATGGTGACATATTGTTGTTCGATCGACATCGGTAGCTGCTCGCAAGGACAGCGGCTGTATGTGTCCTTGCTGGCCAAGGCAGGACACACGGCATGCGCGGCTCGGTCACCTCCACTTCCACGCCATGTGTGAGGTGGGGGCCAAGCACATGATAGGGTGGAGCTACTGATGACAATGGGTATCCATTACCCGCATACCTAGTGGGTATTTACCCATTAGGGTAGGGGTTTGGTATCCAAACTTTAACCATGGGTAATCAAATGGTTAAAAGTGTGTACTCAATGGGTATTGCGGGGGAGGATATGGTAAAGTAGTATCCATACCCGCACACCCACATACCCAACTATTTTTTTTGACATGTAGGTCCGTGGTACATAGGTTTATTTTCGGAAAAAAATCTCGAAATACTAACCTGAAACGTAATTCTCGCTTGTTTCCCATACGCGCGGCCACTTAATTTTCGCCTGATTCGTAATTCCCAGGCAGTCCTCGCCCACACCGTTTCCTCTTCAGTCTCCGCTAGTTTTAGATCGATATGACCAACTTCCTCCGGCTCCTCGTCACCGCCTTGCCCTTCCCCCAACTAGGCCGCCATCAGCCTCCGCCCTGCCAGTCCGCCATCCCGTCCTCTCCGCACACACACCCATGAACGCGGTAGCTGGCTCGACCACGCCCGCGGCCCCTCGCCATGGACACTGGCGGAAGCGAGCTCCGCTTGGATGAATGAGTATTTTTGTTGTTCATTTTCATATGCATTGTTATTTTATTTTTTATTTTTATATATGTGTGATGTTTGCCGAATCAGTGGATGAATGACCATACATGTCGATGGTTTTCTATATTGTGGATGAATGACTTGTTTGGTGGGTTTACTCGCGGGTTTTAATACCCACGCGGGTGCGGGTATGGTACAAAATCTGTATCCAGACGCGGATGCGGGTGTGGTAAACATACGAGGACGCGGGTGCAGGTTTGGTTAAGGTCTACCCACACCCAATGGGTGCAGATGCCATTAGGAGGTGGAGCACGTCAAGCAGGTATGCAAGGGGTGCTCGTTGGGCACTTAACAGCGGACGCCGTCAAGAAGATATATAGTGCTCCCACCCATTTGGGTGCTGCCGTGCTACCACCAAAAAAAGGTAATTTTAAATGTTTCAAAAAATTGTACGAAAATTGTGGATGTTTACAAAATATGTTTGTACAACCTCCAAAAAATTTAGCTCCTAATTTGAAATGAACAATGAGAAAACAAAAAAGACAAATCGGGGATCAATAGTGTTGGTGGTGCCACTATTCATGTCATATTTGTCTTTTTTTTTCTCAATATTAATTTTGAATTTGAAGCTGAAATCCGTATAAGTTGTACAAGCATACCTTCTGAACATCTGCAAATTTTTGTAGATTTTTTAAAACAATTAAAATTACCTTTTTTTTTGTGGTAGAACGTTAGCACCCAAATGGGTGGGAGCACTAGATTTCTTTTTTTGGAACGCCGTGCACATGCAAGCTAAATTGTTGTACGTCTTGGTGCAAAATTGCTTGAGTTGTACTTCCAGCAGATTCAAAGCAAAAGCAAACTACATTAAAAGATATCTTCGTCCTAATCATGGGCTCATGGCCCAGCACGGAGGCACCGTGGCCGCCGGCGGTCGATTTGGCTCCTTTCCTTGACGCCATCTTTTGTCTCGGCGAGCTGGCGCATGCGCTGCTCCCGCTCCTTGCCTTCCTCCACCATCTTGTCTACCTGCGCCTTGCTGAATTTGTACGCCGCCAGGGTGAGAGTACAGGAGCCAAAGAGCCGCAGCTTCAGACTCCTCGACATCGGCATCGCCGCTCACCCGCAAGCGACAGAGAGATCGACACAGATACAACACAGGGGATGATTTTTGTCGACCAGATTTGGACGAGTAGGGAGAAAGAAATAGAATCCGATCAGGAGAAGCTGCGGGATTGATTCCAATTCGGTTAGTTTAGTAGCATCTCCACTCGGGGCGCTCAAATGGCCGCCCAAAGGCTTTTGGGGCGTGCCGGACAAATTTTTGCTTCCACTCGCGGCGCTCAAAAGCAAATTTCGTCCGGAAGCGCCCAGTTTTGTGTCCGGCAGCGCCACATGAAGCCCTTGGAATGGGGAGGTCTTCGACGGCCCCAGACAGAAAACTTTGTCCGCTCCTTCCAATCAGCAAACTCCACGTACCTCTCCCCTCTCTCCTCTATCCTCTGTCACCCCACGTCCCAATCTTTTCTCTCACATGCATCGGGAGAGAGCAGCAGTAGCAGAGCACACCCACCACCACGCCCCCGCCGGCCGCAGCATCGCTGCCGGGGCGCCCAGCAGCAGCACGCCGGCGCCTCCAGCTCGCCCGCCGTGTCCCGGAGCATGGAGGTCGAGGAGCAGCCTCCCGGCGGCAGCACGCCGGCGCCTCCAGCTCACCCGCCGTGTCCCGGAGCTCGCCGCCGTGTCCCAGAGCATGGAGGTCGAGGAGCAGCCTCCCGGTGACGGCACGACGAGCAGAGGGGAAGAGGTGGCTGCGTGCCCGCGCTGGTCGAGGTGGCCGCGCTCGCCGAGGTGGCTGCGTGCCCGCGCTGAGCTGAGCACAAGGAGCCCGAGGTCGTGCTGCTTGGCTAGGCTGACGCCAATGTCGTCCTCCCTCTCCATGCTCCTCCCTCCCGTGCGCACGGCCAGAGCCGCGCCCAAGGACATCCAGCGGCCGCCGGCTCCTCGCCGCCTGCTACGGATGCGCCTCGCGTGGTTGCAGAGCAGCAGGTCGCTGTCGTCCACGTCCTCCCCGTGCGCCCGGCGCCCGGCAGCCGCCACGCTCGACCACGGGCTGCCCGCTCTGCCACTCCCGTGTGGCCGTGTCGACCCGAAGGACGTGCTGCTCCTGCCCGCGTCGACCCTGGGCGTGCTGCTCCTGCCCAAGGAGGAAGACGCAGCCTCCTTCGCCGCCGTCCTGGAGGACGCAAGTGACAACGCCATCCTCCACGTCCTACGTCCATGGCGAGGTGTCGCGAGGCTCGTGCACACCGCACACCGCAGCGCCGGCGTGGTCCAGCTCGACTCCACCCGGTCGTGCGCGCCGGCGTCGGCCTGCTGCTGGCCGTCCACGCCCATCAGCTGCTTGTGAGAATGTCTAAACGAAATATGATAGCAGAAAAAAAGAAAAAGAAATGGCATTGGGCGGTGCGACTGGGGAGAGCGACGCCCCATATAATTTATCCGTCCGGACACGCCCCAAATCACTCATCCGGACACCGTTTGGGCGGCCGTTTGGGCTTTCCAAGTGGAGATGCTCTAGGAATAGGACGGAAAATTCGGCTAGTGAATTTTGGTTTTCTGACGAATTTGGTTAGTGGAACTTGGAAACCGGAATAGACACCCGAAATCTATAAAACGAGGATTCGGTGTGTGCCGTCGCCAACCAGAGCTGGGTCGTGGGCAACCGACGTCGGACACGGGCAACGCGGGGCGCCGACGCGCAGGCGAAGGTGAGTGGCGGCGGGGAGGTATATACACTACTAGCACAATGTCCGTGCGTTGCAACGGGCTTATGATTTTTTATTTGAGATATCAACTTATGTTAAAATATTTTCATTGCAATTTCTGGTAAGTTTTATTATTGAGTCACTTGGTCCAAATAAAATGAAACTGTATATTCTTGAAAAAAGAAACTTATGCATAATTTTTTTGCCGAGTGTCTTTGTTACAGTTCTCAGAGATTGAACATAAGAGTAAATCTAATTATTTGCATAACAACAACTTTGCCAAATGGCAGCTATTTTAGAAAACAAATGTTGTTACATAATACTAAGACTCACTTTATAGAAAAACACTTTGAGATGTCGGTCGTAAGGAACAATCAGCTTTCATACCTCTTCTGCACATGCATGTCAAAGAAAAATCGAATGGAGCCCTTGCGTTGCAACGGCTTTGAAATAATTCAATCTCTTTTACAAAGAGGTATAAGAAAATATGAAATCATTTATATCACTCAAAACATATTATGTTTTACTTTGGTTTTTTGTCTATACCATTTGAAATATTTCACCTTTTGCTTCGAATTTAGTTCCCGTGTTGTGTTGTACATCAAATCGGCTGTAATAGAAACAAAAACTCAGCAACAAGTAATTCAACGGAGTGCAATATAATCAGATTACAGGTTTACAATGTTACAGTATAATATTGTCCCTAATCTCTAACAGTGTCCTGCGCCAATTACAGCATACAACCATTGTCGCACCAGTTCAGTCACAGCCATCGCTAGAATAACCCTGAAATAACATGTAGCTGACTATGTATAGATGCTTGTTCCTATTTCGTCCTAAGCTACTTATTGTACTGTCGCCAAGGTGGATGTCGAGTACATATTGTAAGTTACTGCTACATGACAAAGTCCGGTGTCCTTGGGCTCCTCCCTTTGTGCGTGTGAATCATGCTCAAAGAGGACACGTTGAAGGTTGAAGCCAAGGCCATTGCCCTTGATCAAGTGGAATCTAGAACGAGTATCCTCTATGGCACATATCTGCAAATATGGTATTCACTCTGCAAATCTGAAAGATGTAAGATTTAACATTCTGGTCAATTCATAATGAGTATCTTGAAATCATTTAGCTTCAGAAGCGTAAGGCCAAATCATCCTCTGCAATAGTAATGAGATTATCATGTACACTTGTCAGAATTTTCATTTCAATTTATCAGCTCATGATTAAAGTTGCCATTAGCAAATCCGTTGTTATTTCAGCATCCCACAGGACATGTATCATCTAGACTAAAAAGGCATTTGCTCGTAATTAGAAGAATTAAAATCTCTATTGCACGCAATGGAAATTGTTCCATTTTCTTATCAGATGAGCATGATGCTAGCACTCACGACTCATTCCAGTAATCAACCCTGCCCTATTTAAGTAAACACTTGACATACTAATATGAAATTCACCTGAATGTCTGGTAATTGCAGTCCAAATTCCAGTATTAAATATCGTTGATTCAGCTTGATGGGATTTACGAAATCACTTAATGAACCTTGTAGTGATTCAGCATGGTTTACTTTGCCTTGGATAGCAGAGTAGCAGCGCTGGTGCGCATGGTCCTCCTCGTCTGCATCAGGCCCCTCCTCCCTGTGTGCTTGAACTGCTGCCCTTGGGGCAGCCATGGACGGAGACAGCAGCGCGGATGCACGGGTCTGGCCGTCTGGGCACGCGAGCGACGAGCAGGCCCGCGGCCTGCCAGGGGCGGAAGCAGATCGATTGCGGTGGGGATTCGTGGCGGTCTGCCTATTTGCGGCAGAGCACACCGGCGGCGAGCTCCACCTTATGTTCCTCTCAACGGAGCCCTCACCGGCCTGTCCCCAGACAGCCTCATCGACGACGACATCGAGCTAAATAGGACTCCAAACAGATCGCCAAGGGGGAGCTCGGCGAGCTCAAGTTACGCCTCTTCTCCTTCTCCTGGTCGAGGCCGCCAAGAGACCCGCGGGCGCGGGCGACCTTCAGGAGCAGGACGCGGCCATGGCGGAGGGAGCAGCGGACCACCTCGCGCGGGCGGCGGGGCGACCTGCCCGACGCGGCACTTTATGAGCTGCAGGGCTTAGGCCATGGCCGCGGCAGAATAGGGCGGCCCGGCAAGCTCGATGCAGAGGATTGAGGGCGGCGCCGAGGGCCTTGAGGCAGGGGATTGGAGGGCGGCTCGGACGAGCTCGATTCGAAGGAAGGGGCGGGGTCGTAGAGCACAAGGAGGCAAGGGATGCGAGTGGGCGGCACCGGCGAGCTCGAGGCAGGGATGGGGAGGCAGCACGGCTCCTGGTTTTGTCCCGCGTGAGCACCGCCTACGCGGTGGCATCGGTGCGTAGTATGCGATTTCGTGGGAGGGCAAAACCGTCTTTTCTACGTGACGTACCACCACCAACTATTAGTTTCACAACTTGTTTGAGATGTACAAATTAGTCCCACAACTTGCGAAATGAGAAATTGACACCCCATAACTTGTATTGAATGAACAAATAGGTCCAAAATCGTTCTGAATGTGACACGTGGTGTTGTCAGTTTTGCGGAAAGACCCCCATATTTTTCTCTTAGCATCTGTCGACTGGGCATGTCTTACACGTGGGTCACACATGGTTAAGAAAAAAATAAAACTTAAAAGTGCACAGGATGGGAATCGAACTCAGAAGCAACTACCCACCCGAGCATGCCATTACCACCAGACCACACAACAGGTCACGATTTGAAGCAACACGCCATTTTATTATTCACTATCAACGTGACCACGGAGGTAGCTGATGCACACGTGATTGCCACCACACCAAACCTGTTTTCTCTGTTACACTACGACTTCACTTTCTTAAATAAGGAGGACTGATGGAGAGTGGACAAATGTCTCCCGAGTTACATGGAGGTTGTTTTTTTGGAAAAATCAAAATCGATACTTTTGGGTTTCCAAAAATCGAGAATTTTTCAGAGGTAGATAGTTTCGAGATCTACAAGTGTGTAAAATTTTAAATCAAAATTCGTTGTATTGTGGGGTGGGCAAAAATGACAAATGGGTGGTGAACAGTACACAATTTAAAAAACTATATTTTTCTTTAAAATTTTGTCTTTTGTGCAGCCCAAAGTACAACGTATTTTGGGATAAAATTTTACACGTTTGTATATCTCGACACTATCTTCATCTCAGAATTTGTTCTCATTTTTTTAAAACGAGCTCCATGTAATTCGGAAGTCGTTTGTAGTTTCTAGGACTGATGTCCGTTCTGCGAGTTGGCGTGGCAAAGAACGGAAGAAGCATGCTCACGGACACCGGTTCACGGAGGTGTAGTGCGCGGCTGTGGGCATAGTGGACCATACCTACACCTTCGAGCGAGGTTACAGCCGTGAGCGAATAATTACCTGGCGTGCTGCATCGAATCGTGAACTGTTGTGTTGTCTGGTGGCAATGGCGTGCGCGGGTGTGTAGCAGGTCCTGAGATCAATTCCCATCCTGTGCTCTTTTAAGTTTTAATTATATCTCCGCCTACTTACATGTGGGTCCACGTGTAAGAAATGCCCCAGTCCACAAATGCTAGAGAAAAATATGGGGGTCTTTCCGCAAACTGACAACGCCACGTGTCGGTTTTAGAACGATTTTGGACCTGTTTGTTCGTCCAATACAAGTTGTGGGGTGTCAGTTCCCATTTTGCAAGTTGTGGGACTAATTTGTACATCTCAAACAAGTTGTGTGGGACTAAAAGTGTATATAACTCGGCGGCGGGGGATGGCTCAAGTAGGGATGCCGACACGCATCGGCGAGTAGCGATGGCCTGTGGCGGCGGGAAGCTAGCTCGATTGCGATGCGATGCTGCTCTGAGGCGTATATATGTATTTAACCCTACTTTTTTTCGAGGGATGATCCTTTTTTTTACCTTGGAACGCTGTCATTCCATTAAACCTAACGGCTGAATCGCCGTACAAAGCCCTGCTTACATCGACAAGGACGTGCTCATACCACACGGATGTTGAGGATTTGGCCAATTTATAAGAAAAAACTTGGCGAAAACCGATAAACACAAAAAATACAACACGGGAAATCCCTTCCTAGGGGGAACTAGAGCGGTACCTTTCTTCGTACTTCCTTCCTTGCCGATTCTCTTGCTGCCTCCCCTAACGGTTTTGTGTTGGTGCCCCGCCTCTCGACGTCGGAGAGGCGCGGCGTCACACTCCATCTATTGTCGCCTATGCTACTCCTACTCTCTGTCTGGCCACACCCGCAGATCTTCGACGTAGTGGTGTGATTGAAGCGATTGGCAAGAGGCGTCGTTCTTTGTTTTGAACACGCAACGATTCGTGCTCTCGGGTTTGTTGTCCACTGGCTTGGGATAAGGTTTGTTTTTCAAAGCAGGTTGGCGAATTCGAGATGCGGGATCATCAACGGCAAAACCTCGTACTCTTTATGAACTTCGTGCATAAGCTCCATCAGCAGGAAGAGTTGCCTTGAAAGGTTTGGTTTGGCGCTCGTATAACCGTGACATGGCTGACATTTCACCTTCCCCATCCTTCCTTGAGACCATCCTCCACCTTTGCCTCCCCACCTACCATGTTGTTTCTTGGTATACGGTCCATGACGGCAAACACACCTCCTTCTGGCTTGATCGATGGCCGCTCGATGGGACGCTCTCATCAAAATTTCCGACCATCTTCTCCCACTGCCTCTGCCTAAATATCTCTGTCACCGCTGCATGTGCAACCGACCTTGCTCTTCGGCCTTGGCTCTTCGCGACTACTGCGCGTGAGCTCGCCGAGGTTCAACGCATCATGGCCTTCGCTCCTCTGGATGGGAGAGGACCGTCGTATCCTTGCGTGGGGCGCGAGCTCCTCCTTCAGCTCACGCCTCACCTATGCCGTCACATCCTCTGGATGAGTCCTTGACGCACCGACCATCACTTGCTGGCGTACTCGCCTCCCCTCCAAGATCAAAATGTTCTGTCTCCTCGTGGATGCCGATCGACACAGCGCAATCTTTAACCTCCACTACAAAAACTATGCCGCACATCCCCTCTCTGTGTTACTTGTAGTGCTCCGGAGACCTGGGGATGGCTCGGCTGACCCTTGTTGGACTGTGTATCAATCTGGGACATGGCGGCACCGATCACTGTCGCGACGGCGGCATGGGAGTTGTGCTTTGTCGCTGTCCTCTGGCGGCTCTGGAAGGCCAGGAACAATGTCATTTTCAACAACAAGACGTGCACCGGCTCGGATGTGCTTCGTTGTGCGGCTGACCCCTCTCCCTCGGGTTTCATAGGCTACCTTCTCCGCTACATCTGTCGGCTGCACCCCTATGTGGCCTCCTTTTGCAGCGTGCTAATCCGATCTCCCACCCCCTTTTCTTTTTCTTTGCTTTATCGCTGTAATATTTTTCGAAACCGGGCAAGAGGTTTGTCATTCCGCTGATATGGAAGAAATGAATTGACCAGTTTATAAGGAAAATTGGTTTAAAACCTATACAAACAAAACGACGCCCCAGGCCGGCCCCGAGGACACGCACCACACAAGCCGATGGTCTAACTGCCCAAGCAGCCAAGGACGACATCCCTACACCTCAACACGACACAACAGAGGTCCAAACCGGAGCCGCCACTCCGACATCCACGCCGGCACTGAGGCCATGCACCACATAGGTCGACGACAAAACCAGCCAAGCGGCCAAGATCAACACTCGAACACCTCAACGCGATGCAGCGGAGGCAAAATTGGAGCCGCTGCTCCGACATTCACGCCGGCCCCAGGGTTGCGCACCGCCTAGCCGAAAACCACAAGACAAAACAACGCCACCCACCCGAACAGACTGGGATCCGCTAGTTCGGGGTGCCGATTTCGGGGATTCAAAGTTCAGGGTTTGATTTAGCTTCCATCTATAAGTTTAAGGTTTATTTTGGACTTTTTCCTTAACCACAAGACAAAACAATGCCACCCACCGAACAGAACAATCGGCAAGGTTGGTGAAGGGGCTCCACAACGATGCCTCCAAGGAGGGGAATTACGACCGAGAGCGTCGCCATCGCCGGCTTCGACCTGACCGTTTGAGGAGTCGCCATGAGTAATATAACAAGCGGTGGAGAAAACTCTTCTCCCCGTTATTCTCGGAAAAATATTGGCGACGAAACCCTCTACAGGGAGAAGGCTATCCAAATGCAAGCAAACGAGTTACTCCTCGCATGCCAATGCCACCTTTCCCAGTTCTGCAGAATTAAACAGATAGCAGCAACACAAAATAAAACACCTCATGCATAAATCTAAACTACTCCCATCTAGGTGCACCTTGAGCTGTCTTGTGAGAAAACACATTCAGCTTTTTTCTTTTCGAACAGTGGTAAATCCCCGGGCTCTGCATAAGTTGGACGCGCACAACCTTTTACTAAACCATAGCACGAACTATCAAGTTTGGACAGTAGACGAAGCTAGCACACCATAATACTTACGAACAATTAGGATTTTTTAGTCAAATTAAATAATGCAATGCAGTAAGTAGTGCTCGCACCTCGCAGCAGCAGGTCGAATGGAATTCCATCGGTTGGTTTGCCTGGTTACCTAGCTCTGACTCCACTCCCCGCGCGAAGCCAGCCAGGCTGTGCGGCGACGGCGACGGCGACGGTGCAACGGCCAACGTCCGGCCGGTGAATCGGAGGCGCGATTTGAGGCCGTATTTTAGATCAAGCCCAATCACGTCAAACGGACCAGCTCGGCATATATTCCGAACCAACTGAAACTGTTGACCTATAGAATGATTTTTGCTGTTGGTGCTGCATATGGTGCAACTGTAAGTAGTATTAATGTTAGTTTGTTCGACCTCCAAACCAGAGCGCTTAAATTCGTTGATAAAATACGTACAGTAGTTGCTACAACAACCGTTTAAGATCACCTACACCATTTCTATATGGAAAAAATCAGTCTAGAAGAGCTTAATTTTTTAAGGTGATTTATACCGGGTCTACATCCACCATTGTGAAGGGAATATACGCGACTAATCATTTTGCTCAGTTGAGATCTGCTATGATTGGGGATTGGGGTCACCCGAATCATAGCTGGAGAAGGCAAAAAAGAGGGAGGACGCATGCATGAGGGTCGATCGTCGACGACTATACGCAAAACTCAGCTATCGATCACATGATAATTAAAATCACCGGCGCCGAAGTTTCCTTTTGCCGTGTATGTATTTTCAGACCAACCATTGAAAAACTTTGGATGTTTTTTTTTTGCGAAAAGGCCAATCAATTTATTGATCAGCAACGGTACAAAGGATTCCAAAAGTTTAAAAAATTAGAAATGGCTCTTCGGACCACCTAGCGACGACTACAAACACTGAAGCAAGCCGAATGCACGCCGCCATTCTCACTCCTCTCTCACCGGAGTCGGGTAAAGCATGTCGTAATAGACCTTGTTGTAGTAGACAGACGGGAAGTCGTTGTCCTAACACCTCGAGGGACCAGCACACCAGAGTAGTAACCATCGCCAATGAAGACAACCGTAAATCAGAAGAGCCAGACCTGCAACCACACGAACAAACACGAAAACGGACTGGATCCCAGGAGATTCGCTGGACACACACCTCCACGCGCCCTCCGCTGGCGCTAGACGCACCGCCAAAGCGAGGATAGGACAGGGAGGACCTTATTATGACTTCAAGATGTAGTCGTCACCTCACCATCTCAAAGAAGACACTGAAAAATCTAAACAGAGGTCAGGAACCTTCCGCCGGCGCGAGGCCGTGATCCGGCATGCCTCCAAGGCCCTAAGGCCACCGGAGACGAAGCAGTTCGGAGGCGTCACCGATGAGAGGGACGGCCTAGATGGGTTTTAACAATCGCACGATCACCTCTCACTCTCTTCCTTCCTCACGTACCATTCCGTGTGACCCAACTTTGGATGTTCTTACTCCACCTATGTTTTAATCTTTTTTAATTTTTATGTACACGTCGGGGGGCGATACACCAACAGAGTTATACCCGGCCTCAACACAATAAAGATGTGCACAACCTAAACGAAATATAACGGAAGTTCGACATAAACTTTTAATGTATGACACAAATAATAAACAAGGTTAAGGCGATAGAAGACCAATACATAGATTACATGTAAGTAGGGATTTTATTTATGACTGACCTAAATTCAGTTTTACCATTTGAACGAATTAAATCTCAATCTTCCTGCTGCCCTGTTACAACACTCTTCGATTTGCCACTATGTCTTTTATTTTGTCAGCTAAACTTGTTAGTTGCATACGACACTCTTAACTCCACCGGTGAAATATTACAATGTGCAAAACTTGTTAACATTGATAATGGGGCCCACTTCTCAACTCTTTCCCCCAAAGATTAGGTTGTTTATCTCGTCTCCCGATGCAAGCCCGTGTTCGTCGGTGAAGGCGGACTCCTCAGTGTCGTCGTTCACGATGTCGGTGGGTGAAGGTTCCCCAAATCCCGCGGAGCCAGTCGTTGACGCACTTTAGCTGCGAAAGCATTTGGCGTCCAATCTCGGTCCCATGGCGTGGCAGCCGCCAGTAGGTGTCGAGAGGTCGCTCCAGGGAAGCCAAGAACTACCCAATGTCCTCCTACCCGAGTCGTCGCGCCAGCTCGTCCCTCTCGTTTGTACCCCCTCCTCTGAACCCCTCTCGTGGAGGCAAGATCAGCATCGCAACCACATCATGGCCCACCCTCAGACACCTTTCTCTTTGCGGGAGACATCCTTGACTTGCCGGCGGCAACACGTTTACTGTTTCGAGCTTTGTTGACTCGTCGACAAGCACGACGCCAAACTGGGAGGATTCCTTGAGAGGGGCGGCTTGAGTTTGTACAAGGAGAAGGTGAAAAGGTCAGTGGCGAACGATGTGATGTGCTTGGAGGTGGGCGCTGACGGGAAGTCTCGTATGGGTGCGGTTTTGGTGAGCAACACCTGCTTATGTGGCTTCTGATGGTGCCTCATCGACGTGAACCGCAAGTGTAGAACAAGTGAGGTCGGGCTACTTGTGGGACGGGAGATGCAGGAGAGGACAACAAAGCATGGGAACGACAGCGCGGACCTCCAAGGAGATGCCAACGGAGGGACCATAATGTGTCATTATGCGAGTGGTCGGAACACCGCGACTTGGTGAACTACTTCCCTTGGTTTGCTTAGGTGATGATTTGTAGATCCAACCAATGAGCGAGATTTTTTTTCGATAAAGTAAATATACTAATATCAAAACGATACCAATTACATCCAGTCTCTACAACGAATGAGCGAGATAAAAAATATAAAGAAGAAGAAGAAAGAAAAAATAATATAAAAAAATAAAGAAAACAAAGAGGGAGAACCAATAGGGAGAACAAAAGGAATGGTGAAGCGACAAAGAATGGCAAAACGGAGGAGAGGATAAACAAAGGAGTGGTAAGATTGAGATTTTGATCAAATGACATATTAAAATCAGAGATCAGTCATTGTTACAGGAACGATAAAAAGTTAAAAACCCTCTTACCGCTGGCTCCACTTGCGAATATTTTTGAGGATAAGGTGGTCGTTCCACCGCTCGAATAGATAGAATAGAATTGACCCAGTTTATAAGAGAAACCGGGTCCAAAAACCATACAAACTGTACAAAAGAATCACACAGACGAAGCGACCCGCCGCCCACACGACACAAGTCGACCAAACGCCACAACGCACACCACCCGCTCCGGGGCTGCCGTCCCGGCGTAGCAACCAGATCAACCTTCGCATTGCCCGAAAGCGATCCAGTCATGGTCGATGAACCCTCTGCCCGCGCAGTTTTCATCCAGGTTGCCACCAAACCACCCTGTTCCGGGCCCCGCCCCGGCGTAGAAACCAGATCGACCTTCGCATTGCCCGAAGGAGATCCAGTCAAGTCGACGAACCCTTTGCCCACGCAGTCTTCATCCAGGTCGCCACTCAGACCCATGCCAAACAACGGCTCTGCCTCATAGAACCGTCATAGCGTGGGAGCCCGAGGCCGCTGCCTCGGCGTACCGCCACCGTCCCGGGGCCGCCACCCCGGCATCCACCTCACCTGACCACATCGCCATCCTCCCCATCCGCCGCGAACCCGCCGCACCGAGAGAGTCGGTGACTCCAAGATGACGCCTCCAACAAGGTAGTGACGCGTCCGTCACCATCGCCCGCTCCCGACGGAGCTTAGGCTTTCACCCGGAGACCATCAGACCACTCCCGTCGGGCCGGTTGTCAAAACTCCACGACGATGCCATCAAGAAGGAGAACGGCGCCCTTGGGCGCAGCCATCGTCGGCACCGATCGGAGTCGATGCAAGACTTTCGCCCGGAGTTCGAGCCGCCCACAAAGCTTAGTGAGCCGCAAGATAGGAGACCGCATCCGTGGTCGGCCACCGAGCTCCTCCGCATGCCGCAGCCACCGCGGCGCCTCACGCCACGGCAAGCGCCATGCCGGCCACACTCCAGTCGCAGCCGCTGTTCCGGGGCCGCCGCCCCGGCTTCCTCCTCCCTGCGAGCTTGCCGTGGCCGGAAGAGGGTGGACGATCCCAACCTCCCCAACCAGCAGCCCGCCCAACATCGACCATGGCGGCCGCGGCGGCCATCCCGAACCGCACAGTCTTTGTTTCGGGGCCGCCGCCCCGGCTTCCGCGCCGCCCGAGCGCCAGAGCGCGTCGACAGGGGACTCCTGCATCCGCGCCGGCTCCTCCGCCTCCCCCACTGCGTCCCGCAACCGGCGGACGCCCGCATCCGCGCGCCCTCGCTTGGGCCCGACGATCCTAGATCGGGCCCGTCTAAGCCCATCGGGCGCGCCGTCGCCTCCACTGCAGTCGCCTCCGTCTCCCGCACCACCGTCGCCGACACGCCCGCCGTGACCTCCACCCGGGCCCACCGGCCCGACTTCCTCCGCCCAGACCGCCGCCGCCCCCACGGCCCGATCTCCCCCAGCCGAGAGCGAGGAGCAGCCCCCCGACCACCTTTGTGGCAGCGGGGGGAGCCGCGGCCGGAGCCGGCGACGGCAGCGGCAAGGAGAGCGCCGGACGGGAGAGGGTTGGGCGCTGCTGCTTGCTCCCCTGGCGCTGCCTGGGGGAGCAGCGCGAGGGGTCGTGGGGATGTTTCAGGCTGACGTCGACATAAAGAACTCCTTACTGTTGTGTCGCTGCAATTGACTCCAATTAATTCTGCCGAGCCATGCGATTGTGATCCCACCATACCGACAGCGTATACTTTGGAACATCTTCTGACTAATATGCCAATTTAGCCTTGTGCTAAGTTTCTCTCTCTCCAATTAGAGTTCGGGATTTGAGATAACTCTAAAATAAATTTCATGGTTCACGTTGAGGTTAATTAACAGCCCATGTTCAGTCCATCGACAAGAAAATTTCGCTAGCAGGACGCCACGTTTACCGTTTCACGGCGGCCGCCAAACGATCCGGCCTTTCACCGCCGTTCACACCTCCCAAGCGCCATTCCCAGGCACGGACAGAACGCACCGGCAGTCCGGCATTATTGCCAGCTGGTCGGCTCGACTTAAACTCGATCGAAGCCATCCACGTGACATCGAACGGTCGCAGGCGCCCCCGACTCTTTCTTCCTTTTCCTCCATCCGCAACGGCTATATATAAACTCCCCGGCGTGGTCGCCTTCGGAAGAGATCCGCCATTTCCCACCCCCGTACCGAGTTTTGATCATTTCCGGTCGAAATTTGGCCTTCCAACCAATCGCCTGTCTAGCCCATAAAGAAGATGGGCAACTGCCTCGACAGACCGCGTGGCCGCGGCGCCGCCGCGCATTACGCGAAGAAGAGCGCGGCCGTGCCCGTGCCGGTGGAGGAGGAGGAGGAGGTCGAGAAAGCGCCTGCACCGGCGAAGGAGGTGAAGATCAGGATCACGAGAAAGCAGCTGCAGGACCTGCTGCGGCGGCTCGAGCAGGAGGACGGCGCCGGAGGTGGCGCCGCCGTCGTCTCCGAGCTGCTTTGCATGACGAGCAGCTGCAATTTCCGCCACAGGGGGCAGTGGATGCCGGCGCTGCAGAGCATACCGGAGTGAAGTAAATCCATGGTACACATATCCTGTTGCCATGTGTTGCTAGTTATAGTCGCCTACTGTTCTGCTAGTATGTTATTGATCGGGCATGCTTGGAACTCGGAGATTCTGTAGAAATTTCGTACAGATGATACTCCTGCACTCCATGTAGGTCTGAGGATAGTTGAGCTTGAGATAACCTGTGTAATTGAAGCAAATAAACTCTGATGTGCATTTTGTTTAGTAGTCAGGTGAGATGTAGTCATAGGCATAAAATGTACAGTGGATGGAAATGGGCGACTGGTAGAGCTAGGAAGCCTCTCTAGAGTGCTTCTTCCATCGCTTGCTATGTTTGATTATGGAGACTGGACTTGTACTTACACCACACCGTGTATTATTGAGTATTGGAGTACTAGCATTACGGGTTTGGTTTTCCTTAATTTTAGCTGGAGATAATTTGTTCTTCTTGGATTGGGTGAAGTAGGACTAACAATTGACATGTGGTTGCTTCTTCCTTGCCGTTCGTTACTGTTAGATGTGTCGCCATGTCGGGCGATTCAGCAATTGTAGAGCTAGTCGGGATGTGGCTCCTATGCTGTTGCGGTTATGGAGACCGGAGTGACACAGTCTTCTTTTGAATTCTCACCTTCTTCTTGAAAAAATATATGTTGAGTTCGTGCTACCACGTTAACTTGCTTCTCCATATTCAAGTTTATTTATTTAATAGAAGTTGCCTGTTTTGATCAGCTAGGGAAGTTTTTAATGATATTTCTCACACACAAAAAGGTCTCCTTTTGTTTCTTTTCCTTGAGTTGTTCGCCACCACGTTCACTTGCTTCTCCATATGTAAGGTGAGTTTTGTATTACGCATTGTTTTCTCTCTTTTTTTAGGACATGCATGCGATGGTTTCTGAACATATCTAGGAAGTGGACTTCTATTTTTCCTTTTCTTTGATGGAAGGGGAGTGGACTTTTGGTTGCTAATGTTCGATGAACAATACTAATTTGGCCCAAACGCTGTTGACTTTAATATACAACTTTATTTTCCTGAAAAATACTCCTGCATATTGGCCAAATGTGTTGTTTGATACAACTCAAACTAACAAGTGATGAGTATGATCTGACTTTTTGCGGGGAGGTAATGAGTATGATCTGACGGAAAAATAATGACAATATTAAAGCCTGAATTTTGAACAGTCAAATAAGCCTTGCATTTTGCAACCGAGTACTTTCAAATTCATCCAAGACCAGAGGGAACTTCCTGCGTGTTGCTTTAATTTACCAGGCTGCGTTAGTTTGCCATCTTTCTGGCCAGTAAATATCTAATCCCTCAACAGATTTTATGTGCCGTTGACTTAAAAAAGTCATTCTTTTGACAGTTTTTGGCCAAGATTCCTTTCCATGGACTGGACTTGGCAGCACTGATATTTCAACTGAATTCGCCATTTTCGTAGAAATGTTCTGTGATCAAATAATTGTCACGCGGGCAAGTTGAAATGTTCGTGCATTAATGATGGATGCACAATCGTGACATAATCGCATGCGTGTGCGGTTATATCATGTTGATGCTGCCTGCTGCCACCTAGCTGGCTAGTGGCTAATGATCTGCTCGTATGTTATTTCAAATCGTTTGGCAGCTACTGATTCCGATCAGCTTAAGCCTGAAAGTCGCTGTTACGCAATTCTCAGTTTCCTTTTACATAACGAAGTTCTGTTTTTTCGCTTCGGTTTTTTCCTGATGTAAGCTGTAATTATATTTGTATGGAAGAGTGCAATGACAAGATGATGGTGTGTTTCATTGCTATCTTGACCCGATCCAGATGAAATGAAGAACTATTTTTTTTTAAAAATAGCGAAGAACCTCACGGGGTAAAGCTTATCTATCTTGACTACGTATCGGTAAGTTGAAGAAGAATCGGCCAAATGGCAGTAGCATAGTACTAGATTAACAAGGCAATGGATATATATGCTATCATATCTATCATATCTACAATTACACAAAGTCGTCGAGGTGATGTTACTACTGCATCGATCAGCATCGTTTTTGCAGAAGCATATGGCGTTTCGCCATGGTAAGACAACATTTGACAAGATTAGAGGAGGGTTAATAATGTGATGTGTTAATTATTTGGGATATTTGGCTTCGTCAGGTTTATAGCCGGTTTTAGTTTTCATCCGAGTCCTGAATCTTGCAGAGGTAGCCATTTTATCTCCGTCTAGAGAAGTAATTGCCTTGCCTATCTTTTTACAAAGTTTTATTACTCCCGATCTTTGTATTATGGATGCTCGCAATCAACGATTATCTTAGATGATAGTCCCCCTCCCCCCTTCTTCTCAAAACTACTGGTAGCTCATTTATTATCTCTTTGTGAGGGGAGGACAATCGAGGTTACCTCTGTGCTGTGTTTGGATGTAAGAAAGTTTTCTTGGAATTGAATTGGACTAGCAATTCCATTTCCAAGATGGAAAGGAAATGAGCTCCAATTCAAATTCTGCTGTTTGGTTGTAAATGGAATTTATGGTTGGAATCACAGGGTAGGACATGATTCCAATTCATGTTTGGATGTGTAGACCATGGAATTGGATGTTTTTTGAGTTTGGAGAGTTCGAACAGTATAAACTTGTGTATACATGTATGAACAATATAGTATGTGTATATTTGAATATTGCTATTATTTTGCACACATAACAAAATTAAAAAATTCGAAATCAAGTCATGAAAATAGCACAAGGAGAAATAAATAGTTTTAAAGTACCAACAACACATAAATTTGTCTCTAAAAATAGCACAAGTGAGTGGTTATGTCTCTTACACATAGCACAAATAGTAAATTTGCAAACAACAAAGTACGTCATACATCAACCAAACAGGAGGCCGGTACATCACTCCAAGGTCAATAGTCATGGCCGGTACATCACTCCAGTACGTTGTCTCTTTGGAGGCACATCCGGAGTTTCTTCAGGAGTTGTGTGTTTTGTGGTTCTTGAACACACTCAACATCTGTCCTAGCACCTGCACCAGTTGCATGATCTCTTGAATATATGGTTTCGATAGCGTCCCAATTGTTCACTACCTTGTTCCTGTAGCTGAGCGTCGACTTCCGGAAGCAACAAATCATCCCTCACATGCTGTCTATCCCTTGCATAGTTGTGTAGCACACAGCACGCATTAATAATTCGAAGCTACAAATATTTAGTTCATAGTCAAAGAATGAACACAGGATGACCCATATGAACAATTCCTTGCATACTTGTGATATACATGCGTTACCTGGTCCTCTATGTCAAAGAAGGAACAAGAACGCAGTAGTGCCCATTTTTTCTTCAACAAGCCGAAGGTTCTCTCCACACAATTTCTAGCACGAGAATGGTGCAAGTTATACAACTCCTTTTCATTTTGGGGCTGTTGTTGACTTGCAACCCACTCTTTCAAGTGATACCGAGTGGATCTGAATGGAGATAGAAATCCAGGTCCATTGGTATAGCCAGCATCAACAAGATAGTACTTTCCTATTGACAAGTACATTAGTTAGCTAACAATTAAACATGAGAAGTGAAACGCAAAGAGAGAGAGAGTCGTACTAACCGTTTCCTCCTCATCAGTGAAGCATCCGAGTCCTCTAGGTGCCCTTTGAGTACTAAGATAAGCTAGAGCAAGACATGAAATTTCGAAATACTTCTTTGACAGCAATATTCTTTTCCTTTTTCTTCTTTTGTTCTCTTCGGTAATGTAAGCAACCAGCTCTTGCTGAGACATGATAAAAAGCTACAATACACACACCATTTGCAACATTAATTATTCACAGCATGATAATAAACCATTGCACAACATATATATCACAAAACAATTCACAGGTTGTTAATTTTAGCACCAATATCACAAAAAACTACCAGTTCAGCACCAATACACAATTTGTGCAGCACCCATATCACACAAAGCTACGAATTCAACACAAAATAGACATGGCCGAACCAGAGAGGAGAATATACGTGCTGGCTGCACAAAGAAATTAACTTCGAGTTGTTCCTAATTCTCCTGGAACCTGCACACACAAAAATCCGTAGTCAAATTAACACAACAGGAAAGAACATCTACACAGGGGATCGATGGGAGCAGATAAGAAGATGCATCGGTGGAGGAGCAGCGAGAGGATGGCTTGGAGCTGTCCAGAGAGATGAGGACGACCTAATCCCCCCGCCGTTCACCTCTCACCATTCCCGCCGTCGTTCACCTATCGCCGCCAATCTCGCCCGCCGATCTAGGGTTTCTGGACCGAGGAGGGGACACATGGCCGCGGGGACGGACGGAGGAGGAGGACAGAGAGAGGTTGAGGACGGCATATATGGAAATAATAATTGTACTATGACAAGAGGAGTCACAGCCACAGGTAGCGACTAGGAACTTTTCTAGCAGCCCGCATGCCGTATCTTTTTTACTAAATGGCCCTTAATCGGACATTAAGACAAATCTGTCCCTCCGCAAAACTTTCGCGTGGATATGGCCCTCGGCCTCATACGCCTCCCGACGTGGCGTCCCGGACCCTCCGAAACGCCCCGTCAGACGACGTCTCTGCATTGTCAACGCCGCTACGAAACGCCATAGCGTGTGGCGGTTTCTTCAACACTTAGCTGTTTTCTCGAAAACTAGGGACAAGCACGCCAACGCCGCTGAATGGGGCGTTTCGGCGGCCAAGATGTACAGACCTTCCGATTTTTTGGCAATCCTCTGAGTATCATTTAATGAAACCAGTGAAATGGACGGATGTAATAATTAGAGGGTCTGACAAATTTGTAAGGGCCTCAACACGGCAACGCCGCATCATGAAGCGTTTGTGCCTGTGGATGAAACGTCCCTTGGGTTGTCATTTGGTCTATGAATTGTCCTTCTGTAAGGCCTCATCTTGCAAACGTCATTTGAAATGGCGTTGATACGTAGAGTCCAGAAGCCCGTCAATATGGCGTCGCTCTCAAAGTGTGGCGCTAAATAGCGTGGCGTCTGCATGTTCTAAACTTACCTTCGAACTGGCGTTTGGTGTGTGCGTTTTGGTACGTCAGTCTATTTGTCGTTGCAGTTGAACCGTTATAGCCAAATCTTATGGCGTTTCTTCTATCCATGAGGAGAAATTCACCATCTGAAGGTTCCTCAGCTGGGCTTGTATCAGTTTTGCAATGGAGGCTCATTCAGCTCTCGGTGTCGTCGATGTAGTGTGAAATCATCCAGAGGATAGGTTGTAGTAGATCCGTTCACCGGAGCACTGCAGTAAACAGGACATTCTTGTCAGCGGCTAGAGCCGACGATTTCTCCAAGGCATACATCGGAAGGAACTGTCCAGCATTCATTGGTTTCGTTGTTGAATTTGTCAAGAACAGCGGCGCTGTCCAGTTTAGGCTGATTTCTAACGGGGAGGTTGCCGCGGCCGACGATACAGTGGCTGCCCTCACTG
The DNA here is from genome assembly GCA_947311845.1 of Poa pratensis. NCBI lineage: Eukaryota > Viridiplantae > Streptophyta > Magnoliopsida > Poales > Poaceae > Poa > Poa pratensis. Next base: position 104,304,714 of record CAMZMU010000063.1, read on the forward strand.
CTTTCATCGATCCATCCAATTTTTCAGAAGATTATGTCATTGGATGTAGTGGTGGCTTCGTCCTTTCCCTCTGCGTCGGATCCACAGAAATGGAAGACGGGTACTACACCTGGCGCCCGGGTTATCCTACGAAGATATTTGTGAGTCCTCGAATCCCCAAAATCCCACATTCTCATGTTAACCATTTAGGCCAGTTCGGAGTCATCCTTGAGGCAGGGTCATCCGGAATTGCATTCTACGTTCAGGAAGCTGACGAAGAATCGTTTAGAATCTCGTACCATGGTGTCAACTTCCACTCCTCCGGCAACATATTTGTCCACGTCTGCATTTTTAGAAATGGTTTGTGGGAGCGTCACATTTCCAATCCCATTGCGCCTGGCTACCTTAATTTCTCGTCTGTTACCTTCCATGAAAAGCCTCATTGCATCCTAGTTGGAGATCAGCTCTATATGATGTATGTTCTTGGATTAATAGTTTGCTTGGACCTGACTACATCATCGTTCTCGGTAATAAGCATCCCTGGAGAGATTACCCAGAAGACAAATTCCTGGTTTGATTACTCTGTCGGGGAACACCTATCTGGAACCATAGCTCTGGTGCACTTTAGATCCGCCAAATTGACTACCTGGGTGCTAGACCGTCGCGGTTATGGCGATATATGGACTTCTGACCGAGTGCTTGATCTGGTGGTTGCCTTCGACGGAAGGTTCGCTGCTAAGATATGGAATTACATCAAGATATGGGAGATCGTTAATTCTGGGATTCCTTATGACCAGGGTTTCGTGCTCAGTTCAGACCAACTGTACTCTGTTCAGGTCAGGAGTATATCCGTGGACGCTCGCTTTGTGTACATTACTCTTGGATTCCACTGTTCTCTATTCGTTGCTGACATGTTAAAAGGGACAGTACATGAAGTGCGTAACGGTGATCTCCATTTAGGTACAAAACTAGGACGTGCCTTCCCAATCTCGGAGCCATGGCCACCGAAATTCTGACCCACTTCTCATGCTGCTTGTGTTTGTAATTCCTCATTTGCCACTCGCTTTCTGTTCAATAACTTGTATCTACATTATTCGTTGTCGCACTACTTTCTCTGTCCTATCGTTGGATGATGTATGAACTGATACAAATCCGCGTATTAAAAGTGTTTTTCCATATATGTTATCCGAACTTCTTGACCCTTCCTGTTAACTCACACAATGACGATGCCAAATGTGCTTTGTTTTCACTACACCTTAATGTCCCTTAATCGGTCATTAATATAAATATGGCCTGGCCCTCGGCCCCAAACGTCATGTCAATTGGCGTTCCGAAATATCAGAGCCTCCGGAAATCTCAGAAACGCCACTCTTTCGTTTCAATAGGACGGTTGCTTTAACCAATGCAGGAATACTGACCGTTGACGCCGTGGAGGTATATATATTGAAACAAATCCAACCTCTTCGTTTCATTTTACCTTCCAATGGCGGGTGTGTGGTCAGATCTCCCTGCCGATCTCATCAACAAAATAGGCGAGTACTTCCTCCGGTCTAACGACCTGGACTACTATTCATCTCTCCGCGCCGTCTGCTTGAACTGGAGAGTCGCCACGGAGCCTCCCAATTTCTTCCTCAACAACTGGATAATGCTTGAGAAATCGAGCGACCAGAAAGTCTCATTCCTCAATCTCCTCACTGGACGTGTCTGCGAGAAATGCATCCCAACGATCTGTTACGGTTCGTAATTTTCTGTGCCTGTTATCCGCTATACAGCTTTATATGTTTTTATGCATCCGCTATACAACTGGATAATGCTTGTAATTTTTTTTTGCAGTAAGTATTACTTTGTGGGCGCTACTACAGGCGGCCTCGTCGTGCTAGGAAATAGGGTTTCGCCCTACAAGATGCGGTTGCTTAACCCCTTCACCGGTTCAATTCTCCGTTTTGCAGTGCAGATACCATCGGAGAGGTTGTCATCCGTTGCCGTGGTTGATGTCCCTTGCATCGTATTTATTTCCAACCTTCAGAACAGTTCGGTCAGGTGGGCTGACCAGAACACCGAGGAAGGACAGTCCGCAACAGGATTTGGGGAAGGAGAGTTCTCCTCCATAGAATGGTTTGGACAAGTAAGCAGCATGACAGCATACGATGGCGAAGTTTTCGTAGTGGACAACCACGGGGCCATCATATCAACGGTACATAAGATTGGTACGTCGGCTATTCCAGTAGCTCGGACTGCTCGGACAGTAAAAATGGCCAGAACCATTGACGGCCCAAAGTTCCCTGGGATGAGCTATAACAATAGATTTTACCTGGTGCAAAACGATGTCGACCTTCTTCTTGTTATCAGTGGTCATCTCGAAGCTGGCAACCCTGTGGTGTACCGAGTGAACACGGACAAACTAGTCATCGAGCCTGTCAGCGGCATAGGCAGCCGCGCCCTCTTCGTCGGCATGAACCGCTCTGTCGCAGTTGACAGTAGGAAATGCCCAACCGTGCAACCGGGGTGTATCTACTACGCCGATCTGTCGGAGGTCAGATCATACGATTTTCATCTACTCACATGGCATCCTCAACCAAAATATGTTTTCGGCTATGGCATTGGTTCCCTTGATGTACAAGACAGGCCTTTCCGTCTTGATCAGGTACTTGCGGAGTACTGCAGAAATATTGAGGACTCTGAGTTTCAGATGGCTCCGGTCATCGATCACAATGTAGTAGACTTGTCTCCCTAATGTTTTATTGTACTACAACTCTGTACAAGCGATTATAAATATGTAATGGTATCAACAAGGTGCCTCAGTAGAGTACCCAGATGTGCAAGCTATGACCATTTTAGTGCATCTGCATCGTACTAACGTAAATTTGTTTATAATTTGATACACATTGCGTTGGACCTGCTTTTGCGAGCTCACAGTTCTATTTGTCAGTTCGTAATACTACACACAACATGCCGAGAAACTCTGATTTTCTCCATGCTCCTCTTCAGGAACAGAGCATGTCGTCTTAACTGCAATATCGCCGATGCAACCTTTCGTTCCTCGTTCGTGGGTTCAAACTCCTCATGACTGTCAAATCGATCGAACACTTCATGCGAATAAGATGTAACCGAACCTCTGAATCGACGCTTGTAAACTTTCACTGGTTCGTCCAATATAGCGTTAGCAATGTCATCCCCTGACCTTGATTCCTCAATGTATGTTTTATCTTTTCTGAGCTTCTCTGTAGTCATTGTTACCTCTATCGGACGCACAGAAGGGTTCATCGACTCCTTAGTTGCCGATATTTTCCCCAGCGAGCGCCGCGATCTCTTACCCCACTCCTGATGGCTTCGCACGTTGCTTTGATCCTGAACGCTTCCGAATAGATCTGCACATGCGTTCGTCTCGCGTCGTTGCACGTCCTTCAGGATTTCATTAGCCGCTTTGGTCATCCGCCTCTCCATCAGCTGTGACCTGCAGGTACAGAGGCCACAGGGTGTATTTCATCAGAGCTGGTTTTTCATTGAAGCTATTGGACCTGTATACTGAGCATGTTTGTAATCCGGTGGCACGGTTGTTCAATAAGATCATGTTCACCGATTTTAGCTGCTCCGAAGCTATATCTAACTCGAAATAGGACATTAGATTACCTGCGACGGGATGAAGAGGAAGCGGCGGCGGCGGCGAAGGGAAGCACAGTGGATATCTATGAAATTTCTGCACATGTTCTGGAAAGTCCGAAGATATATCTCTGGCAGATAACCGTCGGCTCCATTAAAGTCAGATCCTCCGGAGAGGCCGTGGCCCGATGCTTACGGCGTAACTACCGACGTCAACTTAATGGCGTGAGACGCATCCATCCCCCACCTTGAGTAAATACCCACGCCCACGCTCCCTGAAACGGCGTGATACTCATCCATTTTCCCCACGCCCCCTCATCAGTCTCTCTTCGAAGGTCGTATAGAGCGAAAGATCTATGGATCCGTCATCTCCGCCGGCGCGGCCGCTACCGCCGCCGCATCCGCCGCGGCATCCGCCCAGCGAGTACGCGTCTCCTTCTGTCCTTAGTTATCCGGCTGACATTTCTCCTGGCCGTCTTCCTTCCTTAAACCGGCCATCCCCGATTTGTCACCGCCGGCCCCTTCATACGGGTTCATCCCCAGCCTGTCCTTCAAACTTGCCTCCACGTTTCCCTTCAGAAGCAGCCCCAGGATTTCCTTCAATGCCAGCTATATCGGCGGCCCTGACTGCTCGGCCTGTTTTCACTTGGTCCTCCACATCGGCTGCTCAGTTGGTTCAACCGTCCAATGCAGATGGAACGATGGTAACACACTAGTTTCATCTTATTTGTCCGCCCTTTGCGTGATACGTTATTGTAGTTTATGTTTATGTTGAGTAGGCAAAATGTCATATTGTTTTACTGAAAGATACTTCTGGATCGATCATATGCAACATTTGTTTTTTGGCAGTGAAACAGGAACGTACTGTTGTTCTCCATTGGTATATCACGTTTTTTTAATTACAGTTATGCGAGCTTTTTTATTTTCATTCAATTACAGCTCCATTCTGGCGGCCCTAGCATTGGCGATGGATCTGCCATCAAGAGGCCCCGGGTCAACACCAGCGGCTTTGGTCACTTTGTTCAGGAACTCCCTCCGCCATCCTTCGATTTCGTAAAGGTCATCAGAACAGAAGAGCTGCGAACTCTTTCCATCCCTGCTCCCGTCATTCCCCACGTCTTTAAAAAACCGGGTGAGATGATGCTGAGGACCAGGACAGGATGCAGCTGGAAAGTTGAACTGAATGAACTAAATCAGCTTGCTCATGGTTGGCCATGGTTCGTCGTTAGTCACAACATTGAGGTCGGGTATCTCCTGATGTTCAATTTCGTAGAGTCTGGGTTGTTCGATGTGACCATATTCAATAGAAGCTATGTCGAAGTGGTAAAGAAGTGCGAGCGTCACGACCCAGTCCCGGAGTGGTTTAAGTAGTCAACTATGTTCTCGGCTCTACCTTGCTAGCCGACCTGAACGTGTTATCATGCTATTGTTTACTATATCGGCTTTCAGTATGTATGGATCCATTTCTATATGTAAGAACATATGTAAGTGTTCGCAAGAAGGTCTATCGAACTGTTACTACTATATCCAAGTGTTCAGTGAAGGTCTATCCAACTATTACTATAGTTTGTACAAACGCGATTAGACTGACAACAGTTCCAACTATACGCTGGCAGCGGAAGCGACGCGACCTGAAGTCGAAGCGGCCACCCGCGGCGGCGCCCTGCACACGCGTGGCCAGGCAAACCCGGTGGCCGCGTTGAAAGCAGGCAACCCAACCCCGCTCCTCCGGCCGCCTTTAAAACCTGACGTGTCGCAGACCTCCTCTTCCCACAACATCACTTCTCCCTCTCCCAAGTCTCGCCAGCATGGCGGGCAGCCGGAGAGCCGGAGGAACGAGAGCTTCGCCGTTACCGTGACCGCCTCTCGCAGACCGTGTGCGTCGACGCTGCGAGCGACGCGCCCAGGAAGAGCGGGAGGCGAAGGAGCTACGCCGCCGCAACCAGGACCAGCAGTTGAAGAACGCGCCTCTGAACATGCCGTCGGAGGAGAACGCGCCTCCGAACATGCTGTCGGAGGAGAACGCGCGGCTGTACATCCTCAAGAACACCCCGTTGGAGCCCGGCGTCACCCTACCGGAGGGGTGGGTGACGAACATCGTGAACGTGCCCGTGGCGCCTCGTCTCAGCGGGCAGGATCGCGTGGACTATATCAACCTGTGCCGGTCAGCTATGTCGTGGGATGAGCGACTTGACCCCAAGTACGCCGTCTCGGCGCCATACTGGAACAGGACGGTGGACGCGGAGTACGAGGCGCGACGCGGCAGCTTCTTCCTCCCGGCTGGCATGCGGGAGACACCGCCGGAATGGTTCTGTTCGGACGACGAGCGTGCGCGCTCTGACGACGACGGCGACGCGCAGACACCCTATCTCCCGGTACCACCTGCGCCGGCCAGTGCAGGCGAATCTTCCACAGCAGCGTCCCTGTCACCTAAGACGTTCATTGTCATCGGCCGTACCCTCCGCCGTGGTGGCCGCCATGGGTAGATCAGAGCCACCACGCGCCGGCTCGGGATCATTGAGTCCTGCAAGTCTCTTGATGATCCGGCGGCGCTTGGTTCGCATTTTCTTGGCCGACGGTGGGTTGTGGAACAGGCTTCTTCATCAACGCCAGCCCGAGTAGTTTAGGTTTAGTTATGAAATCTCGTTTAAATTTCGTCGGAGTTACTTATTATGAACGAAAATTGGCGTCATTCTTTCCGCAGTGGGCTTCACCCCAATTGACCGGTCACATGTCCGTCACCCCCAATTGAGGTCCAATTTGGAGCGCGGTGGAGATGCTCTTTACCATGTCTTTGATACATACAAGTTTGAGCATCTTATTTTTTGAACTGAGGGGGTACGATCTCCGCATGGGGTCGCTTATTTGAACTGCCATTAGGCTTGTCGACGACGATCACTGCCACTAGACGTACTCAACATGAACACTATAGACAACAGGGCTATGAGTAAAACAGCCGCGATGGAAGCGACCGCACGCTGTTTAGATTCTGTCACGCGGAGCTTTGTAAGCATGCGGCTTCTTTCCCTGTTGAATTCTTCGCGACTATTCTTTAGCTCTTCTTCGCTGTCCAGTTTCTTGCACGCCATTTGCTCCCACTCTTCTTGGAAATCGGCAAGTGCTTCGCGCACCCTTCGTGGCCAGGGTGCATCAATCCACACAATCCATGAGCACTGGTCGTACTCCTAAAAATCCACAGAATAGCCCTAATGGATAATGATGTAGTCCTAGACGTATATACATATATATATATATATACATATATATATATATATATATATATATATATATATATATATATACACCGTACAAACAACATACGTAAAACTTACATCGTCCGCGGAGCACGCAAGAAATCGCCTTCCCATCAAATCTCCTCCCCAGGCGACCCTTCTCTCCGGCGTGTTACCACAGTCGCATAGAAGATCTGTATGCGTCTCAAGCCCTTCGTACGTCGGATCTAGCTTGTTACCTGGTATATAACCGCCTACGCTTACTGGAGTTAGCTGACAAATCATCTCTTCGCTCGAAGCACCGGAATCTGTGTCCGCCTCCTCCTCAATGATCCCATTTGTAGTTTCACCCGACATTGGGCCGATGTGTTGATTTGGGTACTAATGAAGTAAACTGCGTTCGCCTTCGTTCGGGAAAGGTATTTATCTGAAGGTACGCATTGCGCCTATTTGCCTGACGTGTTGTATAGGACAGAAGAGACAGAAGCCTCTTCGGCTGGCGTTGCCTCTATTCCAGCCAGAACCTATGGCGTTACTTTACGCTTTTTCCCGGCAGACCAAGATGTAACAAAGCTTTAGCGAAGCACATCAGGAGGAACATTTGACCCATACCGTCGAACACAAAATCGACTATACAATGCCAGTTTCATTATGTAGTCAGAATCCTTGAATCATAAAGCTGACGATGGCTACATCATTATGAAGCACATAACTGAAACTGCTAGTAAGAGTACGATGCTTCCTACGCAGATCATACGGTTTACAAGATCCCTGGGCTCTATCGCGCCAACGTCTTTCTGGTAGGCGATTCTCATAGCATTTATCTGGGTTGTAAGCCTGTGGCATCTGTTGTTCATGTCGTCCCACTCGTTGTGCATGTCGTGAAGTGCGTCCCCTAACCTAGGAGGCCACGGCGGATCCAGCCAGGCTATCCAGTCGCACTGGTCGAACTGCTGTTAAATAAGTTTGTAATCAGTATGATTTTCATGATAGATATCACAAATTCATAACGTATGTACTTACGTCGGATCTGGAGCAACCGAGGAAACGCCTTGCCGTAGATCTGCCGTCCCACGCGACTCTTCGCTGCGGGACAAGTCCGCAGTCGCACGAGAGTTGCTTGTTCAGGTGCGGACCATGGAATGTCGGATCATCCCGAGAAAGCGGAACTCCTGTGGTGATCTCAATAGCTTCGAGCGGAAGCACGATTTCGGAGGTTGTCTCGCTTTCGCTTGTAGCAGTGCTATCCGTGCTCGACGTATCAATCGAATCTGAATCCATATCCTTGGAAGAGGAAGGTGTGTAGTAGACGGTCCGTGACACCCCGTTTTTTAAGCTCCCAGGCGGGGTAGGTTGGCTCAGATTACTACTCCACACAGGTAGGCGTTTCACGCTTAATAGTAATTCCATAAGTCCATAGGTCTCGGAATAGGGCCGTGCGGCCATCATTACAATTACGCCAAGTTGGCATGCCAATGGCATAGATTCTACAAGTTTGCTAAACCACAAAAGAGTAGCCGTCCTGTGAATTGGCTTGGGAATTTTCTACGGTCACCCGAAGCGTCAGTACTTCTGGCGTGGCCTCTTCCTTTTCCGTATATAGCCTCGAGGGTACGTTAGCCTTCCTTCGGCTGTACTTCTCGTACGCCTCTTTTCTACAGGCGTGTTCTGCACATCAGTGTCGGAGGTTTCTTCAGTTCCTTCTTCACTAACGGCGGCAATAGCTTCTTTTTCCATCCCGTCTTCTTTTCCTTCCGATGCACAGTCCTGCATCTGCACATTAACGTTCGATTCTACCTGAGTCGGCCGCAGTAGCTTTTTTTCTTCGTTTGCAGTGTATTCGACCTGCACATTACCCGTGGATTCTAGAGTTTCTTCCGGAGCATCGGCCGCAGTAGCTTCTTTTTCTTCGTATCCAGTGTATTGGACCTGCACATTACCCGTGGATTCTAGAGTTTCTCCCGGACCATCGGCCGCAGTAGCTTCTTTTTCTTCGTATCCAGTGTACTGGACATGCACATTACCCGTGGATTCTCGAGTTTCTCCCGGAGCATCGGCCGCAGTAGCTTCTTTTTCTTGGTATGCACTGTGTTGGACATGCACATTATCCGTGGATTCTTGAGTTTCTCCCGGAGCATCGGCGTTATAAGTTGTTTCTTCCATCCTCTCCTCTTCTCCGTCGTACCTAGAGTCTTGAAATATGTGTGATACGTCTTCAGAGTCTTGCACACTGTCCTCGTTTTGGGGTGGCAACGTTTGTTCGGGTAATTCGTATATAAATACAGTAACGTCATATCGGCGGCTTCATTTTCCTTGTTACCTTCATTTTGGTAACTCGTTGTGTGGCCCAGATCATCTTTCGTTTGAACCCCAGTCTCCATAAAATGGCTGTCGAATGCTGGAACGATTGGGCTTGACATCAGTTGGTCGTTCCAATATTCGTCAGGATCAGTGTCGTTCTGCCGGTTGCCGGAACTTATGAAACAACTGGGATGCTCCGGGATAGAGGGTAGGTCTACATTGTATAAATAACTTTGCTGTTCCTGGATTGAGTTGACATTCGTCAAGCTTTCGTGCTGCTGGCTATGGGTGTCCAATTCATGCTGCCGGTTTGAGCTGCTAACTCCATCGGCAACCGAACCGTCGTGCTGCTGGATTGAGCCGCCGACTCCTTCGTGAACCAAACCTTGGTGACTCCTTACTGACCCTACAACTCCATCCTGCTGCAGCATATTGTTGGGAACTCCATGTCGCACCGAATCTTCGTCCTGGAAGTCAGAAGGTCCGTAGTCCTCACGACCCGTATCTTGCGGGGAAGGCTCGTACTGATGCTCGCTATCGTACGGTTCCAGTGTATCCTCGTTAGACAGGGCACCTCCGCCGTCATTGCCCTCTCCGGTGCATTCGGATTGATCATCCATCGCGGAGACAGATGTGTCTTCCGTACTTGTCACAACTTGGTTATCTCCCTTAGTTTGAACCGGAAGCCCGAGATTGTAAGCAGCATTCAGTAGCAACTGTCGAGCTTCCTGAGGATACGCCATAAGAAGGACAGTTACTCAGGAGTCAGCACAATGGAGTATTCCCGAGGATCCCACTGAAAAATGATAATTGACTTACCCAAATTGAGTCACTGTTCATAGATTCGTGGTTATTGATCCACACGTCCATCGTATCAATTACCTTGCTCACCAACTCGCCCTTCAGAAAGATGGTCAGTTTAGCAAGTTATGTCAGTACCGAATGGAGATTAAGTGCACATTTACGTGGAAATTAATCTTACAGCGGCGTGCATCCTAGGAGCCAAAATCGAATTAATAGTGCCAAGACCACGGCCTCCATTTTTTCGAGTGAGCAGATTGACACGGCTGGTTGAGTGGAGCTTCGCCAGGTTGCTCTCGAACTCCGCCAGATGTACTGCTCCGTCCCAAGTGGGCTCCTTCATTGCCTTAGGTGATTCCCACATCTTTACGTGTTCGGCATGCACGCTTGCCCAGCCTTTTGTCGTCCTGTCTTTCTTCCTTTCAATACTGCGAAAACGAAGTTCATCCTGTTAGAAGTCCACCGATGCACTGCAAGAATTTTAAACACGACATACTTGCCTGTGGAGGTACAATCGATCCTTCTCGAAAGCCTTTTCTCCGACCACCTCCCCGCCCAAGGTCCAACAATCCTCATAAGTGTACACCGGCCTAACACCGAACTGACGTCCGACCCGCCGGGATAGTAGTGTTCTACAACGTAGAAGTTAATGAGTGGACAAATTGATGTCCATCTACGCTTGCCCTTAAAGCATATGGGATTTATCCTTTCCTTCAACAGCGTACGATAGTCATCGCCTCCGTCCTTTTGGACATCAAAATAATTCGAGTACGGCGACCAATCGACCTGCAAAGATAGTACGTCTACGTTAAGGACATACTTCAGCACTTGACAACACACAAAACGTAGTCCGCTTACTTGTCTATGTGTGAGTGTGTCCAGCTGGTCCGTGTATGTGGGGTACGACAGAGAACGGTTTGCCTTCATGGTCCCTACGTCGTTGAATAAGAACGCCATCGTTGGTCTCATATCTTCGTCCTCGACGTATTCATGCAGTCGTTTAGAGTCTGCGTACGACTCTGGCCTTCCCACCGGAATATGCAACCATGACCACATCTGCAAGAGAACTGCGCAGCCGCCTAAGCTTGATTTCTTGCATCGTCTACGACAAGCCATGCAAAGCTGACGGTAAAGCCAAGCCAGTGCCGCAGATCCCCAGCTGTATTTTCCCGCTTCTTTCCAGTCCGCAAACAACTGCAGCCAGTACCAAGGAACTACGTCTCCAGAACCGTCAACGAAAAGGAAGGTGCCTAATACGAACATGAGGTAACCCCTCGTGTATTGATCGAGGACTGTTGCGTCGGCATCTGCTGGTGGTCGTTCCCCAAACTGCTGCTTTAGCCACGTCATCGGAAAGCCCAACGACTTCTTCTTCCTCTTCTTACTTTTCTTCTCTTGTGCAGGGATCCCGCTTGGACTCTCCGCATGTCCTTGCTCACCGGAGTCCAAGTCATCGAGTAGAACACCGTCTTCAATGTAATGTAACGGCGGCAGGGCGCCTAATAATTCACGGACAGTTGCTTCCCATTTGTCGTTGTCAATATCACCTGTCACAGCTTTCCCTTTGGTGGGTAGACCGAGCAGCATTGCGACGTCGCACAGCGTGACCGTAATCTCCCCTGATGGAAGATGGAAAGAATGGGTCTCTGGCCTCCACCGGTCCACCAGTGCGGTGAGAAGGGCAGAGTTTAAGTAAGGTATACTGCCCCTGGTCATTGTCACGAATGGTAGTAGGCCAGCAGAACGGATGCGGCTACTGTAACGGTCGTCGTACTGCATCCGATTTCCTTCTCCCACGACCATGGCCCAACGTCCACGGTTGTTTGTTCTATGAGACCGTATCCTCAGGGGAACCAATCTCTGCATTGTACACAACAAAATTATTCGTGTACTCAAAAATACACTTTCTCGAAACCCGGGAGTGGTTGGTTACCTGTCCCAGTGAGATGAGTCGTCCGCGGTGATCCTTGTCGTACTTTCGATTCAGCATCTGAAGGTGGTTGTACTCACCTGGCAGAACTTCTGGTACCTTGCTCTTCACATGTTTCCTCCGTTTTTTAGTTTTAGGTCCTTCTTCCTCCTCAACCTGAGACGTTCGAATTTCTTGGACAGCCAGTTCCATGCCCTGTTCCATTCTGCAACAACGCGGTTAGCTTAGGAATGTGCATGGTACAACAATTCAAGTAAGGTTGACACACACATAAGTTACAACTATAGGTTCCATCGAAACTTTGTCTTAGCAACCCCTTAAAAACTTGAATTACAGTAATTATGACAGGTCTGCACGATACACGCTTCAGCAAGCAATGAAAGGAAACTGCGTACACCATTAAACAATGGAGTATTTAGCAATGAAAGGTAACGCTTAGCAACACGTTTGCTGCATCTCATCTACGGGCCTGCTGTTTGTGCTACTGCTGCCGCGGCCTTCCTTTGTGCGCATCCAAATTTTCGGCCGTTTATATGACCCGTCTGATGACAAACAGAACAACGGTTCTTATTTGGAGACTCGGTTGCGTAGTCGTTGTATTTGAACCTCTTCCCCTGCATCTTATCCATGTCGTTCTTGAACCTTTTGTCTGCCGACGACCACGCTTAAAAACCTTTAAGGTAGGGTTAGGTCGGTACCTAGGTCCGTCGTAAATGGGCCATTCCGGACTGTCAAGGTATGGATGGAACCTGTAATCCCACGTACTCTTCCACGAGTCGAGTGAATACAACGGTGAAACTGCAATGTCCAAGCCAAGGCCCCTAATTTGACACGCGGTGATTATGTGCGAGCATGGAAGCTTGTACAGCTGCGGGTAATGGCATGTGCAAGTCATCCTATCAGCCTCGACAACGAACATGCGGCCACCGTAGTGCTCGCCCCCAGCGTTTGTGCCTCCAATCTCAGTAATGCAGTATTTGTAGCTGTCAGGTCGATTATCGTACCGCTCCCCCTTCTGGTAGTGAGCCTTCCTTTGCTCTCTCCCTATCTTTTCAGCAACTCTGGGTGGAAATCTTTGCGTGTCCTCGAACTCAGCACCTCTGCTACTTGGTCTGAGTGTTTGAGCCAGTACTCGTTGCACTTCTGGAACGTGAAGACGACAATAGCCGTCACCGGCAGTTGGCGTATCCCCTTGAGAACACGGTTGAATATCTCCGCCATGTTGCTTGTCATCTGGCCGTACCTCACACCGCCCTCGTCGTAGGCACGTGACCAAAACATTCGTCTATCGTAGTGCTCATCGAGGAATTTCATGCCGGCCTTGTTGCTAGCCGCCCTGAGTTCCTGGTACTTCTCGTTGAATAGCTTTGGCTCGTAGATCATAGTTATTTCTCGCAGGAGGTCAGTATTATCTCGGTTGCGTGCCTTGCTGAAGTAGTTTGCCGCAAAGTGTCTAATGCACCACCTGTGTATAACTAGAGGGTGCCCAGGTATCTCTATTTTCACGGCGTTTAGAATACCTTGATGCCTGTCAGATATTACGCAAACTGTCTTTCCTGGACCAATTATCCTTGTCCTCAAGAGATTAAAGAACCATGACCACGTATCGTTGTTTTCCCTCTCGACCAGAGCGAAAGCTAGGGGGACTAGATGGTCGTTCGCGTCCGATGCTATGGCCACCAATAGAGTACCCCTGTACTTGCCCGTGAGGAACGTTCCGTCCACCGCCATTACTGGCCTGCAGTGTTTGAAAGCTTGTACCGATGGTCCAAAACTCCAGAAGGCCCTGCCGAAAACTGGTACGGCTTTACCATCGCGGTGCACTATTAGCTCAGGATGTTTTAGCACGATCTGTAGCATCCCGGGGTTACGCGCTTGCATTGCCTGAAGCAGTTCAGGAAGCCGTCCGTACGCCTCCTCCCAATCACCGAAAACCATCTTCAGAGCTTCCTGTTTGGCTCTCCATGCCTTCCCATACTCAACTCGAAACGCGAATATCTCGAAAATGTACTCCCGTAGCGTTGCCGCCGACTGCGTTGGTGTCTTGGCTATGGCGTCACAAAGCCTGTGTGCTATGAACCAAGACGTAAGCTGCCGGTGCTTCCCGTTCACGCATGCATTCTCGCAGGAGTGGGGGACGACGCAGCTGCGCACTTGCCAGCCATCACCGTGCCGCAGTTTCCTTGCGCGCATCACCAGTCGCATCCTTTCATCGGCATTTTAAAATGTACCGTTGCTTCCTGTTTGATTTCTTCACCACGTGGGTTCGGAAGTGCCTCACGGCGTACTCCGCCATCCATACTTTCATGTCCACCATGGTTTTGAATGTCAGTCCAGGATGTATGGGTGGCTTCGAACGGGGATATTTTTTCGCGTCTTCCACAGTCTGGGCGACAGGCATCTCCGGATCGCAGACCCACGACTTGTTACCATCAACAACGGCTCGATCTGACTCGGACACATCCATGAACCAGGAGAGTGTATGTTTTCTTCCATAAACCTTCAAGAAAGCAGTAGCTTCTGCCCGAGTGTATACAACTGGTCCCTCATCATCTGAATGTTCTGCATGCGCCACACTGTATGGCACGCTTTCCTGGTTTCTTATTCCGAAAGTTTCCGGATCCAAGGAATTGGAAACAACGGCATCTTCGACGGGTGCGCTGGGTAATTCGATAACTGGCAGCACTGCTGGTGTGCCGCTAAGTTCAACAGCATCATCCAATTCGTCAGACCCTTCATCTCCGGCGTCGACATCACCGTCGTACTCTCCTTGTACGTTGACCATTACGTCTGCACCAGCATGCAATTGGACGATGGTGCGATTCAGATCAAAATCTTGGGTGCTTCCTTGGTGCGTTGGTTCGTCTACATCTTCCACACATGGCTGGCTACCACCAATGTTGGCATCTATGACATCCAGGGACTGCTGACTTCCAAATATTCCCTCCATGGTTTCCACTGACGGCTGGCTACCTACTACGCTATCGTCATTGTTAGCATCCTCCATTACGCGCGGGGTGTTGTTAAGGTCCAATTTGTAGTTCGTCGTCACTTCTTCAGATACCGTTTCAGCGTACAACACAAGGCTCATCACCGAAGAGTCTTGTACAAGGGAGATATACAACTTCCACTCCTCTTCTGTTCTTATAGGCACCATGTGCGTGTATGACCTGTAAGCCCTTCCCGCGTCATACCTCCCTGATAACCTTAGGTCACAACTGCTGTCTGCACGCCCTAAGCATGACCTCACCTTCTCTTCTAGGGTCTGAAAACTTGGTTCCTCTTTGAAAAAAAGGACTTCTGTAACCATGTCAGCAAAATTTACTCCGTCTGCACTTGGCGTACAAGTTCCGCCGTGGTTTAAGTAGACCACCCTTAAAAACGCCATCCTAAATGGCCCTACAAAATTTTTGCCGCCACCTTAATTAACTACCGCGAATCCAGCAAAACTTAAGTACGGCAGCAGAGCATGGTGGAGCAACGAGCAAATCGCAATTATTCTATACTTATAGGCGCTCTGTGAGCATCGAATCAGATAAGTATTGTACGAAATTTCAGAGCATCTGGCCCTGTAGAATATGAGTAGGCGCATCTCAGAGTATCCAAAGTGCATACTCTCCCAAAACCTATACGAAATCAGATCCGTTAGGCCTTACTATTGCAGGCGATTTCGGGTTCAAGCATTATCGCTGCTGCTAGCGAGCAAATCTATGGTTGAGCAATCAGCCCACCTTATAGGTTTGCTACCAAATCTCAGACTCTCCGGCCCTCTAGAATCAGGGATCTGTAATCACATAACTAAGAGCGGACTTCTTACCACGATTCCTACTAGAGTAATCCTTGTACGATAGAACTCATGCGTGGAACAATAGTTCATTCAAAAGATCGTTGCTCGTACCTTGTTCTCAGTCGGGCCTCCGGATTCCGAGCAGGTAGAACACAGGAAGATCGGGACCGTGTACTCGAAATGTGGGTGGCAGAGGATACTTCACCTAACCTAATCCTTAGCTTGCAAGCATGGTTTCAGCTGGAAGCGGTTATACACCTCCGACTGGCGGCGATGGCTGAGCTTTGTGGGAGAACATAGGGCGGCCGGATGTATCTGGGCAGGTGGGGGTGTCCCGGAGACCTGGACGAGGTCATACTCTAGAAGCATCGTCCCGGTCGGCGTGACAGAAAAGCAGGTTTAAGACGCCCCATCATTTGGCGTTTCCGTCCTATAGAAACGCCATCTACTTTTCGGTCTACGACCAGCGAGCACGTACAGTGTGTAACATCGTACGGAGACGCGTTTTGACTAGGCGTAGTACAGCATAGTATGATCATGCGCAGAGTATGTTCATATTAAGGCTTGTAACATTCCTATCCAAATTGGATGTTGTAAAACATACGACGAGGTTTTTTATAATGTTCGTACTGTGTCTGTATAATAGGGTGGTCGCATTTCAGTGGGTTTGCTAGTTAACGGTTTGCAACTTTTTCATCCGGGTTAGCTGACCCCAATGCCTAGAAGGCTGCTCCGTTTCTTATGTACATCCAAATTAGTTGGAGGCTCCAACCGCTGGAAAACATTGTATGGAAGGGCTTACTCCACAAAACGTTGCTTCTCCATACACACATCGAGTAGTGTCACACGTAAATTAAATCAAATCACGTAGTACTATTATCCGCCGATTACAAACCTAACAAACAAATTGTCCACTGAAATGCGTTATTGGGGAATAAAGGTTACATGGCCACACAATGCTCAAGGTAGGGGTGGCCAGGGCTCAGACAACGCGAATGCTCGCCCAAGCCTTCCATCGCGCTCCACGTTCCTGTTCCTTACTTCGACGATTTTGCCTCTTCATGTCGAGGACGAACATGCCAGCAGGGTAGAAGCCAAGCGTAATGTACACAAATCTTGCGTCAACAGATGTTGTCCTAACCTGCACCGAGTACCATAATTGGAGCCATGGAAAACAGTCTCTTTGCTGATTATGTGCTCCCATATCTTAATCTCGAATCTCCCACCAAATGCAGAAACTAAGTCCACCTCCCTCTCCCTGCTCCAAGTATTAGCACCACCTTCGCAGGTTAGTTTCCAGGTGACGATCGAGCCGTTGCTGAACTGAACTAGAACAATGCTCCCTGAGCTGTGTTGTCCCACCGTGTAGTCGAACCAGCACCTACAATTTCCTGCCATTTCTCCAGGCAGTTGTACAATAGAGAAAGACAACCTTGTGATATCGAAACGAACAATGAAACCAACGAGATACATCATGTACAGACTGTCTCCAACGTTGACACAGTATGGAGTTCGATGGAACAAAGCAGGCACCGTGGTACGGATGGGGTCTGAAACGTGGCGACGCCATTCTTCATTCTTGTAAATAGAGGTGAACTCGAATGTCTGATGTTGAGTTGAAGCAGACCCCTTCATACGTTGGTAAAAAGGAGCAGCCAGCGTCCTTAACGAAAAATGACATTCCTGAAGCTCCAGCTTTAGGAATGAACCCGAATTGCCCATAGGTGTTTGCCTTTTTCTCGACTTAACATGAGGTAGGGGCGGGATGAAAGACGACATGAAAACCTGCGACTCGCCGATCTTCCCAGCTAGGGAGCAGTACAACCCCGCCGGCGTTTGGGCCGATAGGATGAACCCATCGGTGCAGGCAAGGACTTTCAATTTCTCGAGCTCAGAAGCATTGATACCAGAGATCACGGCTCGGGCTGTATCGTCCGGCGGTCTCTCACCGGTAGGGAGGAGCCGTAGGTGACGAACCCCTTCTGCGTCCAGGAACTCAACTAGGAAACCAAGGCATGCCGGCGCGTACCTTTTGGCGTAGTTCTTCCGAAAACCTTCGCTTCGAGCAGCGGCCAACCAGATCTTGCTTACTGCGCTGCTCCGGTGGACCGACCTCGTACATGCTGTCCTCTGAAGGATCTCCGAAACCAGGTCTTGGGTGCCCAGGACCGTGTCGATCGGATAGCCGGAGCTCAGGACGACTTCCATCGTACGGAGCGAGAAGTAGGAAGGTGGTTGTGTAGTTTTGAGTTCACTGTGTGGAACTGGGAAACTCTAGTGTGGAAGAGACAAGCTTCTCCACAAGGGTAGATAAAACGCCAGGTGATATGGCCTGCAGAACTCTGAAGTCAGACGGAAGGACATGATGCGCCGGTCGGTTAGGCGTAAGACTACTAGGGACGACGAGCAACGCCAATTGGTATACAAGAATGAAAATGCATCGACCCATGTCGAGATCCTGTAGAGCCGCACATGAGACGCCCTTCTAAGGGCGGCCACTCTGCGCACATGAAACGCACAGAGTGCACGCGTGTGCGCCAGTTCGCGCCCAGAGTACGCCAAGGCGCGCCCAGGCACGCACATAAGGTGTTCGACCAAAATACATTCTTACAGTATGCAGTGAACAACACATAGTAATATTAATCACTCTCTTTTTTATCTCTTCTTTGATCTCTTGTTTGACCTCTTCGCTGGTCTCTTCGCTGGATTCGCTGGAGTCGTCAAAACTGGACATCTCGACGTCGTTGGATTCGCTGGTGTCTTCGTTGGCCCCCTCGATGTCTTCGCTGACCTTCTCAAATTTCAGCTTGATGTACTCCTCCTGGATGATCACCTTGATTGCAAAGAGATCACCATAGCGAATTTGCGCTTGTTCCCAGAATAGATCCAGTTCCCAGTGAACTCGACGTAATCTTCTATCACTTGATATGATCCAAAGATCTCGACAAAATCTCTCGCGCATAGACGAGATGCCCCTCGTGATGGAAGTACGTAACCATCTACTACCGCAATCTTGAGATGCTACCAAAATAACATGAACATCGTATCAGAAAAGTGTAAAAGACGGCATTGTATCAGAAAAATGTAAATGAATAAGAAAAGTTTGAATGGTACCAGCGAGTACTTATCAATCCCATCATTCTCAATCCTCCGCACGTAGAACTGAGGGATCTCAAAGAACTCATGAACATCCAATTCTCTTGTAGTCTCCTTGAATAAAGCAAAAGATATCGCATTCATTTCTGAAAAACTGACATCACTCGGTTCGTGAAATATGGACTTCACAAGGGCTGGCTTGCAGCATTTTTCAATCTGTTTACACTCTGCTCAAAGAGACGAAGAAATTCAAAAAAAAAATACTCAATGTGTAAGACAAATAACACAAACTAACATACCGGAGGCTTGAACAAAAGGTTTGGTAGCGTTGCTTGCATTAGTCACTTCAACATTGAACACATGTTGATTTTCATCATACATGAATTTGACAACATCGTCTTCTTCGATGCCGTAGGCTACACAGAGTGCTCTCCACTGCGGTCCAGTGATATAGGTCCGAATATGGGTCTTCGGATTATCAGTTAGCTGCCTACACAGTGCTGCCCGCTCCGTTTCAATTTCAATTTCCCACCTCCACAGGTAGAAGTAGTATGTGTCTCCATTCGGACACTTAGCCTCCATCCAGTTCTTACGAGGGCCAATGGCCCGGCTCTCTAGAAGAAATCTTAAAGGGCATGGCAGAATCTACATGTAATACAGAACCTGGAGAAACTAAGAAGACACGTATTGAAGGAAAACAAAAGACATTCCCTCGAATTTAAAAGGCAGTACTTACAACTTCCTTTTTGTAGTTGTAATAGGACATATATACAATCGGGACGCTAAAAGTATTCGAACGACGAGTGTGTTTACGACAGATAGTTGGTTCGTGCCACACATAGGACATATATGGACCTCGCCATCCGATTCCTATTTTAAAAACCAATAACAAAAGAAAGTTATAACCACATAAACAGGCGGAACCTGGGGTTTTTCCCGATTCCGCAAGTGAAATAGAAAGTCAAATTAACTCACATATAATGCACCATTCGGGAGCTCAAACAGGTAAATGAAACATGTAGACAAGATAGCACTGACCATCGAAATGGGGTTGATGGATTGCAGCTGGAACCGTCGGCGACCGAAAACCCCCAACGGCGAAGGCGGCCTTACAATGGCGATGGCGATGGCGATGGAGCTCCTTGCTAGTCCCTCCTTCTCGACGGGCGACGTGATACGGGCGACGGCAATGGCGATGGCGATGGAGCTCCTTCGCGGCTTCAATCACCCTGCTACGCGCCTACAATCCAACTCTTATCGCCATTGGATCTTGGGGGTTCCTGGGGTTTTCTCGGGGGCTTCTATGGGCGGCAGCAGTGAGCCAGTTAAGAAAGACCACGTGGGCTCCATCGGCGGTATCCTTTGCTTAAACAAGATCCTGTAGAGCCGCACATGAGACGCCCTTCTAAAGGGCGGCCACTCTGGCCCCGTTGTCAAATCTAGCCGGTAGAGCCGCACATGAGACGCCCTTCTAAATGCCGGTCACTTGAGACGCCCTTCTAAAGGGCAGTCACTCTGCCCACGTTGTCAAAAGTATGGCGTTACATGCTCGCGAAATGCCAAACTATGAGGCGTGCGAATGGTCGCGGACATCCATAAATAAAAACCTCATCCCCCTTGTGTACTGCCTGAAGGAAATCCAATGGGTCAAACAAAGAGGATCCATCCCACTCCATGCCAGCCACCATCGCCATCGCGTCCGGTGAGCCGGCGCCGGGTTGACGCGTCATCTCCCAGAGCACAGCCGCCTCTTCTCAGGCGTGAAGACGAAGAGTCTGATTCGTCTTCCCCGGACTACTCGACCTTGAGCCCCCTCGATCCTCTTTCTTCCCCGAGTTACTTCCCCGACAACCCCCGTTACTATCCATTGTCTGCACTACTCCAGAACTCACCGTATTCCCCTGTGTGCTTACCGTCGTCCCCTGAATACTCACCGCTGTCCCCTGAGTACTCACCGCCGTCCCCTGAGTACTCACAGGTGTGCCCTGAGAATTCACTGATCTCCACGGTGCACTCACCACGGAAAGCTGAGTACTCACGTACGCTCGATTACTCGCCGGTGAGTGAAGCTTGCGAAGCGGAGAGAGAACGCCGTTCCCAGCAAGATGCCGATCCTGTTACCAAGACGGAGGAAGACGGAGAACGGGGGACCAAGCTGAACAACGATGTTGCAGGCTAGGGTTATGGTTTGTAATGGCGTTGTAATCTTGTCCTCGACATTGTTTGGACGCCAAGTGTGTAAGCTGGCACTTGATGCAATTGTATAAGCACAAGGGCCGGCAATGGCATTGTCATCTACAGTAGCTGCAACTTTGTTAAATTCACCGACCAACAAGCATCCTTTGATTTAATTAATGTCATCCTTAATGAAAGCGAAGTACAAAGCAGTACAAACATGTTACGGTCCAACCCTGCTAAGAAGCAAGCGAAATATTACATCATAGAGTAGTAACCAACCACAGAGGGGTTGGAAGCCGTCTTCCATCATTTGTGCTCGGACCGTAGCTAAACCTCCCCCCAATCGCCGGACCTTCGACAGCAAATCTACACCAGTCATATTCCATCCTCCCTTCCGGACAGACAACAAGTCTATGGTGAGACACGAATACACAATCAGGCTGCATTACAGCCAACAACGAACTCGTCCCTTGTACCATGAAAGGGTAGTTCATTCCGAGGAACAACGAATTCCCCTGTAAGTTTGGCAAACAATGCCAATCCCCGTCAGCAGGATTCAGAACATCTGAAGCTCGGGCGATCACGTGGCAGCGGAGATGAGGAAAAGCTCGAACAGATCTCCCAAAGTATTCAGGCATTGCCTGTTCAGATCTTTGACCTCCTCTTGTATGTACCCAAAGGAGCGTAGAACCGTCTGCTGTCTCAGCTAGGAACCAGGTCCTTGTTCGCATCTCTTCGTCGGCTTCCTCTGCCGTGAGATCCGTAGGTTGGAAATCATCTGCAAATCTCGGAGCTTTGATTCTCATTGGCGCTGAATCCCGCCTAAGAAGTAATAACAGGCATCAGTTTTCGAACATGCAAGTGCATCTTTGTTTGTTTTCTGAAAAAAATTACCGTATATAGTCGGCTGCCATACGAATACATCACCGAACAAATCCGTAATAGCATAGTATCTATTGCAATGGAACATAGCGTCCACGTATTTCAATGGTGCGAGAAGGTCATTTGTGAGTTGTCTCCAGCCGTTTTGGCACGGAGTCCTCAATGCAAAGATGAAAGCGTCGAAGACCGCGATCAAGTGGTAGTCCCAGCATCCAGATTTCCTTACAGGGGATCTTGCTATCTGGATCTTCAGTAGGTCAGCTTTCGCTAGATCAAAGCAGTAGGACAGTGGATGTGAACCAGGTTTAACCCCCATGTTAAGTAGAGATGGAATTGGTATATGTTGTGCAGTCCGCACGTTGACTAGTTTCCACCGCGCACCTTTACCGACAGTAGCGATAGTCGCCGTTCGATCCCGCGACATACGTATTGCGCCGCATGGTAGAAATGCCGGTACACATGGTTTATCAAGCGGCATAACCTGAGCTACCCAGCCTTGGCCTTCCAGGTCGTCCGGCCATCGCTGTGGGTCAGCGTGGAGCAGGCACGGTAGATCGAAAGGGAGTGTGCTGTGTACCTTCAAACTCTCCCGCACGCCCGGAAAAGCAGTACCGAAACGAACCATGGTAAATAGATCAGAACGATTCTCGAGTACCTCTACAGCCTCCTCCGGTAACGAAGACCACGATGTTGCCTGGGTCTCCACCCCGCCGCCATCCCCGCTGTCGTCAACTTGCATTCCAGAGCAGTTGGTACTTTAGTATACTGGTACTTACTGAAGTGGAGGATGTTTGCTCTCCGGATACTTAAGTGGAGATATAGAATGGCTGTCCTAACGACGGCTACCTGTAGTACGCCAGTCCGGGGGGCGCTTCCATTTGATGATACTCCACATCTAAAGGCGTCAGACTCGGAGGGTCCAAGAGAGGCCTAAAAAAAAAAGACTCGGAGGGTCCAAACATCTCACCTCACCTCGGTCAGTCGGAGGGCGCTACCCTTGTGTAATACGCCAGGACCGTCGATGTGGAGCATTTTCTCGACATCGCGCAGTTGACAGGCAACTTGGGCATAATAGAGGGCCTCCTCCATCTATAGGACGCAGCTGCTCTTCCCTTCCAATCGAACCAGATCCGCGTCGATTCCATCTCTACAACGGTGATATATCCGCCTCCTCTTTCTTCTTCCGCCTGATTCCTCAGTTGGATCTTCTATATTACTATGGATTTGCTGAATCTTGAATCTAATCTCGCATGTATACATGTCAGTCTTGAAGCAGTTCATATTCACAGAGGCAACAGTCCATCATCGGTGAGTCCACTTATCTTCTTCTTGGATTTACGGTTTCCCTGTGTTTGACCGAATCATATTACTACGGATTTTCGGACTGAAGCAGTTGTTTCGCCTTACCAAAGGCCAAAGGAGGACATTAATATGACACGGAAACGGGAATAAGGGTTCGTTGTCACTGTTTGTATGTTTGACCGAACCCTGTTGTGTGCTGCTACTGGTTCAGTACAGGTATGGATTCTGAAGATTGCAAGGTGTGTAAGCAACCTGCTGCGAACTGCGGCAAGTCTGACCGCACTGCGGTGACCTGCGACATTCGTATGACCAAAACATTCAGAAACTATGTGGTTTGTCCTGCACATCCTCGACTAAATCTTGTTGTCTCGATAATTTTGTTTTCTGAGTTCTCTAATTCTGAAGTTTTGAATAAGCAGGCTGTACCATGTTATTTCAAGGTCAGGATGGATGAACTAGCCGACAAGTGGCTGTTGGCTCGGAAAGATTCACGCAAGTATGACCTGAACATCGTGAAGCTTGAGTGTGTGACATACATTTGTGGACCTTACTGGAGGTCCCTCCTTAGGGATAATGTTGTAGTGAAAGGAGATGTACTGAAACTCGAGTGCGTGAACGGAATGAAGAAAACGACCTACAACATGCTCAAGGTGGAAATGATGCAACTGTGTCTGTAACTTTGTTTGACAGCAATGGCGAAAAGAAAGAGAGCATAGAGCTTGCAGGTACGATTCAATTTCTAAGCAGATGGTTATTCTTGCACGGTTGCTATCTGCTGCATTATGTCCAATTTAGTGCTTTCTACTCGTCAAGGGATATAAAGTCCGTGCACTTATTTTATTGATTTGTAGACGCACTATTGGAGGTTCCTTCGTCCATTAGGCCAACCTTGCACAAGACTATCTTTTCAAGACCTGAAACAGTCTCAGAGAGAAGCATGTCTTCAATTAACTGGGAGATGCTTAAAGAGGTTCACAGGTTTGAAGAAGACGAGTTCTACCATGTACCAGACCTTCAGTACTATGTGCACAAGATCCACCATTCAAAAAACAATTCGGCTACATGGTACTAGATTTAACATAGCGTAGAACTATGGTTTATTATCTTTGGGTCCCCCTGTACAATATATTTATGGTTAACAGATTAATTCACTGTTACATTGTTTCCTGCCTGCTAATCTATATATTTTGGTAATTTGCAGCGACTCCCAACTGAACTTCTCGCGGATACAAGTTCCGAAGAGCAGGACATGTTCTATACTGGAACAAACGCATGGAGGAGCCTATTTGGGGCAAGTACTCAACTGTTGACAGAACAAGCATTGAATTGATGACTGGGTTTGGCCAATTCTGCGAACAAAACAACTTACTCCAAGGATCTGTCATTCTTCTGAAGGTCGAGGTCAGGGAACTGTGTATAGCACTTGAGATCGACGACATGAGTGCCTGAATCTTCTTGCTTCACTTTGGAGTACAACTGTTTTAACTTTTGCTGTGCAATGAGATCGCATCCTCCTTTGAAACCATTGTTCTGACTCCCCATTCGTGTTTGTTGAATGCACTGGTGTAGTGTCCAGTATTTGTTGCTTCTGATAATGTAACAAACAAACGAGCCCAGAGGCCTGGTTAAGTGCCGACGAACTCGTCCGCAAGAATTGGACTGCGTGACTCTACGGGATCCGCGCGAAAATAATACAGTACATGCTTGCCGAAAATGCGGTGGAGCACCGGCAACGCTCCCACCCCGTGTCTGCCCGTACGCCTCGTTCTAGCGCAACGGCCGCGATCCTCTCGCTATTCGTACTCGCTCGCGTATTTTCCGTCTCCCTTCTCAATAGGACTGTATCCCGCCCGTATGGCTGACCAGTAATACGATCTGACGTCATGGACAACTTAATACTCACCTGTTAACTGCCCCGACCGTTGTATCCGCTCCCTTCCTACTCCCCACCTCACCGTGCTCGATCATATCCTCCACATTTCCTTCTTGCCTGCTTCGACCTGTTCCGCTCCGCCGGCAGATCTCTTCTTCCATGGTCACCACCTCCATGGAAAGGTCTGTTTCCTCAGCCGGCGGTGGAACATCACCAGCTTTGGAGGACGTTGCCTCTCTCCCGCTCATCAGATGCCCCCGATGCAATCTTGGTGTCACTCAGTGGTGGGTATCCAACACTATCAAGAATCCAGGCAGACACTTCTACAAGTGCGAGTTCCAGGTATCCAAACTTCCAACTCCGTCATCCTGTGGCATATATCGAGATGCAGTTATCTGATGGATCTGTCATTTCCAACGATTTTTCGAGTAGCCCGTCGCATGCACTTTCTGGAAGTGGGAGGACGCATACATTGACTACCTTCAAGCCCGTTGGGGGAACATCTTTGCTGGACAGCGTCGTGGCGGCATCACCAACGATCTTCTTCGTATGCAGTCAGACATCAGGAACTTGTTATGGGTCGTGTTAGCTTTTCTGTCTGCTCTTTTGTTCATTCAATCCTCCAAGGTTTAGGTGTCCTCGGTGTTAGGACTGGTCTGATTATGAATGTAAGAACTCTATTACCAATCGTATTAGGGTTAGTATCTGCTTAGCTGTAACGTATGTATTATCGAGTCCCTATCTGTAAGCACCCAATCGTTAATAAAGTCAGTTTGTTACGATTTGTAATGCCCATTTTTGCAGCAGTAAA
Source organism: Poa pratensis (assembly GCA_947311845.1). Classification (NCBI taxonomy): domain Eukaryota; kingdom Viridiplantae; phylum Streptophyta; class Magnoliopsida; order Poales; family Poaceae; genus Poa; species Poa pratensis. The sequence goes on from CAMZMU010000063.1 coordinate 104,330,487, forward strand.
TCCTGCATTAAAGGCGCCTGTGGTTCAAAAACCCTACTCTTCCCCCACCCCGCTCCACTCCACCCCTTCCTCATCCTTCTTCCACAGCCCAGATTCATATCACCAACGTCGTCTCTCCCCCGGGTACTTTGTCCGGATATCAGCCGCTGTCGGGGCCGTGAGCCAAAAGTCCTGGTCAACATGCTCGCCGCCTAAATTATGTAGCACGCCTACTCACGTCTCGTGACTGAACGACTTCCTGAGGCACAAAGCGACCTTGCGCCTTCATTTCGGGCGTTTCTTCGTTCGTAGCTCAGTTATCCCCACCACTTTTTCACGACAAACGCACCCTTCCCCAGTGCCAAAATCCCTGAGCCAAGCAAACACAGAGCTTCTCCGGAACGCCTTACTTACGAAGATACACATAGCACATTGAACGAAGATCTGTAGCCTCCGGAGATGGAGGAAGGGCCGGCTAGACGACGTGGGTGCATATCATGGGACGACGTCTCCGACGACTCGGTGGAGGTAACATCCGGGAGATCCGATATCATTAGCTTGGCTAGGTTTGCCGTAGTTTCCATGGGGTGAGTGCTGCTTTACGTAGGGACGAGAAGCTACCATTCGATCTGCCCTGTTTGCTGCACGCCGAGGGCAATAACTTACCTCATCACTTGGATAAGGACTACACCATGGCGGCTGTGATGGGGCTAGACAAGCAAACGATTCCTGCGTACATGCCGTATATCATGACCTCGTACTGGGCTGGGGCGTGTGGAGAATGGCAGCTTACGATTGACGATGGCTGTATGTGGGAACTTAAGAATCTGTACACTGGGACCGCAATCCGGTGCCCTCTTTGAGGCAATCAGGATTCGCGGCACACGGGCCATTTAAATATAGCCGAGAGAGGAAGCTGAGTGCACGCTTATGAAGGTGTTGATAGCCTCACCACCTCGCAAAATTGGTACTAATTGGTGGTACCATCTTATCGCGGTGTTCGACGCCTTCATAGTTGTGCTCCACCTGGGTCTGGACCGTAAGTGGCGGCTACTCAAGAACCACCAGCTAGCACCTGCTACGTATGTGGACGTGGCGTACTACCGTTCCAGTACTACGCTGTCACGGCAAACACGGAGACTATTTGTGTGGAACACAGCAATGTATGGTAAGGTTGTTCTACCTTTGTTCCCCGAAACGCGATAGCGTAATAATACCGTTATGTGCATGTAATCAGACTTACACCGACTAAACTTTTTGTTCGACAGGTCTCGAAGCTGGACCTTATTAGATTAACGCCCCGACTTACCCACCGAGGAGGAGGTTCTACTATCGATGCTGGTTTATCGCTGGATCGCCGGTAGATAGCAGCCTGTACTGGGTGCATACCAGGGGCCAGAACGGAAGCAGCGATGTCCAGTTCAGTTACCAGGACAGAATCATATGTACGTATCCTCAAATTCGCTGTTACGTATACCGTAGGGAAACAGATGGAAGGAGGCAACATCGACAGGCATGGAACCGCAAGCACAATCTTGCCGGACGTTCTCTGTTTCTGGGCACAAGCAACCCCATTTGGTTCAGGGCCATTCCTGCGGCCGCAGAGCAGTTCGCACTGCCTGTGCTGGACGCGGACTGCGTGTACACTACGCACGAACGCCATCTGAAGGTGGATGAAAACCCCGACTGGTGCCGCTTCTCTATGAACGGAGACGCCACCATAGGAGGGCGTCTGCAAGAGGACGAGCAGCTGTGGTGTATGCAGCAGACACCGCAATGGTTCGTTCCAACGCTAAGATTTCAAGGATAGGTTTAATTGCAAGCATGGTTGGTGTATGCAGCACACACCGCAATGGTCTGCTAATTATGTAATGCACATCAAGTAAACGTTAACGTCCATGTAGCACTTGACGAATGCATCGACCGCATTTCAATGAACGAGATGCAAACTTACCATATAAACCCAGTGTTACAATGCGTCACTGATTATTCATACAACGTTGTAAACGAAATCCATATTACAGGTGTACAGCCGTCATGTGTGACGGAAAGGGAAGTACATGCGAGCAGCCGAGCTGCATCGGCTTACAAATTACAAGGAAATATAATAGTTCGCAACAGATCTTTGTGTAGAGTAAAATGAAACAATACGATGAAATGCACAGGAAAAAAACACTCAGCTGGGAAAAATGAGCAAGCAGCCTTGGCACCAGGCATTACCTTCCGGAACTTGTAGAAGCCGCAGCAGATTTAATTCAGGGGCATGTCCAGTTCTTGCACCTTTGACTTCATCTCCATCACGTACGTGACAAGCGTGGTATAATTTTGCCTAAATTGCTGCCTGTACCAACAGTTGGAGCTACAAACTCCCTCGTCCGGAAGAATGTCAGGCGATGCATTGCCTGTATTGCCCGAACCGTCGGTGCTGGCATGAATCGATGGCGACTCCTCCCCGGGATAGGTGGCTTGTACGACTCATGAATCCTGTCGTACTTGAACCCGAGTCCGCTGATCTTCTCAACAACAAGCTGGATGAAAGGTGCATATGGAAGACATCGGTTTTTGTCCGCGCTAGCGTTCTTCACCTCGTTCAATATGAAGTCCAGGACCTGGAAGTCCTCTTGCTTGTGGAACTGCATTAACAGGTTAGAAGCCCACCTGCGGATGCTGCCGGAGTCGCCCAGCTTGGGCGTGATTGTTCGCCTGAAGATGCGGCTTAGTGTTAGAGGCAGTGGGAGCATGTACTTGTTGGAGCCCCTACATAGTCTGGCTTCTGAAGGGCAGAGGCCGGGTACAGAACGGACATCTCAGATGGACTCAGGCTCCCCTTAGCTGCATGAATACGAGTTTTCAGTTCCTCCTTCTCCATTCAAAGCCGGGAATACCTAGAGCCCCTGCGAATTCTAGGAATGTGCATGTATACCGGTGGCCATTGGTCATCCACCACATGTTCTTCTCATCATCCACGTAAAGTGTGGCGTAGAACTGCAGAATCACTTCTTCACACCAGTCCTTTTTTAATTCTGTGAGGTGGAAGACTTTGCGGTCGATGCAGGCTTGCTCCACACCCTCGAAATGATCCGCGTGTTCTCTGATGAAGTTCCAGTCAAATTTCTTGTGTGGAACCACTGGAGTGGCCATGGTGGTGACGACGGTCTCGTAGTAGTCCTGCTGTACCAAAGTGTGGAATCGAGGATCAGTCGCGTCCCTGAAGCAATTGTAAGGGTTGCCACTGTTCCATCTGATATCTCTCAGATCAGTGTTGTTAAAGGCCTTCTTGTAGTTTATTGGTACCCTGATGTCTGGCCCCTTCATCGGTTGATGACGGCTGAGTTCCAGAATGCGCGGGGCACTGTTAAATGGCATGGCAGCAGTTGGGCCAGCCACAAGCGCCATCGAATTACCAGCTGCCTCGATGCAGGCCGGTTAACGGTAATCGTACCAGCAGACACTTCCAAAACATTCGACTTCCCTTTCGCCCTCGAATCGGATGCTCTTTTCTCCGGGGGTTGTCTTGAACTCACGGAATCTTGGTAAGCCCTTGCTGCCTCCCTGGACGGAACATCGACTCGCTTCATAGCAGATGAACTTCTAGTCTGAATTCTCGTCACCTGTGGCGTGCGCCGTCTCTTCACCACGTTCTCACGGACTGACGTTGCTTCGGCTGTTTGATGCTGTTGGAGCCGATCCATCGTCCGGAGGTCGAACGTTTTCTCTTGATAGGGTTGGAGGATTGTCCTTTGCATGAGAGAACTTGTGTCCTCATAAATGTCTCCAGCAGGCAAGGCTGATAGACGCGAGAGATTAGCCTCATCAGTTTCTTCAACCGAATGCGCAGACGCGTTGGTCTGTCGCGTTTCCCCCCTGAACATGTACATAAATTGCCATTACATACTCAACTGTAGTGCTGTTCTCAGAGTATACGGAGTATATGCTAACCAAACAAGACATGATACCTCGCAGCCTTGAAGACCTCCACCGAGCGTTCCCTGTGGGGAGGAAACGGCGGATCTATCTGAATTAGGACGAACCGAATTGGAGGTGTTGCCGTCCGCAACCAACGGGACTGCGGCCGTCGTCTCTGGGTTCGTCCCATCCAATGATGCCTGAAACGGCACAGAATGATTTCAGTAACCTTGTTCGCACGATTTGATCTCAGAGCATCCTACTTGACGTACACCATACTAATAAGCCTTACTTTATGATTACCACTGACAAAACCGGTAAGCAATTACAGGGCGGGCTGTTCGTAGCCGAATCACAAGCCTAGAACACTGGCTGCGTGTTCTAAAAAAGCAACAGAAACACATATTGATTGAATCTTCAGATTGTGAGGACGGGTCGAACGAACATACCTGCTTGGAACTAGCGTCTGGATCCGAATTGCTGGCTGCCATAGCTGAGTGAGGAGCCGCCGGAGGGGGAGGGGCCGGCGCCGTGGGAGCGAAGAGGGCTGTGCGGCGGAGTCTGGGAAGCACGGAGCCCTAGATCGGCGGCGGTCCCTGCTACGATATCTGGATTTGACGCCTCTGACGTCCGAGGTGGGAAAAGAATGAGTTAAGTTCCCGGAGGTGGGGGATCGGTTGGGTGAGAAACACGGACTGCGGAAATTAGTGGCCTTCGCCCACATACGCCACCGGATGAGTTACAAACTGTCGGAGCCTCTGACAATAACGGGCCCTATAAAATATCGGAGAATCTGCGAGGTGCGTGCTACGGGCTCTTCCAAGCCTGCACAACATAGTAACAAAGTTTAACGGGCCCTTCCAAGGAGGACGGCCTGTGCCAGCTCTATGGCGTATTGCCTGATAGTTTCTAATTTCCATTCGTCCGTCATTCTGTATATCTTGCGCCTCTTTGAAGGTAGTTTCACCATTTATCAGACAATTCGCAGATTCTACTCACGCCATTCCAAGTGGCAAAACTTCAGTAAGCGGAGATCTGAACGTAAATAGATACCCGTCAGTTGTCCCGAATTTGCGTGAATCAGAAACACCCCTTTCCGTAAGAGACGCATAGTCCATGGACAGAGGTAAAACGAGAGCGGAGGAAGGGGTGGATCTGGTTGGTCCTAGGAGCGGAACCTTCGTCCCCCGAACGATGCCACCGATAGAGGAGCTGCACGGGTACGAACACCCCGTCATACACTGCCGTTGCAACGTTCCGGCATGCTACACAGCGGATGACAGGAAGCTCAAGTCAGAGGGACTGGGGGGAAGCTGGGGATTTGTGTGCGGGTTTACTACCGGACCGGCGCCGTTGTTCGTAAGTGTTAAGTTAGGCCTTCAAATTATCTAACTTTTTTTGTGCATCGATTTACAAAATCATGAATGAGCAGGAAGGAGCTAGGTGTTCGGCTCAATGCTGGCTGGAAGACAATGAAATGTACGAGCTGTACTGGTACGGACGTGAGTATGTCGCTCAAAAGAAGAAGCAGAAGAGAGAGAGAGGAGGAAGAAGGAGCATCGCGAGCTTAACAAGGAACGGTTCGAGCAGTGGTGTAAGGAAAAGATGGCAAACAAGGCCCGTAAAGGAAAAGCTGTGTTAGATAAGTAATGTACCATGACTATGAAGTGTCATAGTACATTACAGTATGTGCTATCATGCCTTGAGTTAGTACCGTTACAATCTGTGATCATTCGGTGTAACAGCAGCAAATTTCGCAGATTTCTACATATAAGTTGACTTCTGATTGGTATGCCTAGTTCGTCCACATCTTCTCTTCCATTGCCTTCGTAACATCGAGGTGTGAGCAAGGGCGCCACGCAAAAATATATTGAAACGTACCCTAAAAAACAGAAGACACATCGGACGAAACTAAAACATTCATCGTCGAAAACTTTCACAACGGAATTGCACGATGTACATGCATCAGAAAAGGGCTAACAGCAGCCTCTCAGAATGGCGAATAGCGAGATCAGTTATCATTACTACTAAAAAAAACCACTAATACAGTACCAATGCGTCCTACATAGAAACTGAATCATACAACTAGTCATCGTCGTCTGAGATACATAGTACGTTATCGCAGCCGTATGTAGCTGGTAACTGCGCGACACCATCTGCCCCGCCATGGCGCTCGTCCTCTGGTCCATCCATTCCGTTCATCCTAGCTCCGTTCCTTGGGAACCAGCCAACTCCTCCTCTCCTACTTCCGTTCCTTGGGAGGCAACCAACTCCTCATCTCCTACCTCCGTTCCTTGGGAGGCAGCCACCTGCAGGTCGTGTATTTGATCGACGTACGCATCAGCAACATCGTCGTGAACACTCCGTGGCGGTTCAGCCACTATTGCCTGGCGACTCCCAAAGGACTCCAACATAGTGAAATTTTCTTCTAGCAGCGCCGGGTGGCCTGAAATATGATCGAAGATACGTCTGTCCACGGCTTCGTCGGCGAGTTGGCGCTCTGCTGCCTCGTGTTCCGCCTGCATGTACATAAGGTCAGCTGTGTAGGCGGCTTCTTCAGCAATCTGCCGCTCAGCAGCGACGTGCTCGGCATGGAAACAGGACAGCCTAGCTCGGTCGAATGCTTCTGCAGCGAGCTGCTCCGACGCAGCCATGTGTTCCGCCAGTAAAGAGGATATGTCTTCCCCATCAATGGCATTGCGGTGCGCAACAACCGGTAGATCGACATCGTCAGCGGCATCAGGCTCTTCTTCAGCGTCATGTTGCTCCGCGAGATCGACATCGTCAGCGGCATCAGGCTGTTGTTCAGCGTCTTGTTGCTCCGCGAGATCGACATCGTCAGCGGTAGCAGGCTGTTCGTCAGCGTCCTGTTCGTCAGCGGCAGCAGGCTGTTCGTCAGCCGCCAGGTGAGCGGGCTGTAGCTCCGCGAGATGGACATTCGCCGCGGCCTGTTCGGCAGCGGGATCTAGCTCCCCGAAAACCACTAGATGGAAATCGCCAGCGGCGTCATAGTGTTCCTCAGCGGCCTCCAGGACCGCCGTAGGCTGTTCGCCGACAACGTCGGCCTCATCTGAGGACGGAACAAAAGGTTCGTCCTCATCCAGTCCTTCGCCAGAGGCCACCAGATCCACGAGAACGGCATCGCCAACGGCGTCACAGGTTCGTCAGCGGCCTCCAGTTCCGCCGGAGGCTGTTCGCCGACAACGTCGCCTCATCTGAGGACGGAACAAAAGGTTCATCCGATCCAGTCCTTCGCCAGAGGCCACCAGATCCACGAGAACGGCATCGCCAACGGCGTCACACACGTTCGTCAGCGGCCTCCAGTTCCGCCGGAGGCTGTTCGCCGACAACGTCGGCCTCATCTGAGGACGGAACAAAAGGTTCAGCCTCATCCAGTCCTTCAAAAAATAAAGCATTGCTGTACTCCTGCAATATTGGGACACAATGTCGTCACTAAATAACCAGATTGAACAGAAACTGGGAGATACAGCAACGGAGCAACTACGACATGAGGAACCAAATACAGGACTGACGAACCCACATCTGAAGAATGAGTTGCCGGCCAAAATATATAGGTGGATCCCTGGGACGTTTCTTCCTGTTGGGGTAAATGGTGACCGGCTCCCGAACTGACGGGCCACAATCCTCAAACATTGTTTCTTCCGCACGTTCCTGCTGGTTGTTCTCCTAGATAGATTGTTGAACCAACAATTATGATACGGATCGTTGAACAACACAAGTCAAATAGTAGGGAGGGGATTAAAAAACAACATGGCGAGGTAAATACTCAAGAACAAAAGTTAAATCCAGCAAGATCTAATAACGGACGAATACAAGGCTTCAACATTGTACCTGATGAATACACACGAAGCTTGCGGTTCCATGGACAGACGTGGTCCACGGATCCTCAAATCTGGTGATTTGCTTCCGTCCTCCATTCGAGCGTGGCTGCAGAAAGATACAGAGTGATTACGAGCCTTCCGGGGTTGGTGGGGTTTCTATACAATCTATCTGCCAAGCAAACGTAACGCCTCCTTATTGCCGGGGAAAAGACCGAACGCCAACGTGTGTGTCGTTTAACCAACGAAACGGGCCGGGAATTTGATACTTGCATGTTTTTTTTTGTGCAACGCCGAGCACTGTGCCGTTTCAACTACAACATACTGGGCCGGGCTACGGCATTCCATTCGACGTGGGTGCAATGTAGTGGCCCTACAGGGGTACGCATTGCCTGAGTTAAATTGCTCCACCCCTGCACTGACTCCCTTCTTTTTACCACATCACAAACCCACCAGCATCTACACAGCACTTCGGCCGCCGCATCCGGAGAAACCATATCGGCGGCAACAAAGGAGAAGAACGCTCCATCCATGGCGGTAAGAACTCTAATTAGAGATGCGCCCTTACTAGATCTGAAGTCCTGCAGTGCTAAACTAGACATGCATGCTCGATTCAATCTAGATATTCAACATGTTCTGCTTCGGATCTGGAACTGTTATTTCGTAACCTGTAAAACCTAGTCTCGTCCTATATGCCGAACAGATCTACCCAGTGGTGTACAAATTTCTGTACATAACGTAGTACGTGCACCGTGCATGAGATGGTGTCGGATCACAACACGAACCATGGTTCGAAGCGTATATGCCTCGATGGTTATAGCACTTAATCTCCGGCGACGAACGAACTGTAGTTAGCATTCGGACTATATGTGCTTCTACAGGATCATGGACATGCCACCTTGTGTGGCCTTTTCTCACACAGTCAGAGGGAATTAGGTCTCCTGCTTGAGGATATTCGGGAAATACGTTCACTCATGTTTCAGTTCAGGAGCCCTGCCTCCGATGTTCCTGTTGCATCCACCATTGAGTCGATAATTCCAACGAAGCCAGTAACATTGTTGTGGCCTGTGGGCTCACGGTTAAGTAGCTTGTGCTCAATAATATGTACTATTCAGTACAACAGTTTGTATGATACCTATGTTCGCATCGTCTTCGTTCTTTGCGTTATTCATGTTTTCATATTGTTTGGTTGTAAACATTAGTCCTTGCTTAACTTATGTTGTTCAATTTATGGTAGGCTAACGTTGGTCACTTCTACGAGACCTTGGCCCCTACACACTTCTGCAAGGTTGTCAAAGGGAATAGTACTAGGGTACTTGAAGTTCCTGAGTGCTTCAAACAATACCTGGGGGAGGTGCCTGGGAATATAACCATAAGGACCAATACTGGGTGCAGCTGGGCTATCGAAAACGGCTATAGACGAGATGGGACAAGCCGTCCTACAAGGGGG
>CAMZMU010000063.1:104339673-104460155 GCA_947311845.1 Poa pratensis
CCATCCTCTCCTCTTCTCCGTCGTACCTAGAGTCTTGAAATATGTGTGATACGTCTTCAGAGTCTTGCACACTATCCTCGTTTTGGGGTGGCAACGTTTGTTCGGGGTAATTCGTATATAAATACAGTAACGTCATATCGGCGGCTTCATTTTCCTTGTTACCTTCATTTTGGTAACTCGTTGTGTGGCCCAGATCATCTTTCGTTTGAACCCCAGTCTCCATAAAATGGCTGTCGAATGCTGGAACGATTGGGCTTGACATCAGTTGGTCATTCCAATATTCGTCAGGATCAGTGTCGTTCTGCCGGTTGCCGGAACTTATGAAACAACTGGGATGCTCCGGGATAGAGGGTAGGTCTACATTGTATAAATAACTTTGCTGTTCCTGGATTGAGTTGACATTCGTCAAGCTTTCGTGCTGCTGGCTATGGGTGTCCAATTCATGCTGCCGGTTTGAGCTGCTAACTCCATCGGCAACCGAACCGTCGTGCTGCTGGATTGAGCCGCCGACTCCTTCGTGAACCAAACCTTGGTGACTCCTTACTGACCCTACAACTCCATCCTGCTGCAGCATATTGTTGGGAACTCCATGTCGCACCGAATCTTCGTCCTGGAAGTCAGAAGGTCCGTAGTCCTCACGACCCGTATCTTGCGGGGAAGGCTCGTACTGATGCTCGCTATCGTACGGTTCAGTGTATCCTCGTTAGACAGGGCACCTCCGCCGTCATTGCCCTCTCCGGTGCATTCGGATTGATCATCCATCGCGGAGACAGATGTGTCTTCCGTACTTGTCACAACTTGGTTATCTCCCTTAGTTTGAACCGGAAGCCCGAGATTGTAAGCAGCATTCAGTAGCAACTGTCGAGCTTCCTGAGGATACGCCATAAGAAGGACAGTTACTCAGGAGTCAGCACAATGGAGTATTCCCGAGGATCCCACTGAAAAATGATAATTGACTTACCCAAATTGAGTCACTGTTCATAGATTCGTGGTTATTGATCCACACGTCCATCGTATCAATTACCTTGCTCACCAACTCGCCCTTCAGAAAGATGGTCAGTTTAGCAAGTTATGTCAGTACCGAATGGAGATTAAGTGCACATTTACGTGGAAATTAATCTTACAGCGGCGTGCATCCTAGGAGCCAAAATCGAATTAATAGTGCCAAGACCACGGCCTCCATTTTTTCTGAGTGAGCAGATTGACACGGCTGGTTGAGTGGAGCTTCGCCAGGTTGCTCTCGAACTCCGCCAGATGTACTGCTCCGTCCCAAGTGGGCTCCTTCATTGCCTTAGGTGATTCCCACATCTTTACGTGTTCGGCATGCACGCTTGCCCAGCCTTTTGTCGTCCTGTCTTTCTTCCTTTCAATACTGCGAAAACGAAGTTCATCCTGTTAGAAGTCCACCGATGCACTGCAAGAATTTTAAACACGACATACTTGCCTGTGGAGGTACAATCGATCCTTCTCGAAAGCCTTTTCTCCGACCTCCCCGCCCAAGGTCCAACAATCCTCATAAGTGTACACCGGCCTAACACCGAACTGACGTCCGACCCGCCGGGATAGTAGTGTTCTACAATGTAGAAGTTAATGAGTGGACAAATTGATGTCCATCTACGCTTGCCCTTAAAGCATATGGGATTTATCCTTTCCTTCAACAGCGTACGATAGTCATCGCCTCCGTCCTTTTGGACATCAAAATAATTCGAGTACGGCGACCAATCGACCTGCAAAGATAGTACGTCTACGTTAAGGACATACTTCAGCACTTGACAACACACAAAACGTAGTCGCTTACTTGTCTATGTGTGAGTGTGTCCAGCTGGTCCGTGTATGTGGGGTACGACAGAGAACGGTTTGCCTTCATGGTCCCTACGTCGTTGAATAAGAACGCCATCGTTGGTCTCATATCTTCGTCCTCGACGTATTCATGCAGTCGTTTAGAGTCTGCGTACGACTCTGGCCTTCCCACCGGAATATGCAACCATGACCACATCTGCAAGAGAACTGCGCAGCCGCCTAAGCTTGATTTCTTGCATGTCTACGACAAGCCATGCAAAGCTGACGGTAAAGCCAAGCCAGTGCCGCAGATCCCCAGCTGTATTTTCCCGCTTCTTTCCAGTCCGCAAACAACTGCAGCCAGTACCAAGGAACTACGTCTCCAGAACCGTCAACGAAAAGGAAGGTGCCTAATACGAACATGAGGTAACCCCTCGTGTATTGATCGAGGACTGTTGCGTCGGCATCTGCTGGTGGTCGTTCCCCAAACTGCTGCTTTAGCCACGTCATCGGAAAGCCCAACGACTTCTTCTTCCTCTTCTTACTTTTCTTCTCTTGTGCAGGGATCCCGCTTGGACTCTCCGCATGTCCTTGCTCACCGGAGTCCAAGTCATCGAGTAGAACACCGTCTTCAATGTAATGTAACGGCGGCAGGGCGCCTAATAATTCACGGACAGTTGCTTCCCATTTGTCGTTGTCAATATCACCTGTCACAGCTTTCCCTTTGGTGGGTAGACCGAGCAGCATTGCGACGTCGCACAGCGTGACCGTAATCTCCCCTGATGGAAGATGGAAAGAATGGGTCTCTGGCCTCCACCGGTCCACCAGTGCGGTGAGAAGGGCAGAGTTTAAGTAAGGTATACTGCCCCTGGTCATTGTCACGAATGGTAGTAGGCCAGCAGAACGGATGCGGCTACTGTAACGGTCGTCGTACTGCATCCGATTTCCTTCTCCCACGACCATGGCCCAACGTCCACGGTTGTTTGTTCTATGAGACCGTATCCTCAGGGGAACCAATCTCTGCATTGTACACAACAAAATTATTCGTGTACTCAAAAATACACTTTCTCGAAACCCGGGAGTGGTTGGTTACCTGTCCCAGTGAGATGAGTCGTCCGCGGTGATCCTTGTCGTACTTTCGATTCAGCATCTGAAGGTGGTTGTACTCACCTGGCAGAACTTCTGGTACCTTGCTCTTCACATGTTTCCTCCGTTTTTAGTTTTAGGTCCTTCTTCCTCCTCAACCTGAGACGTTCGAATTTCTTGGACAGCCAGTTCCATGCCCTGTTCCATTCTGCAACAACGCGGTTAGCTTAGGAATGTGCATGGTACAACAATTCAAGTAAGGTTGACACACACATAAGTTACAACTATAGGTTCCATCGAAACTTTGTCTTAGCAACCCCTTAAAACTTGAATTACAGTAATTATGACAGGTCTGCACGATACACGCTTCAGCAAGCAATGAAAGGAAACTGCGTACACCATTAAACAATGGAGTATTTAGCAATGAAAGGTAACGCTTAGCAACACGTTTGCTGCATCTCATCTACGGGCCTGCTGTTTGTGCTACTGCTGCCGCGGCCTTCCTTTGTGCGCATCCAAATTTTCGGCCGTTTATATGACCCGTCTGATGACAAACAGAACAACGGTTCTTATTTGGAGACTCGGTTGCGTAGTCGTTGTATTTGAACCTCTTCCCCTGCATCTTATCCATGTCGTTCTTGAACCTTTTGTTCTGCCGACGACCACGCTTAAAAACCTTTAAGGTAGGGTTAGGTCGGTACCTAGGTCCGTCGTAAATGGGCCATTCCGGACTGTCAAGGTATGGATGGAACCTGTAATCCCACGTACTCTTCCACGAGTCGAGTGAATACAACGGTGAAACTGCAATGTCGAAGCCAAGGCCCCTAATTTGACACGCGGTGATTATGTGCGAGCATGGAAGCTTGTACAGCTGCGGGTAATGGCATGTGCAAGTCATCCTATCAGCCTCGACAACGAACATGCGGCCACCGTAGTGCTCGCCCCCAGCGTTTGTGCCTCCAATCTCAGTAATGCAGTATTTGTAGCTGTCAGGTCGATTATCGTACCGCTCCCCCTTCTGGTAGTGAGCCTTCCTTTGCTCTCTCCCTATCTTTTCAGCAACTCTGGGTGGAAATCTTTGCGTGTCCTCTGAACTCAGCACCTCTGCTACTTGGTCTGAGTGTTTGAGCCAGTACTCGTTGCACTTCTGGAACGTGAAGACGACAATAGCCGTCACCGGCAGTTGGCGTATCCCCTTGAGAACACGGTTGAATATCTCCGCCATGTTGCTTGTCATCTGGCCGTACCTCACACCGCCCTCGTCGTAGGCACGTGACCAAAACATTCGTCTATCGTAGTGCTCATCGAGGAATTTCATGCCGGCCTTGTTGCTAGCCGCCCTGAGTTCCTGGTACTTCTCGTTGAATAGCTTTGGCTCGTAGATCATAGTTATTTCTCGCAGGAGGTCAGTATTATCTCGGTTGCGTGCCTTGCTGAAGTAGTTTGCCGCAAAGTGTCTAATGCACCACCTGTGTATAACTAGAGGGTGCCCAGGTATCTCTATTTTCACGGTGTTTAGAATACCTTGATGCCTGTCAGATATTACGCAAACTGTCTTTCCTGGACCAATTATCCTTGTCCTCAAGAGATTAAAGAACCATGACCACGTATCGTTGTTTTCCCTCTCGACCAGAGCGAAAGCTAGGGGGACTAGATGGTCGTTCGCGTCCGATGCTATGGCCACCAATAGAGTACCCCTGTACTTGCCCGTGAGGAACGTTCCGTCCACCGCCATTACTGGCCTGCAGTGTTTGAAAGCTTGTACCGATGGTCCAAAACTCCAGAAGGCCCTGCCGAAAACTGGTACGGCTTTACCATCGCGGTGCACTATTAGCTCAGGATGTTTTAGCACGATCTGTAGCATCCCGGGGTTACGCGCTTGCATTGCCTGAAGCAGTTCAGGAAGCCGTCCGTACGCCTCCTCCCAATCACCGAAAACCATCTTCAGAGCTTCCTGTTTGGCTCTCCATGCCTTCCCATACTCAACTCGAAACGCGAATATCTCGAAAATGTACTCCCGTAGCATTGCCGCCGACTGCGTTGGTGTCTTGGCTATGGCGTCACAAAGCCTGTGTGCTATGAACCAAGACGTAAGCTGCCGGTGCTTCCCGTTCACGCATGCATTCTCGCAGGAGTGGGGGACGACGCAGCTGCGCACTTGCCAGCCATCACCGTGCCGCAGTTTCCTTGCGCGCATCACCAGTCGCATCCTTTCATCGGCATTTTAAAATGTACCGTTGCTTCCTGTTTGATTTCTTCACCACGTGGGTTCGGAAGTGCCTCACGGCGTACTCCGCCATCCATACTTTCATGTCCACCATGGTTTTGAATGTCAGTCCAGGATGTATGAGTGGCTTCGAACGGGGATATTTTTTCGCGTCTTCCACAGTCTGGGCGACAGGCATCTCCGGATCGCAGACCCACGACTTGTTACCATCAACAACGGCTCGATCTGACTCGGACACATCCATGAACCAGGAGAGTGTATGTTTTCTTCCATAAACCTTCAAGAAAGCAGTAGCTTCTGCCCGAGTGTATACAACTGGTCCCTCATCATCTGAATGTTCTGCATGCGCCACACTGTATGGCACGCTTTCCTGGTTTCTTATTCCGAAAGTTTCCGGATCCAAGGAATTGGAAACAACGGCATCTTCGACGGGTGCGCTGGGTAATTCGATAACTGGCAGCACTGCTGGTGTGCCGCTAAGTTCAACGGCATCATCCAATTCGTCAGACCCTTCATCTCCGGCGTCGACATCACCGTCGTACTCTCCTTGTACGTTGACCATTACGTCTGCACCAGCATGCAATTGGACGATGGTGCGATTCAGATCAAAATCTTGGGTGCTTCCTTGGTGCGTTGGTTCGTCTACATCTTCCACACATGGCTGGCTACCACCAATGTTGGCATCTATGACATCCAGGGACTGCTGACTTCCAAATATTCCCTCCATGGTTTCCACTGACGGCTGGCTACCTACTACGCTATCGTCATTGTTAGCATCCTCCATTACGCACGGGGTGTTGTTAAGGTCCAATTTGTAGTTCGTCGTCACTTCTTCAGATACCGTTTCAGCGTACAACACAAGGCTCATCACCGAAGAGTCTTGTACAAGGGAGATATACAACTTCCACTCCTCTTCTGTTCTTATAGGCACCATGTGCGTGTATGACCTGTAAGCCCTTCCCGCGTCATACCTCCCTGATAACCTTAGGTCACAACTGCTGTCTGCACGCCCTAAGCATGACCTCACCTTCTCTTCTAGGGTCTGAAAACTTGGTTCCTCTTTGAAAAAAAGGACTTCTGTAACCATGTCAGCAAAATTTACTCCGTCTGCACTTGGCGTACAAGTTCCGCCGTGGTTTAAGTAGACCACCCTTAAAAACGCCATCCTAAATGGCCCTACAAAATTTTTGCCGCCACCTTAATTAACTACCGCGAATCCAGCAAAACTTAAGTACGGCAGCAGAGCATGGTGGAGCAACGAGCAAATCGCAAATTATTCTATACTTATAGGCGCTCTGTGAGCATCGAATCAGATAAGTATTGTACGAAATTTCAGAGCATCTGGCCCTGTAGAATATGAGTAGGCGCATCTCAGAGTATCCAAAGTGCATACTCTCCCAAAACCTATACGAAATAAGATCCGTTAGGCCTTACTATTGCAGGCGATTTCGGGTTCAAGCATTATCGCTGCTGCTAGCGAGCAAATCTATGGTTGAGCAATCAGCCCACCTTATAGGTTTGCTACCAAATCTCAGACTCTCCGGCCCTCTAGAATCAGGGATCTGTAATCACATAACTAAGAGCGGACTTCTTACCACGATTCCTACTAGAGTAATCCTTGTACGATAGAACTCATGCGTGGAACAATAGTTCATTCGAAAGATCGTTGCTCGTACCTTGTTCTCAGTCGGGCCTCCGGATTCCGAGCAGGTAGAACACAGGAAGATCAGGACCGTGTACTCGAAATGTGGGTGGCAGAGGATACTTCACCTAACCTAATCCTTAGCTTGCAAGCATGGTTTCAGCTGGAAGCGGTTATACACCTCCGACTGGCGGCGATGGCTGAGCTTTGTGGGAGAACATAGGGCGGCCGGATGTATCTGGGCAGGTGGGGGTGTCCCGGAGACCTGGACGAGGTCATACTCTAGAAGCATCGTCCCGGTCGGCGTGACAGAAAAGCAGGTTTAAGACGCCCCATCATTTGGCGTTTCCGTCCTATAGAAACGCCATCTACTTTTCGGTCTACGACCAGCGAGCACGTACAGTGTGTAACATCGTACGGAGACGCGTTTTGACTAGGCGTAGTACAGCATAGTATGATCATGCGCAGAGTATGTTCATATTAAGGCTTGTAACATTCCTATCCAAATTGGATGTTGTAACAACATACGACGAGGTTTTTTATAATGTTCGTACTGTGTCTGTATAATAGGGTGGTCGCATTTCAGTGGGTTTGCTAGTTAACGGTTTGCAACTTTTTCATCCGGGTTAGCTGACCCCAATGCCTAGAAGGCTGCTCCGTTTCTTATGTACATCCAAATTAGTTGGAGGCTCCAACCGCTGGAAAACATTGTATGGAAGGGCTTACTCCACAAAACGTTGCTTCTCCATACACACATCGAGTAGTGTCACACGTAAATTAAATCAAATCACGTAGTACTATTATCCGCCGATTACAAACCTAACAAACAAATTGTCCACTGAAATGCGTTATTGGGGAATAAAGGTTACATGGCCACACAATGCTCAAGGTAGGGGTGGCCAGGGCTCAGACAACGCGAATGCTCGCCCAAGCCTTCCATCGCGCTCCACGTTCCTGTTCCTTACTTCGACGATTTTGCCTCTTCATGTCGAGGACGAACATGCCAGCAGGGTAGAAGCCAAGCGTAATGTACACAAATCTTGCGTCAACAGATGTTGTCCTAACCTGCACCGAGTACCATAATTGGAGCCATGGAAAACAGTCTCTTTGCTGATTATGTGCTCCCATATCTTAATCTCGAATCTCCCACCAAATGCAGAAACTAAGTCCACCTCCCTCTCCCTGCTCCAAGTATTAGCACCACCTTCGCAGGTTAGTTTCCAGGTGACGATCGAGCCGTTGCTGAACTGAACTAGAACAATGCTCCCTGAGCTGTGTTGTCCCACCGTGTAGTCGAACCAGCACCTACAATTTCCTGCCATTTCTCCAGGCAGTTGTACAATAGAGAAAGACAACCTTGTGATATCGAAACGAACAATGAAACCAACGAGATACATCATGTACAGACTGTCTCCAACGTTGACACGGTATGGAGTTCGATGGAACAAAGCAGGCACCGTGGTACGGATGGGGTCTGAAACGTGGCGACGCCATTCTTCATTCTTGTAAATATAGAGGTGAACTCGAATGTCTGATGTTGAGTTGAAGCAGACCCCTTCATACGTTGGTAAAAAGGAGCAGCCAGCGTCCTTAACGAAAAATGACATTCCTGAAGCTCCAGCTTTAGGAATGAACCCGAATTGCCCATAGGTGTTTGCCTTTTTCTCGACTTAACATGAGGTAGGGGCGGGATGAAAGACGACATGAAAACCTGCGACTCGCCGATCTTCCCAGCTAGGGAGCAGTACAACCCCGCCGGCGTTTGGGCCGATAGGATGAACCCATCGGTGCAGGCAAGGACTTTCAATTTCTCGAGCTCAGAAGCATTGATACCAGAGATCACGGCTCGGGCTGTATCGTCCGGCGGTCTCTCACCGGTAGGGAGGAGCCGTAGGTGACGAACCCCTTCTGCGTCCAGGAACTCAACTAGGAAACCAAGGCATGCCGGCGCGTACCTTTTGGCGTAGTTCTTCCGAAAACCTTCGCTTCGAGCAGCGGCCAACCAGATCTTGCTTACTGCGCTGCTCCGGTGGACCGACCTCGTACATGCTGTCCTCTGAAGGATCTCCGAAACCAGGTCTTGGGTGCCCAGGACCGTGTCGATCGGATAGCCGGAGCTCAGGACGACTTCCATCGTACGGAGCGAGAAGTAGGAAGGTGGTTGTGTAGTTTTGAGTTCACTGTGTGGAACTGGGAAACTCTAGTGTGGAAGAGACAAGCTTCTCCACAAGGGTAGATAAAACGCCAGGTGATATGGCCTGCAGAACTCTGAAGTCAGACGGAAGGACATGATGCGCCGGTCGGTTAGGCGTAAGACTACTAGGGACGACGAGTAACGCCAATTGGTATACAAGAATGAAAATGCATCGACCCATGTCGAGATCCTGTAGAGCCGCACATGAGACGCCCTTCTAAGGGCGGCCACTCTACGCACATGAAACGCACAGAGTGCACGCGTGTGCGCCAGTTCGCGCCCAGAGTACGCCAAGGCGCGCCCAGGCACGCACATAAGGTGTTCGACCAAAATACATTCTTACAGTATGCAGTGAACAACACATAGTAATATTAATCACTCTCTTTTTTATCTCTTCTTTGATCTCTTGTTTGACCTCTTCGCTGGTCTCTTCGCTGGATTCGCTGGAGTCGTCAAAACTGGACATCTCGACGTCGTTGGATTCGCTGGTGTCTTCGTTGGCCCCCTCGATGTCTTCGCTGACCTTCTCAAATTTCAGCTTGATGTACTCCTCCTGGATGATCACCTTGATTGCAAAGAGATCACCATAGCGAATTTGCGCTTGTTCCCAGAATAGATCTCAGTTCCCAGTGAACTCGACGTAATCTTCTATCACTTGATATGATCCAAAGATCTCGACAAAATCTCTCGCGCATAGCGAGATGCCCCTCGTGATGGAAGTACGTAACCATACTACCGCAATCTTGAGATGCTACCAAAATAACATGAACATCGTATCAGAAAAGTGTAAAAGACGGCATTGTATCAGAAAAATGTAAATGAATAAGAAAAGTTTGAATGGTACCAGAGAGTACTTATCAATCCCATCATTCTCAATCCTCCGCACGTAGAACTGAGGGATCTCAAAGAACTCATGAACATCCAATTCTCTTGTAGTCTCCTTGAATAAAGCAAAAGATATCGCATTCATTTCTGAAAAACTGACATCACTCGGTTCGTGAAATATGGACTTCACAAGGGCTGGCTTGCAGCATTTTTCAATCTGTTTACACTCTGCTCAAAGAGACGAAGAAATTCAAAAAAAAATACTCAATGTGTAAGACAAATAACACAAACTAACATACCGGAGGCTTGAACAAAAGGTTTGGTAGCGTTGCTTGCATTAGTCACTTCAACATTGAACACATGTTGATTTTCATCATACATGAATTTGACAACATCGTCTTCTTCGATGCCGTAGGCTACACAGAGTGCTCTCCACTGCGGTCCAGTGATATAGGTCCGAATATGGGTCTTCGGATTATCAGTTAGCTGCCTACACAGTGCTGCCCGCTCCGTTTCAATTTCAATTTCCCACCTCCACAGGTAGAAGTAGTATGTGTCTCCATTCGGACACTTAGCCTCCATCCAGTTCTTACGAGGGCCAATGGCCCGGCTCTCTAGAAGAAATCTTAAAGGGCATGGCAGAATCTACATGTAATACAGAACCTGGAGAAACTAAGAAGACACGTATTGAAGGAAAACAAAAGACATTCCCTCGAATTTAAAAGGCAGTACTTACAACTTCCTTTTTGTAGTTGTAATAGGACATATATACAATCGGGACGCTAAAAGTATTCGAACGACGAGTGTGTTTACGACAGATAGTTGGTTCGTGCCAACACATAGGACATATATGGACCTCGCCATCCGATTCCTATTTTAAAAACCAATAACAAAAGAAAGTTATAACCACATAAACAGGCGGAACCTGGGGTTTTTCCCGATTCCGCAAGTGAAATAGAAAGTCAAATTAACTCACATATAATGCACCATACGGGAGCTCAAACAGG
Source organism: Poa pratensis (assembly GCA_947311845.1). Lineage (NCBI taxonomy): Eukaryota > Viridiplantae > Streptophyta > Magnoliopsida > Poales > Poaceae > Poa > Poa pratensis. The sequence goes on from CAMZMU010000063.1 coordinate 104,350,434, forward strand.
TAAATGAAACATGTAGACAAGATAGCACTGACCATCGAAATGGGGTTGATGGATTGCAGCTGGAACCGTCGGCGACCGAAAACCCCCAACGGCGAAGGCGGCCTTACAATGGCGATGGCGATGGCGATGGAGCTCCTTGCTAGTCCCTCCTTCTCGACGGGCGACGTGATACGGGCGACGGCAATGGCGATGGCGATGGAGCTCCTTCGCGGCTTCAATCACCCTGCTACGCGCCTACAATCCAACTCTTATCGCCATTGGATCTTGGGGGTTCCTGGGGTTTTCTCGGGGGCTTCTATGGGGGGCAGCAGTGAGCCAGTTAAGAAAGACCACGTGGGCTCCATCGGCGGTATCCTTTGCTTAAACAAGATCCTGTAGAGCCGCACATGAGACGCCCTTCTAAAGGGCGGCCACTCTGGCCCCGTTGTCAAATCTAGCCGGTAGAGCCGCACATGAGACGCCCTTCTAAATGCCGGTCACTTGAGACGCCCTTCTAAAGGGCAGTCACTCTGCCACGTTGTCAAAAGTATGGCGTTACATGCTCGCGAAATGCCAAACTATGAGGCGTGCGAATGGTCGCGGACATCCATAAATAAAAACCTCATCCCCCTTGTGTACTGCCTGAAGGAAATCCAATGGGTCAAACAAAGAGGATCCATCCCACTCCATGCCAGCCACCATCGCCATCGCGTCCGGTGAGCCGGCGCCGGGTTGACGCGTCATCTCCCAGAGCACAGCCGCCTCTTCTCAGGCGTGAAGACGAAGAGTCTGATTCGTCTTCCCCGGACTACTCGACCTTGAGCCCCCTCGATCCTCTTTCTTCCCCGAGTTACTTCCCCGACAACCCCCGTTACTATCCATTGTCTGCACTACTCCAGAACTCACCGTATTCCCCTGTGTGCTTACCGTCGTCCCCTGAATACTCACCGCTGTCCCCTGAGTACTCACCGCCGTCCCCTGAGTACTCACAGGTGTGCCCTGAGAATTCACTGATCTCCACGGTGCACTCACCACGGAAAGCTGAGTACTCACGTACGCTCGATTACTCGCCGGTGAGTGAAGCTTGCGAAGCGGAGAGAGAACGCCGTTCCCAGCAAGATGCCGATCCTGTTACCAAGACGGAGGAAGACGGAGAACGGGGACCAAGCTGAACAACGATGTTGCAGGCTAGGGTTATGGTTTGTAATGGCGTTGTAATCTTGTCCTCGACATTGTTTGGACGCCAAGTGTGTAAGCTGGCACTTGATGCAATTGTATAAGCACAAGGGCCGGCAATGGCATTGTCATCTACAGTAGCTGCAACTTTGTTAAATTCACCGACCAACAAGCATCCTTTGATTTAATTAATGTCATCCTTAATGAAAGCGAAGTACAAAGCAGTACAAACATGTTACGGTCCAACCCTGCTAAGAAGCAAGCGAAATATTACATCATAGAGTAGTAACCAACCACAGAGGGGTTGGAAGCCGTCTTCCATCATTTGTGCTCGGACCGTAGCTAAACCTCCCCCCAATCGCCGGACCTTCGACAGCAAATCTACACCAGTCATATTCCATCCTCCCTTCCGGACAGACAACAAGTCTATGGTGAGACACGAATACACAATCAGGCTGCATTACAGCCAACAACGAACTCGTCCCTTGTACCATGAAAGGGTAGTTCATTCCGAGGAACAACGAATTCCCCTGTAAGTTTGGCAAACAATGCCAATCCCCGTCAGCAGGATTCAGAACATCTGAAGCTCGGGCGATCACGTGGCAGCGGAGATGAGGAAAAGCTCGAACAGATTCCCAAAGTATTCAGGCATTGCCTGTTCAGATCTTTGACTCCACTTGTATGTACCCAAAGGAGCGTAGAACCGTCTGCTGTCTCAGCTAGGAACCAGGTCCTTGTTCGCATCTCTTCGTCGGCTTCCTCTGCCGTGAGATCCGTAGGTTGGAAATCATCTGCAAATCTCGGAGCTTTGATTCTCATTGGCGCTGAATCCACGCCTAAGAAGTAATAACAGGCATCAGTTTTCGAACATGCAAGTGCATCTTTGTTTGTTTTCTGAAAAAAATTACCGTATATAGTCGGCTGCCATACGAATACATCACCGAACAAATCCGTAATAGCATAGTATCTATGCAATGGAACATAGCGTCCACGTATTTCAATGGTGCGAGAAGGTCATTTGTGAGTTGTCTCCAGCCGTTTTGGCACGGAGTCCTCAATGCAAAGATGAAAGCGTCGAAGACCGCGATCAAGTGGTAGTCCCAGCATCCAGATTTCCTTACAGGGGATCTTGCTATCTGGATCTTCAGTAGGTCAGCTTTCGCTAGATCAAAGCAGTAGGACAGTGGATGTGAACCAGGTTTAACCCCCATGTTAAGTAGAGATGGAATTGGTATATGTTGTGCAGTCCGCACGTTGACTAGTTTCCACCGCGCACCTTTACCGACAGTAGCGATCAGTCGCCGTTCGATCCCGCGACATACGTATTGCGCCGACATGGTAGAAATGCCGGTACACATGGTTTATCAAGCGCATAACCTGAGCTACCCAGCCTTGGCCTTCCAGGTCGTCCGGCCATCGCTGTGGGTCAGCGTGGAGCAGGCACGGTAGATCGAAAGGGAGTGTGCTGTGTACCTTCAAACTCTCCCGCACGCCCGGAAAAGCAGTACCGAAACGAACCATGGTAAATAGATCAGAACGATTCTCGAGTACCTCTACAGCCTCCTCCGGTAACGAAGACCACAATGTTGCCTGGGTCTCCACCCCGCCGCCATCCCCGCTGTCGTCAACTTGCATTCCAGAGCAGTTGGTACTTTAGTATACTGGTACTTACTGAAGTGGAGGATGTTTGCTCTCCGGATACTTAAGTGGAGATATAGAATGGCTGTCCTAACGACGGCTACCTGTAGTACGCCAGTCCGGGGGGCGCTTCCATTTGATGATACTCCACATCTAAAGGCGTCAGACTCGGAGGGTCCAAGAGAGGCCTAAAAAAAAAGACTCGGAGGGTCCAAACATCTCACCTCACCTCGGTCAGTCGGAGGGCGCTACCCTTGTGTAATACGCCAGGACCGTCGATGTGGAGCATTTTCTCGACATCGCGCAGTTGACAGGCAACTTGGGCATAATAGAGGGCCTCCTCCATCTATAGGACGCAGCTGCTCTTCCCTTCCAATCGAACCAGATCCGCGTCGATTCCATCTCTACAACGGTGATATATCCGCCTCCTCTTTCTTCTTCCGCCTGATTCCTCAGTTGGATCTTCTATATTACTATGGATTTGCTGAATCTTGAATCTAATCTCGCATGTATACATGTCAGTCTTGAAGCAGTTCATATTCACAGAGGCAACAGTCCATCATCGGTGAGTCCACTTATCTTCTTCTTGGATTTACGGTTTCCCTGTGTTTGACCGAATCATATTACTACGGATTTTCGGACTGAAGCAGTTGTTTCGCCTTACCAAAGGCCAAAGGAGGACATTAATATGACACGGAAACGGGAATAAGGGTTCGTTGTCACTGTTTGTATGTTTGACCGAACCCTATTGTGTGTGCTACTGGTTCAGTACAGGTATGGATTCTGAAGATTGCAAGGTGTGTAAGCAACCTGCTGCGAACTGCGGCAAGTCTGACCGCACTGCGGTGACCTGCGACATTCGTATGACCAAAACATTCAGAAACTATGTGGTTTGTCCTGCACATCCTCGACTAAATCTTGTTGTCTCGATAATTTTGTTTTCTGAGTTCTCTAATTCTGAAGTTTTGAATAAGCAGGCTGTACCATGTTATTTCAAGGTCAGGATGGATGAACTAGCCGACAAGTGGCTGTTGGCTCGGAAAGATTCACGCAAGTATGACCTGAACATCGTGAAGCTTGAGTGTGTGACATACATTTGTGGACCTTACTGGAGGTCCCTCCTTAGGGATAATGTTGTAGTGAAAGGAGATGTACTGAAACTCGAGTGCGTGGAACGGAATGAAGAAAACGACCTACAACATGCTCAAGGTGGAAATGATGCAACTGTGTCTGTAACTTTGTTTGACAGCAATGGCGAAAAGAAAGAGAGCATAGAGCTTGCAGGTACGATTCAATTTCTAAGCAGATGGTTATTCTTGCACGGTTGCTATCTGCTGCATTATGTCCAATTTAGTGCTTTCTACTCGTCAAGGGATATAAAGTCCGTGCACTTATTTTATTGATTTGTAGACGCACTATTGGAGGTTCCTTCGTCCATTAGGCCAACCTTGCACAAGACTATCTTTTCAAGACCTGAAACAGTCTCAGAGAGAAGCATGTCTTCAATTAACTGGGAGATGCTTAAAGAGGTTCACAGGTTTGAAGAAGACGAGTTCTACCATGTACCAGACCTTCAGTACTATGTGCACAAGATCCACCATTCAGAAAAACAATTCGGCTACATGGTACTAGATTTAACATAGCGTAGAACTATGGTTTATTATCTTTGGGTCCCCCTGTACAATATATTTATGGTTAACAGATTAATTCACTGTTACATTGTTTCCTGCCTGCTAATCTATATATTTTGGTAATTTGCAGCGACTCCCAACTGAACTTCTGCGCGGATACAAGTTCCGAAGAGCAGGACATGTTCTATACTGGAACAAACGCATGGAGGAGCCTATTTGGGGCAAGTACTCAACTGTTGACAGAACAAGCATTGAATTGATGACTGGGTTTGGCCAATTCTGCGAACAAAACAACTTACTCCAAGGATCTGTCATTCTTCTGAAGGTCGAGGTCAGGGAACTGTGTATAGCACTTGAGATCGACGACATGAGTGCCTGAATCTTCTTGCTTCACTTTGGAGTACAACTGTTTTAACTTTTGCTGTGCAATGAGATCGCATCCTCCTTTGAAACCATTGTTCTGACTCCCCATTCGTGTTTGTTGAATGCACTGGTGTAGTGTCCAGTATTTGTTGCTTCTGATAATGTAACAAACAAACGAGCCCAGAGGCCTGGTTAAGTGCCGACGAACTCGTCCGCAAGAATTGGACTGCGTGACTCTACGGGATCCGCGCGAAAATAATACAGTACATGCTTGCCGAAAATGCGGTGGAGCACCGGCAACGCTCCCACCCCGTGTCTGCCCGTCCGCCTCGTTCTAGCGCAACGGCCGCGATCCTCTCGCTATTCGTACTCGCTCGCGTATTTTCCGTCTCCCTTCTCAATAGGACTGTATCCCCGCCCGTATGGCTGACCAGTACAATACGATCTGACGTCATGGACAACTTAATACTCACCTGTTAACTGCCCCGACCGTTGTATCCGCTCCCTTCCTACTCCCCCACCTCACCGTGCTCGATCATATCCTCCACATTTCCTTCTTGCCTGCTTCGACCTGTTCCGCTCCGCCGGCAGATCTCCTCTTCCATGGTCACCACCTCCATGGAAAGGTCTGTTTCCTCAGCCGGCGGTGGAACATCACCAGCTTTGGAGGACGTTGCCCTCTCCCGCTCATCAGATGCCCCCGATGCAATCTTGGTGTCACTCAGTGGTGGGTATCCAACACTATCAAGAATCCAGGCAGACACTTCTACAAGTGCGAGTTCCAGGTATCCAAACTTCCAACTCCGTGATCCTGTGGCATATATCGAGATGCAGTTATCTGATGGATCTGTCATTTCCAACGATTTTTCGAGTAGCCCGTCGCATGCACTTTCTGGAAGTGGGAGGACGCATACATTGACTACCTTCAAGCCCGTTGGGGGAACATCTTTGCTGGACAGCGTCGTGGCGGCATCACCAACGATCTTCTTCGTATGCAGTCAGACATCAGGAACTTGTTATGGGTCGTGTTAGCTTTTCTGTCTGCTCTTTTGTTCATTCAATCCTCCAAGGTTTAGGTGTCCTCGGTGTTAGGACTGGTCTGATTATGAATGTAAGAACTCTATTACCAATCGTATTAGGGTTAGTATCTGCTTAGCTGTAACGTATGTATTATCGAGTCCCTATCTGTAAGCACCCAATCGTTAATAAAGTCAGTTTGTTACGATTTGTAATGCCCATTTTTGCAGCAGTAAATCCTGCATTAAAGGCGCCTGTGGTTCAAAAACCCTACTCTTCCCCCACCCCGCTCCACTCCACCCCTTCCTCATCCTTCTTCCACAGCCCAGATTCTATCACCAACGTCGTCTCTCCCCCGGAAACGCTACTTTGTCCGGATATCAGCCGCGGTCGGGGCCGTGAGCCAAAAGTCCTGGTCAACATGCTCGCCGCCTAAATTATGTAGCACGCCTACTCACGTCTCGTGACTGAACGACTTCCTGAGGCACAAAGCGACCTTGCGCCTTCATTTCGGGCGTTTCTTCGTTCGTAGCTCAGTTATCCCCACCACTTTTTCACGACAAACGCACCCTTCCCCAGTGCCAAAATCCCTGAGCCAAGCAAACACAGAGCTTCTCCGGAACGCCTTACTTACGAAGATACACATAGCACATTGAACGAGATCTGTAGCCTCCCGGAGATGGAGGAAGGGCCGGCTAGACGACGTGGGTGCATATCATGGGACGACGTCTCCGACGACTCGGTGGAGGTAACATCCGGGAGATCCGATATCATTAGCTTGGCTAGGTTTGCCCGTAGTTTCCATGGGGTGAGTGCTGCTTTACGTAGGGACGAGAAGCTACCATTCGATCTGCCCTGTTTGCTGCACGCCGAGGGCAATAACTTCCTCATCACTTGGATAAGGACTACACCATGGCGGCTGTGATGGGGCTAGACAAGCAAACGATTCCTGCGTACATGCCGTATATCATGACCTCGTACTGGGCTGGGGCGTGTGGAGAATGGCAGCTTACGATTGACGATGGCTGTATGTGGGAACTTAAGAATCTGTACACTGGGACCGCAATCCCGGTGCCCTCTTTGAGGCAATCAGGATTCGCGGCACACGGGCCATTTAAATATAGCCGAGAGGAAGCTGAGTGCACGCTTATGAAGGTGTTGATAGCCTCACCACCTCGCAAAATTGGTACTAATTGGTGGTACCATCTTATCGCGGTGTTCGACGCCTTCATAGTTGTGCTCCACCTGGGTCCGGACCGTAAGTGGCGGCTACTCAAGAACCACCAGCTAGCACCTGCTACGTATGTGGACGTGGCGTACTACCGTTCCCAGTACTACGCTGTCACGGCAAACACCGGAGACGTATTTGTGTGGAACACAGCAATGTATGGTAAGGTTGTTCTACCTTTGTTCCCCGAAAGCGATAGCGTAATAATACCGTTATGTGCATGTAATCAGACTTACACCGACTAAACTTTTTGTTCGACAGGTCTCGAAGCTGGACCTTATAAGATTAACGCCCCGAGCTTACCCACCGAGGAGGAGGTTCTGGACTATCGATGCTGGTTTATCGCTGGATCGCCGGTAGATAGCAGCCTGTACTGGGTGCATACCAGGGGCCAGAACGGAAGCAGCGATGTCCAGTTCAGTTACCAGGACAGAATCATCTACGTATCCTCAAATTCGCTGTTACGTATACCGTAGGGAAACAGATGGAAGGAGGCAACATCGACAGGCATGGAACCGCAAGCACAATCTTGCCGGACGTTCTCTGTTTCTGGGCACAAGCAACCCCATTTGGTTCAGGGCCATTCCTGCGGCCGCAGAGCAGTTCGCACTGCCTGTGCTGGACGCGGACTGCGTGTACACTACGCACGAACGCCATCTGAAGGTGGATGAAAACCCCGACTGGTGCCGCTTCTCTATGAACGGAGACGCCACCATAGGAGGGCGCCTGCAAGAGGACGAGCAGCTGTGGTGTATGCAGCAGACACCGCAATGGTTCGTTCCAACGCTAAGATTTCAAGGATAGGTTTAATTGCAAGCATGGTTGGTGTATGCAGCACACACCGCAATGGTCTGCTAATTATGTAATGCACATCAAGTAAACGTTAACGTCCATGTAGCACTTGACGAATGCATCGACCGCATTTCAATGAACGAGATGCAAACTTACCATATAAACCCAGTGTTACAATGCGTCACTGATTATTCATACAACGTTGTAAACGAAATCCATATTACAGGTGTACAGCCGTCATGTGTGACGGAAAGGGAAGTACATGCGAGCAGCCGAGCTGCATCGGCTTACAAATTACAAGGAAATATAATAGTTCGCAACAGATCTTTGTGTAGAGTAAAATGAAACAATACGATGAAATGCACAGGAAAAAAACACTCAGCTGGGAAAAATGAGCAAGCAGCCTTGGCACCAGGCATTACCTTCCGGAACTTGTAGAAGCCGCAGCAGATTTAATTCAGGGGCATGTCCAGTTCTTGCACCTTTGACTTCATCTCCATCACGTACGTGACAAGCGTGGTATAATTTTGCCTAAATTGCTGCCTGTACCAACAGTTGGAGCTACAAACTCCCTCGTCCGGAAGAATGTCAGGCGATGTATTGCCTGTATTGCCCGAACCGTCGGTGCTGGCATGAATCGATGGCGACTCCTCCCCCGGGATAGGTGGCTTGTACGACTCATGAATCCTGTCGTACTTGAACCCGAGTCCGCTGATCTTCTCAACAACAAGCTGGATGAAAGGTGCATATGGAAGACATCGGTTTTTGTCCGCGCTAGCGTTCTTCACCTCGTTCAATATGAAGTCCAGGACCTGGAAGTCCTCTTGCTTGTGGAACTGCATTAACAGGTTAGAAGCCCACCTGCGGATGCTGCCGGAGTCGCCCAGCTTGGGCGTGATTGTTCGCCTGAAGATGCGGCTTAGTGTTAGAGGCAGTGGGAGCATGTACTTGTTGGAGCCCCTGACATAGTCTGGCTTCTGAAGGGCAGAGGCCGGGTACAGAACGGACATCTCAGATGGACTCAGGCTCCCCTTAGCTGCATGAATACGAGTTTTCAGTTCCTCCTTCTCCATTTCAAAGCCGGGAATACCTAGAGCCCCTGCGAATTCTAGGAATGTGCATGTATACCGGTGGCCATTGGTCATCCACCACATGTTCTTCTCATCATCCACGTAAAGTGTGGCGTAGAACTGCAGAATCACTTCTTCACACCAGTCCTTTTTTAATTCTGTGAGGTGGAAGACTTTGCGGTCGATGCAGGCTTGCTCCACACCCTCGAAATGATCCGCGTGTTCTCTGATGAAGTTCCAGTCAATTGTCTTGTGTGGAACCACTGGAGTGGCCATGGTGGTGACGACGGTCTCGTAGTAGTCCTGCTGTACCAAAGTGTGGAATCGAGGATCAGTCGCGTCCCTCAAGCAATTGTAAGGGTTGCCACTGTTCCATCTGATATCTCTCAGATCAGTGTTGTTAAAGGCCTTCTTGTAGTTTATTGGTACCCTGATGTCTGGCCCCTTCATCGGTTGATGACGGCTGAGTTCCAGAATGCGCGGGGCACTGTTAAATGGCATGGCAGCAGTTGGGCCAGCCACAAGCGCCATCGAATTACCAGCTGCCTTCGATGCAGGCCGGTTAACGGTAATCGTACCAGCAGACACTTCCAAAAATTCGACTTCCCTTTCGCCCTCGAATCGGATGCTCTTTTCTCCGGGGGTTGTCTTGAACTCACGGAATCTTGGTAAGCCCTTGCTGCCTCCCTGGACGGAACATCGACTCGCTTCATAGCAGATGAACTTCTAGTCTGAATTCTCGTCACCTGTGGCGTGCGCCGTCTCTTCACCACGTTCTCACGGACTGACGTTGCTTCGGCTGTTTGATGCTGTTGGAGCCGATCCATCGTCCGGAGGTCGAACGTTTTCTCTTGATAGGGGTTGGAGGATTGTCCTTTGCATGAGAGAACTTGTGTCCTCATAAATGTCTCCAGCAGGCAAGGCTGATAGACGCGAGAGATTAGCCTCATCAGTTTCTTCAACCGAATGCGCAGACGCGTTGGTCTGTCGCGTTTCCCCCCTGAACATGTACATAAATTGCCATTACATACTCAACTGTAGTGCTGTTCTCAGAGTATACGGAGTATATGCTAACCAAACAAGACATGATACCTCGCAGCCTTGAAGACCTACACCGAGCGTTCCCTGTGGGGAGGAAACGGCGGATCTATCTGAATTAGGACGAACCGAATTGGAGGTGTTGCCGTCCGCAACCAACGGGACTGCGGCCGTCGTCTCTGGGTTCGTCCCATCCAATGATGCCTGAAACGGCACAGAATGATTTCAGTAACCTTGTCCGCACGATTTGATCTCAGAGCATCCTACTTGACGTACACCATACTAATAAGCCTTACTTTATGATTACCACTGACAAAACCGGTAAGCAATTACAGGGCGGGCTGTTCGTAGCCGAATCACAAGCCTAGAACACTGGCTGCGTGTTCTAAAAAAGCAACAGAAAACACATATTGATTGAATCTTCAGATTGTGAGGACGGGTCGAACGAACATACCTGCTTGGAACTAGCGTCTGGATCCGAATTGCTGGCTGCCATAGCTGAGTGAGGAGCCGCCGGAGGGGGAGGGGCCGGCGCCGTGGGAGCGAAGAGGGCTGTGCGGCGGAGTCTGGGAAGCACGGAGCCCTAGATCGGCGGCGGTCCCTGCTACGATATCTGGATTTGACGCCTCTGACGTCCGAGGTGGGAAAAGAATGAGTTAAGTTCCCGGAGGTGGGGGATCGGTTGGGTGAGAAACACGGACTGCGGAAATTAGTGGCCTTCGCCCACATACGCCACCGGATGAGTTACAAACTGTCGGAGCCTCTGACAATAACGGGCCCTATAAAATATCGGAGAATCTGCGAGGTGCGTGCTACGGGCTCTTCCAAGCCTGCACAACATAGTAACAAAGTTTAACGGGCCCTTCCAAGGAGGACGGCCTGTGCCAGCTCTATGGCGTATTGCCTGATAGTTTCTAATTTCCATTCGTCCGTCATTCTGTATATCTTGCGCCTCTTTGAAGGTAGTTTCACCATTTATCAGACAATTCGCAGATTCTACTCACGCCATTCCAAGTGGCAAAACTTCAGTAAGCGGAGATCTGAACGTAAATAGATACCCGTCAGTTGTCCCGAATCTGCGTGAATCAGAAACACCCCTTTCCGTAAGAGACGCATAGTCCATGGACAGAGGTAAAACGAGAGCGGAGGAAGGGGTGGATCTGGTTGGTCCTAGGAGCGGAACCTTCGTCCCCCGAACGATGCCACCGATAGAGGAGCTGCACGGGTACGAACACCCCGTCATACACTGCCGTTGCAACGTTCCGGCATGCTACACAGCGGATGACAGGAAGCTCAAGTCAGAGGGACTGGGGGGAAGCTGGGGATTTGTGTGCGGGTTTACTACCGGACCGGCGCCGTTGTTCGTAAGTGTTAAGTTAGGCCTTCAAATTATCTAACTTTTTTTGTGCATCGATTTACAAAATCATGAATGAGCAGGAAGGAGCTAGGTGTTCGGCTCAATGCTGGCTGGAAGACAATGAAATGTACGAGCTGTACTGGTACGGACGTGAGTATGTCGCTCAAAAGAAGGAAGCAGAAGAGAGAGAGAGGAGGAAGAAGGAGCATCGCGAGCTTAACAAGGAACGGTTCGAGCAGTGGTGTAAGGAAAAGATGGCAAACAAGGCCCGTAAAGGAAAAGCTGTGTTAGATAAGTAATGTACCATGACTATGAAGTGTCATAGTACATTACAGTATGTGCTATCATGCCTTGAGTTAGTACCGTTACAATCTGTGATCATTCGGTGTAACAGCAGCAAATTTCGCAGATTTCTACATATAAGTTGACTTCTGATTGGTATGCCTAGTTCGTCCACATCTTCTCTTCCATTGCCTTCGTAACATCGAGGTGTGAGCAAGGGCGCCACGCAAAAATATATTGAAACGTACCCTAAAAAACAGAAGACACATCGGACGAAACTAAAACATTCATCGTCGAAAACTTTCACAACGGAATTGCACGATGTACATGCATCAGAAAAGGGCTAACAGCAGCCTCTCAGAATGGCGAATAGCGAGATCAGTTATCATTACTACAAAAAAAACCACTAATACAGTACCAATGCGTCCTACATAGAAACTGAATCATACAACTAGTCATCGTCGTCTGAGATACATAGTACGTTATCGCAGCCGTATGTAGCTGGTAACTGCGCGACACCATCTGCCCCGCCATGGCGCTCGTCCTCTGGTCCATCCATTCCGTTCATCCTAGCTCCGTTCCTTGGGAACCAGCCAACTCCTCCTCTCCTACTTCCGTTCCTTGGGAGGCAACCAACTCCTCATCTCCTACCTCCGTTCCTTGGGAGGCAGCCACCTGCAGGTCGTGTATTTGATCGACGTACGCATCAGCAACATCGTCGTGAACACTCCGTGGCGGTTCAGCCACTATTGCCTGGCGACTCCCAAAGGACTCCAACATAGTGAAATTTTCTTCTAGCAGCGCCGGGTGGCCTGAAATATGATCGAAGATACGTCTGTCCACGGCTTCGTCGGCGAGTTGGCGCTCTGCTGCCTCGTGTTCCGCCTGCATGTACATAAGGTCAGCTGTGTAGGCGGCTTCTTCAGCAATCTGCCGCTCAGCAGCGACGTGCTCGGCATGGAAACAGGACAGCCTAGCTCGGTCGAATGCTTCTGCAGCGAGCTGCTCCGACGCAGCCATGTGTTCCGCCAGTAAAGAGGATATGTCTTCCCCATCAATGGCATTGCGGTGCGCAACAACCGGTAGATCGACATCGTCAGCGGCATCAGGCTCTTCTTCAGCGTCATGTTGCTCCGCGAGATCGACATCGTCAGCGGCATCAGGCTGTTGTTCAGCGTCTTGTTGCTCCGCGAGATCGACATCGTCAGCGGTAGCAGGCTGTTCGTCAGCGTCCTGTTCGTCAGCGGCAGCAGGCTGTTCGTCAGCCGCCAGGTGAGCGGGCTGTAGCTCCGCGAGATGGACATTCGCCGCGGCCTGTTCGGCAGCGGGATCTAGCTCCCCGAAAACCACTAGATGGAAATCGCCAGCGGCGTCATAGTGTTCCTCAGCGGCCTCCAGGACCGCCGTAGGCTGTTCGCCGACAACGTCGGCCTCATCTGAGGACGGAACAAAAGGTTCATCCTCATCCAGTCCTTCGCCAGAGGCCACCAGATCCACGAGAACGGCATCGCCAACGGCGTCACAGCGTTCGTCAGCGGCCTCCAGTTCCGCCGGAGGCTGTTCGCCGACAACGTCGGCCTCATCTGAGGACGGAACAAAAGGTTCATCCGCATCCAGTCCTTCGCCAGAGGCCACCAGATCCACGAGAACGGCATCGCCAACGGCGTCACACGTTCGTCAGCGGCCTCCAGTTCCGCCGGAGGCTGTTCGCCGACAACGTCGGCCTCATCTGAGGACGGAACAAAAGGTTCAGCCTCATCCAGTCCTTCAAAAAATAAAGCATTGCTGTACTCCTGCAATATTGGGACACAATGTCGTCACTAAATAACCAGATTGAACAGAAACTGGGAGATACAGCAACGGAGCAACTACGACATGAGGAACCAAATACAGGACTGACGAACCCACATCTGAAAGAATGAGTTGCCGGCCAAAATATATAGGTGGATCCCTGGGACGTTTCTTCCTGTTGGGGTAAATGGTGACCGGCTCCCGAACTGACGGGCCACAATCCTCAAACATTGTTTCTTCCGCACGTTCCTGCTGGTTGTTCTCCTAGATAGATTGTTGAACCAACAATTATGATACGGATCGTTGAACAACACAAGTCAAATAGTAGGGAGGGGATTAAAAAACAACATGGCGAGGTAAATACTCAAGAACAAAAGTTAAATCCAGCAAGATCTAATAACGGACGAATACAAGGCTTCAACATTGTACCTGATGAATACAACACGAAGCTTGCGGTTCCATGGACAGACGTGGTCCACGGATCCTCAAATCTGGTGATTTGCTTCCGTCCTCCATTCGAGCGTGGCTGCAGAAAGATACAGAGTGATTACGAGCCTTCCGGGGTTGGTGGGGTTTCTATACAATCTATCCTGCCAAGCAAACGTAACGCCTCCTTATTGCCGGACGGAAAAGACCGAACGCCAACGTGTGTGTCGTTTAACCAACGAAACGGGCCGGGAATTTGATACTTGCATGATTTTTTTTTGTGCAACGCCGAGCACTGTGCCGTTTCAACTACAACATACTGGGCCGGGCTACGGCATTCCATTCGACGTGGGTGCAATGTAGTGGCCCTACAGGGGTACGCATTGCCTGAGTTAAATTGCTCCACCCCTGCACTGACTCCCTTCTTTTTACCACATCACAAACCCACCAGCATCTACACAGCACTTCGGCCGCCGCATCCGGAGAAACCATATCGGCGGCAACAAAGGAGAAGAACGCTCCATCCATGGCGGTAAGAACTCTAATTAGAGATGCGCCCTTACTAGATCTGAAGTCCTGCAGTGCTAAACTAGACATGCATGCTCGATTCAATCTAGATATTCAACATGTTCTGCTTCGGATCTGGAACTGTTATTTCGTAACCTGTAAAACCTAGTCTCGTCCTATATGCCGAACAGATCTGCCCAGTGGTGTACAAATTTCTGTACATAGTACGTAGTACGTGCACCGTGCATGAGATGGTGTCGGATCACAACACGAACCATGGTTCGAAGCGTATATGCCTCCGATGGTTATAGCACTTAATCTCCGGCGACGAACGAACTGTAGTTAGCATTCGGACCTATATGTGCTTCTACAGGATCATGGACATGCCACCTTGTGTGGCCTTTTCTCACACAGTCAGAGGGAATTAGGTCTCCTGCTTGAGGATATTCGGGAAATACGTTCACTCATGTTTCAGTTCAGGAGCCCTGCCTCCGATGTTCCTGTTGCATCCACCATTGAGTCGATAATTCCAACGAAGCCAGTAACATTGTTGTGGCCTGTGGGCTCACGGTTAAGTAGCTTGTGCTCAATAATATGTACTATTCAGTACAACAGTTTGTATGATACCTATGTTCGCATCGTCTTCGTTCTTTGCGTTATTCATGTTTTCATATTGTTTGGTTGTAAACATTAGTCCTTGCTTAACTTATGTTGTTCAATTTATGGTAGGCTAACGTTGGTCACTTCTACGAGACCTTGGCCCCTACACACTTCTGCAAGGTTGTCAAAGGGAATAGTACTAGGGTACTTGAAGTTCCTGAGTGCTTCAAACAATACCTGGGGGAGGTGCCTGGGAATATAACCATAAGGACCAATACTGGGTGCAGCTGGGCTATCGAAACGGCTATAGACGAGATGGGACAAGCCGTCCTACAAGGGGGATGGGAAGGATTTTTCAGTGAACATGATCTGCGAGATGGGTACCTCCTCTTGTTCAAGAAGAAGGCTGCTAAGGAGTACAAATTGACTATTTTCGACCACTCTGGCTGTGAGATTGTTGCGAAGTGCCGTGCTCACCAGGAATACTGTAGGAGGGCGATGTAGGAAGAGTAGTCTGGCGTCGAATAAAATCCGTGTCGTTGTACTAATTGTAAGTGGTGAACTGAGTTGCTCCTGGTGCTCATGTTTTATGGACAAATAACTACGAATTACATGAATTGTTTTTTTACATCAGCAGGGGCCGCACTCATAACGAAACCAAAGCGTCTGTTACATACTCCTTCTCCGATAGGTTCATATGAAAATAAAACTGACCGGAAGTTCCATCTGAACTATTAAAAGAGGGAATTTTCATTTCCCACTAAAGTGTGGCAAAACCACTAAAGTGTGACTGCAGTGTGGGCTTCAGCCCCAGCACTGCCAGGAGCACAGTGCAGCAAAACCACTCCCAAAACGGTGAAACAACTACAACTAGAAGCAAGCAAACTACGAGTACAGCGATCCCCCAGCGCAGTCACCCTCCCAAAAACGATCTTCAGCTTGTTCAGACACCTTTTTACCTGCAGCTTCTGTTTCTTCATTGGAATACCAGTCTCGCGCTCTTCGAATCACATAACCACATGGATGTTCTTGGAGGTACGACAGCTATTGATTATCTATATAGTTGGATAGAAGAACGGATATGATAACGTAATGTAGATACTATTGCAGTTCACGTCTTTATGAATCGATATAAGCTAAACTGACGATAACCAGGATAAATAGAGCAAAGAACAGCGAGAGTCATGACAATTTCCATGGATACTTTTCCGGTTGTACCGAAAGCCCTGTTGCAACCCGGTTGTACCGAAAGCATCCAGGTTCGCATATAATTGAGACTTCTGCTGTGAAACCCTTAAACCGGTGTCTTCTCCTTGGCAAGAGCTTCCTCTAGTGTCACCACAACTTGAGCCTTCCCATCTAAAGCCATGTCACTGGTAGCCATCTCATGGCCAACACCATGGTCAAGCTTAGAATTAATTCTAAGGTTATGAAGTATATGGCAAAAGTTGACTGCAGTGTAAACGAGGAACAAAAGGTAACAGAACGAACTTCATTACGCAATTAAACTTCCATACATAGTACACACAGGAATTCCATAAGGTTCAGATTACAAAAATAACTTAAGGTTCCCCGACACACACCATAAACCCTAGAGAGAATTTAAGCTAGCCCGAAAGGGAGACTGAGACACCGAGTGGGCTGTAAGCGGTCAGCTGCCACACCATTGGGACGGGGTTAACAACCTCGAATGTGAGAAAGGTACCCACGCCTAGGAAAGGCTTTGATTGTAAGAAAGAATCCCAGCCAGTGCACAGCATACTGTGATCGCCAATCTTGGCAGCTTGCACTATCACATAGGAGTTTCCATCAAGCAACAGAGTAACCTTTCCGGTGATTTTATCACTTCCATAAAGCTTGACAAAAGCATCTGGGATGAGTAGGGGGCTGCAATGAAATGGCAAGAGAATCTTGAAGAACTTCGCACCTAGACGATTGTCAACGTGCAGTCCAACGTTGTGGGGACGCCTGCCACGGGGTTTTTAGTGGCAGAAGGTCCAGCGGTGTTCACAGTTGGCCTAACAAAACAATCTGGTTCAGCCGAGATCATGCTCTTAATGAGTGTCTGATCATCACACTTCTGGGGAGTGTAGTCCCACTCTGTGTCTTCAGTCCATAACTCATCTTTCACAGCTTTCTGGACTCCATATGCATGCATTCAAGAATTAGGGCACAAGAAGTGTGTATGTAGTTTAAAAAGAATGCAGTAAACAAGGGTAAAGCAAAGCAGTCAGCAATTTCAGTTAAACATCAAATGCAGTAAACATCAGATTTGACATGTAGTTCTGTTCAACTTAGTTGAATTTGGGTTCGACTAAGTAGATATACATGTACTTCTGTTCAACTAAGAATTGTACAGTTTTTTTTTTGACGGTACAAGGCAGGGGTTCTGCCGATTTCATTTAAGAAGAGGGAAACACAGTCAGGTTACATAAAACACCCAGAAAACCAGCGGAGTGCTAGCTTCTGCTCGCAACTAAGAAAAGCTCAAAACCCTCTCTAACAAGGGAAGCAAACACGACAGAGAGCACTCACTCGACAAAGGGAGAGCTCGCAACTAGCCTTAAATAGTTAAAGTGACGATTACATGTGACATGTGCTTTTTCTGGATTCAAACATAAATAGTGCTAAATGAAGTATCACCAAAATCAGTATGCCTACTAATGCTCTGTAGTGAACATATATGATATAGGCAGACTTGTATGAATTTATATGGCTGAAAGCCTGAAACTAAGTCTACACAGCCAGTAACCCCTAATCAATCTGTAAAACGGCAAAACACAATAAAGCATCTGCAAGATGGATGCACTGATAACAAATAACTAAGTAGGCATGAACTGGCTGTAAGAATGCCCGAGATTATTCAACAGTGAATCTGAACAATAATAAGCCTGCCACACTGAACAGTAATATATTTAACACAACCTACCAATTTTCGAAAACTATGAGAAGGAGGTATGCAAAGATACGTACAAGAGCAAAATGGGAAAGCGACGGCGAAGGATGGTCCTGCACATGAAGGCGATTCTTGTGAAGAACAGATGCAGGGGTGTTCTTGCCTCTCTTGAGCCGTGAGACCTTGGATCCGCTCGCCTCATCCATCGTCCCCCCGTACGGCTTCCTGCGCTACTGGAGCAAGATCTACGAGCTGTATTGGTAAGCTCTGCGCGCCGAGTGAGTGGGCGAGAAATCTGCTGCATCTGGGGTTTCTAGAGGGGGGTGGGGGTGGGTGGTGGTAGGGGTGAACTGGATACTCTGACGTCGTGCACATTGACTCTCACCCGCTATATGACATGTGGGTCCCGCTTTCCGTGGTTCCCACTCTTCAGTCAGACGAAGTAAGGGATAGTCACGATCGATGGGTGGGAGTTATTGGGGCGGGCCTGCGTGGGGGTGTCTAATGCTAGCGTTTAAGTGGGCAACTGAACTGGCGTCACTTGAGAGCACGCGGACGGTCAGAGCCTCTGGTTTTCATCTACTGGAATTAATTCCCCATGTTTCGAAGCATTCCTTTAAGCGTTTCTGATATCCATGCAGCCATTTAGCGTGGCGTCGCGAACGGTTTCCTGGCCTACTACAAAACTCTCGTGCCTTCACTAAATACAACAGCCTCCCCTCGCTCAACTCTCTGGACTACGGTGTCAGAGAAAAACAGTAATCCTAGATCTGTTTCGGCAGCAACGATCTGGCTGCACCGCGGAATCCACGACGGCTCTATCCTGCGAGGTAACATCCAATCTAAACATCTTAACTGCGTTTCGTTGCCTGCATCTGTTATTCGGTGCGGATCTAAGTATGTGTCTGCGACGGTTGCGCTTCAAGTTTCGGCTTTCTCATGATATTGGGGCTGTGATTTAGGGGTTATCTTAGGGTTTGGGTATTCTATTTGGAGGTTGTTAATACTGAATCATCGATTGGGCAATGAATTCAAGTCCCACGAACTTGTTGTTACTGTTAACTTGTCTGCTGAACAAATAGCATATACAGTAAATTTCAATTATAACCCTTGATAATTGGTACTGGCATAATATAGGCTGTACTGATTACTGACGAAATGTGGAGTTCCTTTGGTTGTGCAATAGTGTGCATGTGTTGTTTGTTCCTTCATGTTCAAGTGGTGTTGATACATAAAACTCATTTCATTGCCGATCACCAATTGCTGTTCATATGAATGTTGTTTGTGTAATCCAATTGCTGTTCATATAGTTAACTAATGCTCTGGTATTGTTCAGTATTAGGGTTGTGTTGTGTTGTCTGAAACGGTTGCTTCAGCATTTGGTTGTATCGTTGGCTATTTGACATGACTACATCATTTGTGCATGGACTCGGGAAGTGCCAAACGCCTAATTCTTGTGCCTCAACATATTTGATGGCTGACTTCTTGGTGTTGCAATGAATGTAGAATGGACATTGCGGGATCGACGCAAAGACGACGGCGGACGAGGTCATGTGAAGCCAATTGCACCTGTCCCAACCAGGCTGCTGCTTCGCTTCGTCGCCGGCAGCACTTTTAGCCCATCTAGGAGTGGCTCATTCGATCAGGGTTTTCAAGTTGGCGTATGGAGAACCAATTGAATACGTGCAGTACCTGACTGCGGATGAAGACTCCGGTTGGCCACAAACGCGGCTATATGGACAAGGTGACGACGGAACCTTGTTCATGGTGCTTCTGAATTCTATTGGAAAGGTCCCCGTCTTGTCAATTGTCTGCATAAGGTCGAAAGAGAGCATACTGCCGAGGTACAGAATCAAGATGTGGGCTAGAGGCCCTCATGACAGGTGCTGGGCGGAGAAGGACGTCGTTGGAGTAGAGACTGACGTTTCGAGCAGCGAGACCCCCGGTGACGTCACTTTTGACCAGGTAGAGTCATACCTCGTCGTGCCGACTAAGTACCTCATTGGTACAGGACCGACAAAGAAACTGAGTTTCTACGTCCGCATTGATAAGAACGCCTGATTAAAATGTTGAACTGTGTGTGGAACATATTTTAGTCCTTTTGTAGCAAATGCCAGATTGCATGTTCTGACAATCAAATGCTCCTGCCTGAAATTTTGTTCTTCATGTATTTCTTTGTTGTCGTACTGTTTGTTTGACACTAAGCATACGATGAAATTGCATAGAACAGGAAAACGGAGAACAATATTGTAAACCGCGAAGACAAATAAATACAGAAGTTATGGTGCAATTCAACAAACTTTCAGATCATTACATGAGAGAAGACTAATAAAGAAGTGATGGGTTCATATCCGGCAGTGCGTTGAGCAGCATCGATTAAATTTACACAAAAGAACTGAATGATCAGTGATGTTCGAAAATGTAGGTAACGGATGACAGTGATCTACACCCTGCCGACGTCGTCATAGGCAGTTAAACAGAATGACACCCTTAAACATGAAATATGCTGCCTCTCCATGGAGCTTCAATGCCGTCCGCAGGTGTAGATCACGGACGTCGAGGTCTCGTACCTAAGAACGTTCAGGATGAACCCACCATTTTTATATTTGAATGCAAGGATGTCGTCGACATGCAACATCAACCGCCTGGCCAATCTCTCCCATCCATTCAGAAGGACAAGGTGATCATCAACCCACTGAAGCTCAACTGTTGTGTGGCAAAACCTTTTAACCCAGATTGGCATGTCTATCTTACCAGAGAACTTGGGATCTTTATCTTTCGCCGTCCTGATTATGTTGGTGTCATTCAACAGAGCATTGGTAAACGATTCCGGGATGACCAAAGCAACTAGCTCAACAGGTGTCACCTGCACATAGAACCGGGAAGGGAACGGGTCGTTCGGTATATGACGACCTAAATATGGACCCCTTCCTAGTTTCTGAACATGCTTAACAGCCTTCTGAAGGCTAACTGGGAGCAACCTACGGACACCAGCAGTGCGCCCTATGGCATTTCGTCTGGCCTAGAAGGAAAGAAAATTAAGAAATAATCACGGATTGAACAGGTGATCAGAAATTATTTGCTACAAAAGAAATTTACCCTTGCAACGGAGGCCATGTGAAAAATGCACACTATGTGTACGACTAATGCAGATGCAAGATTATCAATGCAAGAGTAGCCCTAGCCTTTTACCAGTAAACCAACTAAGCAGCTCTAAAAATTTGTACGAACTTACATCTAATACGAAAGCCATTACTTACCAATGGAGGAGGGGGCGCTGACGGTGCTGAACTGCTACCTCCAGCAAAATTTAACGGCGCAGGAACGGGGGTGCGACGGAGAACAGATCCAATAGGAACACCAAATAATATTGGTCCCACAGGAGACGGCGGTCTTACGCCGGGCATGCTAGACTCAAGAATAGGACGAACGAAGGAAAATCCACCGTTCAAGCTGAACGGACTAACCGAGTGAGACTGGGACACCACCGGTGCTGTATGTAGAGGGGGAGCATCATAGAGAGACAGAGAATAGTTTGATGCCACAGATTGTGATAGCTCTGTAAGTGCATTCGCCGCCGCCTGTGCGTAGGCCGACTGCTGCGATTGGGGGAGATCTGCATAACTCTGCTGCTGAACAGGCACACACGGCCGATAGAGCGACGGGGATGGGCGATAGACCATATGCGGCGCCGCTATCGACGGCGCTGCAAATAGCCCCGACCCTTCGTACTGGGAAACGGCATACTGAGCCGGCGAGATAGAGGAAAGGTCGGAGGCTCCAGCAAATACTGGGGGACGGATGGGTACAAGCTTGCTGGCTAGGCTAGCGGTTGACGGTGGCGGGCGAGCGGAAATATCCATCAGCGGCTGGCGGCGCATTGCTTCCTCCTCTGGATCTAGATCTGAGAATGTTGGAGGCTATGGGGATTTAATGAGCCGGCGAGATAGAGGAAAGGTCGGAGGCTCCAGCAAATAGAATATACAGCCTTGGACAGAACATATGTTTTTTAAGGGCAATCCACGTAAAGCGGAGGCGCATCAGGTGTGCGTCAAGCCCAAAGGCCCAGTTTCAGGGCTATGATCCAAATATATGGCCCGGCTAGCAGGCAGTCCAACTTCGATAGTTTTTAACAGAATTAACTCTACCTAAACTGAAGAAAAAAGCTTCGTCATCGTATTTCCTTAGTCCAGGACAGCATGAACATAATTATTACAGAATTAACTATACCTAAGGGGAGCCCAGTTTCAGGTACGAACTGAACTACTTTTCATATAAGAGGAGCAACGACTTACTTCGTCCCTGAAACAACATTGGCGCACCTTAGTCACACAGCAAAACGCCTACAACTTACGTCTTAGAGCATTGTTTTGTGACAATATGTAATACTCTGCAAGAATTTGTGTCATAATTCAGTGGCTTAGCTAAAATATACTTAGTAAACATGGATACACGGGTACAGAATAGTTCGTACAGTGTATAATATGGTATTGCTGCTACTGATACTACAAACACGAACTTCGATTTGCAGGGCTAGGGTTTCCTGGCATTCAGACGACCCTTCAGAATGTCAACTTGGGTTTCGACGCTCAGATTCATCGGAAGCTCTGGCCTCCAACCCGTCGGCTCTGCCATGGCCGTCCAAGTTTCCTCATCAGCGAGCTGATAATACAGCAGCATTACTTTGCCATGGCTCAGATTCTCCTGTCTCGCCGCCTCCACCAAGCCATGAGGCCTGCCCGCCGCCTCGGCACTAGGCTGCGCCTCGGACGCCTCCTTACGAGGTGCATGACAACTGCCAGATGAACCTTCGCTCGACGTGCTCCGACTCAGGTCGTGGGGATTTTTGGTAACCGCCACATGTTCACGGAGCCAATCTCTTGTTTATTTCAGATGTGGGACGAAATGGTCCACAACTTACCGACCGAGGGGGTCCGGAATCTAGGCAACTCGGAGGTATCATCCAAGTTCATGTAGAATAAACAGAGGGTCCGGAAATCCTAAACGAACCAAAATAAATGATGCCCGACTCGAAGACAGAGGCTCTGATACGTCGTCCAGACGCCATTGGAGATAGCGTTGCGGTCGGCGGACAAATGTATAACCATGCGACGTATCATGTCGGAGGATCCAGAAATATTTGCAGAGCCTCTGATAATTAAGCCAGAGATTACGTGATACTCGGATGCGCCAGGAAGAGAACGGAAATTGGTTTGGCGTTTCCGGGAACGCCCAAACGTCCTTTCGTACGGCGTTCGAAAGGCATATTAACTCTTTGAGAGGCGTTTCAAAGAATTTAGACCGCGGAAGTCGATTTATTGAAACGCCCAGTCAGTAGTCCTTACAATGCTTAGGAGCCAATTAGTCTGGCGTTCGTGTTGCGCCGTCACGGACAATGCAGAGCGTATCCTCCACTAGACGCAAAAACGGCTAAGTCCAAATATCTTTGCCATACCATCCGGCGTAACGCAGTAAAATTTCAGACGCTCCGGTTGATGGGCAAACGTCGTCTGACGGGGCGTTTCGGAGGGTCCGGGACGCCACGTCGGGAGGCGTATGAGGCCGAGGGCCATATCCGCGCGAAAGTTTTGCGGAGGGCCAGATTTGTCTTAATGTCCGATTAAGGGCCATTTAGTAAAAAAGATACCCGCATGCCACGACTCGGGACAGGAGTAAGGACAAGGTCACTTCACCCACTGCTGTCTTCATTCGCCACACATGAAGCACAAGCTAGCTGCTTCAGTAAAACGCCAAAGATCTTGTGATACTCCTCGAGGAATCGGTCAATGTGTCCGGGTGCTCACTCCGGCGCCGTGGACGGCCGGCTGGAGGCGCTGCTCTCCGGCGGCGGTGGGGCATGGCGTTTGACGTCCGCGGCGGCGCTGGAGCCGCGGCTTCTTGCACCCCTGGCCGCTCCGGCCGTTGCGGTGTACATGCTGATCATCGTGATGTCTTCGGCCACCCAGATCTTCTGCGGCCAGCTGGGCAACGTCCAGCTCGCCGCCGCCTCGCTCGGGAACAATGGCATCCAGGTCTTCGCCTACGGCCTCATGGTACGTACCTCTGCCGACTATCCTACAGTACACTCCTATATCTACTACGTGGCGCGTGCCCAAATACGTACATGAGCCATGCCATGGCATGCGCAGCTCGGTATGGGGAGCGCGGTGGAGACTCTGTGCGGGCAGGCGTACGGCGCGGAGAAACACGAGAAGCTGGGCGTGTACCTGCAGCGCTCGACGGTGCTCCTCATGGCCACTGGCGTGCCGCTCGCCGTCATGTACGCGTTCTCGGAGCCCATCCTCCTGCTGCTCGGCCAGTCGCCGGAGATCGCCGGCGCCGCCGCGGAGTTCACCTACGGCCTCATCCCGCAGATCTTCGCCTACGCGGCCAACTTCCCCATCCAGAAGTTCCTGCAGGCGCAGAGCATCGTGGCGCCCAGCGCCTACATCCTGGCGGCGAGCCTGGTGCTGCACCTGGCCATGAGCTGGGTGGCCGTGTATAGGCTCGGCCTAGGCCTGCTCGGCGCGTCGCTCACGCTGAGCCTGACGTGGTGGGTGCTCGTGGCGGCGCAGTTCGTGTATATCGTGAAGAGCCCGAGGTGCAAGGAGACGTGGACCGGGTTCACGTGGGCCGCGTTCGCCGACCTTGCCGGTTTCGCCAAGCTGTCCGCCGCGTCGGCCGTGATGCTGGCGCTCGAGGTGTGGTACTTCCAGGTGCTCATCCTCCTCGCCGGCATGCTGCCCGACCCACAGCTCGCACTGGACTCGCTTACCGTGTGGTATTCATCAAGAACAGAGTCATCGATTGGTTCAGTCATGTTTTATCCTAAATACCACGTGTTTTTTTTCGATGATCACCTGTTCGACTGAATGTTTTGCAGCACCTCGATCCAGTCATGGGTGTTCATGATCTCCGTGGGCTTCAATGCTGCTGCCAGGTTGGTACATTGATGTATACATGGGTGTTCATCATCTTTATCTTCTTTCTTAACTCAAATACTTGCCAGATTTTGTATCCTAAAATACTGGCCTAGCAGACAGCCGCAACAAGGTTCTGTTTATCTGAATTTGTTTCGTCTGAAGGATAAAAGTTTGATCAATATCGCCTGCAGTGTGAGGGTGGGGAATGAACTGGGCGCCGGGAACCCCAGGTCGGCGGCGTTCTCCGCGTGGATGGTCACCGCCATGTCGGCACTCATAGCAGCTCTAGCCGGCGTTGTGGTCTTCCTGCTCAGGCACAAGCTCAGCTACGTCTTCACCGGAGGCGAGGCCGTCTCGCGCGCGGTGGCCGATCTCTGCCCAATGCTTATCGCCACCATTGTGCTCTGCGGAATCCAGCCCGTGCTGTCAGGTGAGGTGCTGCAATTGGTTTGCTTCATCCGCTTCCTAGTTAGGATTGGCAAGTGAGTTGTAGAGTTAAATATCTGCACGAGGACGCGTGAATCCATCGAAGTAAATTCTGAACCTTTTGGATTGCTTTACTTACATGCCCGTTTCCAAAACACCGGTCAAAATCCCATTCTCGGACTATTTCCATGTTTAAAACGTTTTTTTTTTGCGGGCATGTTTAAAACGTTGGTGGGTACCAAATCAGGCATGTATGATTCATGGTGTGGTCAGTACTCCCTCGTTCACTTTTATAAGACCTTTTAGCTTTTCTTCAAAAATAAATGTATCTAGATGTATTTAGTGTGTAGCTTCACTCATTTTGATATGTATCTACTCCATGTATCTAGGTGTCCAAGTAGTCCATATTAAAATATCTAAAATGCCTTACAACAGTGAACTGAGGGAGTAATACAAAAAATTTGAACCTTGCCAAAATTTCAGAAATTATTTAGGAACTATTCTAAAAATGAATTTGGACAATGTTTTAGCATATTTGAATTCCCTTTCAATCTAGATCGGGCAGACTCAGAAATGGGCCATGACCCGGGCTGGCCATGTATGTAGGCTTTGAGCTGCCTTTTACACAACTTTTCCCCCAAAATATTAAAGAGTGTTTAGTGCAGTTTTAGGCCTAAGAACCGGGCCAAAGCCCGGGCTGCCTTAGTCCGTAATTTCGAGGTAAAAGATTTTCGGTTCCCTCGGAAATTGCTGAGCTATTTTACTTTGCTGACGAAGGTGTGGCTGTTGGCTGTGGGTGGCAAGCATTGGTGGCATACATTAACATTGGATGCTATTACTTCATTGGTGTGCCCCTTGGAGTGCTCCTCGGCTTCAAATTTGACTATGGAATTAAGGTACTGTTAAGTTTCAAGCTAGGAGCACGATTTAACGCTGCTTTAATTCGAAGTTTCTGTCCACCAAGGTGACAGAATCATTGTTCATGTTTAGTTGACATATCTATTCGTAACTTTCAGTAATTTATCTTATGCATGTGTGATGAACTTATGATAGAGCTTGCATTTTCATCCAGGGATTGTGGGGAGGCATGATTGGAGGCACGCGTATCCAAACATTAATCCTATTGTGGATCACATTCAGAACTGATTGGAATAAGGAGGTGAGAGCAAGCCTAAGCGTTGATTGTCAGATTATCACGTTAACGACCGTTACGTACACTGGCAATTATTCCCGAATCTCACATGCCAAGCAGCATCTAAATTATGACACAACTCATAGTTTTAGGACAATCATTTCAACCCAAGTGAGCGCAGGCTTGTCTGATATCTCCGAGTTTTGCATAAAGACCTAAAGTGCATGCGTCTGTAATCATTTAGGTTAGGTTGTTTCGTTTATCATCCTATTTTTTCTTAATAAATTAACATGATCTCGTTAATGTTGTGTCCAAATGTAGGTCGACGAAGCAAGGAGAAGAGTAGACAAGTGGGACGACGCAAAGCAGCCTCTTCTCGCTAACGTGCAGTGATGATGCCAGGCGAAGATTGTGGTTTATGCTGCTGCGAGTTAGGCAGATTGATCCAGACACCAACTTATGTTTAGCGGCGTCTCTTCTTTTGTAGGAAATGTTCAGTATTATCTGATCTGCCACTGCTAACTGCAATTTGTTCAGTCTGTAACGCAATGAGCTCATACTCCTTCAAAATTCACATGGTACTCTGAATCTTCTTCTGAATTCTCTTCACATGAAACTACTATCTTGTTTTGTCATTTCTTGTTGCAAAAGTTAAGCACATACAGTAAATGGGTGGTGTTGCGCGCACGACGACAACCGACGCACCGGAGAGCCCGACTCTGTCGGTGGTGTTGCGCGCCTGGTACGCCTCGTACAGCCGGCCCTCCTCCTCGACGTGTTCCTGGTACTTGCTCCGCCATGTAATCCTCATCGGTACGCTCCGCCATGTCTCTTCGTCCTCCCGCAGCTCGCGTGCGGAGAGCACTCAGGGGTCGACGGGGCCCAAATCCGGCGGTTTGAGGCAGCCGTTGGGATGTTGAGGCACATCTACTCGCAGTCGTACGTGTACTCTGCTTCGCCGTTTGGTAGGACCATATGCAAATATTTTTGGTGGGTTTGGCGGTCGATAATCGTGGCCACCCACGTCCCCCATGCCCGCTGCCGCACGCCGAGGTACTTGCTCTGTGGTGCCGGCGGCCTTGGCAGGTTGGACAAGCGGCCACAGGAGGAGCCGCCGCCGCGCGAGTTGGTGCCAAAATAGAAGCCGCCGGAGTTGCTTCCACAATAGAAGCCGCCGGATCATCGCGGGAATAATAAGGATATGGCTTGAAAGAAATGCGAGGGTCTTAAAGAGGGTGGCATTGAGTGCGTCTGTAGTTCTAATGCGTGTAACTGACAAACTCACCCTACGGGACGCGGCCAGGTTAGGGGCAGGACAAGGGGAGTAGTAGCGTTAAATATGAGGCGGCCATGCATTGGCACATGTTGTAAAACCCTCTTTTCAAATCGTATCAATGCGATGACTGCAATCATTGGTTGCGGGTCCTTGAAAAATGAGCAACTTACCAGGACAGGAACCACGACGCAATCCAACAAACTAGAATATTTCTTTCTCAGTTATAGCTAATGTGGCAACTGGAAAAATCTCAGTTGCAATCTATGTGCAACTCCTAGATGAGCACGAATCATAACGTAATCCAACGGTCCGGAAGTCGATCTAGAATTAATTTAGTTCCCAGTCGACTGAGAATTAGCAAAATTAACAAAAGCATGCCATGGATCCTAATTAAAGAATGTAGTAATCCAGTAGTGACCTGTCTTTGCCCTGTAAAACGTTTCTTTTTAGCAAAAAAATTAAACTGAACAGTAAGTTACCTACTGCTTATATTGTTGTATCTTATGTTTATCAAAGTCTGTACATGGCTATACAAAAAAGGAGAGCTAGTACAAGGGTTTAGGCCATCTAAAAGCTAACTAAAAGCAAAGGTTAAAGTTACATGAAGGATTCACTCCAAGATTTAAAACCGCTATACTGTTTTCTGGTGGCCCTGTGAAACGGAAGCTTCAGCTCCTCCTTAAGCTTTCTTCTGCACCTGTAATGAGTTGGTAGAATTAATGTCCTTGAAAATGAAATCATTCCTAGTTGTCCAAACTAGTCATCAACCCGTGCATCCGCACGGGGTGCCCCATTATTGTTTGACGCTGTTTTTTGGTTATTCCCATGGTGAGAAGTGGTTATTTTTGCTGCGTGTATGGAATAGTAAGAAATGAAGAGTGACATTTTGTGTATATATGCAGGCTCCTTCAAAATTCCTGAGACTCGTGAAAGAAGTGATGAATAATGCATCTACATAGCAAGGTGCTTTATATGAAGATCATGTGACAACTTAAGCAAGAAAAAACGCATATGTTGAATATGCTTATTTCCTTTGTGGCATTAGTAAGAAATATAAGACTGTTTCATGGGCCATTTATCATGGATATTACGTATTCTTTTATGTGTCAACCATAGTTTTACATGTATACGTCGTTAGACCTTGTATTAATTAATTCAAACTGAAGTTAAATATAGATAGTTTTATGAAAGAATTATCCTCACATCTATTAATTCATATTATAGACGGTAACCTACATGGTTCTTGTCTAAAATGAAACCCATGCAAACTTTTTTCAAAACATACACCGATCTGGATGCCAAAACTATTACTGTTTTTGTAAGTATAACAGATAAGCAAGAAACATTTAAGAAGGTGTTGGCAATTATTTTTTCTATCATGAATGAAAAGGTGTGTGTTGTTTGCCATACCTAGGAAATATTAAATAATGGAAGCACAACATTTTTTCGGACAAACTTCTTCATCATGCATTGATCCATCACCATATATACACCTGATGCTTAATGGTGTGCTTGCCCTTGGCCTAGACAATACTCTTCTTCATGGAGTCAAAAGTCAATAATGTTCCAGATCTATTTCCTTTGAGATTCCAGATTTTCAGCCTTTTGATGATGAAGCGGCAACAATGTTGCATATCACTTTCCCTGACACTCATATTCAATAGATATCCTGATGTTGAAGTTTTGTGATCGGACAGTACAATAGAGAGTAGCTTGATTAGAATCGTTGGAGATGTCGACACGACGCAAAGTGTCTTCCAAAATGTTGGATCTATGTTTTCTCTTTTCTAGATGCACCTGAAAATTTCGAGTTAGTGTACTTGTAGTAGTAAAGTAAAAGATACATGCAAAGCATGCCTGCAAAGGCTCAAATGGCAGGGATGGCTAAAATCTAAAATGTCGATTTGTTCTGAGAAAATGCAACATACGCTTCTCTCCAAATATTTATTCTAATGCAAAAATAAAAACCGCAGAAAATCTAACCTTCACGATCATAGCCTTGAATTTGTAAATGTCGAGCTTCCTACATTGGTACACGTGCTATAGTTCCTTCAAGTAAGATTTCTTGGAGATTGAAACAACCGTAATGATTTGGATGGTGTAAACTAAAGTCAAGATAAATAGGATTTTGCGAACACAACAGTACAGTGAATATTTTGTTTGATAAAAACTGTGATAATATACTGTTCTTTGGAGATGTCGGAACGACCCCTATATGATACATGTTTTCGCTTTTCTCAAGATTCAGCATGAAAATTTATATAGAAAAAATGGATGGAAAGATTACAAATGGAATTAGGGGATGATATACTGTGTAAAATGAACTCATCAACTTGTTCTGAGAAAGTGTCACCTAAGCTTTCTCTGAAAAAAAAATCCAATTCACCAATAAAACTGATGGAAACTCAAAATTGGAATTCAAATATGGTCAATTTTTTTATTGAGACTGAAACAACCTTAATAATTTGGATGCTGCAAATTTATGTCTAGATAAATTGGCTGCTGTGAATAGAATAGCACAACAGAATCAGGAGTACGGCTATAAAATATTTTTTGTTGAAGATGTCCGGCCCGCGACATCTATTGTCTTCCCAAGTATTTGATATGCGTGTTAACTTATCAGGATTGAAGACTTGATTTTATAAGTTGTCCACGTACATTAGTATAGTAAAAGATATATGTTCAAAACATCGCTGGAAAACAGGAAAATTTAAATGGCATTACCGAAATGGCTATACTACAAACTTTGAAGCACCCATGTGTGTTCTAAGAAAGTTATGAGCAACCTTTTATGCTAATATAGAAGTTATGGAAAAGCTAATCTTAAATATAGGCTGAACTTGTAACCGTTGGGCTCCTCCTCTCATCTGCTTACGTCCCTGGTCCATACGGTGCTTACAGTAATACACGTGTGCTATAATTCATCAAGGAAGTTTTCTTTGAGACTGCAACCGTCAAAATAATTTGGGCACTACAGAGTGTCAAGAGAAATTGATGCTGCAAATGCAATAGAACAACACATATTTTCCTTGATAGAGACTGTTATATTATAATAATTTAACATGGGTGCAAAATAAGATTAGCCGAGATGCACAAAAGTGTATCAGAGAAATTAGTTATCGGAAGGAGCTATCAGGAAATTACCTGTAAAAGAATGGTATATAACTTCAGCACACTGCAGATCACGCCCTAATTAAATCTTATGAGGTGACCAGCAAGTAGGTACTAAGCTTAGTGAAGAGTATATGCCCCCGTGGGGATAAAAAACCAAGCCTCCAGCATGCTTGCATGCATTGGTGTGCAAAAAATCACCCGGAGATGAGGCACCATGAATATATGCAATTGATTCGTCAGATCGAAGTTTAAGTGGAAACACCTGGTCACGCGCGACAATCAACATATTGAGCGGTGTATAGAGCTGATTAGGAAAAAAAAAATGAGTGCACTGCATACCTTGATACTGACAGGATTATTTGCAGATCGATCCAGCAATCTTGGCCGCTACGGCCACATGGCCTGGAAGATTTTTTTTTTTTTTGCGAGCAAAGAACCTGGCATTATCCTGAGGAAAAACAAAATTACAGCTTAGCCCTTCTGCAGCGTTGACCACGGCTTCGACGCACCGGAGCTGTCGGTGACGCGCTGCCGCCGCTGCCTCCCTTGAATCCTTGGATCGGAGGCAGTCCCCAGGCGGACGGGAAGTCGCCAAGCACCGGTCGAAACCTACCCCAGCGGTCGTCGTCGTCGTTGCTCCGAATCGCACCAGGATCTTGCAGTAGATCTTCGGTTGCTGGCTCCGCCGTCCACGGAGCCAAGCTTGGGGAAGCCGTCCACGGGACCTCCGTGGAGATGCGAGGACGACGATGGCGGTAGATCAACGGCGGAGCTCCACAGAACACCATCGCCGGAGAGGAGATCCACCACCTGCAAACCACGGCCGCCGCGCCTCCGCCTCCAAAACGCCGGCTGCTCGAGTCCTAAGAGCTCCTACACTATGTACACGACACGAGACGGGGATCCCCCGGCCTCCCGCCGCCGAAGCGGCCGGCGGAGGCCGAGAGATCCCCAGAATCAGCGCCGGCGAGGTGGAGTTCTCGGGGGGATTCACAAATCGCCTTCCTTTTACTGTAGACGGGGAATGAGAGCGTCCAAGGTGGCTAAAGCCTGTCACATGGCCTGGAAGATGATGGCGCCCTTTCCCATGCATCTTGCGCTGGTGTTAGCCGAGCAATTGGCGGATTCTCTGAACATAGCCTGGCGGCCGGACGTGTCGCCTCCCGCGAGATCGCACAGAATTGCAAATTACCGTGCCCTAACGAATCGACAGGAAAATAGGAGTCGTGCTGCATACCATCAGCTCGTCGTGGGAAAGGCTGAGAATCGAGCGCGCGGATTTCATCAACGGCTCAAGATAAATCATCGGTTAATTGGATGGACGAAATTCTTTAACCTCCAGGATTAACGTGGAGTCTCCTATGGTGCCTCCAATTAGTAAATATAAGATAGCCCACGCCATAAGAATAATAATTTCCACAAAAAATGGCCGACGAATTTGCTGCTTCAAGCTTTTAGCAAATTGCCTCATGCCTGATTAGAGTAGGAAGCTCTCAGGAGGGCAGGAGACAACAACCGAAAAGACAAGTGATTAGTTCATAACCTTGTCCCATATGTCGATCCCTGCGAAGCCAGGATCCAAGACAAAGTTAGCAGTAACTAGTCCATCAAGGCAGTGCTATCAGCAACCAATATTTCTTTTCCGACCAGATCAAACGGTCACACCAATGCTCCTTGTTTTCCTTTCCGGCAACCCGGCTATTCCGATGCACTAACCGTCAGATTTAGAAAGCCGGCAATTCAGGTTGGCACGTTAAGCTGGTATCAGCATTCCTGACAAAATCACACTACTATTAAGAATCATGAACTTGATTGCGCACAATTTTATCAAAAAAGTGCTTAATTCCATTCATAAACAAATATTCCACGAACTCCGGGCCTGCTTAAATTAACTCAAAAGTATTAGAGTGCCCCCTCCGCCGGTTCTTCACTGACCACACAGGTTGGAGGAGTCAGAAGCTAGCTGACCTCTGCGGATGCTAAAGAACTTTTTCTAAATTGAAGTGATGTACTTGGTGCCGGCTTTGCCTAGGTCCGGATCCGATTGCCTACTTATTTATCTCTTCTTCCCCTACTGACCTACCATCTCTCTATGAATCAGTTGACTTGCATCTGATTAAAAGAATGCTTACCATTGAGAAGACGAATTTGGGTATTGATATTTCGACATAATTACTTCCTCCGATCCGTTATAAGAGTCGTAGGAATACACACTAGCTAGTACAAATGCATGCATGTCTGGCGAATCTTATTTCGGATAGGAGGGAGTAAAACTATAGTCCCGATTTTCGGCACAATGAAGCACACTAACATGATTTCATTACACAAAATACAAAATACAACAAAATGCCAAAAAATGTGGCCAAGAAACTGTCAAGCAATGGCTAAAAGCACCCGCGGATCAAGCTAGCATCCACTTGCGTCGACGTTGTTGCCGGATCTCTTTTAAACCCTGACAAAATGATCGTAAATGAAACCGACAAAAGGTGCAATGCTCTAAAACCATGACACAACACAACCTCGCGGCCAGAATCCAACCAATGTGTCCAGGATGTGACCCCGGCCCATCCAAAAATCCGAACACCCCATGCCATATCAGAATGAAATACAAATCACTGAGATGAGGTTTCCAAATGTTGTTGACAGCCATTCATACCTCACCATGAGGCCATAAGTGCACACCTCCTCCGCTGGTCCATCCATCACGGAATGAAACCACGTGCCACACATATTCCATCTATTATAAAAACTAAGGCGTACAAATTTAATCAAAACCCAGGGATTCTAAGTTTGGCCAATTTTATCGAATCAGTACCAACAGGTAGCATGTAGCAATGTGTTGGACTAAGGAGGCTGGGGTCCACAACCACCCACATGTCGACTGGAAGAATTACACATCAAGGAGAATCCGCAATGCCACAATCGCCAACGAACTTCACCATCATCACCGGACACTAACCACCCATAATCAAAACGATCATGGCTGCAAGTTTGTCATAGGCCCCCGTTGCTTTAGCTCCTCAACCAGATAGATTTGCCCCCTACAATACGCCGACGATACAATTCTTTTTATGGAACATGATATGGAGAAGGCAAGAAACCTGAAATTAATATTATCAGCGTTCGAGCAACTTTCCGGTCTAAAAATCAATTTCCATAAAAGTGAAGTGTTTTGTTTTGGCGACGCCCAAGAGGAGGCTACCCAATATGCCGAATTATTCGGCTGTGGGCTTGGCCAGTTTCCAATTAACTATCTCGGCATCCCAATTCATTTTAGGAGGCTAACGATAGCTCAATGGAAACATGTTGAAGAAAGACTACAAAAAAGGCTAAGTAGCTGGAAAGGAAAATTATTATCCTTAGGGGGAAGATTGGTCCTCATAAATTCAGTCCTAACTAATATGGTACTGTATATGATATCTTTCTTTCAATTACCAAAGGGAGTCTTGCATCGATTGGATTACCTTCGATCCAGATTCTTTTGGCAAGGGGATAGTGAAAAAAAGAAGTACCGGCTGGCTAAATGGGATGTAGTGTGCCGCCCTAAGGACCTTGGTGGTCTTGGTATTCATGATCTCCAGGTCAAGAATAGAGCTCTTCTTGGTAAGTGGTTGTTTAAGTTACTGACGAAAGAGGGGGTGTGCCAAACCCTCCTTAGGAAGAAATACTTAGGCTCAAGTGCGTTATCACAGGTTTCTTGGAAATCTGGTGATTCCCATTTTTTGGCGGGCCTAATGGCGACGAAGAAATTCTTTTTCCCATATGGCTCTTTTTCCATTAAGGATGGGTCAGAGATAAGGTTCTGGGAGGATACATGGTTGGGTACTACCCCACTCCGAGAACAATATCCGGCGTTATATGGTATTGTCCAAGGATGTCACAAGAGCGATAGGCTTGCTCAGGTATTGGTTGATAATCATCCCACTGTGACGTTCCGTAGAGATCTTGTTGGACCCAGGCTGGCATCTTGGCATGAGTTGCTCCAGCGACTTGCTACTGTCAATTTGACTCAAGGGTCTGATGAGTTTCGATGGAATTTACGCAATTGCGGTAAATTCTCAGTGGACTCCATGTATACAGCACTCATTCAGCCGGAGGTGCCAGTAGATAATAATAAGAAAATCTGGAAGATGAAAATTCCACTTAAAACAAAGTTTTTGCGTGGTATCTTCGTCGAGGAGTAATTCTTACAAAAGACAACCTTGCAAAACGCAATTGGCATGGGACTAAACAGTGTGTCTTCTGTCATAAAGATGAGACAATCAAACACCTGTTCTTCGAGTGCAAATTTGCTAGTTCTATATGGTCCATCACCCAGATAGGTTCTACTATTTACCCACCTACAAGCATTGCCAATATTTTTGGCAATTGGCTGAATGGAGTGGATAATAGGTTCAAACAACTTATTAGGGTGGCAGCGCTTGCCGTAATATGGTCACTTTGGCTATGTAGAAATGACAGGGTTTTTAACGATAAAAATTGTTCTCTTATGCAGGTTATCTACAGGACTACTGCTACACTCCGTTCGTGGTCTCAGTTGCAACGTGTGGGGCATCGAGACCTGTTTATGGAGGTGTGTTCAAGACTGAAGGATACGGCGAGAGACTTTTTATCCCTACATGGATGGCAGCATAATTTGCGGATCGGCCCTCCTCCACCATAGGCGTTTTTACAATTTCTCATATTGATATGTAATTCGCCTATTTTATTTTTATTTTTCATACTTCGGACATGGTTCGGCTGTGTGCATCCTTGTTATGCAGAGGCTGGGTGTAATGCTTAAACATCTTAAGTAATAAAGACTCCCTTTATCTAAAAAGATAGATTTGCCCCAACTGTGAATCCCCCTTCAATTTGTTGTCGTCTCTGCAGCTGACAAAGTCAATAAGGGATCACTGCCAGCCCTAGGAAGAAAATGAAAAGGAATTTTTCTTATAAATGTTGCCATATGGTTATTTTTTCCTAAAAAAAGCGTTCTGGTTGTGTTGTGTTTCAAATTTCATCTTTTTGCAGGTCCTGTGAAAGTGCATAATTCTCCATCAACCGGAAGTCGCACAGATAGTTGTTATACCTTCATTTTTATATTTAAACATGCCAAAACGGAACCATGAGTTTGCAATACTGGCATTTGGTCCTTCCATCTCCTTCATATAAGGAAACACCATTCCATGTCATCCTTTCTTTCTTCCTTGTCAAGTTTTTTCGGATACGGAAGAACCCCGGCCTTTGCATCGACTGATGCACATAACCATATTTATTGCCAAGTTTTCATAGCGAGTGTGACGTGAAAATTACGAGTACATAGCTCAACTAAGTGCAGAAGAGGTTACATAGAGTACTTATGCAGCACAAGTCCTATTGCTCGAGTGTCATCCATGTTGGTCGAACATACCTCAAACTACCGTATCCAAGAGTGTGCAGCAATTCAACAGAATCCCCCACACAATAGAGAAAATACCACAAACGGATTAAGTGGGTAGCCTAGTGAAATAACCTTGAAAAACACGGCAAACATTGACCTTATTAAGACAACATCATTACAACAGTTCCACATAGCCCAACAAAAAAGCACATACCCGACCCATATCTGAACCTAACCCTGGTCAACCAGTTCTTGAACAAGTTCGTTATATTAATTGGCAAAGGTAAGTTAAAAGCCATGGGAACTATCTACCATAAAAGTTGATCAAGATGGCATGATATAAATAGATGTTGAAATGTTTTCTTCTCATAACAAAAACAACATTTTTTTGCTCCCATTCCAGTTATGATTTGCAATATTATCCTTCATAATTAAAAGCACCCTTGTACTCCCTCCGTTCCATAATATAAGACGTTTTAGCTCTCACATATATTATCTAAATGCTTGCTACAATGAGTGAATATGCACACTAAACCATGTTTACATACATCTACATATATGTGAACATGCACACATGCTAAAACGTCATATATTGTGGAACGGAGAGAGTATAACGGAACCATACAAACATTTATATTTTTGTGGAACTTTAATTCCATTTAATTTTCCATAGAAACGTTACCATTCATTACGTCTGCATACGTTGATGTTACCGAACATACGCCAAAATTATGTGACTTCAATTTGAGTACATTTGTCTCTTGCAATAAATTGGCCTACATCGATCATTGGACTACATGTAACCAAAGATGTTTATTTATCCCTAGTTAAGATGTGTCTGGAACTAATATTAAAAAATATTTCAAATATAACCCTTGCAATATAAGCTTCTATGGATAAATCAGAAACAAAGGCTTATCTCCTAGCCAGGTATCTCTCACATGTGAGTATCAACTCTTTTTTTTTAGAATACACCCTGGAAGGTGTATCTATATTGAAGAAGTGATGCCAAGTGGCATTTTACAACTCATCCATGACGGTTTTAACGCTGCAACAGAGGGGTGCCAGCTCCCCAACGCTAAAGCCTACTCTCCCTCCTGCCACCTCTCCGGCAATGGCGATTGAAAAACCGAATGCCTGCTAATCACCCTGATTCCGCCTCGGAGCGGATCAAACCGTTAAACACCAGTTGGGATGGTCGTGCGTTGTTGAACAATATGGCGTTCATATGACGCCACAGGAGTATCAACTCTATACCCTACCGAAAATTACCTCCTATTATAAATCTCATCTTTAGCTAATGAGACAAAGATTACCCCTATTAGAAATCTCATCTTTAGCTCATGAGACATTTCCGAAATGGATGATCCACAAATCTCCTCTTTAGCGCATGAGATATTTCCGAAAAGGACTATCCACAAATCTCGTTTAGTGGGGACCGCATTCATAAGCACAAAACGAGTTCCATAAGAGAGAAATTTGCCTTTTAGTTGCTTAACTTTTTCTTGAATCGGTCATCCACTCCTTCAACTCTTTGTCTCGAAGCTTGTGGTAACGGATGGTGATACGAAGATACCAAGGTAGAGACTCAGCTTCGCAGCCAAATGTCAAGAATGTGCGGTTTGTAACTTACATTTGCTATAGAGAAAAACGCAGGTTTAGTACATAAACATGCCGAGAATGTGTGGTTTGGTCACAAAATTGCAGTCACTAAGGTGCCACACCCGAGCGTTTTGGCCACTCTGTGACGGCGGCCGTTAGTTTGTTTCGCCTGGTAAATTAGTGACTCGCTTTTCACGTTCCGCAACTTCCTAACTAAAATGCACATTCTGTGTCTTTCTCTTTGCTATATTAGTGGTGTCATGTCGACCTCCCGGGGCCTGCATTTTCTTTGGCTGTTTCATGAGCTTGTAACTAATACTCTGGTGATCTCATCAATAATGCCATTGAAAATGTCAGGCCGGAGGTAGAACCAGCCTGCCTGTCCAGCTGCCCGCCTGAGGCCTGCACCGTGCGTCGCCTGCCTATAAAACACAAGAGAGGCGCACACGTCCCAGGCCAGCTTCCAACAAATACAGCTGCAAGAAGAAAGCTCAAAATCGTACCAGCATCACCACAAAAATCCTCTCATCAACCTCGCACGATGCTGCTAGTGAGAGCTGTGCCGATGGGCTACGCGAAGGTGGACAAGATGGACGCCGACGAGGCGCGGCACTTGAAGGCGCAGTTCCTGATCCAGAAGGCCCTCGAGAAGAATGGGCCGACGAGGCGGCCGGCAGCGGCGGCGGCGGCGGCATTTGCGAGGGGCGGCGGGTGCAGGGTCGTCAGGCCGGCGAGGATCGGCGTCCGGCTCAAGAGGCTCAGGATCGCCGTCCGGAGCTTCAAGCTGCGCGTCTGCCGGAGCGTGCTCAAGCACCTCAGGAACCTCAGGAAGTTGGGGTCTTCTCGCTCTTGAATCTTTCGATCTCTTCCTTCTTAAAGAGTTCTCGAGGAAACTCTGCGCAATGACTAACAACAGCATATGCGCTTGGTTGGTTTCCCGTAAGATTTGCGTGCGTGTGTGTGGAATTGTGGATGTATAGTATAGTATGTAAAATTCTGCGCATATCAGCAATGCTTGCTCCCCTGTTTCAGGCTTATGTTCATGCCTTCCTTTTTCTCTGGAATTCGTTCCTGCCTTGTTAGTCACTGACAGTTAATGGAAATTGTCGGTTTTGTATGTGCAATCATGGTTAATTTGGTCCATCTATGTTGATCGAGATATTAAAATCGTTGCTCGGCCGATGAGTTCTGGCTTCTGAATCGTGTGTTCCGGAAATAAGTTCTGAATATTGCTTCTTTGTTTGTTCTCAGCAGATCTCTTGACCCAACGGCTACGGAAATTGATCACAGTTAGCTTACCTACTACCTACTGGATCGGACATGTGTTTTGTGGTAGCAGGGCAACACGAAAAGAGAGTGATGAAGCAAAGCAACAGAAAAATAGTATGGATTGTTAATAGTTTATTTACGAGAAAGTAGAATCGGAATTGGGGTCTAACTCATGCTGCGATTTGCCCTTAGTCGAGAGCTACTTCTGCAGCAGAACAGGCGTCCCCATCCAAGAAAGTTTTGTAAAAGAAACGTCGGGACACAATGGTTTAAAAGTCATACTAACAAATCATGATTGCAGAACAAACGAAAGGTTGTTTGTTTGTATTTAAACTGCAAAAAATTTGTTCTCGTACCCGGCACTTGCATTGAAATTTTGCAGGTTTACACGACTTTCTGTACCGCACACTTGCATGATGTTAACCGGTTCCATCAAGAACGAAAGAAACGCAGAAGGTGTGTTGAAGAGTTTAAACCTTCGAAGGCTGAATGGATTTAAAAGCTTGACTTCAAGAAATAAAATGTTTCAGGGACGGTACCCTAACCGCATCAAGTGCAGAAGGAAAATGGACTAATAATAGACACGATACCACAAACCATCATAAAGCCGAGTTGAATACAATGTTGACATATGGCATCAAGGTGTCAATATTGTTCACAGGCTTGTCATCCTCACGCTGAATTTATCAAATGTCAGGTGACATCAGAGGCGTCTTCCAGGATTAAACAAAAATGATCATCTACTTATAATCTGACACCAAAGGTCAACATTATTGTAAATAACAACATAAGAAATTCTTGCAGAAAAAACAAGGATTTGAAATTGCTTCTCAAAGCAAAGAACTTCCTTTCTTTCATGCATTATTGCTAGTACTTTTTCAGGGAGAAAGCGGCAAGGTTCCCATAGACAAAACAATCATAACTTGGACTGCATGATTGTGGGGGGCATAGACAATGTACTCTGTATGTGCTTAGGTGCAGCAGATCAGATGCCATCACTCCCTTCAGCATGACACTCGAGTGGCACGTTTTTTGTTTATTTTCCTTTTAATATTTTCCATGTGCATTTTTTGATCTCTCAATTAACTCTTACCATTATGTCGTTGCAAAGTCCGGATACATCTAATATCATCTTAATATTAACATATTATCTTTTAAAAAAAGGTGAAGCCAATGTGGTGCTTGGCTTAAATTTTTCTTCCTTTTTTTTGAATCCTGCATCGGTGCCTCTGGAAGTTATGTCAAGAACTAAGATCATCTTAGCAACTTATGAATAGTTCATCATATGCACGCATCATGGATTCTATAATCTTTGTTGCTACTGGGTAGGATCGAGTCTTTGAGACTCAATTTCCAATAACTCCGAATCTTGTATGTTTCAAGACACTATAGTCTATAATAATAGGTTTGGGACCCAAATTGTGCTGAATAGCAACACCATCTGGTAATCGGAAACACCAAGTCAGACACCATGGCCAGTACAGGTTGAAAACAGAGAGTCGACGTACGTGTTCAGCAACAAACCATCATGATTAGGGGCTAATTATCCATATTGGAAAAGAACGGTAGTGTATATGATCAGCGAAGACGAAAAGTTATCAGTAGGGATTTTTGGCTCTCCCTTTATTTAACAAAAATTCAAAAATTGTATTTAGAAGTTTAAAAATCTGGAAAAAATATGTAGATGTACTCAATGATGTATCCTACGAACGTGCTACATCTGACATTTTTTTTTGTTCTACACATAAGTGAAAACAATATGGATCCGAATATAGTGAACAGTGCATGTTTTAAAAACTACAAAATTCATAAGATTTGTCATTTTTTGTAACCTAGAGTTGAACAATTTACCGTTGTGATTTTGCATATTTGTAGGATACATCATTAACTACATCTAGCAATATTTTCATATTTTTTTAAAACTTATAAATATGATTTCTGATTTTAATAAAGAAAACACTGGAACTCGGAAGTCAAAAGGAATTTTCGTGTAAGAGTGATTTGGTATTTTTTCCAGAAAAAAAAAATAGAGAAGTGGGAAAGTTTTGAAAGCTGCCGTGAACGTGCACCGAACTGAAGAACAACACATGGAGCTGAATATTGACAAATGGCACCTAGGTTGTCCAAGTTTATTCACATGCTTGTCACTCTCATGCGGCAAAGCTCTACCTTTTATCTTAGGAAAAACACTCTCTTGCGGCAGAACCGGCCGGATCGTGTTGTGACATCGGAGGCCTCCAGAAACAAAACAAAAAACCACATGATCAACTAAATAAAACAGGAAGAAATGTAGTGACATTTAAAACAAGCTAATCCACACACTATGTTTCATGTTGCATGATTGTACAGCATGCTGAGGACCGATGAGGATGCTGGGTAATCCCAATGAGTGGTAGCATGCATGATGCATATCGCCGCGGTGGAAGCGTGCTGATTGGTACAACTTGGTCAATTATATGCCACGTTTGGGCATCATTTCAGCATTTGTTTTTCATCATAGAGGCCTTTTTCGGTTTCATTAACAAAACTTAAAGAGTTTTGCTACAATGTTTATAAACTCACATCATCAAATCGAACTGTAGATGCTCATAGTATGGGAAATCAAAAGAACTGAAAATAACAGTGAAATTGATCTGACGACAATGTTCAACACCCTTCTCTAGCCTAATCAGAGGCCAAACACAAACTTTTCACACAAAGTGATGAAGTTAGGACTTCTAGGGTTGCCCGATCTTCACGGATTGACGGCGGGAGTGGACGAACGCACGCAAGAAACACGAGGAACACGAAGAACACCAAGAATACAAGAACCGTTTCCCTTACCGGTCGGTCCAACCGGCCCAATAGAATCCACACGAGGGTGGGAGATCGGCAAGTAGATACAAGAAGGGATCTTGGATGGTTGTTTCTCCAACGGTCAACCAAACCGCTCCAATAAAGTCACCCGAGGATGAAAGATTGGCAAGTAGTCAAACTACAAGTAGAGGTTTTGAATCCACTAGAGGGATCTTCTCCACAAGGGGAGGAACCATCTCCACAAGGGGAGAAAGGAGACCATCTTGAGGTGAAGGAGCACAGCTCTACTCTAATCTCAAAACATAGTCTGCCCCTAACCCTAGGCAGCCAAGGGGGTATTTATAGTCTAGACCCAAAGGGGGTAGGTGGGAGAGGGATACAAGAGAATATTCCCTGATGGTTCCCGCAGCAGCGTTAGTACTGCTAGGACCAGCGGTAGTACCGCTGGTGCGGGCCTGAGCCGCTGTCGCTTCCGCACCGGCGGTAGTTCCGCTGGTAGGAGCGGTAGTACCGCCTCGGCGGTAGTACCGGTGCCACTGCCGGTGCCGGTGCCGCACATGGCACCCGAAGGGTGGTTCTGGCGGTAGTGGCGGCGGTAGTGCCGTGCTGGCGGTAGTACCGCCGTTGGGGCCGGTAGTACCGCCCCTGACTCTGCTTGCTCTCTTCCTTCTCCTCTTCCAAGCCACCGTCTTGGCGTCCTCCATTCCTCTTGCACCTTGGTCATCCTCTCGTGTATCCGTAATCGTCGTGACACTCCTAGTATCAACAAGACATAGAAGATGACGTAGCATACCATCCAAAAGGGTGGGAAATGAGTTCTCGTAGAGGAATGAGGTCACCTTTGAAATCCATGGTGACTTGTGGTATGTTGGAGTGCTTGACATGGTGATGGGCCAAGGTTGGGCTACATCACAAAGCTTATCCACTGACAACGATTCGACATGTTGGCGCCCAAACTCTTGCTGTGTTGAAGATGTCCGTGATCACCATCTTCAAAAATCTTAGTTCCTTGTCGCAGCACCTCTCGTACTTTTGGTTTCTGCAATTCACCTCAATAATCAATCTAGTGACAAATCAAATAGATAATATCAAAAGGTCCATTAGTCATGACATTATCAAAGCGGGCTTTATTTCTTGTCTTCCAAATAGATCAAAATACCCGTTTCAAAAAAAACAGACCAAAATATAGCAGACAAGCAAATTTTAACCTCCACATTCTTATGACATTTGAAATTGAGTACTGATGTTTACGCACGCTTCTATTCCTGTAGACAGTGTTGGGCCTCCAAGAGCAGAGGTTTGTAGAACAGTAGCAAGTTTCCCTTAAGTGAATCACCCAAGGTTTATCGAACTCAGGGAGGTAGAGGTCAAAGATATTCCTCTCAAGCAACCCTGCAATTAAGATACAAGAAGTCTCTTGTGTCCCCAACACACCCAATACACTTGTCAGATGTATAGGTGCACTAGTTCGGCGAAGAGATAGTGAAATACAAGTGATAGGGATGATTATAAGTAGTAACTGCAATCTGAAATAAAGATGGCAGCAAGCAAACATGTAGCAGAACTTGTTGTAAACGATGTTTCAATGCTTAGAAACAAGGCCTAGGGATCATACTTTCACTAGTGGACACTCTCAACAATGATCTCATAACTGAA
Organism: Poa pratensis; assembly: GCA_947311845.1. Classification (NCBI taxonomy): domain Eukaryota; kingdom Viridiplantae; phylum Streptophyta; class Magnoliopsida; order Poales; family Poaceae; genus Poa; species Poa pratensis. Next base: position 104,393,781 of record CAMZMU010000063.1, read on the forward strand.
TAAGTAAAAGCTACTCTTAAACACTCTCTTGTTGGATAACAAACACCATTCATTGTGTAGGGCTGCAAAAGCACACCTCAAGCCGGAGTAAACAAGCGCCACAACGTCATAAAGGAATCACACACGGTGCACACACTGTCACCTTTACACCATGGAGAGTACCGGAGTTCATATTAAAGTAACCTATAGAGTGCATAATAGATAAAGAGTAACATCTACTTATTCAACTAGATTACAAAGCTCATGATCACATAAAGATCACACCATGGGAGAGAGAGATGAACCACATAGCTACCGGTAGAGCCCTCAGCCTCGGGGGAGAACTACTCCCTCCTCATCATGGGAGTCAGCAGCGGCGATGAAGATGGCGGTGGTGTCGATGGAGATGACTCCGGGGGCAATTCCCCGTCCCGGCGGCGTGCCGGAACAGAGATTCTGTCCCCCGAAACTTGTCGTCGATGGCGGCGGCGCTGCGGAACTCTTCGTGGAATATGGCTTGGTATTTTAGGGTTTTCGCGTCTGAGGCAATATAGGCGAAGGGGCGATGTCGGCGGACCTCCGAGGGGCCCAAACCATCAGGCGGCGCGGCGGGCCCCCCTGCCGCGCCGGCCTGTGGTTTGGCCACCTCGTGGCGAGTCTTCGTCTCTCCTTCGGACTCCGTGTACGTGTTGGAAAAATAGGGACGTGGCCTTTTGTTTCGTGCAATTCCGAGAATATTTCCAGAAGTAACTTTCTGAAACCAAAAACAGCAGAAAACAGGGAACTGGCACTGTGGCATCTTGTTAATAGGTTAGTCCCAGAAAATGCATAAAAGTGATATGAAGTGTATATAAAACATGTAGCAAATGGTATAATATAAGCATGGAACAACAGAAATTATGGATACGTTGGAGACGTATCAAGCATCCCCAAGCTTAGTTCTACTCGTCCTCGAGTAGGTAAAACGATAACAACAAATAATTTCTGAGGAGACATGCTTTCACACAATCTTGATCATAATATTGTAAGACATGTAAGCTGTGATCAAATCATTCAAGGCAAATGTATATAGTTGATATCAAAAGACAAAGCAAGAGTCAAACAAGCTAAAAGTTTTCATGAACTATTGCTTCAAAGACATGAAACCATACAAGGTTCATTAAAGATGATTTAAGTATCCAGCATAGGAGTTCTATCCTTCAAACCAAGCATCAAGTAAATTTTCATAACATAGAAGGATTCAGCCAAGTAAACATAAACATGAACGTCATGAATCAACTGTTTCGAAGTCTACTCAACCGGTGAGCGCAAGCATTTGGTATTGGCACCATGATGTTATGGCAAAGAGAACATTAATGGGGGTTTGGAAGGCCAAAGGAAGAAAGTCTCACAAAGCTATAAGTGATCATTAGACAAGAGGAAGTCTTATGATCGAAGCTATGTAAGGAGTAGTGATTGCCATGCAACGGATGCACATAGAGCTATATGTGTATGAAAGCTCTCTAATGGAACTAGTGGGGGTGCATCCAACTTGGTTGCTCATGAAGACCTAGAGCACTTTTGAGGAGCTCATCATTGGAATATACAACCCAAGTTCTATAGTGTAAATTCCCCACATAGTTATACAAGTAGAACATGAAAACTCTCTCACATGGAGTATAGGTGCTAAACATGAGCACAAGTGTGGATAAAGGATAGTAATGTTGCCCCCTTTTTCTTTATTCTTCTTTTTTTTCCTTTTTTCTATTTTTTTTCTTTTTCTGTTTCTCTTTTCGATGGCTCAATGGCTCTTTTCACATTCAGGGGCAACACCTAATATGACAACACACTTTTTGGTACATAACTCATAACGAACTAGACATGATGTATGAAACTGTATGCCTCTGCCAGTGTAGCAGGATATGCAATGATCTAGCGTAACATGGGTAAACCACACATCAGCTGTATAGAATCATGCAAAGCAATATGTAGTGATGAATGACAACAAGTCATGTAATGTAAGATGGATGTTGCATGGCAATATATCTCGGAACAGCTATGGAAATGCTGTGGTAGGTAGGTATGGTGGCTGTTTTGAGGAAGATGTATGGGCTTATGTGTAGGAGAACAAGAGGAAGTTCTCCCACGGGGTTGGATGTACTGGCGAAGTATGCACAACTCTCAATGTGAGCAGAAGGCAATGCACACACCGAAGAGGCTAGCAAAATATGGATGGTGGAAGTGCCAAAAACCGTAGCTTAACATTAGTCAAAAAGAACTCACAAGCTTATTGCAAACAACTAGCAGGTTCAACATTAAGAGCATGATTAAAATTCACTCCAAGAAGGGCCGTTCACGGCGGTACAAGTACCCCGTTAGATCCCTCGACCTTCAGCACAACTTAGTTACTACGATGAACTTTCAGACATGGAAAGCTATCAAATCCAACTACACCTTCAACAATTTTAGTATAGTTTGTAGTACGGTACAAGCTCAAAGACAACAATCCACTAATGTTTTAACTTAATTAACCAGCAAGCTTTACCATCTAAATATCTCAAAACATTTGCAAAGAATCAAGTTATCAAAGTTTCAATGATCTACAAGACTATGCAAGTTTTCATCATACCACTACCACATGTAGCATTTTCTTTTTCCAAGCAAACACCAATCAACTTATTTAAACATAAACTCTCCAAATGATAATATAATGCAGCAAGAGAGTGTTTATAAACACGTGCTAACAGCTCGAAGAGATGCATGAAAAACAGGAGCTAAAAGCACTGCAGTAGCTAGTTAAGAATACTCAACAAATATAAGTGAAGAACATGAGTATTCACATGAAAAAGCGGAGCGTGTCTCTCTCCCACACAAGGATTGCTAGGATCCGAATTTATTCAAACAAAAACAAAAATAAAAGCACACAGACGCTCCAAGTAAAGCGCATAAGATGTGAAAGAATTAAAATATAGTTTCACTAGAGATGACCTGATAAGTTGTTGATGAAGAAGGGGATGCCTTGGGCATCCCCAAGCTTAGACGCTTGAGTCTTCTTGAATATGGTGGGATGAACCACGGGGGCATCCCCAAGCTTAGGCTTTTCACTCTTCTTGATCATATAATATCACCCTTCTCTTGATCCTTGAAAACTTCCTTCACACCAAACTCAAGACAGTTCTCATTAGAGGGTTAGTGCATAAACAAAAATTCTCATATTCTGTAATGAACAATCATTCCAAAGCTTCTGGACATTAGCTACAGCCACCAATGCTTTGTGGAGCAAAGAAATCCACACAAACATCGTAAAAGAGCGAATGCAAAACAAAAGGCAGAATCTGTCAAAAACAGAACAGTCTGAAGACGAATTTTTTCGAGGCACTTAAGTTGCTCAGATGGAACAGGTCCAGTTTAATGAAAGTTGCGTACATATCTGAGGAAGATGCGTGATTTTTTACAGAATTTTTCGATTTTCTCAGGGAGAAAAGCTCAAATTCGTGACAGCTAAAAATCTGTTCTGCGCAGAAATCCAAATCTTGCATCAACTTTCAATAAAAGACTTTACTTGGCACAACAATGCAATAAAATAAAGATACAAAGGAGTTGCTACAGAAGTAACAAGCTCCTTGACTCAAAAAAGAAAATAACAGAAAATAAAAACAATGGGTTGTCTCCCATAAGCGCTTTTCTTTAAAGCCTTTTAGCTAGGCATGAAATTTTGATAATGCTCTCATATGTATAAGAGTTGAATATAAGAGAGCATCAAAAAGCAAATACCAAACACATTTAAGTCTAACCCACTTCCTATGCAAAGGAATCTTGTAAGAAAACAAATTATTGATGCATGAAGCTACTAGCATAGAAAGACAAAACAAGTGCAACTTCAAAAATTTCAACAAAAGAGAGAGACTTGATATTATTGAGATATATGAATCCATGTCTCCCTCTCTCATAAAAACTTTCAGTAGCATCATTGATAAAATCCACAATATAACCATCACATGAAACATTCTTACCATGATCCATATGCACAAAAGTATCTATTTTCCACACAAGAAAAGTTCTTCTCATTAATAACAATGGGGCAGGATCATCATAAAGAACTCTAACATGATAGACAAGTTGTATATTAAAGGGATGGTTTTGGGTAATCTCTCCATAACTATGACAAGTTTCATGAGGATGACTGTAATTATAACCTATGTCATAGTATTCTTTATAATAATTATCAAAGACTGGAGGCATAGTATCATCATAAGCAATAGAATAGTTCTTCCAAACTGTGTTCATCGTAAACATATCATTATTTTTAGAAGGAGATGTATCAAGCATATAATCAGCAATAGCAAAAGGATTTTCAAACACCTCATCCCCAAGCTTAGAGCTTTTCATATCATCATTGGAAGAAACATGGATAGTACTAATAGTATGGCAATCATTAATATCATCATTTTCAGAATTGGTACCCCAAAGATTTTCAATATCAAAAGTAGTTTCATTTTCCCAATCATGATCACTAATATAAGTAACAGGCATAGGTTCATCATCAAGTTCAGAATCATCGAATTCAGAATTATAAGTATCAATTGTAACAGGAGCAACAAGTTTGGGAGAAGATACCGTTTCCTCTCTCCTTTTACTCCTCTTCTTCTTCTTCTTCTTTCCCCTCTTTTTTTATCTTTAGGAGGGAGAGGTTTGAAAGGAAGCTCCTCCACATAACCTGGTTTAGTATTAGAGACAATGGAAGAAACTTGGGGGGACTCCTCTCTTTCATTAATGAGAACAAAACACATATTAGTCCTGTCATACTTTGGTAAAGTCTCATCCTTTATAATATTTTGTATGTAGGTGTTAGCATGGCAATTATTAACACAATAGAGATAACATCCATGCAACACACTATTCATATCAAGATCACTCATATCTAACAAGGAAGTTTTTCTTGATAACTCTTCACACCCCAAAAATAATGTAAGTTCATCATGTTGATTAGGAGTGATCATGTTATCACAATACAAATTTGCAGTAATTGGATTCGAAAGGCTATTATCATGACCTGAACATTGAAAATTAAAATGACCCACTTCATAGCAAAGTTCACAAATAAAAGGATGGAGGTCACAAACTTTTTCACCAAGATCTCTTAGAGCCTTGTACCATGTTCTAGTTTTTTCATTCCTATGATGGATACAATATTCATCTTCGATTTGATTAATTCCACAAGGTCTATGCATTCCACAAAAATTAACATGCTTATAAGAAATAGTATTTTCAGAAGTTTGAGCATGTTTATTGCAATCATTAACAACAATTTCATTTTCCATGCAAGTGTCTTTGAAAGGTTCATGATACACGTCCCAATTTTCTTTAGGAACATTAATATGAGAAGCAAAGGTTCTAAAACAATCAACAATAATTTGAGAATCAAGACCATATTTAGCACTAAGCTCTTGAAAACTAGCAGTTTCAACGAAAGACTTAATGCAATCATATTCATAGTTTATACCTGATTCTTTACCTTTGTCATTCTCCCAATCCTCAGCATTGTTTTGAATTCTTTCAAGAAGATCCCATCTAGCTTCAACCTTCTTGCTTGTGAAAGAACCATGTGAACATGCATCTACATAATCCTTGTAATGACCTGAAAGCCTTGCATAAAAATTAGTAACAATTATTTCCTCAGAAAGCTCATGGTTAGGACATTTGAGTATTAATGTTTTCAGCCTTCCCCAAGCTTGAGCAATGCTTTCTCCATCATGAGGGTAAAAATTATAAATGTAATTCCTATCTAGATGCACTTCATGAAGAGGATAAAATTTAGAGTAAAAGAGAGATTCAAGCTGTTTCCAATTCGAAGGTTGTTCATCCAGCAGCCTATACCATTCCTTTGCTTTGTCCTTAAGTGACAATGGAAATAGTTTCCTCATGACATTTTCTCTTGATAAACCTGCAACCTTAAATAACTCACAAAGTTCTGTAAGTTTCGACAAGTGAGCACTTGGATGGATTGATCCATCCCCTGCATACTGATCATTCATAACCCTTTCAACAATTTTCATAGGTATTTTAAAAGAAATACTTTCAACAGGTGGATTTGGAATATCACAAACATCATTAGAATTATCACATATTGGAGACAAAGCATTATCAAGGCAAAATAATTCCTCCATAGCTGAGGAGCAAAAAAGATTATTTTCATATAAACTAGCTTCCCCAAGCTTAGGCTTTTCCACAGCCTTAGCAATAATGGTGTCCAAAGAATTTATACTAATAACATTACTACCACTATTATGCAAACAAGCCTCCATAGGTTTTTTAATTTTCTCTTCAAAAGCATCATGTCCTAATTCCATATAAAGTTCATAGAGATCTCTAATTTTTTTGTTGTTTTCCATTAAGCCTAACTAGTGAAAATAAAAACAAGAAACAAAAAGAAATAATTGCAGAATCTAAAGGAGATACCTTCCAACGCTTACCTCCCCGGCAACGGCGCCAGAAAATAGCTTGATGTCTACGCACGCTTCTATTCTTGTAGACAGTGTTGGGCCTCCAAGAGCAGAGGTTTGTAGAACAGCAGCAAGTTTCCCTTAAGTGAATCACCCAAGGTTTATCGAACTCAGGGAGGTAGAGGTCAAAGATATCCTCTCAAGCAACCCTGCAATTAAGATACAAGAAGTCTCTTGTGTCCCCAACACACCCAATACACTTGTCAGATGTATAGGTGCACTAGTTCGGCGAAGAGATAGTGAAATACAAGTAATAGGGATGATTATAAGTAGTAACTGCAATCTGAAATAAAGATGGCAGCAAGCAAACATGTAGCAGAACTTGTTGTAAACGGTGTTTCAATGCTTAGAAACAAGGCCTAGGGATCATACTTTCACTAGTGGACACTCTCAACAATGATCTCATAACTGAATAAGTAAAAGCTACTCTTAAACACTCTCTTGTTGGATAACAAACACCATTCATTGTGTAGGGCTGCAAAAGCACACCTCAAGCCGGAGTAAACAAGCGCCACAACGTCATAAAGGAATCACACACGGTGCACACACTGTCACCTTTACACCGTGGAGAGTACCGGAGTTCATATTAAAGTAACCTATAGAGTGCATAATAGATAAAGAGTAACATCTACTTATTCAACTAGATTACAAAGCTCATGATCACATAAAGATCACACCATGGGAGAGAGAGATGAACCACATAGCTACCGGTAGAGCCCTCAGCCTCGGGGGAGAACTACTCCCTCCTCATCATGGGAGTCAGCAGCGGCGATGAAGATGGCGGTGGTGTCGATGGAGATGACTCCGGGGGCAATTCCCCGTCCCGGCGGCGTGCCGGAACAGAGATTCTGTCCCCCGAAACTTGTCGTCGATGGCGGCGGCGCTGCGGAACTCTTCGTGGAATATGGCTTGGTATTTTAGGGTTTTCGCGTCTGAGGCAATATATAGGCGAAGGGGCGATGTCGGCGGACCTCCGAGGGGCCCAAACCACCAGGCGGCGCGGCGGGCCCCCCGCCGCGCCGGCCTGTGGTTTGGCCACCTCGTGGCGAGTCTTCGTCTCTCCTTCGGACTCCGTGTACGTGTTAGAAAAATAGGGACGTGGCCTTTTGTTTCGTGCAATTCCGAGAATATTTCCAGAAGTAACTTTCTGAAACCAAAAACAGCAGAAAACAGGGAACTGGCACTGTGACATCTTGTTAATAGGTTAGTCCCAGAAAATGCATAAAAGTGATATGAAGTGTATATAAAACATGTAGCAAATGGTGTAATATAAGCATGGAACAACAGAAATTATGGATACGTTGGAGACGTATCAAGTACTAGATACCCAATTCACCACATATTTGGGTCGTGTTGTAGTGTCAAAAGTACAATGGAAAATATTCCAAATAAAATTTTCAATGGGCCACCCAAAAAACAAATGGTCTATACTCACACGAGAAGCACAAAAATACATTGCCCAGGTTCATCCTATCCTTTTTCCTCAAATTATCTTCTCTCAAATTATTCCCCACAAAACTAAGCATAGAAAATCTTAACTTTTTCTAGAATTTTCAAACACCATAGTTGTCTAAAAACCGTAACATGAGAAATCCTTTCATATGTGCAAATAGAACTAACTCATAATATGAATATATCAAAATAATTGTAAATGCATGGCATACATCGTATCATAATCAAAGTTCCACCATAGGAATTACATCTATCATGTCGTAACCATGTAGGGAAAGTCATACGGTAAAAAACAATGATAGCATATGGAGAGATATGATTAAACTATGACCACAAACCCATAGTACAGGCTATTATTATACAACATAACTAGCTGGGTGGCCCGCGCAACTGCGCGGCTAGCGTTGAAATATAACTTAAATATTCTTATCTTATGTATAAATTTTTTCTAGATACTTTAATATAAAAACTTAAAATCGGTGAAAAGTATAAGAATAATTTAGGATAATCGGTTTATTGAGCTGCCAAATTGCTTCCACGTTCCGGATATGACATATGTACATGTTAAAATGCAAAACCTGAAAACCTTCATTGTTTAGGCTTCCGAATTTTCTTATGCATAAGTTGGACGTACCATTATTTTTTATTGTTTAAAATTCCAGCAATCAATTGTGTCTTTTGCTGGTAAAGTAATTTTTTCATGTATCTTGTACTATAGACACGGATATGTTTTTTCACTCTTAACAGCTCCACATTCTGAAAAAAACATCCTATCACGTTCATCTCAGGGTGTCCTAGTCGGTCGCGATATCATCAGCTCGGTATTGTAATTTCTGTTGTCATTTACATTTTTTGAGGTTTAAATTACATATATTTTCCTTGGTTAATTCCTTTCATTACTACTATTGTTATGCCACAATTTAAAAACTGAAAAAGGAACTTAGTTCTCAAGCTGGAAACGTTACCTTTATTATTATAAATATATCTGCTAAACATATTTGCTGATGCAACATGGCCAACAAAATCTGAAGTCTTTCATTTAAATTCAGTCTTTCACATCTAATTGGAGGAGAGACTATATTAGCTGCACATGGAACATAAACTACAAAAGGTTGGCTTCCACAAAAGTTATGATGTGAGGAAAATCAAACTTTTGATACGTACAGAGATTTTTGTAGCAATTGTGATATTGACGAATTCTTTGGAGCAATTGATCAACCTCTCCAAACGTTACTGAAAAGAAGCTTTCGATTATTTATCAGATCTTCGACTGTCCTGTCCAAAGAGTCAAAGTCTGTGGATATGTTTCTTGTAACGAAATGTCTACAATTGGCCTTGACTCCAATATGGAACCGGGGCATCCTCCACTTTGAATGACTCGTCCAGTTCATGAAAATTCTATTTAATTACTGAAATCAACCATTGATGTATCAGTTTGTGTAAACACATCCTAGAAAGAAAAAATCAGTTAGTGTTTGTCATTAGCATCACTGATACGGAAAAAGATATTACTGCGGTGAGTAAAAGTACTTGGTAAACTCATGCTACCGAAAACTTAAACTGATATATACTTGGAACAAAAATTTAATGCTTTTACAATTCAAAGGAATAGACGTAGATTAAAAAAAGAGGCATGATGCTATCCTTTTCTTCAATGTCCAAATCGCTCGTGACAACTCCACAAATTCCGGCAATAATGATCTAGACCGTAAACTAACCCTCAATATCAATCACAGACTGCACACGTAACGAATATATCTGTGTATATTTCTCAAATTCATGTCATACGATGCAAATAGAGAAAACATATTTAGCAATTGAACCAAGAACGTGTAAGAAAAATATGTATAGTTTCCACAGATCAGCATAAAACGAATCCAAACCTGTTTCCGTTCACCACCATGCATGCCATTGTGACGTGAGTCCCTGCCCACGCATGGAGCGCTATTCTCTGATTCCTTTGATCGTCTTGTCCAGTACGCCAGGCCGACGGAATCCTCTCGGGTGCTCCTATAACTGGATCATCTGGTATAGTACTGATGTCTTCCATCATCTGGTCGGGAGCTCCATGCTCGCAAGGCGTGTACTCCATCGACCTCGGCCAGAACGGCATGAAGCTCGTTTTCTTTGCTAGGACATGCTGCTGGAGTTCTTCGGGGACGGTGGTCCGCTCGCTCGACGATAATGGTTTTCCTCATTCATTAGGAGCACCAACACCACCTGCCGACACACTGGCCATGAGAGCTGTCGATCCGGCGACCATGGCACTATCGTACAAATCTTAACCGAACATGCAACTACAGATGAAGGTTGTTACATGCATGAATCAGCCGGTTGAGTAATCCAATATTGATACCTTGATTCGTGAAGCCTTGCATCTATGCCACCGATTGCACCGCCGGGTCGGCCGGCGACAACATGCATATAGTTAACATAGCAGCGATCACGTCGCCGACTGTGCATACGATGCGTGTACAATCCAAAAATAAGACATATCGATGCGGAAAGAAGAGAGGATATATATGTACTATATATAACAAAAAAATAAGACACATACCATATTTTATTCATGCTTGAGACTACAAATATATTCATCCGTTTCTTTAACCCGCATGCAGAAATCTGCATTCCGGACCGAGAAGTCACAACTAAACAAATCCCAAGTAAACTCTAGATGCAAACAAAAAGCATAGTGAAATAATTCAGTACTATTTTGAGCCTTTTTTAGATGCATGGCATTGAGAAATTTAAATAAAGCCATTAAGGCTAACATAGAAAGCTAGCAATAAGCAAGGCATAACCAAATATTACCTCGTTGTGTTAGATAGTTGGTCCTAATACAGCGACCAAAAGAAACACTGAAGCAATCAGAACAAAACCTCGATGTAGACTTAACGGGAGAGTGAAAACGTGATTAATATGTTGATGACATCCATGCTCATCTTAATTAGGAAGTGGAACGCATAACACCAATCCAGCACCAGTATAGCTTGAGGATGCACCGAGTGCAGATAAACTTATATCTAGAGCAAAGAACTTGAGGGTACATAGATTCTTACGTGATGATTGGGCGTAGAGAGTTTCTAATGTGTCGACGAAATGACCAGCTGCATCACCAGTCCGCCAATGTCTATCTCGCGGCAGCCTCACATATGGCGTCAAATCTTCTCAAAGATTGGCTGCACACGTCCTCCTCTTCTAAATCAACAATCCTGAGATAAAATATGTGTCAGAATATACATGACTGATCAGTAAATCTGGACATGCTAGTAGATGGGATCATACCTTTCTATCGTTGGATCAGCTCCAGGACGGACAGCATGCTTGATGATGCGTGCTGACTCCATGCATATGGATTACAACGGACAAATCAATGTGAGAATAATATCGGTAACTGATCATTCGTTGAAATCAACGGCCGGCGGCTGCAGAAATTAAGCGGACGCAGTAGAGCAAATTTATGCCCAGGGAAATCGATATTTTTTTAACAAATACGAAGTAGTTCTTTGTAGGTTGTTCCTAAGAAGTAAACACAGATGGAGTTGGTGATGGACTGGATGTTACCTGTAATTGACGGCGTAAGGAAATCGATAATTTTTAACAAATATGATGTAGTTCTTTGTAGGTTGTTCCTAAGAAGTAAAAAAGTGTATCTGTATCTCTACATCGAAAACACACATGGAGTTGGTGATGGACTGGATGTTACCTGTAGTTGACGGCGTTGTTGTTATCTTCTGTTGATCCGCTGGACGTGCCAACGTTGCTGGCCCATATCTCCGCTTCAAATTGCTGCTGACACTGCTTATCGATAAACTGATTAATTCAAAATAATCAATGCAAACAGAAATCAAATTAATTTATAAGAACAATTATTGGATCTGTCCTTCTAAAATAGTCACCAGTGAGAAAAAAAATTGCTAGGGGGCGAGGATACCTAGATACGTGCATGCTAGAGAATCAATCTAAACGCCAGCACCATATGCAGTCAGGCATCCCCGATGGTGGAAGTTTCTGCGCTCGCTGGAAAAAAAAAGCAAAACCGAATCATCAGCACGTAATCTTGTCAAAAAAAAAAAAAATCATCAGCACGTAATGATGCCTAGACATCAAATCGGAAACCGATCTGGGTGGGCGATAGAGTGATATCAAGAAATCCCAGGATACATGCGTGGTAGGCACCGAGTTGCAGTTTCCACGAGTTAATGGCACCCGCGGTCACACAACTCGTTGTCGATGTGCACTTAAGTCACACTTCTCCAGAACGTGATTATTTGGTCATACAACTCGACAAGTGCGTGCACGCAGGTCACTGACCCCACTTGTCAGTCCGTTTTGGACAGTAAATTTTCAGAAAACCCCCTGGAGTAATATTAATTTTACAAAATGGTTCCTCTGGAGGACCATTTTGTAAAATTAGGAGGACCATTTTGTAAAATTAGGAGGACCATTTTGTAAAATTAGGAGGACCATTTTGTAAAATTAATATTACTCCAGGGGGTTTTCTGAAAATTTACCGTCCAAAACGGACTGACAAGTGGGGTCAGTGACCTGCGTGCACGCACTTGTCAAGTTGTGTGACCAAATAATCACGTTCTGGAGAAGTGTGACTTAAGTGCACATCGACGACGAGTTGTGTGACCGCTGGTGCCATTAACTCAGTTTCCACCAACGCTTGCTTCTTGCGGCGATGTAGTTTGCTGCTTCGTGCGTGATGCGGCGGCTCGCCGATGAGAAGTCTGCTAGGTGGAAGCTGTAGTTTTTGCTGCATGCATCGCTGCCGTACGCGCCGTCGATCCGCCGCCCTGCTGCATGCATCGCTGCGGTGCCGTCGATCCGCCGCCGGCCGGCCGCCGGGCTGCTTGATGGGATCGTGGTCATGGTGTCGTCGCATTGGTTGAAGCTCACAATCTATGATCGGACTGTGGCTGCGATCGTGGAGTTTTATGGTCTAAAACGTGTAGACGTGCGTGCTATGGATGCTTCTCCGTGTGTCAGGGAAATCCATCATGCAAATAGATTCGTTTCAAGTGCCAAAAAAAAAAACGATTCGTTTCCTGGACTCCAACTTGTATACGTCTTGTTTAGCGTTCCACATACTATCAATCTTAACCGTTCCTTATTTCTTGTCTAATCTGAGCCATTGAATGTCTTGTGTTTTAATTATATAATAGATAGATAGATAGATAAGCACAAAGTTGACGGCGGACAAAATTGCTGGACAGTTTTCGGGCCGTCCAAACCTTTTCTTAAACCTTGGATACCCAACCAAGTCGGCCCGACAAAAGCAGGAGAGAATCCAAATACTTCCAAACGTGGCCGAGAAGAGCACAACGAGCCAACCCGGCCCATAAATCTCCCACGCTTTCCGTCGCCTGCATCTAAACCCCAAACCCTCCCCTCTTTTTTTCTCTCTCCGAGGTTTTTAGGGTTTCGCATCCCCATCCGCCGCCGCCGGAACCGGGGACACGTCGCGATGCAGACGCCGTACCAGCCGCCAATGAACGGGCAACCGCAGTCCTCCGGGGCCCCGCCTCCTCCTCCACAGCAGGCCCCACCGCCGCAGCAGTACTACCAGGCGCCGCCGCAGTACTACCAACCGGGACCCCCGCCGGCGATGTGGGGCCACCCGCAGCAGCACATGCCCCCGCAGTACGCGCCCCCGCCGCAGCAGTACGCGCCTCCGCCCCCTCACCAGTACGCGCCGCCGCCGCAGCAGTACGCGCCGCCGCCGCAGCAGCAGTACGGCGCGCAGATGGCCGCGCCCGGAGGCGAGGATATCAGGACCCTGTGGATCGGAGACCTCCAGTACTGGATGGACGAGACCTACCTCTACAACGCCTTTGCGCCCGTGGGTCCGCAGCAGGTGATTGCCTCTATCTACTGGGAATTGTTTCCTTACAAATTTACCCTTCTGATGCACTACATGCTTAAATTGTGTTATATCGGTTTTGATCCGTGTAGCTTTAGATATTGGGACGTTCGTAACAAGCGGGTTTCTATCATATTTTCACATGTGTCCACTCTAGAACTAGGAGTAACTCTGTACTTGCTTTGAAAGGCTATGTATTGCTGTTATTATTAGTCAGCATGGTACAGCTAGAAACATGTTACAGTTACAAGCTGCGGTTACTAAGGCTAGGTCGATGCAGTTTTCTTGTTTAAGTATTGCTTTTTTATCTTTACGTCAACATGCTCAATACAAGATATCTTACCTGATAAATGTGCTTGATAAGGGTGACACGTGAATTATATGATAGCACGTTCATTTATATATGTTTGGCCTTCTGCATTCCTAACAATTGTCTTTTGCAACCCTGGAATTGTGATCTTTGGAACAAATTATGTACGTTTTGGAAACAATTTAAGTGTACAACTGCCTGTTGCTGCATGTATCTTCTGTATTGGCTATTAATGCTCTCTAGAAATTGCAGGTCACCTCAGTGAAAATCATCCGCAACAAACAAAATGGGCAGCCTGAGGGTTATGGTTTTATTGAATTTCTCTCTCGAGCTGCTGCAGAATATGCTCTGACCTTTAATGGGCAGATGATGCCTGCTGTTGATCAAGTTTTCAAGCTAAACTGGGCTTCTTGTAGCGCTGGTGACAAGCGTGGTGATGATGGTTCCGACCACACCATATTTGTTGGTGATTTGGCTGCTGATGTTACTGACGCCATGTTAGAAGAGATATTCAAAGCTTCCTACCCTTCAGTTAAAGGTGCTAATGTTGTTACCGACAGGGCCACTGGTCGTTCCAAAGGTTACGGTTTTGTACGTTTTGGAGATGTAAATGAGCAGGCACGTGCTATGACTGAAATGAACGGAGTGCAGCTGTCTTCGAGACATATGAGAATAGGGCCTGCGGCCAACAAGAAGAATATGGGTACTCAGCAGACATACTCGGCTAATGGTATGCGACCACTGAAACTTCTTCCTGCTGTTTCATCGCCTGCTTATATAGAATCTTGTAGGGTATGCTAATATTTGGATCATCTCTAGTGGACGCATCATTTTGTAGGCCAACTCAACCTATTTATACACTGATTGTTCCATGTTTGCTTGCTTGATGAGTGTTTTGTTAGCACGTCTTATCTTTCTGCTCACCTCACTTCAAGGTAGACAGCATTGCTTCTGTTGCTGTTAACAGACATTTCCATCCTACTCTACGTTTCTAAAATTGGGATAAATAAACACAACTAAGATAATGAATAAACTAAACACAATTCATGTTTCTCAAAGCAGGATGCCATGCCATCTTCATTTAGGGCCTGGAAACATCTTCAGCTGAGATAAATGTCTCCTGTAATCTGTGGCCTCAGTTAGGTCAGTGTTTTAATTTTGCGAAAATTTGGTTCCCAATTGCTTTGGAAGGCAATTGTTCTGTCTGTCTGTTCTCACATTGAGATAGCTACATTCTTGAAGCTTTTATCTGTCATTTTCCAGTACTATCAGTTCTAGCTTAATTGATCTTCTCTATCTAGACCCCCAATACAGTTTGCATCATCTCTTAAATATTCGTTTCCCCTCTCAACCTCTCATTCCTTGTATGTGCACTTAATCTTCTGTAGTGTACATACCATTTACTTTTATCTTCCATTAGTCCTTTATAATATATATTGTACTTCCATACTCGAGTGATAGCTGTTCTCTGTTTTTTTGTCATGGACAAGGTTTAAGTTTGAGATAGCCTGACTGTTTTATATTAAAACACTCTTTTCACTGAACAAGCTTATATAACTAAAAAGGAAATATACTGCACGTTGCCACAAACGAGGCTAATTCCAGATCATCAGTTGTATGGCATTTGCACAAACTAGGATTGGTATCTGCCGTACTGACAGCCATGCTCCTAGGCTTCATTTTCTCTTACAACCAAGCTGACGCATGCAATGGTCTAATAAAATTGTGAAGCAGAGACTGCTTCCTTCGCTGACAATAGCTTCTTTGTGTGATGGTTGGTTTGTTGTAGTACGATAGTACATAGCAACATATCCATGTACTTCATGACTGGGTTATTAAGGATATACCTGTCGGTTTTTACTGCTAACTGCGTATATGTTTTCTGTTTACTGTGGTATTTTTAATCTGAGCACCTTGTGGGGTTTGCCAGCTTTAGTTTAGTTTTCCATGTTGATTCTATGGTGATTCTTTCTGAAGTTAATGGTAGATGTATGTTTTGTTATGACAGCAGGGTACCAGAGCTCCCAAGGAAATGAGGCGGCGAATGATCCCAACAATACTACAGTGAGTCACCTTGTTAATTTTCTAAATTCTGAGAGTTGATGTTTCCTTATATTTCATACTTGTGCGATAGATCTTTGTGGGCGGGTTAGATTCCAATATAGATGAGAACTATCTAAGGCAAGTTTTTACTCCATATGGCGAAGTTGGTTATGTGAAGATTCCTGTAGGCAAGCGTTGTGGATTTGTCCAGTTTACCAGCAGGTTAAGAATATCTTCAGTCTTTTTACTAGTCATCCAAGCTAATATGCTTGACCTAATTGTTGCTCTCTTGTCATTGCTCTACTTTCAGGTCATGCGCTGAGGGGGCCATCAATGCGCTGAATGGGACTCAGATTGGCAGTTCGAATGTTCGTCTTTCATGGGGCCGTAGTACCAAGCAGGTATTGTATACAAAGACAGTCTGTCAGCTTTTAAGTTCTCTTTGTGTACTATTCTAATCCAAAAATCCTTTGTCAGCCTCCCCAGCAGGATGCAAACCAGGGTAATGGCAACAGCTACTATGGATATCAACAGGGTCAAGATGCTTACTATGGTGCACCCAATGCGCAAGATCCTAGCATGCAAAACTATGGATACGCTGGTTATGGCAGCTATGAGCAGCAACAGCAGCCATCTCAGCAGCAGCAGCCGCAGCCACCATCTCAACCACAGCAGCAGCAGCCTCCACAGTAGCAGCAGTCCCCCCCACAGCAGGCAAGAAATCGACAACCCACTCTATCCTACCGTCTTCATATCTTAATGATTTCATCTACAGTGATTTAGGGTTGGTTTAATTGACTTTCTACATCTTGCAGTGACCATTAATGCGATGGAGCGCAATCCGGGTTGCATGAATTGAGTGGCACTGCGTCATGAGTTATGGTATAGGGGTCCTTGTTTGTAAGATGGGTTGTATCTAGTACTTTGACGGTAGCCCTAGTTTTATTCAGTGCTTCTTGCTGTTCTAAATTATTGAACTCTTCCATGACTCAGTTGTTGATGGTAATGTTATCTTTGGATAATCGGTTTGGTCTTTGCACTGAAAGTAGAGTGGATGTTTCGCTCTGGCACTTGTTTGCTTAGTGTTGAATGATCGACTCAAATTTATGTGAGCTGGACAGAGCTTGTCTGAGAAAAGCGCAACTTGAATTACCTGCAATTGTCAAAACTGGGGCATAAGCAAACTATTTTGTTTGCATAAGTCCAAACCTCCGAGAGGTGCTCATATTCAGGCCATATCTGGGTTGAGTATTTGGAACTGTGACAAAAGTTTCATATTCTTTTTTTTTTTTTGAAATTTTCCACACATATATTAGGTCAGCAAGCCGCCTCATTAAAACCCTGCCAGTCCCTTTCGGTACCCTGGTTAGGGAAAGAGTGCGTCTGGTACTGCTGCCTCAACCATCAACAATCGTTACATTGTTCACCAAAAGATGGCGGATAATGTCTGGGGGCACATCACACCACAAGTTCGGCGGATTGTCCCTCCCAAACTTAGCTAACTCATGGGCCACAAGATTAGACTCTCTACTACAAAATTGTAACGTGACCTTACCAAAGTCTTGAGCTAAATCACGACAATCATCTAGTATAGGGCCTAAAACAGAAGATAATCTCCTACAAGAGTTGAACGCCTCCACAACTGACACACAATCTGACCGAACAACTAAGTTATGGCAGGCAAGCCGTTTAGCAATTACGAGTCCTTCGTGAAGAGCAATTGCTTCCGCCAATTCAGCGTCAAAAACATTGGGGAAACTTTTGCAAGACGCACCAACAAAAGATCCAGTGTCATCACGCACAACCGCACCCACAGCACCACATCGAACCCCCTCCAAGTAAGAAGCGTCAACATTTAAAATCTGATGTCCTGGAGGTGGTTTAGTCCACATGCCCTTCTTCAGAGTTGTGGTTCCTTTTTTATAGGCACGCACATAATTCATAGCAATAGCTTGGATGGCTAGAGCTGATCTCTTTGCATCCTGGACAGTTTCATCATGCACAAGCTGCCTTCGCTGCCACCAAAGATACCAACAAGCTACGGCAATGACCTCCTTAGCAGCCACAGGTTCCATGTTCATCTGCTGATATTTAGAGTCACAGAGGATCGCTTCTATCATCGCCGAGCCCATCCTATCCATGTTTCTGGCTTGGTCTATGATTTCATGCAGACCCAACTGACTCCAAATCTTCTTCACACGGTTGCAGTCAAAAAGCATGTGTCGGATATCTTCTGCCCCAACTTTACAAATTTCACATTGCCCACTAGTTCTCATATGGCGATTAGCAAGTATACAATAGCAGGGAATAGAACCATTCATGCATCGCCAAAGAAAGATTTTAATCTTGGCCGGTACCCTCAAGGACCATAAACCCTTCCAAACTGGATTCAAATAGGCTGTACCTTGGCCATCCGCAGATCGAAGCTTCTCACCATACTGAGCTTCCCATTCAATATAATACGCAGATTTAACCGTGAACATTCCACTTTTATTGTGATGCCAAGCCACAAAATCAGAAATGTCTTGTCCAGGCAAAGGTATCTGTAATATGCGTTGAACATCAATATCCCAGAAATTTTCACGGATCAACACCTCGTCCCATGTACCTGTAACCGGATCAATAAGTTCGTGTACTTTGGTTAGAACAATATTTCCTCGGCGGGTGGTAATTTTCCTGTCCGGGCTACTTGGGATCCAACAGTCCTCCCAGATGTTTATGTCCAGCCCATCACCAACTCGCCAAATGCAGCCTTTCTTGAAGGTCTGAACTCTAGCCCAAATGCTTTGCCAGGCATATGAGGCTCCCTTTTTCAAGTTCACTTTCAGAATATCCTCCTCCGGGTAATATTTTGTTTTTAACACTCTAGCACATAGTGAATCACTCTTCTCAAGCAATCTCCAGCATTGCTTAGCTAAAAGAGCTAGATTAAAACAATGGATGTCACGGAAACCCATTCCCCCTTGTCCCTTTGGCACACACATTTTCCACCAAGCAAACCAATGCATTCTTCTCTGGTTTTCCTCGTCACCCCACCAAAAATGAGACATTGCGTCAGTGATTCCTTGCAAATTTGTTTGGAGAATTTGAACACACTCATCGCATATGTTGGGATACTTTGGGCCACCGCTTTAAGAAGAGCTTCCTTTCCTCCCAAGCTTAACAACCTTTCTTTCCAACCATTCACTAGCTTAGCAATTCTATCAATAATATGGCGAAAACAATCAGTTCGGTCCATGCCTATCATCGACGGCAAGCCAAGGTACTTATCAGACAGCGATTCCGTCATAATATTCAGAATTTGGCACACCTCCACTTTATCATCCACCTTGGTATTCGGGCTAAAGAAAATTGAGGATTTTGCTTCACTTACCAATTGACCCGAAGCTGCACAATACTCATCAAGGACCCTTTTTAGAGAGGATGCATTCCTCGCATCCGCTTGTATCAACATGAGAGAGTCGTCAGCAAACAGTAAATTTGAAACGGTTGGGCCATTGCGGCATACCTGTATCCCCTTCAAGTTACCTTGTTCTTCTTCATACTTAAGCATAGCCGAAAGTCCTTCAGTGCAAAGTAAGAAAAGATAAGGAGACAAGGGGTCCCCCTGCTTCAATCCCCTCGATGGCAAGAAAGTTTCCATTCACTGGAATTGATACGTACCTTGTACTCCACCGAGCTTACACAGGCCATAATTAGATCAACCCAATGAGCATCGAAACCTAGACGTAACAGGATACCTTTCAGGAAAACCCACTCAACACGGTCATACGCCTTATGCATATCGAGTTTTATTGCACAAACTCCCTTCTTCCCCACCTTCTTCTTCTTCATAGTATGCAAACATTCATAGGCAACGATAACATTATCAGTGATTATTCTGCCAGAACAAAGGCGCTTTGATTCTCGCTAACAATGTCAGGTAATAATACTTTAAGCCTTGCAGCAAGCAGCTTTGATATAACCTTGTAAATGACATTACACAGGCTAATAGGTCTGAATTGGGTAATACTCTCCGGGGTATCCACCTTTGGAATAAGCACTATAGTTGTAAGATTCCATCCCTCCGGTATTATTCCGCTATTCACTGCAGATAAAACGGTTTTAGTTAACTCCACACCCAATAAGTCCCAAATCTCTTGTAAAATATTGCATGTAGACCATCTGGACCCGGCGCCTTCAAGTCTCCGATGGTGAACAAAGCTTTCTTGACCTCCTCTTCAGTATAAGGTGCGGTGAGAGCTTCATTCATATAATCAGTTACAATTGGTTTAACTTTCTGAAGAACCTCCGCGTCAGGCACCTGTACCTCAGCTGTGAACAAACCTTTAAAATAATCAGTAGCCAAATAGCTTATCTGATCATCTCCTTCCACCCATAACCCATCATTGTTCTTCAGTTTTTTGATGGCATTGCGCTTCTTACGTGCGGTAGCAAAATTATGGAAGAAGCCGGTATTTCTATCACCGTGTTTCAACCAGTTAGCTCGGCTACGTTGCACCCAGTAGATCTCTTCCTTCTCAAGAGCTTCTTCGATCAAGATCTGTAACTGACGCTGACGATCATAGCTATCATCCGATAATGGGCCAGCTTTAAGATCCTCTAGTTCTTTCTGTAGTTCCTTATTTTATTGCGAGGCTCCTTCAACACCGTCCTGTCCCAAAGGTGTAATTCTTTATGGATAGCTGCGGTCTTGCTAGCAAAGTCAGAGCCCACCCATGTACGATCCCAAGCTTGTTGTACTATCTCATGCACATTCTCTTCCTTCAACCATCGAGCCTCAAAAGGTCTGACACCCCCTGTTCTCTGAAACACAGCATTGTCTTCAGCATCTGTATCAAGGACTAGTGGTCTATGATCTGATTTATGGTGTTCAACATTGATGATTTTTGCACCCGGGAAATAACCATGGAAACCTCCATTGCAAACGCCTCTATCTAATCTCTCTCTTATCCTCCTTCTTCTCCATGTGAACTGATCTCCTTCATAACCCATGTCCTCTAGCCCACAGTCAGCCAGAGCATCCCGAAAGTTCTGCATCATCCGAAGGGGTCTAGTTGCCCCTCCTTCCTTCTCATGGGAGTATAGAATCTCATTAAAATCGCCTATGACGACCCAAGGTATATCTGCATTCTGTTTCAGACTCCGTAGGTAGTCCCAGGATAGATGCTTGTCCTCCCACTTCGGTTCTCCATAGAATCCAGTTAGTCTCCAAGGACTGTCATGAGTATGACAAACAGCTACGTCAATGAAATTTCTCTGAACATCCATAGATTGTATGACAACCGGAGACTTCCAAAAGAGAAGAAGTCCCCCACTCGCACCATCGCTCTCGAAAATAACAAACTGATCCATCCCCAGCTTTCTCCTCAGTTTCCCTGCCCTAACTTTGTTCAAGTGTGATTCGGACAAAAATATCACATCTGGCCTATGTTTTACCTGGAGTTCCATCAAAGCGCTCCAGGCCGCGATACTGGCCATACCGCGGCAATTCCACACGAGTATCCTCATTGCATCAACGTGATGAAAACCAGAAACAGCAGCCTTGCGCGGAGCAGGCTCTGGACAACCAAACGCCTCCTGAACAGCTGAGACGGACAGCAGCACCGGTACCAGCACAACGTGGTGAGAACCAAGAAACTGCAGCCTTGCGCGGAGCAGGCTCTGGACAACCTACGCCTCCTGAACTGCGGAGACGGACAGAAGAACCGGTACCAGCACCACCGCCGGCAGGCGAGCGGCGGCGGCCCGAGAAGACCTAGATCGCCTTCGCGATTGCCAGAGGCCTTACGTACCGCTTCGCTTCCTTAAAGTTTCGTATTCTTTAGTTAAGAATAGAATTGTCAAAAGACAGGCAAAAAAACATTACACGCTGACAACTGGGTCCACGACCTTCGCAGGTAGTTCGAAGCAATCGCACCATCGTTTTTCTTCCATACGGCAATGAGCAACCCTGCTTCAATCTCGGGCACCCGATGATGATCTTTGAGCATGAAGCAGTGGTCTGGCGGTTACCACTTCTGCCGAAGAGCGGCGAGTGCCTAGGGCTGGAATAAAAACTTGAAACTCACGAGTTAAACGAGTAACTCGGAACTCGACTCGGGTTAGCTCGAACTCGTTGCTAAACGAGCTGAGCCGAGTTTTCATTTTATAAATGAGTTCGAGTTAAACGAGCCAAGTTCCAAGCTACTTGTTTAGCTCGTTTAACTCGTCAAAAAATAAATCGTTACATTATTCTTGTCTTTTTGAATTATTTTTACTGATTATCATAGTTTAACCACTAGATATTACTTGATATTTTCATATTGTTATAGATTGTTGTGATAATTGCATCATATGTGTCCAAATAATTAGAAAAAATATACATAAATTCTACTCCATCCGTTTCGAATTATAAGTCGTTGGGCAAACATAGGCAAACTTCTGTCACGTTACAAGATTTTTTCGTTTTCCATTTTTGCCCTCCCACCGACCGCTCTCTCTCTCACACCGCTCTCTCCCTCACACGACTGCTCTCTCCCGTCGGCGCCGTCGCCTTCTCCCTTCCCGTCGCCAGCCCGTCGCCGCCGTCGTCTCCTCCTTGCCGCCTTGCTCCCCACCACCCGCGCTCCCTATCTTTCTCGCACCCGGCAACCCAATTTCTCCCCACCACCTGCTCCAAATCCACGACTGCTCCAAGATTGGATTTTTATCGACAGCGCCGCCGCCTGCTCCAAATCCACGACCGCGGCGTCGCCTGGAAGCCCCCTTCCTCCGACCAACCCGTCGTCTTCCGCCTCGACCACGGCGGCGAGGTCGACTCCGACGACAACTGCCTCTTCCAGGCCACCACGCGTGAGCTCCGCCTCCGCGCCATGCGCCGCTTCCAGGACGTCTATGGTGCTGCCCCCGCGGAGGGCGAGCCGGATAGGAACGCGGTGGACGCCGCCGTGCGCCACCTCTACGCGCCGGATCTGGCCGCCGGGTGGGGTGTCCACGTCGTGCAGGAGGTCAAGCTGCTCGCCCCCAAGGCCCTGCGCGAGGAGCTCGACGCCGCCGTCGAGGAGCTCGTCGACCTCTGCATCGCGCTCTCCGACGACACCATGGAGGGAACACGCTCGAGTTCTTCGTCGCGCTCGTGGCCTTCCTCACCTGCGCCCGGCCTCCCTCACCTGCGCCCGTGGCCTGCTACGCTCTCCGGCAAGGTACGCCTCCTTTCCTCCACCTGAGTGGAGTACTTGCTTTGCTTGCTTGCTGTCCTGAATGATTTGCAGTAGCTGTCTTGCTTGATTAGGTAATGAATGATTTGCTTGCTGCTGGAGCTAGTTGCTCATGTACTCCATGGCGAATGATAAACTGAAATTTGATAAACCAAATACTCCATGGAGTAGGACTAGTACTTGCTGCTTGCTGATAAACTGAAATTTGATAAACTGAAGTTTGAGTAGCTCTGTATTGCTAAGCTTTCTTGCTTGCTCAGACGATCTGCAGTTTCCTCTCTGTATGTGTAAGTGCAGTAACAAAAATTGGATTGTTTGTGCTTGTAACTTGGAGTAGTACTCCATTAGTACTGCTCCATTTGGAGTATCTATACTGCTTGCTTGCTTAAATAAACTTGCAATATGTTCTTCTTCGGCATGTTGCTTGTTCCTTGTGCTCCATGTACTCGCAAAGAGATAAAGCACTAACAAGTGTTAACTGAATTTAAATGAACTTGGAGTAAAATTCATTTGCAGCAGCAGTAGCTTAATTTTGTGACGTGTATTGCTCCTTTTTTCATTTGTCAATTGCTGTATTTGCCGTGTTTCTTCTTGTAATAATTGTATTGCTTCTACTCCATGAGGACTATCTATATTGCTCCATTAGGAGTATCTGTATTGCTTGTATTTTTTCTTGTATCGCCAGACTTGTTTAGGCAACACCTTGTTTAGGCAACAATAACATCCAGACTTGTTTAGGCAACACCTTGGCCTAGAAAGTTAAGAGCATATGCAATAACCTCAGGAGGGCAACGCAGCCTTTTAGGTAGCTGACCCAACTGAAAGGACAAGCATGTCGCCTAGAGGGGGTGAATAGGCGATTAAAACTTTTCCGGTTTAGGCTTAATAATTGCGGAATAAAACTAGGTGTTTAAATTAACAAGCCAACAACCTAAATATACTAGGCTCACCTATGTGCACCGACAACTTAAGCTAAGAAGACAAGCAACAAAGTGATAGCAATATAGAATACTTCAAGCACGAAGGCTATCACAATGTAAAGTACATAAGTAAAGAGCCCGGGTATAGAAATAACCGAGGCACACGGAGACGAGGATGTATTCCCGAGTTCCTCCTTTTTAGGGGAGTACGTCTCGTTAGAGAGGTGTGAGATACCACAAAGGTGAAGTCAACAGCCACAAAGGCTTCACCTTCTTCTCCGATGAACCACACCACAAAGGTTTGGTTCACCTTCCACTATCGGAATCCTTCAAGGCGGAATCCGGAGCCTTTACAACAACAATCCGAGGCACAACCCACAACTGGATTGGGGGCTCCCGAACGGCTACAAGTGACCACAAAGGTCTCAACCACCAGAAAGGCGTCGAGGGTCCAAAGACCCAAGAGTAACAAGCTCACAAACTTTCAACTTCCACGAATTCTCGTGGAGAGCACAAACCGATGCACAAAGCAATGGCAAGAGCACAAGTGCTCAAATCCTTCACTCTCAAATCCCACCAAAAGCAACTAATGCTTATGGGGGGAAAAGAGAGGAAGAACAAAGTAGGAGAAACACCAAGAACTCCAAGATCAAGATCTACTAGGTTCCCCTCACTAAGAGGGGGAATGGATTGGTGGAATTGTAGATCTAGATCTCCTCTCTCAAATTCCTCAAAGATATGCAAGAATCATGGGAGGAATTGGGAGAGGGGCAAGCTTTCCAAGGTCAACAATGGAGGTGAGAGAGGGGAAATTTCGTGCTTGGAAGAGCTCTAAACACATTGGGGAAGAAGGGGGCCTTTTTATAGGTCACCAGAAAAAGAGCCGTTGCAGGAAACTTATACCGGAGACTCCGGCCTGGGCGGAGACTTCGGACCCGGAGGGGGCGGAGACTCCGGGGTCCCTCCGGACCAACTCCGGACCCAACACAGAGAGCACCGTCTTGTTGCGCACTTCGCACGAAAAACCTGATGGGCCGGAGACTCCGACCCCTGAGCACCCCTGAGGCCGGAGACTCTGGTTGAGGCACACCGGAAACTCTGGCCCTGGCACACCGGACACTCCGGCCAGGGAAAACAGCAACAAATCAGCAAAACTGTAAACCCAATAACTTTCTCATTTGAACTCCAAATTAGGTGAAACCAATTTTGTTGGAAAGTTAACGACAAGAGCTTTTCTCAGTTTTGTTGGAAATATTAAGAACCATAAATAGAGTTAAGTTGACACACATGGGAAGGTGTGGAACTTTCCTCATGGATAAACCGATAATATTTCCAACATAAAAACGCAACAAGTTTTCCCAACCAAAACCATTTTCGAAGAACTTGGGCTTGTCATGAAGATCACGACAAGCATCAAAACCCAACTAGGAGAAAAACCAAATAAGAACCAAGAAAGATGATGATGCCAAATATGCAAAGGTTTGAGCTCTCCATAAAGATACGATCAAGTTACTCACTTGAGAGCCCCTCTTGATAGTACGCCGTCTATCCTATAACCCGGTCTCCCACTAACACCATGAGACCGGTAAAATAGAAACCCTATCAAGATCATACCTTTGCCTTGCACATTCCACTTGAGCTAGATGATGACGATCTTGATATCTTCAAGTGGACCACCTTTCTTGATTGCGCTTTGCTTGGTGAAGACTCACATATCACTCCCCCATACACTAATATGGGAGAGACTCTATAAAGCACACCTTCACTTGACCAATATCTCCAAAAGGGTGACAAGCTTCAAGCATAGGATTTCTTCAAGATGCTGCTCTTGAACTTGCACTTCAACTTCTTCTCTTAATATATATGATGACTTGGATATTGCTTTGATCATCACTTTATCTTCTTCTTTCAATCTTGATACCAACACATGGTGTTCAAGCATTGCCAATGGACAAGCCCTACAAGGATAGCTCAATGCAACCATTAGTCCATAGAGATTGTCATTAATTACCAAAACCACACATGAGGGCTCATGCAATTTCAATCTCCCCCATTTTGGTAATTGATGACAATCACTTTTGAGAGAGTTTATAATATGGAATTTAACGAACAAGGAGCGGTTGCACTAACATTAAATACTACGAAAGTATGTGATGTTAGTCCAACCACATATATAGTGCAAACTCCCCCACAATCTATGCACGTGTGTATGAACATGAATTCATTGCATATATTGTCAACTATTACCGTGGTGGAGTTTCCACTATATACAAAGCCAAGCAACGAATGCAAAGGCAATAAAGGCAAATACTTAAGAACCAATCAAAGTATAAAGCTGAATCCCATAAACCCTCCAAAACTTCTCCCCCATTGGCAACAATTGCCGAAATGGGCAAAAAGATTTGGAAGGCTAACATAGTGAGAGTTCCTCCACGAGTTTAACTTTTCTGATAAAATGAGTATAATCAAATGGGCATTTCCATTGATCAATAATAGGAGGAAATCAAACTATATTGAGAATCCAACGATTGCAACAAAATAGCAAAGGGAGAGATACCTCAACAAAAGAGGCAATCTGAAAGGACATTGTCTCCTTATCTAGTTTTGTGTGTTTGTTAACAACATAAGTGATGATCTTACCGTGTGCCAATGTACTACAGGTACAATAGATGATATGCACATGGTCTTGAGTGACCCCTCAAAGTGATGAAGAAGGTTGAAGACGGTGGCCCGTAGATTTAATTCTATTGAGTCGTAGGGTTGCCGTACTATCAAGAGGGGTTGCTCTTTGGAAAGCTTGGGGGAAATCATATTTTACATATACATACCAGATATACTCTCCCCAGTCTTCCTACAACCTAGGTGGAAAAATATGGTAATAGTTCCATCGAAAAACAAGCCAAAATGTACATATTCCGAATGGGTTGTTTTTCGTCCGGAATTCCGGGTGATTCGGAATTTTCCGGACCATTCCGACCTGATTCCGAGACAGCTCGATTCGGTACTGGATTGGTCCGGAATCAGGTTGTTATACGTTCGGAATATTCCGGATGATTCGGAATTCCGGATGAAAAACGGATTCATTCCGGATTGCACGTTTTCTGTCAAAAACGGCTAGTTTTTCGGTGGACCAATTTAAGGGGGTCCTTCTTCTCCAAGAGGACCACCACGACTTGAAATATCTTACCCACCATTGTTGAAAGCTTGAAACTCGTAGATCTCTCTCCCTACCCACTCAAACACCTTGTCCTTCTAGGACTTGGGAGAGTTGACCTAGATCTACCCTTCCACCAAAGCGATTTGATTTCCATATCCATTCCTTAGAGGAACTTGTGCATCTTGGGTTCATTGGAACCCTAGACGGTCGTTGGTCGTTCTTGTGGCTTTGGGAGCCGCGGGGACTAGCCGGGAGCCTCCAATTCGGTTGTGGAGACGTGCCCCGGCCTTGTGATTCTTGCGGCTTTGGAAGCCGTGGGAATTGGTGAGAGCCTCCAATTCGGTTGTGGAGTGTGCCTCATCCTTGTAAAGGTTTGTTGCCGACCTCGAGGGCATCATATAGTGGAGGAGATACGGTGTGCCATATCACGGCTATTCGGGGATCACTTGTGACCCCGCACCGCTCCAACGAAGACGTAGCTTCCATTGGGAAGTGAACTTCGGGAATCATCTCCGTGTCACCGTGTGCTTATCCTTTTTATATATACCTTTACTTGTATTGCTAGCTTACCTTGTTTAGTATATCTTGTTAGCTAGCTTCTTGCTCATCATATAGGATTGTTCACCTAGTTGCATATCTAGAGAACTTATATTTGAGCAATTCCTTAACTTGTTGAAAAGAAAATTAAAATTGGTAGTTGCCTATTCACCCCCCCCCCTCTAGTCAACCTACTCGATCCTTTCAATTGGTATCAGAGCAAGGTCTCTTTATTAAGGGCTTAATCGCCTAAAGAGGAGGATGGCTAGTGCGGAGGATGTACAACGTGCTAAAGATGAGGAGTTAAGACTTGCTAAGGAACAAGAAAAATTTGATAGAGAACAACTTGACAAAGAACTAATCGAAGCGGGAATAATCCCTCCCGAGGGTGATGCCCCAATCACCATGAAGTCCATGATTGAACTTTTTGGGTTCATGAAAGGCAAAATGGTGGATGAGGTGTATACTCGGGTATCTAATCAAAATGGCTCCTCATCAACCGCTAGCCCTATTAAGGGTGCTAGTGACAAGGATAAAAATGATAAACCTTGAGAAGCCTTCTCTTAACTTTGCTCCACCTAGCTCTTATCTCACTCAAGTTGCACTCACTCAACCTCATATAACCAACCTTGGTAGACCCCCTCCTAAGCTTGATAATACTCGTTATTTCACTTGGAAGAAATCTATGGAGTCTTATTTTCGCAGCTCATCGGTGCATCTTTGGAGGGTGGTTCTACATGGTTTCAACCCAGTTGATCCCAACAACTTGACCAAGCAAGAAGAGATTGATGAGCAACTTGATGCAAATGCCAAGTACATTCTTGAGAGTGCTATGACCGCAAATGATGAAGATCATGTGCGGAATCTCAAAACTTGCAATGAGGCTTGGCTCTATCTTGAAACCGTGTATGAAGGAAATGAGGGCATTCAACGCTCCAATGCGGCCGTCCTTCAACATCAAGTTGACAACTTCATCATGCTAGACGAAGAGACTCCGACCGAACTTTACCGAAGACTCTACAAGCTTGTGGTGACATGTAGGGAAAATGGAAAGAAGGATATGGATGATGAATGGGTCAAGGCCAAGTTCCTTCAAGCAATTATGCCATATAGTGAAACTATGGTGATGAACCTCCATGCAAGAGCGGATTACACAACAATGACTCCCAATGACATCTTGGCTCAATTTGTCACCTATGATACATTGAAGTCCACATCCAAGTCTTTCAACCAAGTCCGTGGCCCAAAGACTCTTGCTTTGAAGGCTCGTGTGGTAGACCATCCAAGATATGAAGAAAGCCCGGTCTATGAAGGTGAAGAAGACTTGGAGGGTGAGCTCAATGAAGTTCTTGCACTTGCCGCCACCCGGTTTTGGAACAAGAAGAACAAGAGCGTCAACCCTCCACCAATAAAAAGAATGTGCTTCAATTGTGGAAAGGACACTCATCTTGTGAAGGATTGCCCCTATGAAAGAAGAGAGGATAATGGTGGTCAACTCATTCTAAAGAAGAACAAGTACCACCCCAAGCCTACCTACATGAAGAGATCACCTCAAAAGGCTCTTGTGGCATCCCATCAAGAGGAATACGAGTCCGGAGGTGAGGAGGATAAAGAACCAAGTGAAGAAGTAGGAATGGCGGCTCTTGCAATGGGCACCCTTCCTCCATCATTGGCCAACCTCTTCTCATCTCCAAACGACGACAAGATCTCCAAGCCTATGTGCCTCATGGCCAAGGAAACAAAGGTGAATTCCCCACCAAAAATTACTATCTCCTCTAACCCATCACTATTGGATTGTGTTGAGGATGTAGGGAAAATTGAAGAAGAGGATAAAATTTCTATCTTCATTAGCAAGCTCCAAGGTCCAACCAAGAAAATGGTTGAGGCCCTCATGTATCAATATGGAGAAGCCAAGCATCTTCTTAATGAGAAGGATGTTAGGATTTGTGAGCTCGAAGGGCATGCATGTGATCATGCCGACAAAATTGGTGAGCTAGAAGATCAACTTGTTGAGGAACAATTGCTCCGTGAGCAACTTGAGGAGACACATGCCATGGATCTTTCCAAGGCAAAAGAAACTCGTGAAACCTCTATTCAAATTGCTATTGATCTAAAAAGTAAAAATGAGGAACTTGTAGAGAGTCATAACAAACTCTTTGAGGGTTTTGAGCAACTTAGGGAAACCCACAAGGTGACCTCAAGTGAGCTCACTACACTCAAGGAGTCATATGCCAAACTACAAGCTCAATTTATCTATGCTAGCTTCACCACTTCTCATAATGATAAAGATGCAAATGCTTGTTCCACTAACCCTTTATGTGTCAAGGCATCTCTTATTGAGGAAAACACTAGGTTGAAGGCCCAACTTGAGAAGGGCCTAGCCACTTGTATCCAAGGGGAAAAGAACCTCAATGATCTTTTGAGCAATCAAAAGGGAGTGGTTGGCAAAGAAGGAATTGGGTTCACACCCAACTCTAAGAAGGTCAACAACAAGAAGAAGAAGGCGACTCCCCCTTCCAAAGATATTGTTTTTGTGAAGGAGGGGGAGTTAGCCAAAGCAAATGACAACTCTATTGGGAGTGGTAATGTCACTAGGGGCAATGCCACTCACAATAACTTTGCGGGAAAATACAACCCCTCATATGTTCTTTTGAAATCTACAAATGGTTGTGTTTTTGCTAAATATGTTGGCTCTTCATATGGAGATGATTATCACTATGCTATTTGGGTTCCAAAGACCCTTGTGACTAACAAAAGAGGACCCATTCCAAAATGGGTACCTAAATCAAAGACTTGATTATTGTAGGGTTTCTCTTCCGGTGGATCTTCATGGCTCATTGATAGTGGATGCTCATCCCATATGACCGGAAGCAAAGAACTAGTAAAGGACTTATTGAAACAACTACTCTCATTCTCTCATGTCACCGTTGGCAACAATGCAAGACTCAAGGTAGTGGGAGTTGGTAAAGTGGTGATCACTCCGGAGTTATCCATTGAGAAGGTCCTCTTGTTGAATCTCTTTCATACAATTTACTTTCCGTTGGTCAATTATGCAATGCCGGTTACACCGTTATTTTTAATAAATACCACGTGACCATCCTTTTCACTCAAACACTCAATGTCGCCTTTGTTGGATTTCGTGAAAACGGTTTGTATGTGGTTGATTTCTCAAAAGAGACCACTCAAATCGCTACATGTTTAATGGCTAAAGGCGACAAGGGGTGGCTTTGGCATCGCCGACTTGGCCATGTCGGTATGAGAAATTTACAAACTCTTGTAAAGGGTGGACACGTGGTAGGACTAACCGATGTTAATTTTTCCAAAGATCGTCCTTGTAGTGCTTGCATAGCCGGAAAGATGCATGAAAAGAATCACCCCAAGAAGACCATTATCTCCACTAAGAGGCCTTTGGAGCTCCTTCATATGGATCTTTTGGGCCTCCCACATATGATAGTCTTGGTGGCAAGAAATATTGTTTGGTGATTGTGGATGATTACTCAAGATATTGTTGGACTTTCTACATCAAGAAGAAGAGTGAAACTCAAAAGATATTCATTGACTTTGCAACCCTAGTTCAACGCCAATATGACTCCAAGATTTTGGCAATTAGAAGTGACAATGGTACGGAGTTCAAGAATTACACTATGGATGATTTCCTAAGTGGGGAGGGCATTCAACACCAATATTCCGCTGCATATACTCCCCAACAAAATGGTGTTGCCGAAAGGAAGAACCGCACTCTTATTGATATGGCAAGAACTATGATGGCCGAATTTAATTCCCCATACAACTTTTGGGCCGAAGCCATCAACACCGCTTGTCATTACTCAAACCGGCTCTTCTTCCGTCCTCTCAAGGACATGACACCATATGAACTCCTCACCGGTAAAAAGCCAAATGTATCTTACTTTCGAGTCTTTGGATGCAAATGCCATGTTTACATTAAAGGTTGCAAAATTGCTAAATTTGAATCTAGATCTTTTGATGGTATATTTGTTGGATATGCCGCAAAGTCTCATGCTTATAGGGTCTACAACATATCCACCGGGTGTGTTGAAGAATCTATGAACGTGGAGTTTGTCGAGGATAATGGCTCCCAAGCGGAGCATATTGATCATGATGATGTAGGTGATGATGCTCCATCTCAAGCCATAAGAACTATGGGGATTGGAGAACTAATTCCTATTGAAGGACCCATTGATGATACTCAAGAAGAAGGAACAAGTTCTACTCAAGTTGAGCCATCCACCTCAAATATTGATCAAGAAGATGGTCAAGACCCACCCAACTCTAGTGGTGAACAAGAACATAATGAACCCACAACTCCAAGAACTCCACTTCGGGTTGACCATGAGCAAGATAAAGGCAATGATGAAGATATTTGTGTTGGTGAAACAATTGGTCAAGCCTGGAACGCCGGGTCATCCGGCGTGCATCAAAATTGGATTACCAACAACACTTCAAAGAAAATATCCTTGGGAGTATCCGTAGAGGTGTGTCCACACGCAATCAATTATCTAACTTTTGTGGTCATGTCTCTTGTTTGTCTAGCTTAGAACCTCTCAAGGTATATGATGCTCTTGAAGACATGGATTGGGTTGCGGCTATGCATGAAGAGTTGAACAACTTCGAGCGCAACAAAGTATGGTCATTAGTGGAAAGACCCAATGACTCCTCCCATAATGTCATTGGAACCAAGTGGATATTTAAGAACAAGCAAGACTCACATGGTCAAGTCATTCGCAACAAAGCAAGATTGGTTGCACAAGGCTACACCCAAATCGAAGGAGTCGACTACGGTGAAACCTATGCCCCCGTTGCTAGACTTGAATCCATTCGCTTACTAATTGCTTATGCATCTACTCATAATATTGTCTTATATCAAATGGATGTTAAAAGTGCTTTCTTAAATGGTCCACTAAATGAATTGGTGTATGTTAAACAACCACCGGGTTTCGAAGACCCTAAATTTCCTAACCACGTCTACTTACTACATAAGGCTCTTTATGGGCTCAAGCAAGCTCCACGTGCTTGGTATGATCATCTCAAGGAGTTCTTAGTAGACCGTGGCTTTGAAATTGGGGTAATAGATCCCACTCTTTTTACAAAAAGGGTAAATGGAGATTTTTTCGTATGCCAAATATATGTTGATGATATTATCTTTGGTTCCACTAACCGTGAATTTAGTGATCAATTTGGCAAGCTAATGACCAAGGAATTTGAGATGTCCATGATGGGAAAATTGAATTATTTTCTTGGCTTTGAAATCCACCAATTTCGAGAAGGAACATTCTTATGTCAAGCCAAGTATATTAAGGACATGCTCAAGAAATTTGATATGAACAATGCCAAGCCATATAAGTTTCCCATGGACTCCAAGGCGGATCTTCACTTAGATCCGGATGGTAAGGAAGTTGATCAAAAGCTTTATCGTTCTATGATTGGATCTTTGCTTTACCTTTGTGCATCTAGACCGGATATTATGTTTAGTGTGGGTATGTGTGCAAGATTCCAATCAAGTCCTAGGGAAAGTCATGAAACCGCGGTCAAAAGGATTCTAAGATATTTGTTGGATACTCCCAACTATGGTCTTTGGTATCCCCATGGTACAAGCTTTGATCTTGTTGGTTATTCGGATGCGGATTGGGCGGGTTGCAAAATGGATAGAAAATCAACTTCGGGTACATGCCAATTCCTTGGTAGGTCCCTTGTGAGTTGGTCTTCCAAGAAGCAAAATTGTGTGGCCTCGTCATCCACCGAAGCCGAATACATCGCCGCCGGTAGTTGTTGTGCACAATTATTATGGATGAGGCAAACTTTAAAGGATTATGGTGTCATTTGTGACAAAGTGCCTCTTTTATGTGACAATGAAAGTGCTATTAAAATTGCACACAACCCGGTTCTTCATGGCAAGACCAAGCACATTGAGATTCGGTATCATTTTATTCGAGACCATGTTGAGAAGGGTGATATTGCAATCAAGTATGTCAACACCAAGCATCAACTCGCCGATATGTTCACGAAGCCTCTTGGTGAAGCAAGATTCAAGGAGTTGAGAGGAGAACTAAATGTGGTGGACATATCCAATTGGATTTAGTGGATTTCTTGCATACCTACCCATATTAGACGATACTTATTTGGTTTAGATGTAGGCATAGACATAGGGGGAGTGTAGCTCAACTCATGAGTCAACACTTCCCTTATAATGCGCAAATAGACAAATCTTGCATCATAGTCACTTGTGTGACCAAATGTGCTTGAAAGATGAGTTTTGATTTTGAGCCCAAGATATATCTTCGCGGCGTCAAGTCATATATACTCAAACATGGTGGCTACGGCCACCGCCCTC
Organism: Poa pratensis; assembly: GCA_947311845.1. Classification (NCBI taxonomy): domain Eukaryota; kingdom Viridiplantae; phylum Streptophyta; class Magnoliopsida; order Poales; family Poaceae; genus Poa; species Poa pratensis. Next base: position 104,428,078 of record CAMZMU010000063.1, read on the forward strand.
CTCTTCTTGAGGAGTTGGATTTCCTCGTGATATTTGGGTGTTGTTAGACCTTTATTATTGCTTCCTCAATTTTATCTTGTTATATTCGAATCATGCTTGTTGTAGCTCATCGTGTTCTCGTTCTTCATCCAACAAGCATGTGTAGAAACCATAACCTCATCTTGTGTCTCTGCTGATATACCTAGTCTGTCTTTTCATCTATTGACATATGCCAAATTCTTCAGAAAATCACATTTTTCAAAAACTTTTTTTCGGAATTGGTTCGGATTTCATCCGGAATTCTGTGGGGACCCCGAACTAGCTGTCCGAAATACCCGATTATGCTTAACACAACGATCCCGTGATCAGTCTGCCGTTGCACATAATCCGAATTGGATACCAAAGTTTACATCCATTACAGTACCGAATAAAAAGTCTTACATAAATGGTCATTTAGACCAAGTCTTACATAGGTGCCTTCATGGGCCAAACCAAAATATCAGCGGAAGCTACGGCATAGTAGACATCATATTCTAACGATGACGACCCGACAGGCAGCTGACTTGTGGAGATCCTTAGTTCGCGTAGAGGTCGCCATACTCCTGCTCGGCGTAGTGCTCCTCCTCGTAGTCTGGCTAGGACAATAGCCAGGGACGAAACCAATATGAGTACATTTGAATGTACTCGCAAACTACCCCAACATGAGTATGCACTAGTTTTCTTTAAAACATCTCTATATCTTTATTGAAAAAGGTAAGAAGAGTTTTATAACTATTTTTAAAAGAAATCACCATCTCATTTGTTCCTCCAAAACCCTTCCTTTTCCTGATCAAGGCTCACCATGGTCCATTTATTTCAACAACTCATACCACTCCATTTGGTATAGTTGTGTCACACCATCACCAATTCTTTTTTTTTAAACTTAAAAGTTTTTCCAAAAACTTGCACATGATCTCAGGACAGCCTCCCAATTGTCCATATCCGAGGACTCGGCTATTCGAATAGTTTTGACCCTCTGCAGAGGTAGCACGCTTTTAACCCACATCCATCCGGTAACTCATCGTGTCAGCCACGTCCCGCCATACAAGGTGTATGCGAAGTTGAGCCACCGACCCTAGCCTCTCCTTTGCTCATGCTAGTATAGGATCCTACCCATATGATAATTCCCACCAACACTCAGTCCGGTCCCCGTCGGCAACCCTAAGTGTGAGGACTCATATGTTTTTCCCGGCGACCACATTTATGAAGTCTTCAATCCTCCTCCTTATCTTTCCATAGAGTTTGAGCGAGGACCCAGGTCAGGGGAGTTCTCCAAACCATCCCCTCATGCATAACGGAGTCATCTCCGTCGATGAGGTAATCCCATACTAATAAGAGCAAATTATATGTGTGGGGACCCCGGACTAGCTGTCCGAAATACCCGATTATGCTTAACACAACGATCCCGTGATCAGTCTGCCGTTGCACATAATCCGAATTGGATACCAAAGTTTACATCCATTATAGTACCGAATAAAAAGTCTTACATAAATGGTCATTTAGACCAAGTCTTACATAGGTGCCTTCATGGGCCAAACCAAAATATCAGCGGAAGCTACGGCGTAGTAGACATCATATTCTAACGATGATGACCCGACAGGCAGCTGACTTGTGGAGATCCTTAGTTCGCGTAGAGGTCGCCATACTCCTGCTCGGCGTAGTGCTCCTCCTCGTAGTCTGGCTAGGACAATAGCCAGGGACGAAACCAATATGAGTACATTTGAATGTACTCGCAAACTACCCCAACATGAGTATGCACTAGTTTTCTTTAAAACATCTCTATATCTTTATTGAAAAAGGTAAGAAGAGTTTTATAACTATTTTTAAAAGAAATCACCATCTCATTTGTTCCTCCAAAACCCTTCCTTTTCCTGATCAAGGCTCACCATGGTCCATTTATTTCAACAACTCATACCACTCCATTTGGTATAGTTGTGTCACACCATCACCAATTCTTTTTCTTTTAAACTTAAAAGTTTTTCCAAAAACTTGCACATGATCTCAGGACAGCCTCCCAATTGTCCATGTCCGAGGACTCGGCTATTCGAATAGTTTTGACCCTCTGCAGAAGTAGCACGCTTTTAACCCACATCCATCCGGTAACTCATCGTGTCAGCCACGTCCCGCCATACAAGGTGTATGCGAAGTTGAGCCACCGACCCTAGCCTCTCCTTTGCTCATGCTAGTATAGGATCCTACCCATATGATAATTCCCACCAACACTCAGTCCGGTCCCCGTCGGCAACCCTAAGTGTGAGGACTCATATGTTTTTCCCGGCGACCACATTTATGAAGTCTTCAATCCTCCTCCTTATCTTTCCATAGAGTTTGAGTGAGGACCCAGGTCAGGGGAGTTCTCCAAACCATCCCCTCATGCATAACGGAGTCATCTCCGTCGATGAGGTAATCCCATACTACTAAGAGCAAATTATATGACTAAGCCCCGTTCCCATATGGGGGTAAATGTGGTCGCACAGACTAAGATTGGTTGTCATAGTACAAAGACACAATGTGCATTTTTCATAAACATTCCCATTTTCCATTTCTCCACTTCAACACCGACATCTCTGTATTCCATAACCACATAAGTATTTCAAAAGGGTTTTGAGTAAACAATATTTATTTTCCCATCCTATAATTTGGTATCAACTATCTTATACTTCTACATAGGGGGCAAAATAGTTTTCATGTACTTGTAAAAAGGTTCTCAAAATCATGGATACTTTTGAATAACTCATGTGACAAAATAGATGTATGTAAATGCAAGCTCAGTGAAGTAGCTTGCCTTGCTCGGCAAAGTTCTCAGGTTCTTGTGCTTGCTGATCAAGGTATTCCCCCTCCTCGTAGACTTCGGCAACGTTCTCGTCTAAACGTCAAATAAGCAATGCAACCAATTACTAAACTACTCAAGCAAGCATCACAACAGAACAATCATAAACATCACAAATAGCTACTGCACACACCAAACCATACAATTTGGTTTCAAAATAATTGAATTCAACATCATTTATTTATGTTCAAATTTATGGCAGAAACTTGTGGAACATGTTTAATTGCACAACTTGAGTTCTGTTTGTCACAAAAATACAAACTAAATTTCTATAGATGACTAAATGTGACCTAACAAAATTGGTCCTAGTTCATTTGGGTTAACCATTAAACATATTTAAATGTTTGAGTGCAGAAGGGTGTTCAAACTTCATCTTCATACTTAAACTATTAATTATGCACAAATAATTCTACCAAAATTAGGAAAGCTAATTCATGACAGTACTAAGCTAGCAAAATTGGTTTGGAATTATTTGGACTAACAGAGTATCAGAAACAAACAAGTTTAGAATTTAAACCTTCTGTAGTATTTTTAATAATACTTTTTATCTATTTAATTAAATGACATGAATCTAATTGGGTTGGTTAAACATTTTCATAAGCTTTCCAGAACAATTGAGTTTGATTTATTTGGATTCCTAAATCTGAGATATTGAATTTCAAAGTTGGATCCAGTACTGTCTTAACAGAGAAGTTTAAATTTGAATTTAATTGTTCTCTGGATAATGTTGAAAGCTATGACAGGTGGGGCCTACATGTCAGTGACACAGTGTGCGGTTGGAAATTAATAAAATCCTGACGAGCGGGGCCCGCCCGTCAGTCTCTCTCTCTCTTTCATTTAACCGAAGCGGTACGCGTCCGTTGGATCGAGATCCAACGGTCCACGATCAAATGCATCGGCGGCGACCTAAAATCGGCGGCGTGCCGCGCCGGCGACGGCGAGGTGGAAGGATCTCTCACCTAGGGGGCTCGGGAGGTCGCGGAGATGATGCAGATCGACGGCGGGGCGTGTGGGAAGCTCCTGGCGAGTTGCACTTGCTGGGGTGGGCTGGTTCGTCGGCGGCGAGCTCTCGATCTTCCACGGCCACGGGCAGCAACTCCGGCGAGGTCCAACGGTCGCGTCTGGGCACTAATCAAAGGGGAAAAAGGATGGGGTGAGTGCGGGGAGTGAAAGCAACATGGTGCAGGGTTTGGGAAGGAAATGGGGCAGCCCAACGGCGTGGCCACGGTCGCCTTCTACCTCGGACACGGCGAGGTCGACGCGGCAGCGAGCACGCCCTCCTGGCGGGGCACAGAGGGGTGTGGAGTGGTTGTGTGCGGTGTGGTGTCTGTGGCGAGGCTCGGGGGTGGTTAAATAGGGCAGGGGCGGCGTATCGTGGACGGAGCGCATGGACAGCGTCCATGGCGCCTCCGGCGGGGGATTTCCCGATTCCTCGGCGACGCGTGCAAGCAGCGCAAGGAGAGGGTCTGGGGGGTCCGGGAGTGAGCTGGGAGCAGCTGTGGCGACGGATGCGTGTCGAGGTGCAGCGGGTGGGGCGAATTTGGCCGGCGCCGTCCGTTCTCTCCACGGCGAGCAACGGGGGACAGCGGCCGCGTCGGGGCGAGAGAGGCTCGAGTGCCCGCAGAGGCTGCAGAGGCACGACCGTGGACGAACGCGAGCAAGGGGGGCCCTGGGGGGCCTGGGAGCGGCGACGACGACCATGGCGACACGGCGACGGTGACGGGGAGCTAGGGGTAGGAGACGACGCATTTTCGCAGAACGCCCCCTGGACTTTCTTTTCCATTTACAACTAGGTCCTTCTCTGTTCTTTTTCTTCTTTTCAATTCCAGCAGCAGTTTCTGGATTTTATTTGGGGCACTTAAACAATTTAGAAAAATTCACAAATATTTGTGAGGCTTCCACATAGCATGTAGTAGCTCCACAAAATTTGGCATTTCAAAATAAAATGTTTTGAATCATTTTTGTTCATAGGGTTTTAATTATGGAATTTTGTTTTATTTCTATTTGATTTACTTTAGAATTTTAAAACTAGTTCAAAATATGAGTTGAGAGAGAAAAGTAGTAAGGATAAAATGGGAGTGTTTACATTACCACTCCACTGAATTTTATTGTGAAGGAAAACAATTCTCACTTGGAGAATTTCATGTGACACTTGTCACATTATTTTTTTGTTTCAACTTTCATTTTATTCCTCTTCTTTTCTTCATGTTTTTCTTTAGAGCAAGCAACACATTTAGCAAGAAAGAAACAACACAAGCAACAAATGAGATCAACACATATAATTAAGCAAAAGTTTTTGTTGGCTCTCATTTTTGGAATAATAATACTGATTAATATTTTTGGGATGTTACAATCCTTCCCCCCTTAAAATAAATCTCGTCCCGAGATTTGCTAGGCCTGGGTACTAAAGAGGTCTGGAAATTCGCTTCGAAGATAATCTTCGCGTTCCCAAGTTGCTTCTTCTTCAGAGTGGTTAGTCCACTGGACTTTGTAAAACTTGATCGCACGTCTTCGGGTAACACGAACATCTTCTTCGAGAATTTGAGGGGTCTCTCGCGATAAGTCAGGTCTTGGTTCAGGTCGATGGAGCGGTGATCGATGTTTTTGAAAACATCAGGCTGGTCAGGAACTTCAAGACACTTCCGGAGCAAGGAAATGTGGAAGACATCATGATAATCTCCTAACTCCGGGGCAATTCCAGCTGATAGGATACTTCTCCTCGACGAGCATGACTTGAAGGGTCCAATATACCTTGGCGCTAATTTTCCTTTGACATGGAAACGCTGCATTCCTTTGAGGGGTGTCACTCGGAGATAAACATAATCTCCGACACTGAAAGTGAGATCACGGCGCTTGGTGTCAGCGTAACTCTTCTGACGGGATTGGGCAGTTTTGAGGCGTTCACGAATAAGCTGAACTTGCTCTTCAGCTTCACGGAGGGTATCTGGTCCAAACAATTTGCCTTCTCCGGTATCGGACCAATTCAGGGGTGTACGACACTTCTTGCCGTAAAGGGCTTCAAAAGGGGCCATTTGCAGACTGGACTGATAACTGTTGTTGTACGAGAACTCTGCAAACGGAAGACAATCTTCCCACTTGGAACCATAGGATAGAACACATGCGCGAAGCATGTCCTCCAATATCTGGTTCACTCGCTCAGTTTGGCCATCGGTCTGGGGATGATAAGCTGTGCTAAATGCTAACTTGGTTCCGAGGGCTTCATGAAGGGATTTCCAGAATCTTGAGGTGAATTGCGTGCCTCTATCAGATACAATCTTCTTAGGCACACCATGCAGGCTTACTATTCTGGAAATATACAAGTCTGCTAACTGGGCTCCATTGTGAGTGGTCTTGACGGTATAAAATGAGCAACCTTGGTCAGTCGATCAACGATGACCCAGATTGAATCATGGCCTCGGTTGGATCTTGGAAGTCCGGTAATAAAATCCATTCCAATCTCATCCCACTTCCACTCGGGAATTTTCAAAGGTTGAAGCAATCCAGCGGGCCGCTGATGTTCAGCCTTGACTCGCTGACAGATATCACACTTGGCTACGAAAGAACCAATCTCTCGTTCATTCCATGCCACCAAAATCTTTCTCGAAGGTCTTGGTACATTTTGGTTCCGCCGGGGTGGATTGAATAAGGGGTCTCATGGGCCTCTTTAGGATTAACTCCTTAAGTTCCGTGACATTGGGCACACAGATACGGTCATTGAATTTCAGCACTCCTTCAGCATCTTCGGTAAAACCGGGTGCTTTGCCGAGGGAAATCTTCTTCTAATTCCTTCAATGCTTTCATGATCCTTTTGGGCTTCTTTGATTTGATCCATCAGGGTTGGGGTTAACTCTAAATTGGCGAGATAACCATGGCTAACAAGTTCTAGTCCAAAGTCTTCGAACTCTTTGAACAAGGCTGGCTGTTCGGCTTGGATCAGGGCATTCAGGGTGCAAGGTTTGCGACTAAGGGCATCGGCAACTACATTAGCCTTTCCAGGGTGATAATGGATTCCAATATCATAATCCTTGATTAATTCCATCCATCTCCTCTGTCGCAGGTTCAATCTTTCTGGGTGAAAATATACTTCAAGCTTTTGTGATCTGTATAGACCTCGCAGCGATGTCCCGCAAGATAGGGACGCCACGTTTTGAGAGCAAGAACAACAGCAGCTAACTCCAAGTCATGGGTTGGGTAATTCTCTTCATGCGGTCGCAACTGCCGGGACAGGTACGACACAACTTTGCCTTCTTGCATCAGAACGCAACCAAGTCCGAGGCGTGATGCATCGCAATACACGTCGAAACTCTGGGTGACGTCTGGCATAATCAAAATTGGGGCTGAGGTTAGTCTCTTCTTCAGTTCTTGGAAACTATCTCACATTCTGAGTCCATTCAAATTTCTTGTCCTTCTTCAACAGTTGGGTCATGGGTTTGGCTATACTGGAAAATCCTTCAACGAACTTGCGGTAATAACCGGCAAGTCCGAGAAAGCTTCGGATTTCAGTCACACTGGTTGGGGATAACCAGTCAACAATGGCTTGGATCTTCTCGGGTCAACAGAAATTCCTCCGGCAGATACAACATGTCCGAGAAATGCCACTTTACTGAGCCAAAACTCACACTTGCTAAGCTTGGCATACAGCTGGTGCTCTCGGAGGGTCTCCAAAACTAGACGCAGGTGTTCAGCATGCTCTTCTTCGGTCTTGGAATAAATAAGGATGTCATCAAGGAAAACTACCACGAACTTGTCGAGGTACTCCATGAAAATCTTGTTCATGAGATTCATGAAATAGGCTGGGGCATTGGTCAGACCAAAGGACATCACGGTGTATTCAAACAAACCGTAACGGGTGGTGAAGGCGGTCTTGGGAATATCTTTCTCTCGGATCTTCAACTGATGGTAACCTGTCCGAAGATCGATCTTGGAAAAGACTCGGGCTCCGTTCATTTGATCGAACAGATCCTCGATCTTGGGAAGAGGGTACTTGTTTTTAATGGTCACGTCATTCAGCTTGCGATAATCCACACACAGGCGTGTGGTACCGTCTCTCTTGTCCACAAAAATAATGGGTGATCCCCAGGTGAAGCGCTTGGACGAACAAGACCTTTGCTGAGCATATCAGCCAACTGCTTCTTCAATTCAACTAGTTCTTCCGGATTCATCCGATAAGGTCTTTGGGATATGGGGGATGTCCCTGGGATAAGCTCAATTATGAACTCAATATCCCGGTCTGGCGGCATACCAGGCAATTCTTCTGGGAAAACATCCTTGAACAGGTGAACAACACGGATCTCATCTAGGGCGGGTCGAGCTATGCTCTCATGGCAGCCTGGTTGGGAGTGATTGGTTTCAGACACATACTCCACTTCTACTTCTTTGTCGGTGGTGACGGATACAGCTCTTCTGGCACAGTCTATTCGACCATGGTACTTGGCTAGCCAATTCATACCGAGTATAACATCTATGCCCTGGGTTCCTAGAATAATTAGGTCGGCTGCAAATTTTTCGCCTGAAATCTCAATGGCAGTATTTGGACAAAATCTCTTGGTTTCTATGGTGGAGCCAGGAATTTGTATACTCAGGGTTTTATTTAGGAAGCCTTCTACTAATCCTCCCTTAGCGACAAACTCCTCGGTAACAAATGAATGGGTTGCACCAGAATCAAACAGAACAGTTGCAGGTACTGAGTTGACAAGGAACGTACCCAGCACAACATCTGGCGCCTCCTGAGCTTCTTCAGCATTGATGTGGTGCAGACGACCCTTGACAACAGCAGCATTTCCGCGGGGTGCGGCATTCTTGCCATTACCATTTCCATTGCGGCCTTGACCATTGTTCGGTGCATTGGGGCGCTGAACATTCCTCTTAGGATTGGGGCATTCCTGGAGTAGTGACCTTTGTTGCCACATTCAAAGCAGACAACATTGGCATTGGGGTTGAAGTTGTTGAAGTTTCCTCTGGGACGGTTATTGTCATTGGGGCGGTTGAAGTTGTTTGGGCGGTTAGGGTAATTGGGGCGTGGGCTTGTGGTGGACGATAGGCAGGCCTGGTGTTTGCTGAAAGATACGAGGTTTCTGGCTGCTCGAACCTTCCTGAGCATTCATCCTCCTCTTGCGACCTTCAACATAGACTTGCGCTTGGTCTCCAGCTGGATGGCTTTGTCCACAAGTGACTCCAGATCACGGAAGTCATGGATAACCAGAGCACACTGCAGTTCATCATGAAGTCCACTCATGAAACGCTCCATCTTCTTCTCTTCTTTGTCGGTGTCATCAGGAGCATACCGAGATAAGTCGGTAAACTCATCCAGATAACCGACCACATCTTTACTTCCCTGCCTCAGCTTGCGGAATTCATCCTTCTTCCTCTCAATAAGTCCACTGGGAATATGCTTCTTGCGGAATTCTCCTGGAACTCAGCCCAGTTGATGACATGACCAGCTTGCTGGAGAGCCTTGGTAGTTTCCCACCAAGCTCTTGCAGGTCCAGCGAGATAGTGGGTTGCATACAACACTTTCTCATTTTCTCCCACAGCAGCAACTTCCAGATTGTTGTCGATGGTGCGAAGCCAATCATCGGCTCCAGTGGGTGAAGTCCCTTGGAGTAGGTGGGTGGGTTGGTTTTCTGGAAATCGCCTAAGGTGGATCGCTGGTTCCATCTCCATTGCCATTACCACCATTGTTGTTGTTGTTGTTGTTATTGTTGTTGTTGTTATAAGCGGCTGCGAGTTGCTGTAGGGCAACGAGATGAGCCTGGCGCTCCTGCCGGGCATTTTCACGTTCCTCCATGATAAGCGCGAGAAGTTGGGCGGGGGTTGGGTCCGGTGGTGGTGGTGCTGATCCTGATCCTTCCGCATTGCTGCGACGGGGCGGCATCCTGAAGCACACCGGGTATAAGAGGCAAGGCAAGAAAAGTTCGACTAAGGGAAAAGACGATTTCTCAGTGGTTATTAATTTTAAGGATTATATGAAAATATTTCACACAGATCTAACAAGACAAACATACTTATATTTCACAAACATCACATCAAGGAGTTCACAACAACATCAAGCTTACAACATCAAGCTTACAACATCACCTTACATCTAAGACATAGCATCTGGTTTCCAAAAGAACCACTACTTCGACTCGACTAGCGATAGGGGTCAACCTAATCCTGCGGTAGTGATCAAGTCACTCGCCTACTGAGGTGGAACCTCCAGCTCTAACACGTCAGCATCTGACTGGTAGGGTGGCTCCTCGGGATCCTCCTCCTCGTCCTCGAGAACTGCCTCGAGTGGCTCCTCCTCCTCGTCAACTAACTCCTCCTCATCATCTCCTCCTCACAATCCATCTCCTCCACGAAGTCATCATCGTCACTGAGGAAAGCGTTGTTCTCCTTGCGGAGATCCTCGCCCTCCTCCTCCATCTCGTCAGTATGGTGCTCTAGATCCTCAATCAGCCGTCCTGCTCCGCCACCTTCTTGCGGAGCTTCACGATAGTCCTCCTCAGCTGGGCCCTCTTCCTGAGAAGAGCGACCTTCTCCTCCATCAGCTTCTCCTCGTTCTCGCGAAGCTCAACGAGCGACTCGCGGTCAAAGTGAAGCTGAATCCTAGTGCGCAACAGATCATCCTGAGTGCACTGAAGTAAGATCTCCATGTCCATGATGTAGCTCCCAAACATCGGGTGGCAAGGGGAAGGAGTAGGGTGTCCATCGCAGTTGCGCCTCCCGTAGAACCGGAAACGGGAGTCTACTAACTCCGCCTTGTGCTCCTCACAAAGTCGGGCTAGCATCCTCTGTGTAGCAGTACAGAGACCGTCAACCCAGGTGGCCTCCTTGGTGGTGAAGACGAGTGTCCTGGAACTGGGAGACTTGATGTTCCTGCGAACTGACGACTTGATGAGCCAGCTCAGCCTTCCGACACCGTGAACGTCAATCTGAGCTCCCTCAAACTCTGGAGCGGGGCGACCTAACAGCTTGCTCAACTCGAACAAGTCCCTCTCAAACGTCAGCTTGCTATCCTTCTCAAGCTGAACGAACTCGGTCCAATGGAGTGCCATCTACAATTTTTAAGCAAAATTTTAAGTTAGTGAGATGATAAGTGTACAAAATTTTAATTTTAGTGAGGTAACATAAGCAGAATTTTAAGTTTAATGAGATGACAAGTCTGCAAAATTTTAAGGATACTAAGGAAATTGTAATGTTTAATGAGAATAAATTTTTGCATAAGTAAGAGGATTGGAGATAAGCAGTTTTCGAAAATACTTCACTCCTTTCTTTTAGAAATTAATCTTTTTGTAACATTTGTCTAACGACCATGCTAACTAAGGTTTCCTAAAGTCAGGATGGCTCTGATACCAAGTCTGTGGGGACCCCGGACTAGCTGTCCGAAATACCCGATTATGCTTAACACAACGATCCCGTGATCAGTCTGTCGTTGCACATAATCCGAATTGGATACCAAAGTTTACATCCATTACAATACCGAATAAAAAGTCTTACATAAATGGTCATTTAGACCAAGTCTTACATAGGTGCCTTCATGGGCCAAACCAAAATATCAGCGGAAGCTACGGCGTAGTAGACATCATATTCTAACGATGACGACCCGACAGGCAGCTGACTTGTGGAGATCCTTAGTTCGTAGAAGTCGCCATACTCCTGCTCGGCGTAGTGCTCCTCCTCGTAGTCTGGCTAGGACAATAGCCAGGGACGAAACCAATATGAGTACATTTGAATGTACTCGCAAACTACCCCAACATGAGTATGCACTAGTTTTTCTTAAAACATCTCTATATCTTTATTGAAAAAGGTAAGAAGAGTTTTATAACTATTTTAAAAGAAATCACCATCTCATTTGTTTCTCCAAAACCCTCCTTTTCCTGACCATGGCTCACCATGGTCCATTTATTCCAACAACTCATACCACTCCATTTGGTATAGTTGTGTCACACCATCACCATTCATTTTCTTTTAAACTTAAAAGCTTTTCCAAAAACTTGCACATGATCTTAGGACAGCCTCCCAATTGTCCATATCCGAGGACTCGGCTATTCGAATAGTTTTGACCCTCTGCAGAGGTAGCACGCTTTTATCCCACATCCATCCGGTAACTCATCGTGTCAGCCACGTCCCGCCATACAAGGTGTATGCGAAGTTGAGCCACCGACCCTAGCCTCTCCTTTGCTCATGCTAGTATAGGATCCTACCCATATGATAATTCCCACCAACACTCAGTCCGGTCCCCGTCGGCAACCCTAAGTGTGAGGACTCATATGTTTTTCCCGGCGACCACATTTATGAAGTCTTCAATCCTCCTCCTTATCTTTCCATAGAGTTTGAGCGAGGACCCAGGTCAGGGGAGTTCTCCAAACCATCCCCTCATGCATAACGGAGTCATCTCCGTCGATGAGGTATCCCATACTAATAAGAGCAAATTATATGACTAAGCCCCGTTCCCATATGGGGGTAAATGTGGTCGCACAGATTAAGATTGGTTGTCATAGTACTAGGACACTGTGCATTTTTCATAAACATTCCCATTTTCCATTTCTCCACTTCAACACCGACATCTCGGTATTCCATAACCACACAAGTATTTCAAAGGAGTTTTGAGTAAACAACATTTATTTTCCCATCCTATAATTTTATCAACTATCTTATACTTCTACATAGGTGGCAAAATAGTTTTCATGTACTTGTAAAAAGGTTTTCAAAATCATTGATACTTTTGAATAACTCATGTGACAAAATAGATGTATGTAAATGCAAGCTCAGTGAAGTAGCTTGCCTTGCTCGGCAAAGTTCTCGGTTCTTGTGCTTGCTGATCAAGGTATTCCCCCTCCTCGTAGACTTCGGCAACGTTCTCGTCTAAACGTCAAACAAGCAATGCAAACAATTACTAAACTACTCAAGCAAGCATCACAACAAACAATCATAAACATCACAAATAGCTACTGCACACATCAAACCATACAATTTGGTTTCAAAATAATTGAATTAAACATCATTTATTTATGTTCAAAATTATGGCAGAAACTTGTGGAACATGTTTAATTGCACAACTTGAGTTCTGTTGGTCACAAAAATACAAACTAAATTTCTATAGAAAGCTACTGATGTGTAGAAGACAACACAATTTGATTTGGATCAATTGGGGTTACCAAACTCCCTACACAAATGTTTGAATCCAGTAACTTAATAATCAAGTTTTAGCTACCAATTAAGTTCTGTTGATCCTAAAATTAAATCCTTTTAGGGGTAACTAAACATGACTAAATGTGACCTAACAAAATTGGTCCTAATTCATTTGGGTTAACCATTAAACATATTTAAATGTTTGAGTGCAGAAGGGTGTTTAAACTTCAACTTAATACTAAACAATTAATAATGCACAAATAATTCTACCAAAATTAGGGAAGCTAATACATGGCAGTACTAAGCTAGCAAAATTGGTTTGGAATTATTTGGACTAACAGAGTATCAGAAACAAACAAGTTTAGAATTTAAACCTTCTGTAGTATTTTTAATAATACTTTTTATCTATTTAATTAAATGACATGAACCAATTGGGTTGGTTAAAAATTTCATAAGCTTTCCAGAACAATTGAGTTTGATTTATTTGGATTCCTAAATCTCGAGATATTGAATTTCAAAGTTGGATCCAGTACTGTCTTAACAGAGAAGTTTAAATTTGAATTTAATTGTTCTCTGGATAATGTTGAAAGCTATGACAGGTGGGGCCTACATGTCAGCGACACAGTGTGCGGTTGGAAATTAATAAAATCCTGACGAGCGGGGCCCGCCCGTCAGTCTCTCTCTCTCTTCATTTAACCGAAGCGGTACGCGTCCGTTGGATCGAGATCCAACGGTCCACGATCAAATGCATCGGCGGCGACCTAAAATCGGCGGCGCTGCCGCGCCGGCGACGGCGAGGTGGAAGGATCTCTCACCTAGGGGGCTCGGGAGGTCGCGGAGATGATGCAGATCGACGGCGGCGGCGTGTGGGAAGCTCCTGGCTGAGTTGCACTTGCTGGGGTGGGCTGGTTCGTCGGCGGCGAGCTCTCGATCTTCCACGGCCACGGGCAGCAACTCCGGCGAGGTCCAACGGTCGCGTCTGGGCACTAATCAAAGGGAAAAAGGATGGGGTGAGTGCGGGGAGGAAAGCAACATGGTGCAGTGGTTTGGGAAGGAAATGGGGCAGCCCAACGGCGTGGCCACGGTCGCCTTCTACCTCGGACACGGCGAGGTCGACGCGGCAGCGAGCACGCCCTCCTGGCGGGGCACAGAGGGGTGGAGTGGTGTGGTGCGGTGTGGTGTCTGTGGCGAGGCTCGGGGTGGTTAAATAGGGCAGGGCGGCGTATCGTGGACGGAGCGCATGGACAGCGTCCATGGCGCCTCCGGCGGGGGATTTCCGATTCCTCGGCGACGCGTGCAAGCAGCGCAAGGAAGAGGTCTGGGGGGTCCGGGAGTGAGCTGGGAGCAGCTGTGGCGACGGATGCGTGTCGAGGTGCAGCGGGTGGGGCGAATTTGGCCGGCGCCGTCCGTTCTCTCCACGGCGAGCAACGGGGGACAGGGCCGCGTCGGGGCGAGAGAGAGGCTCGAGTGCCCGCAGAGGCTGCAGAGGCATCGACCGTGGACGAACGCGAGCAAGGGGGGCCCTGGGGGGCCCGGGAGCGGCGACGACGACCATGGCGACACGGCGACGGTGACGGGGAGCTAGGGGTAGGAGACGACGCATTTTCGCAGAACGCCCCCTGGACTTTCTTTTCCATTTACAACTAGGTCCTTCTCTTTCTTTTTCTTCTTTTCATTCCAGCAGCAGTTTCTGGATTTTATTTGGGGCACTTAAACAATTTAGAAAAATTCACAAATATTTGTGAGGCTTCCACATAGCATGTAGTAGCTCCACAAAATTTGGCATTTCAAAATAAAATGTTTTGAATCATTTTTGTTCATAGGGTTTTAATTATGGAATTTTGTTTTATTTCTATTTGATTTACTTTAGAATTTTAAAACTAGTTCAAAATATGAGTTGAGAGAGAAAAGTAGTAAGGATAAAATGGGAGTGTTTACATTACCACTCCACTGAATTTTATTGTGAAGGAAAACAATTTCTCACTTGGAGAATTTCATGTGACACTTGTCACATTATTTTTTGTTTCAACTTTCATTTTATTCCTCTTCTTTTCTTCATGTTTTTCTTTAGAGCAAGCAACACACATTTAGCAAGAAAGAAACAACACAAGCAACAAATGAGATCAACACATATAATTAAGCAAAAGTTTTTGTTGGCTCTCATTTTTGGAATAATAATACTGATTAATATTTTTGGGATGTTACAAATTCCGAGTGGTCCGGAATTTTCCGGCTATCTACAACCTCATTCCGACCGGGTCCAGTACCACTTTTTTGTTTTTCGGAATGAGTTCGGAATCGTATCAGAAATTTCCGAGTGTCTCGGATTTCCGGACTGAATCCGGATCTGTTCCGAACGGCAATTTTTTTTTCTTATCTGTTCGTGCGGTGGGCGGTTTGACTTATCGTTCTCACTTCCCCCCGCCCCGTTTCCTCTCTCCTTCGCCGCCTCCTTCGCCGCCGCCGTGCCTGGCTGCACTCCGGCCGTCCGAAGCTCCGAATCTCCTCTGAGCTTGGTCTCCTCCAAGCTTGGAAGAGCTTCACCGACCCGTTCCCCTTTTCACCATGTCTTCGGGTACCTCTCGCGATTTCCCTTCTCGTTTCTTCCTATCTAGTTGGAATTCGAGTTTCTTAGGGATTTCTTGTTAATGTAGGCTTACCACGTTAATTCATTGCCTTCTCCTTTCAATCTAGTGCAAGTAGGTTGTTCTTTGAACAAATTTGTGAAACAAATCATGTGCATCCAGAATGAATCCGAAATGGCTCGGAATGTTCTGGCCCGTTCGGAATATTCCGGCTCATTCCGAACTGATTCCGAATGCACAGTTTTTTTTAAATTGCACTTCCCATTCTCACTAAAATTTCAAAATTTAAAACTTTTGGCATATGTTCTTATCTCCTGCTGCGTACCTATGCCCTATTCTCACAGGTGATAGTGCTGACCGCAATGCCCGCCGTGAGACCTTGAGGAAGAAACCGCGCTCCAAGGTTGTTCGTGAGACCTCTCCGTCATCTCGTGGTCATTCTAACCGCCGTCCGGCTCGAGGCAGAGGAAGAAAACAGCCAGAAATTGACGCTGTTGAGATGGAGGGAGAACAAGTTCCTATTGAAAACTTTGAGAAAATGAAGCTCAAGAATTGGAGGGAGGTGCGCAAGCTCAATCCTTACCGTTTTCCAGAACCAACATGTGACACTGATGAGAGGTTCTGGACTTGCACTCAGTTTAAGATGTGGAATGAGTTCTACATGACTCGCAAGGACAAAGTGGTGAAGTCCAAGCAACTTGATGAAGAATATCTCTATGAACACAAAGAAAGTTCCCTTGCTCACATCTATGACACACTCAAGAAGATGGATATCTTGAAGGTCGCATTGGTCTCTCAACCATATTGCCCCGAACTCATTAGTCAATTCTATTGCACAGTACACTTCAAGAATGATAGCTTGCGCACCATGACATGGATGTCCGGATCAACCAAATACACAAGCAACTTATCTGTCTTTGCTACTGCTCTGGGTTATGATTGGGAAAATACCTCTGGTGACTTTGGTTTCAAGATTCACTCCTCCCCTGAGTTTTCCAAGGACTTGCTTGCTGATTTCTACCCTCCAGAGTATGCTGATATCAACCCTCCTTTCATTAGTGTGATGTACCCCTTCTACAACATGCTTGCTAAGATTTTCCGTGAAAACATTATGAGCAAGGCTGGTGATGTGTCTGCGGTTCGGGGTTACATGATCAACCTCATGTACTACGCCAAGCCTAACCGTCAGAGGAAGATTGATGTCATGGATTTCATCTACAATGAGATTGAGATGGGAGTCAAGGGTAAGCGGACTCCAGCATATGGCCCTCTCCTTCAGAAATTCATTAACCGTTTGGCTGGAAAGAACATTATGCTTTGCCGTGAGGTACTTGAGCCTGAATTGCTTGCTCCTGTATTCACCAAGGGCCCTGAAATTCCAGAGTATGCCAAGGGCAAAACACCTTTGGTTCAACCTAGTGCATCCACTTCACGTGCCTCTTCCACCTCTCAGAAGAAGAGCAGCAGCGCAGTTTCTAAGTTCTTCAAGACCATGTTTTCTGCTTGCCGTGATGCTCGTGCTTACAGCCACGATGCTAGAGAGTTGGCCAAGGAGGCCCGTCGCATTCAGAATGCCGATAGGAGGGCTGCCGGCCTGCCTCAAGATGCCGATGATGCTTCTTTGGCTCCCACTCCATTCAAGGATATCACTATGCCACCCATTACAGATGATGATTTCTTCTTTGGGGTCCCACCGGCTTGCGGCGATGAGGATGATGATGAGAGTGATGATGATGATGACGAGGAGGAAGAGGAAGAGGAAGAGGAAGAGGAGACTTAGCGGGGTTGGTCGTTAGCATCGCTTCTTTTTCCCTTTTTGGCGTCTTGGTGCCAAAGGGGGAGAAATGAGATCTATTAGGGTTGTCTCTGGGGATTTGCATGGGTGGAGTACAAGCTTCTTGCCACTTTATTTGATCTTATAAGCTTGTACTCTTTAGCTTTATTTTTAGTATGTGTTGAACTACCTATGGGTGTGTGTAAACTATGTCTAGCATGTGGTAAGACATGCATTGCCCGGTGTTGTGTGTGTTAAGTTAAAAGACTATGTTGTTTATCTCTATATCCTGTGTGTGGTCTTTACATTCATATTATCATGTCTTACCTCAATTTGAGCAAATTCATCATGATTATGCTTTATTGTTAAATGTTGCACATATTATTGGTTTATAAAATATAGGGGGAGTATTGATCCTTGTTGTGTGTACTCTATGTATTCAAATGCAACTCCTATTAGTGCACACATCAAGGGGGAGCCTTCCTATATTTTTGTAAATCTATTGCATTGCTCTTAATTTATATATATCTCTATGCAAATCCTTATGTTGTCATCAAACACCAAAAATGGGGAGATTGAAAGGACATTGTCTCCTTATCTAGTTTTGTGTGTTTGTTAACAACATAAGTGATGATCTTACCGTGTGCCAATGTACTACAGGTACAATAGATGATATGCACATGGTCTTGAGTGACCCCTCAAAGTGATGAAGAAGGTTGAAGACGGTGGCCCGTAGATTTAATTCTATTGAGTCGTAGGGTTGCCGTACTATCAAGAGGGGTTGCTCTTTGGAAAGCTTGGGGGAAATCATATTTTACATATACATACCAGATATACTCTCCCCAGTCTTGCTACAACCTAGGTGGAAAAATATGGTAATAGTTCCATCGAAAAACAAGCCAAAATGTACATATTCCGAATGGGTTGTTTTTCGTCCGGAATTACGGGTGATTCGGAATTTTCCGGACCATTCCGACCTGATTCCGAGACAGCTCGATTCGGTACTGGATCGGTCCGGAATCAGGTTGTTATACGTTCAGAATATTCCGAATGATTCGGAATTCCGGATGAAAAACGGATTCATTCCGGATTGCACGTTTTCTGTCAAAAACGGCTAGTTTTTCGGTGGACCTATTTAAGGGGGTCCTTCTTCTCCAAGAGGACCACCACGACTTGAAATATCTTACCCACCATTGTTGAAAGCTTGAAACTCGTAGATCTCTCTCCCTACCACTCAAACACCTTGTCCTTCTAGGACTTGGGAGAGTTGACCTAGATCTACCCTTCCACCAAAGCGATTTGATTTCCATATCCATTCCTTAGAGGAACTTGTGCATCTTGGGTTCATTGGAACCCTAGACGGTCGTTGGTCGTTCTTGTGGCTTTGGGAGCCGCGGGGACTAGCCGGGAGCCTCCAATTCGGTTGTGGAGACGTGCCCCGGCCTTGTGATTCTTGCGGCTTTGGAAGCCGTGGGAATTGGTGAGAGCCTCCAATTCGGTTGTGGAGTGTGCCTCATCCTTGTAAAGGTTTGTTGCCGACCTCGAGGGCATCATATAGTGGAGGAGATACGGTGTGTCATATCACGGCTATTCGGGGATCACTTGTGACCCCGCACCGCTCCAACGAAGACGTAGCTTCCATTGGGAAGTGAACTTCGGGAATCATCTCCGTGTCACCGTGTGCTTATCCTTTATATATATATACCTTTACTTGTATTGCTAGCTTACCTTGTTTAGTATATCTTGTTAGCTAGCTTCTTGCTCATCATATAGGATTGTTCACCTAGTTGCATATCTAGAGAACTTATATTTGAGCAATTCCTTAACTTGTTGAAAAGAAAATTAAAATTGGTAGTTGCCTATTCACCCCCCCCCCCCCCCTCTAGTCAACCTACTCGATCCTTTCACAATCAATCAAAGGATCCGAAAGAACAATTGGACACAAGATGATATTATGATAAGATCAACCAAATGTTCTAAAAATCAAGAGGGAACTCCCCAAGGTACGTGCAAAGTAGGATTTGCATTTTAATATGGTGTGCACAACATGTAATCCTCACTCCCTCCTAGACAATCTTTGAACACAAACAAGTGCAAGAAAGCATAGATGGAACTTGAAGCAAAACAACTTGCAACAAGGAAATGTTGAGCAACAAGAGAAAGAAGCGACAAATAAAGACTTGCTCAACCGAAAATAGATGGGTGTGATAAGGAGAGAGACATTTTAGGTGACTAATGCAAAGATGAGCGTAGCATCAACATAATCGTTCAATATAAGTGGCACATAGTGCATATCATGTCTTTCCATGAACACAACCCAAAAGTTGGAGCAAATAGGTCCACAAGCTTATTAAGGTCCAAAATGGAATACCAAAAGAAAAACAAAGCTTGTGCCTTTTAGAGACCACCAAAGAATCAAAAGCAATAAAAGGTGGTCACTAACAAAATGGAATACCAAATAAAGATGTAACTACTCTCATGTGTATAAGTTTCTAAGTAGACATCAATCATGAAGATATAAGTCCACAAAGAAACAAGCACACACAAAGTAGATACTACGGTGAAGAACATGATATCCAAGTGGAAGTCATATATGTACCAATAAGATCATTGCTTAAAAGCATAGCACAAAGCTCAATTTTATCTTAGAAAGATATAGATGAACTTCCAACACAATCTCATCATAGCATCAAAAATATCCACAAGGGAAAAAGGATAGTTGGGATGCTCCGAGAAAGATAGCAAGTATCACAAAGGGCAAATGAATTTGCAAATTCATCAATATTGCATATGAGAGACTTTGAGAAGAAATGCTAGATTAACATATTTGGGATTGTTGAATCAATAAAGTGATTATGTATATTCGCCTTGATATGTAACCATCCCGGCTTGCTCACATTTGCAATAAAGATGTTTTGATAAAGGCTTTTCAAGAACACATCAATTGCAACAAAAGAGACTCATGCCAAGAAACAACCTACACAAGGTTAAAAGCTAGAAAAGTATGCATGAGGTAGATACTTGTTACCGAGATAGCATTGGTGATGTAGAAGATAAGAGTTCACGATCATCCGAGCTTGGCTCCAATAAGCACATGGTGATAACACCTTCCTTGTAAATGAGACAAGCTTCCAATGCACCTTCGATGTACCTAAAACAACTTGAAGTACACCCAAATCATTGGGTCCAAAATAGTTAGAGCAACTACAATAAATAGGACAAATTCCACATAAATATGTGCATATTGATATGAAATTGAATTTCATGCACATCTTAGCCATTTAGGATTTGATGGAGTTTATCCTATATATTGGATCAACGAAAGTAAGCATGCCATAAGATATACATATAGTAAATATGCATGCACAAGACTTCCAAGAACCAAACGAGATACAAATTGGACAAAAACACCAATTTAAACCAAGAAAACACACACAAGTGTGACAAGAAAGAGAATCGTCCAAATTATATCAAAAACCCAAATCAACACATGATTGAAGATACCACTTTGAAAAGATGCCAAATGAAAGTAAGCTACCAATTGATGAAAATGCCATCAAGGAATAAACCAAACCCTCCACACTTCTCATGATGACACAAAGTACCAAGACGAGAAATGTTTGTCTTCCAAAGAGACACGTCATCGGGATCAAATGTCAATTGAAGACAACTAATGTTCAAAAGCATATAGGATAGCTCCCCCAAGATTTGTGCATTATTTATGATCTTGCATTTGAATACAAAATGCACACAAATGGGATCATCACTCTCCATACATATTATCCAAACACTAGTCATGTTCAAAGAAATCAATAAGATATAAAGCCAATTTAAAGAATGATGTTCTACTCAATGTAGGATAGCTTCCCCAAGAATGGGATCATTGCTTTTCCTAACTCAAGAAAGCACAAAGCGAATTTTGAGTAGAGCAACAAGGATCCAAAAAATATAAGGAAGACAAGAGGAGTTAGATCAAACCAAATCCTTGGCAATAAAAATAAGGCAATTCAAAGCAAGAGCCAAAGTGAAGATGGTCCACAACTTTCACCAGACATATGAGAATCACTTGTCATGAACAAGGAGTATATAGAGATATTTCTCGGTGGTATATAGGAATGATATTGAAGACCAATTTCACAACAAATAAGCATGTGGCAAAGGATAAGATTTAAAAGCCATGCTTAGATAAATAGATGTTCTTGATAGCTTCAAATATTCGCGCGATCATGCAAAGCAACTACAAAGAGTAGCTTGAAGCAATCGGTTTCCCAAAAAGATATATGCGAACATATTTGGGGAAAGCCATACCAAGAATGTCCATCACAAACAAGATCCAAAAGAGTGATTAAACAAAATCATTTTAGCAAATATGGAACTTGTTTGAGCAACATGCCACATAGGAATAAGATAAAGAAGAATATCAATTCTAGGTGGCAATACCTCACATGTTCACATTTTCTAGGTTTGTAATATGCGCATAGCTTATTACTCCCCCATAATGTGATAATCCAAAAAAAA
This sequence comes from Poa pratensis, assembly GCA_947311845.1. Lineage (NCBI taxonomy): Eukaryota > Viridiplantae > Streptophyta > Magnoliopsida > Poales > Poaceae > Poa > Poa pratensis. The sequence goes on from CAMZMU010000063.1 coordinate 104,449,919, forward strand.
TAAACACGAGGCAAACAAAAACAACTAGAGATAATTAATGGACATTATAGAATTTGAATTTCTCATGAGAATGACATACCACATAGAGAGTAGATAATATTGATATATCATCACTAAGTGGTATTCCTCATGTATACACATTTTTAGGATAGTGAAGTGCACGAAGCATATCACTCCCTCAAAATGGGATAGTCCATTAATCTCTCAAAAAGAGAGCCAACAAGATAAGATATCAAATAAAGGCAATAAGGCTCAACACAAGTAAATGGTGTACAAACCAACATACACATACTTGATTACTCAAGATAAGTAAGTAGAGAGCACAACACATACAAACACTAGCAAGGTACAAAACCTAACACATGCAAGGGTGCAAGTAACTTTCAATGTATATATGATTTAAATTCAAGTTACCGTAAGGAGGAACATTGGATAAGAGATAGAAAAATATAACCCAAATGACTTGGCTTGAGAGAATAGAATTGATGAAGATCACTTAATTCTTCATGATGTGGCCAAGTCTCCAATGCCCTCCAACAACACCTATTGATCAAGTTTTAGCTTGTTGGTCCCCAACCAAGTTGGGTCCTAAGAGGTTAGTCACAATAGGCTTGGCAACCCAAATGGTGCTTTTCTTGACACCACTTTGAGCACCAACATATTTGGCAAACACATTGCCAAGCTTATCCTTCCGAAGAGAATAAACATCATCAATTATAATGGAGTTGGATAAGGTACCATTAGTGCATGAAGAAGCAAAGTGGCCCTTCTCACGGCATATGTAGCAACATTTGCTTCCTCCTTTCTTCTTAGTTGAAATCTCAACTTGAGGAGGAATAGCTTGATTCTTCTTGGGAAGTGGTCGATCTTCAACATGACGAACTTGAGTTTGAACTTGAGGCCGCTTCCCTTGTTGCCTCTCACTAAGAGGCTTCCTCTTCGAAGGGCAAGATCTAACATGGTGCCCTTCAACTTTGCACTTGAAGCAAACAATTTTGGCCGAATCCTTGACTTGTTCTTGGCCCTTGTTCTTCTTGATAGGCTTTCACTTGTTCTTGATGTTGGAGTTGAATCAAAGTCCACTCTTGTCATTGGGGCGTCTTTTAACACACAACACATTGTCAAGTGTGGACCTCCCAACATGACGCTTTTCCAAGTCTTTCTTCAAAGAAGTGACTTGGGCCTGGAGCTTTTTTAATTCCTCTACATGGTTAGTATCAACACAAACACTAGAGTAAGTAGATGCTTCATTGTTAGAGCAACAAGGCATGGAAGGTAATTCATCACAAGATTTAGCAATAGTATGAGTGGATGAATCATTAGGACTAGCACATGGCAATATAGCATTTCGAGAGGAAGTTGTGCCATTGTCCACATGAGGCTCACAAGATGTTACCTTTGATATAATAGCCTCATGAGCTAACTTTAGCTTAGCATAGGATGCTAGAAGATCCTCATTAGAGCTAGAGAGCTTTTCATGATTTTCTTCCAATTTCCTATACTTGCTAGTTAGCAACTCAAATTGAGCCCTTAGCTCAACATTCTCCTTCAAAATAGATGCTTCACGAGAAATAGAGTTAGTAGCACAAGCATCATCATTTTTAGATAGTTGAGTTTGGAGTTGATCATGAGACTTGATAAGGAGAGAGTGTTCACTTTCTAAAGCCTTGGGGGCTTTGTCAAGTCTCTCTAGATACTCAATTAGTCTAGCATTCCAACACCAAATTCAACTTTTTCCTTTTTAAGCACTTTATATTTAGCAATAGCACGATCTCTTTCCTTAATGATTTTGCAATAATAAGATCATTTGTTTCATCAAGAGATTCAAGTTTCTCCTCAAGAGACACTCAAAGCTCTTGTTCTTCATCAAGAGCATTTTCTAAGGATGCTTTTTCAATAGCATCCTCTCTCTCAATTTTATATCTCTCATCAATTTAAGTTTCCAAACCCTCAATGATTTCTCTACTCTTAATAGCATAAGCAATGATTTCACATAGAGGAGGGATAGCTTTGCTACCTTTGGGGAGAGCACCAAATACCATCTCACCCTTCTTTGTTAAGGCTTCAACATCAAAATGTTCTGCATATAAATCCTCACCCTCACCATTAGAAGATATAATGGGATTCGAGGTAGGAGATACCTCTGAATCTCTAGTCATAAGGCACAAGTGAGAACCGGAGGGTGATGATGGGAGAATACTTGAAGCTCCATTGAGATCCATGTCTTGTTCCAACTAATGTTGGGATTCCTCTACATTGTTAGCCACACAAGAAATAGAGGATATGGAAGTATTGTTTTCATGGCAACAAGACAAATGAAGCATATCATCATGAGATTTAGTTAAACAACTATTACATGATATACAAGGATTATCAACACTAGCATGTAACACATTTGGAGTGCTAGAAGTGTTTAAGTCCAAAAATAGAACATTGCATTGAGGTAGAGATGAAGTATAGTCCATAGAATATTCACCATCAACAAAGCAATTTCTATCACCACTCACCATATCATTACGTTGTGACAAATCACATGTTGGTGAAGTAGAAGAAGTTGTGAACTCGTCACGGCCAGAGGTGGAAGGAGAACAATCATTCTCAATAATGTTGAACACTTCATATTTATCTTGAAGCTTGATCCATAGCTCATGAGCGTTCCGAAAAGGCATGATTGATGCAAGAACTACATCGCTCAAAACACATATAAGACCATTAGATACAAGAGTATCGAGATAAGAGTTTTCCTCATCCTCTATAGATAATTCTTGGGAATCCATTGGAGGAAAAAAACCATATCTACAATACTCTTGATATAATTTGGACCCATGGCCCTAAAAAGATTAAGCATGCGAATTTTCCAAACATCATAATTTGTGCCATCGAATATAAGAGTGGGATCGTGCACTAATTCTCTAAGCGACATCTTTACTCTCTAGGCGGTAAAGCCCAAAAAGAGAGCCGAGGCTCTAATACCAATTGAAAGGACAAGGATGTCGCCTAGAGGGGGGTGAATAGGCGATTAAAACTATTCTGGTTTAGGCTTGATAATTGCGGAATAAAACTAGGTGTTTAAATTAACAAGCCAACAACCTAAATATACTAGGCTCACCTATGTGCACCGACAACTTAAGCTAAGCAAGACAAGCAACAAAGTGATAGCAATATAGAATACTTCAAGCACGAAGTCTATCACAATGTAAAGTACATAAGTAAAGAGCTCGGGTATAGAAATAACCGAGGCACACGGAGACGAGGATGTATTCTCGAGTTCCTCCTTTTTAGGGGAGTATGTCTCGTTGGAGAGGTGTGAGATACCACAAAGGTCAACTCAACAGGCACAAAGGCTTCACCTTCTTCTCCGATGAACTGCACCATAAAGATTTGGTTCACCTTCCACTATCGGAATCTTTCAAGGCGGAATCTGGAGCCTTTACAACAACAATCCGAGGCACAACCCACAACTGGATTGGGGGCTCCCGAACGGCTACAAGTGACCACAAAGGTCTCAACCACCACAAAGGCGTCTAGGGTCCAAAGACCCAAGAGTAACAAGCTCACAAACTTTCGATTTCCACGAATCCTCGTGGAGAGCACAAACCGATGCACAAAGCAATGGCAAGAGCACAAGTGCTCAAATCCTTCACTCTCAAATCCCACCAAAAGCAACTAATGCTTATGGGGGGAGAAGAGAGGAAGAACAAAGTAGCAGAAACACCAAAACTCCAAGATCAAGATCTACTAGGTTCCCCTCACTTAGAGGGGGAATGGATTGGTGGAATTGTAGATCTAGATCTCCTCTCTCAAATCTCTCAAAGATATGCAAGAATCATGGGAGGAATTGGGAGAGGGGCAAGCTTTCCAAGGTCAACAATGGAGGTGAGAGAGGGGGAAATTTCGTGCTTGGAAGAGCTCTAAACACATTGGGGAAGAAGGGGCGCCTTTTTATAGGTCTCCAGAAAAAGAGCCGTTGCAGGAAACTTATACCGGAGACTCCGGTCCAGGAGGGCCGGAGACACCGGCCTGGGTGGAGACTCCGGACCCGGAGGGGGCGGAGACTCCGGGGTCCCTCCGGACCAACTCTGGACCCAACACAGAGAGCGTCGTCTTGTTGCGCACTTCGCACCAAAAACCTGATGGGCCGGAGACTCCGGCCCCTGAGCACCCCTGAGGCCGGAGACTCCGGTTGAGGCACACCGGAAACTCCGGCCCTGGCACACCGGACACTCCGGCCAGGAAAAACAGCAGCAAATCAGCAAAACTGTAAACCCAATAACTTTCTAGTTTGAACTCCAAATTAGGTGAAACCAATTTTGTTGGAAAGTTAATGACAAGAGCTTTCCTCAATTTTGTTGGAAATATTAAGAACCATAAATAGAGTTAAGTTGACACACACGGAAAGGTGTGGAACTTTCCTCACGGATAAACCGATAATATTTCCAACATGAAAACGCAACAAGTTTTCCCAACAAAAACCGTTTTCGAAGAACTTGGGCTTGTCATGAAGATCACGACAAGCACCAAAACCCAACTAGGAGAAAAACCAAATAAGAACCAAGAAAGATGATGATGCCAAGTATGCAAAGGTTTGAGCTCTCCACAAAGATGCGATCAAGTTACTTACTTGAGAGCCCCACTTGATAGTAAGCCGTCTATCCTATAACCTGGTGTCCCACTAACACCATGAGACCGGTAAAATAGAAACCCTATCAAGATCATACCTTTGCCTTGCACATTCCACATGAGCTAGATGATGACGATCTTGATCTCTTCAAGTGGACCACCTTTCTTGATTGCGCTTTGCTTGATGAAGACTCACATATCGCTCCCCCATACACTAATATGGGAGAGCCTCTATAAGGCACATCTTCACTTGACCAATATCTCCAAAAGGGTGACAAGCTTCAAGCATAGGATTTCTTCGAGATGCTTCTCTTGAACTTGCACTGCAACTTCTTCTCTTAATATATATGATGACTTGGATATTGCTTTGGTCATCAATTTATCTTCTTCTTTCAATCTTGATACCAACACATGGTGTTCAAGCATTGCCAATGGACAAGCCCTATAAGGATAGCTCAATGCAACCATTAGTCCATATAGATTGTCATTAATTACCAAAACCACACATGAGGGCTCATGCACTTTCACCAACCTTTCTAACCTATCCTTGTTTGCATGAGTTTGCTTGTACTCATTTCCTCTGGCGTTGTTCATGATCTCAGCCATGCAATTCATCAAACTTAGGAAGATTCTGTTCAGCTTTGATGATTCATAAGCTGCAAATTCCGCCTCAACACCTTTAATAAACTCCTTGAGAGTTTTAGTGCTGAGGCAATTAGTTAGAGACTGTATTGATCTAAAAAAAGCCTAGATCCAAGACATTCAAGTCAGGACTATTTGCTGGCTGCTGCATCAGCTTGATTTTCAGTCGTGTATTGGCCATAGCTTCTGGGTCCTCGGGCAAAATATGCGGCTTCGCATTATCCTGCTGGATAAAAATGGTCTGCCCCACATCTTCTTCAGGCCAGACAGCTTCTAATGCAGGAAAAAGCTTCTCAATAAAGTACTCTCTCATCACTTTCCTCGTTACAACCAAGTTCTTGGTCTCCAAGGTCCCTCTCTCCCTATTTTCGCTTCTTCTTTGCGCCGGTATCTCTTGCACGAAGGGCCACATGCCTATCTTCCCATCAAATGTCATTTGGCCCTCACTGTCATACCTAGGTCGAGCAACCGCAGTGAGAAACATGACTTTTCCTATGCAACTGCTAGGTAGAGGCCTTATAGGATCTGGTTCATCAGGCAGCAAGTTGGTTGATACGTCCAAAACGTATCTATAATTTTTGATTGTTTCATGTTAATATTATGCATTTGGCATTTGTTTTTATAATAAGTTTATGATTTATTTGGACTAACCTATTAATAGTTGCAAAAGTGCACAATGTTCTTGTTTTACACTTTGATGTGTAGGAATTATCAAGAATACAAGAGGAAACCTTGTTGGAATCGAATTGAGACTTTCCTGAAATCTATCTGAAAACTATTTTCGAAGATGGACCCGTTTTAGTCCGAAGATGACGTCAAATGGAAAAAATCTAGTCGCGAAAGTTGCAGGGAATTTTCTGCCGAACGATCTGGACTTAAAATTCGGCCCAATCGGAGTCTGGACGCTCCAGATATCGCCGTCCCACTGCAACCCTATATGGGATGACGGGAATCCGAGAAGCTATATAAAGGAGGAAACCTAGGTCGTGGGCAACACCCTGGTGGCTCTAGGTCAATAGTGCCAGAAACAATGCTTGTACGTCACACGTCAGTTGGGAACCCCAAGAGGAAGGTATGATGAGTGCAGCAGTAAGTTTTCCCTCAGTATGAAACCAAGGTTTATTCGAACCAGTAGGAAAACGAGGTTTGCTTCGAAGGTGTTGGTGGAGGAGTGTAGTGCGGCGCAACACCAGGGATTCCGGTGCCAACGTGGAACCTGCACAACACAACCAAATTACTTTGCCCCAACTTAACAGTGAGGTTGTCAATCTCACCGGCTTGCTGAAAACAAAGGGTTAAACGTATCGAATGGAAAATGATGTTTGTTTGCATAAAACAGTAGAGAACAATGATTGCAGTAGATTGTATTTCAGATGTAAAAGAATGGACCGGGGTCCACAGTTCACTAGTGGTGTCTCTCCAATAAGATAACTAACATGCTGGGTAAACAAATTACAGCTGGGCAATTGACAATTGATAAGTGCATATAACATGCATGTGTGAGCTGTGGTGTCTACTATGAGATTCATTTGGGCATTACGACAAAGTACATAGACCGCTATCCAGCATGCATCTATGCCTAAATAGTCCACTTTCCGGTTAACATCCGTACCCCTTCCAGTATTAAGTTGCAAGCAACAGACAATTGCATTAAGTAATGTGCGTAATGTAAACAATACATTCATCCTTGAATAAAGCATTGCTGTTTTACCCCTAGTGGCAACAACACATCTACAACCTTAGAACTTGCTGTCACTATCCCAGGTTAAATAGAGGTTGAACCCAACTATCATGCATAAATACCCCCTCTTGGAGTTACAAGTATTCACGTGGCCAAGGCTTCAACAAGTAACGGAGAGCATGCAAGATCACAAATGACATAGACATGATAATATAATATTCAGCTCCACATAGGTATCAATATAAGTCAGATCCCAGCAAACACAACATGTAGCATTACAATAAGATGATCTTGATCATGATAGGCAGCTCACAAGATCTAAACATGATGGCACAAGTGGAGAAGACAACCATCTAGCTACTGCTATGGACCCATAGTCCAAGGATGAACTACTCACGCATCACTCCGGAGGCGGGCATGGCGATGTAGAGCCCTCCGGTGATGATTCCCCTCTCCGGCAGGGTGCCGGGAAGAGCTTCAGAAACCCCCCGAGTTAGGGTTGAGACGACGGCGGCAGCGAATATGTTCTGGATGAAAGGCTCGGTGTTTTAGGGTTTTCGCGTCTCGGGGAATAAATAGGCGAAGGGGCGATGTCGGCGGACCCCCGAGGGGCCCAAACCACCAGGGGCGCGGCTGGGCCCACTGCCGCGCCTGGTGTGGTTTGGCCACCTCGTGGCTCTCTTCGTCTCTCCTTCGGACTCCGTGTACGTGCTGGAAAAATAGGGACTGGCCTTTTGTTTCGTGCAATTCCGAGAATATTTCCAGAAGTAACTTTCTGAAACCAAAAACAGCAGAAAACAGGGAACTGGCACTGTGGCATCTTGTTAATAGGTTAGTCCCAGAAAATGCATAAAAGTGATATGAAGTGTATATAAAACATGTAGCAAATGGTATAATATAAGCATGGAACAGCAGAAATTATGGATACGTTGGAGACGTATCAAGCATCCCCAAGCTTAGTTCTACTCGTCCTCGAGTAGGTAAAACGATAACAACAAATAATTTCTGAGGAGACATGCTTTCACACAATCTTGATCAATATATTGCAAGGCTCATGTCATGAATGAAGTGACTCAAAGCAATGATCTATAGTTTGCTAACAAATAGATAAAGAGTAAACAATGAATCATATAAGCAAAAACTTTTCATGAATAGTACTTTCAAGACAAGCATCAAAAAGTTTTGCATAAGAGGTAACTCATAAAGCAATAGATTCAAAGTAAAAGGCATTGAAGCAACACAAAGGATGATTAAGTTTCAGCAATTGCTTTCAACTTGTAACATGTATATCTCATGGATAGTTGTCAACATAAAGCAATATAACAAGTGCAATAAGTAAATATGTAAGAATCAATGCACACAAAGTTGACACAAGTGTTTGCTTCTAAGATAGAAAGGAGTAGGTAAACTGACTCAACATAAAGTAAAAGATAGGCCCTTCGCAGAGGGAAGCAGGGATTAAATCATGTGCTAGAGCTTTTTAAGTTTTCGAAAGCATATAGAGAGCACAAAATAAGTATTTGAGAGGTGTTTGTTGTTGTCAACGAATGGTAGTGGGCACTCTAACCCCCTTGTCAACCAGACTTTCAAAGAGCGGCTCCCATGAAGGACGTTATCTCTACCAGCAAGGTAGATCATCCCTCTTCTCTTTTGTTTACACATGTATTTTAGTTTCTTTATAGATGACACTCCTCCCAACCTTTTGCTTACACAAGCCATGGCTAACCGAATCCTCGGGTGCCTTCCAACATTCACATACCATGGAGGAGTGTCTATTGCAAAATTAAGTTGCTTACTGATAAATCAGGGCAAAACATGTGAAGAGAATTATTAATGAAAGTTGTAATTAATTGGGGCTGGGCACCCCGTTGCCAGCTCTTTTTGCAAATTATTGGATAAGCGGATGTATATGCCACTAGTCCAGGTGAAAGTCTGTCAGAAGTAAATGACAAGATTGAAAGATAAAACACCACATACTTCCTCATGAGCTATAAAACATTGACACAAATAAGGAGTAATAAAGTTTTGAATAGTTTAAAGGTAGCACATGAAATATTTACTTGGAATGGCAGGAAATACCACATAGTAGGTAGGTATGGTGGACACAAATGGCATGGGTTTTGGCTCAAGTTTTGGATGCACGAGAAGCATTCCCTCTCAGTACAGAGTTTAGGCTAGCAAGGTTGTTTGAAGCAAACACAAGTATAAACCGGTACAGCAAGAATCACATAAAAACATATTGCAAGTATTATAAGACTCTACACTGTCTTCCTTGTTGCTCAAACATTTTACCAGAAAATATCTAGACCTTAGAGAGAACAAATATGCATCCCAAGTCTCAACAAGCTCTACGGTAGTTCTCCACTACTAGGCTTTAACTACATGATGCAAGAGCTTAAACATGATCTACTTGAGAGCTCAAAACAATTGCAAAGCATCAAATCAAAACAAGACAATGATCTACAAGAATGCATATGTCTTTTCCAATACCAACTACTACATGTAGCATTTTCTTTCTTCCAAACAAACACCAATAATTTATTTAAACATAAACTCTCCAAATGATAATATAATGCAGCAAGAGAGTATTTATAAACAAGTGCTAACAGCTCGAAGAGATGCATGAAAAACAGGAGCTAAAAGCACTGCAGTAGCTAGTTAAGAATACTCAACAAATATAAGTGAAGAACATGAGTATTCACATGAAAAAGCGGAGCGTGTCTCTCTCCCACACAAGGATTGCTAGGATCCGAATTTATTCAAACAAAAACAAAAATAAAAACACACAGACGCTCCAAGTAAAGCGCATAAGATGTGAAAGAATTAAAATATAGTTTCACTAGAGATGACCTGATAAGTTTGTTGATGAAGAAGGGGATGCCTTGGGCATCCCCAAGCTTAGACGCTTGAGTCTCTCTGAATATGGTTGGGATGAACCACGGGGGCATCCCCAAGCTTAGGCTTTTCACTCTTCTTGATCACATAATATCACCCTTCTCGCTTGATCCTTGAAAACTTCCTTCACACCAAACTCAAGACAGTTCTCATTAGAGGGTTAGTGCATAATCAAAAATTCTCATATTCTGTAATGATACAATCAATCCCAAAGCTTCTGGACATTAGCTACAGCCACCAATGCTTTGTGGAGCAAAGAAATCCACACAAACACAGTAAAAGAGCGAATGCAAAACAAAAGGCAGAATCTGTCAAAAACAGAACAGTCTGGAATGACGAATTTTTTCGAGGCACTTAAGTTGCTCAGATGGATCTGGCCTAAAATAATGAAAGTTGCGT
>CAMZMU010000063.1:104460168-104920086 GCA_947311845.1 Poa pratensis
GCTCTAGGTTCAATAGTGCCAGAAACAATGCTTGTACGTCACACGTCAGTTGGGAACCCCAAGAGGAAGGTATGATGAGTGCAGCAGTAAGTTTTCCCTCAGTATGAAACCAAGGTTTAATCGACCAGTAGGAAAACGAGGTTTGCTTCGAAGGTGTTGGTGGAGGAGTGTAGTGCGGCGCAACACCAGGGATTCCGGTGCCAACGTGGAACCTGCACAACACAATCAAATTACTTTGCCCCAACTTAACAGTGAGGTTGTCAATCTCACCGGCTTGCTGAAAACAAAGGGTTAAACGTATCGAATGGAAATGATGTTTGTTTGCATAAAACAGTAGAGAACAATGATTGCAGTAGATTGTATTTCAGATGTAAAAGAATGGACCGGGGTCCACAGTTCACTAGTGGTGTCTCTCCAATAAGATAACTAACATGCTGGGTAAACAAATTACAGCTGGGCAATTGACAATTGATAAGTGCATATAACATGCATGTGTGAGCTGTGGTGTCTACTATGAGATTCATTTGGGCATTACGACAAAGTACATAGACCGCTATCCAGCATGCATCTATGCCTAAATAGTCCACTTTCCGGTTAACATCCGTACCCCTTCCAGTATTAAGTTGCAAGCAACAGACAATTGCATTAAGTAATGTGCGTAATGTAAACAATACATTCATCCTTGAATAAAGCATTGCTGTTTTACCCCTAGTGGCAACAACACATCTACAACCTTAGAACTTGCTGTCACTATCCCAGGTTAAATAGAGGTTGAACCCAACTATCATGCATAAATACCCCCTCTTGGAGTTACAAGTATTCACGTGGCCAAGGCTTCAACAAGTAACGGAGAGCATGCAAGATCACAAATGACATAGACATGATAATATAATATTCAGCTCCACATAGGTATCAATATAAGTCAGATCCCAGCAAACACAACATGTAGCATTACAATAAGATGATCTTGATCATGATAGGCAGCTCACAAGATCTAAACATGATGGCACAAGTGGAGAAGACAACCATCTAGCTACTGCTATGGACCCATAGTCCAAGGATGAACTACTCACGCATCACTCCGGAGGCGGGCATGGCGATGTAGAGCCCTCCGGTGATGATTCCCCTCTCCGGCAGGGTGCCGGGAAGAGCTTCAGAACCCCCCGAGTTAGGGTTGACGACGCGGCGGCAGCGAATATGTTCTGGATGAAAGGCTCGGTGTTTTAGGGTTTTCGCGTCTCGGGGAATAAATAGGCGAAGGGGCGATGTCGGCGGACCCCCGAGGGGCCCAAACCACAGGTGGCGCGGCTGGGCCCACTGCCGCGCCAGTGTGGTTTGGCCACCTCGTGGCTCTCTTCGTCTCTCCTTCGGACTCCGTGTACGTGCTGGAAAAATAGGGACTGGCCTTTTGTTTCGTGCAATTCCGAGAATATTTCCAGAAGTAACTTTCTGAAACCAAAAACAGCAGAAAACAGGGAACTGGCACTGTGGCATCTTGTTAATAGGTTAGTCCCAGAAAATGCATAAAAGTGATACGAAGTGTATATAAAACATGTAGCAAATGGTATAATATAAGCATGGAACAGCAGAAATTATGGATACGTTGGAGACGTATCAAGCATCCCCAAGCTTAGTTCTACTCGTCCTCGAGTAGGTAAAACGATAACAACAAATAATTTCTGAGGAGACATGCTTTCACACAATCTTGATCAATATATTGCAAGGCTCATGTCATGAATGAAGTGACTCAAAGCAATGATCTATAGTTTGCTAACAAATAGATAAAGAGTAAACAATGAATCATATAAGCAAAAACTTTTCATGAATAGTACTTTCAAGACAAGCATCAAAAAGTTTTGCATAAGAGGTAACTCATAAAGCAATAGATTCAAAGTAAAAGGCATTGAAGCAACACAAAGGATGATTAAGTTTCAGCATTGCTTTCAACTTGTAACATGTATATCTCATGGATAGTTGTCAACATAAAGCAATATAACAAGTGCAATAAGTAAATATGTAAGAATCAATGCACACAAAGTTGACACAAGTGTTTGCTTCTAAGATAGAAAGGAGTAGGTAAACTGACTCAACATAAAGTAAAAGATAGGCCCTTCGCAGAGGGAAGCAGGGATTAAATCATGTGCTAGAGCTTTTTAAGTTTTCGAAAGCATATAGAGAGCACAAAATAAGTATTTGAGAGGTGTTTGTTGTTGTCAACGAATGGTAGTGGGCACTCTAACCCCCTTGTCAACCAGACTTTCAAAGAGCGGCTCCCATGAAGGACGTTATCTCTACCAGCAAGGTAGATCATCCCTCTTCTCTTTTGTTTACACATGTATTTTAGTTTCTTTATAGATGACACTCCTCCCAACCTTTTGCTTACACAAGCCATGGCTAACCGAATCCTCGGGTGCCTTCCAACATTCACATACCATGGAGGAGTGTCTATTGCAAAATTAAGTTGCTTACTGATAAATCAGGGCAAAACATGTGAAGAGAATTATTAATGAAAGTTGTAATTAATTGGGGCTGGGCACCCCGTTGCCAGCTCTTTTTGCAAATTATTGGATAAGCGGATGTATATGCCACTAGTCCAGGTGAAAGTCTGTCAGAAGTAAATGACAAGATTGAAAGATAAAACACCACATACTTCCTCATGAGCTATAAAACATTGACACAAATAAGGAGTAATAAAGTTTTGAATAGTTTAAAGGTAGCACATGAAATATTTACTTGGAATGGCAGGAAATACCACATAGTAGGTAGGTATGGTGGACACAAATGGCATGGGTTTTGGCTCAAGTTTTGGATGCACGAGAAGCATTCCCTCTCAGTACAGAGTTTAGGCTAGCAAGGTTGTTTGAAGCAAACACAAGTATAAACCGGTACAGCAAGAATCACATAAAAACATATTGCAAGTATTATAAGACTCTACACTGTCTTCCTTGTTGCTCAAACATTTTACCAGAAAATATCTAGACCTTAGAGAGAACAAATATGCATCCCAAGTCTCAACAAGCTCTACGGTAGTTCTCCACTACTAGGCTTTAACTACATGATGCAAGAGCTTAAACATGATCTACTTGAGAGCTCAAAACAATTGCAAAGCATCAAATCAAAACAAGACAATGATCTACAAGAATGCATATGTCTTTTCCAATACCAACTACTACATGTAGCATTTTCTTTCTTCCAAACAAACACCAATAATTTATTAAACATAAACTCTCCAAATGATAATATAATGCAGCAAGAGAGTATTTATAAACAAGTGCTAACAGCTCGAAGAGATGCATGAAAAACAGGAGCTAAAAGCACTGCAGTAGCTAGTTAAGAATACTCAACAAATATAAGTGAAGAACATGAGTATTCACATGAAAAAGCGGAGCGTGTCTCTCTCCCACACAAGGATTGCTAGGATCCGAATTTATTCAAACAAAAACAAAATAAAAACACACAGACGCTCCAAGTAAAGCGCATAAGATGTGAAAGAATTAAAATATAGTTTCACTAGAGATGACCTGATAAGTTTGTTGATGAAGAAGGGGATGCCTTGGGCATCCCCAAGCTTAGACGCTTGAGTCTCTCTGAATATGGTTGGGATGAACCACGGGGGCATCCCCAAGCTTAGGCTTTTCACTCTTCTTGATCACATAATATCACCCTTCTCGCTTGATCCTTGAAAACTTCCTTCACACCAAACTCAAGACAGTTCTCATTAGAGGGTTAGTGCATAATCAAAAATTCTCATATTCTGTAATGATACAATCAATCCCAAAGCTTCTGGACATTAGCTACAGCCACCAATGCTTTGTGGAGCAAAGAAATCCACACAAACACAGTAAAAGAGCGAATGCAAAACAAAAGGCAGAATCTGTCAAAAACAGAACAGTCTGGAATGACGAATTTTTTCGAGGCACTTAAGTTGCTCAGATGGATCTGGCCTAAAATAATGAAAGTTGCGTACATATCTCAGGAATATGCGTGATTTTTCTCAGAATTTTTGAATTTTCTACAGGGAGATAAGCTCAAATCCGTGACAGCTAAAAATCTGTCACTGCGCAGAAATCCAAATCTTGCATCAACTTTCAATATAGAACTTTACTTGGCACAACATTGCGATAAAATAAAGATACAAAGGAGTTGCTACAGAAGTAACAAAACTCCTTGACTCAAAGAAAACAAAAATAACAGCAAATAAAAACGATGGGTTGTCTCCCATAAGCGCTTTTCTTTAACGCCTTTCAGCTAGGCGCAGAAAGTGAAAATCAAGTGTTGTCAAGAGAAGAAGCATCAACATCATAACTTGCTCTAACAATAGAGTCAAAAGGTAACTTCATTCTCTTCCTAGGGAAGTGTTCCATACCTTTCTTGAGAGGAAATTGGTACCTTATATTACCTTCTTTCATATCAATGATGGCACCAACAGTTCGAAGAAAAGGTCTTCCCAAAACAATAGGACAAGATGCATTGCATTCAATATCCATAACAATAAAATCAACGGGGACAAGGTTATTTTTACGTAATAAAAACATCATTAACTCGCCCCAAAGGTTTCTTCATAGCATTATCAGCGAGAAAAACATCCAAATAACAATGTTCCAAAGGTGGCAAATCAAGAATATCATAAAGCTTCTTGGGCAAAACGAAACACTTGCACCAAGATCACACAAGGCATTGCAATAAAAATCATTCACCTTTACCTTAATGATGGGTTCCCAACCATCTTCTAATTTCCTAGGAATAGAAGCTTTAAGTTTCAACTTCTCCTCCCTAGCTTGCAAAAGAGCATTTGTAATATGCTTTGTAAAAGCCAAATTAATAGTGCTAGCATTGGGACTTCTAGCTAATTTTTGCAAGAACATAATAACTTCAGAGATGTTACAATCATCAAAATCAAAATCATTATTGTCAATGGTGGTGGAACCATTGTCTCCAATAGTTTGAAAAATTTCAGCACTTTTATCAGAAAAAGTTTCAGCAGTTTTAGGCAATTTCAAACGCTTGCAGAAGTAGTAGAGACATTATCAACACCAATAACATTACCATCAATAGTAGGAGGTTTACTAGCATGTAAACATTAGCATTACTAGTGGTGGTGATAGTACAAACTCTAACTATACTATTCTCTTTTTCAAGTTCTTCCTCTTTTTCCCACCTAGCATGCAATTCAGCCAACATCCTAATATTATTATCAATTCGAACTTGGATGGCATTTGCTGTAGCAAATGACTTAATATCTTTAACTTCATTAGGCATAACTTTCAGTTTTAGAATTTCAACATCATGAGCAAGACTATCAACTTTAGAGCAAGATCATCAATTTTTTCAAACTTTTCCTCAACAGTTTTATTGAAAGCTTTTTGTGTGCTAATAAATCTTTAAGCATAGCTTCAAGATCAGAGGACACACTTCTATTGTTGCTGTAGGAATTACCATAAGAATTGCCATAACCATTTGAAGGATAAGGCTTATAATTGTTGCTACCAAAATTATTCCTATAAGCATTGTTGTTGAAGTTGTTGTTTTTAATGAAGTTTACATCAACATGCTCTTCTTGAGCAACCAATGAAGCTAAAGGAAATTATTAGGATCAACATGAGATCTACCATTCACAAGCATAGACATAATAGCATCAATCTTATCACTCAAAGAGGAGGTTTCTTCAACAGAATTTACCTTCTTACCTTGAGGAGCTCTTTCGGTGTGCCATTCGGAATAGTTGATCATCATATCATCAAGTAGCTTTGTTGCTGCACCTAAAGTGATGGACATAAAGGTTCCTCCAGAGGCTGAATCCAATAAGTTCCTTGAGGAAAAATTTAATCCTGCATAAAAGGTTTGGATGATCATCCAAGTAGTCAGTCCATGAGTGGGACAATTCTTCACCAAAGATTTCATTCTTTCCCAAGCTTGAGCAACATGTTCATTATCAAGTTGTTTAAAATTCATAATGCTACTTCTCAAGGATATAATCTTAGCAGGAGGATAATATTTCCCTATGAAAGCATCTTTGCATTTTGTCCAAGAATTAATACTATTTCTAGGCAAAGAAAGCAACCATTCTTTAGCTCTTCCTCTCAAGGAGAAAGGAAAAAGTTTCAGTTTTATAATATCCCCATCCATATCCTTATACTTTTGCATTTCACAAAGTTCAACAAAGTTATTAAGATGGGCAGCAGCATCATCAGTACTAACACCAGAAAATTGCTCTTTCATAACAAGATTTAATAGAGCAGGTTTAATTTCATAAAATTCTGCTGTAGAAGCAGGTGGAGCAATAGGAGTGCATATGAAATCATTGTTGTTTGTGCTAGTGAAGTCACACAACTTAGTGTTCTCAGGAGTACTCATTTTGAAAAACAAAATCAAACTGAATTAAACAAGTAACTAATTTTTTTGTGTTTTTGATAAAGCAAACAAACTAAATAAAAATAAACTAAGCAA
This sequence comes from Poa pratensis, assembly GCA_947311845.1. NCBI lineage: Eukaryota > Viridiplantae > Streptophyta > Magnoliopsida > Poales > Poaceae > Poa > Poa pratensis. Next base: position 104,466,616 of record CAMZMU010000063.1, read on the forward strand.
GACAAATAACAAAGTAAAGAGATTGGGTGTGAGAGACTCCCCTTGCAGAAGCAATTCGGTTTTCCCCGGCAACGGCGCCAGAAAACGTGTTGGTGGCTCTAGGTTAATAGTGCCAGAAACAATGCTTGTACGTCACACGTCAGTTGGGAACCCCAAGAGGAAGGTATGATGAGTGCAGCAGTAAGTTTTCCCTCAGTATGAAACCAAGGTTTAATCGACCAGTAGGAAAACGAGGTTTGCTTCGAAGGTGTTGGTGAAGGAGTGTAGTGCGGCGCAACACCAGGGATTCCGGTGCCAACGTGGAACCTGCACAACACAATCAAATTACTTTGCCCCAACTTAACAGTGAGGTTGTCAATCTCACCGGCTTGCTGAAAACAAAGGGTTAAACGTATCGAATGGAAAATGATGTTTGTTTGCATAAAACAGTAGAGAACAATGATTGCAGTAGATTGTATTTCAGATGTAAAAGAATGGACCGGGGTCCACAGTTCACTAGTGGTGTCTCTCCAATAAGATAACTAACATGCTGGGTAAACAAATTACAGCTGGGCAATTGACAATTGATAAGTGCATATAACATGCATGTGTGAGCTGTGGTGTCTACTATGAGATTCATTTGGGCATTACGACAAAGTACATAGACCGCTATCCAGCATGCATCTATGCCTAAATAGTCCACTTTCCGGTTAACATCCGTACCCCTTCCAGTATTAAGTTGCAAGCAACAGACAATTGCATTAAGTAATGTGCGTAATGTAAACAATACATTCATCCTTGAATAAAGCATTGCTGTTTTACCCCTAGTGGCAACAACACATCTACAACCTTAGAACTTGCTGTCACTATCCCAGGTTAAATAGAGGTTGAACCCAACTATCATGCATAAATACCCCCTCTTGGAGTTACAAGTATTCACTTGGCCAAGGCTTCAACAAGTAACGGAGAGCATGCAAGATCACAAATGACATAGACATGATAATATAATATTCAGCTCCACATAGGTATCAATATAAGTCAGATCCCAGCAAACACAACATGTAGCATTACAATAAGATGATCTTGATCATGATAGGCAGCTCACAAGATCTAAACATGATGGCACAAGTGGAGAAGACAACCATCTAGCTACTGCTATGGACCCATAGTCCAAGGATGAACTACTCACGCATCACTCCGGAGGCGGGCATGGCGATGTAGAGCCCTCCGGTGATGATTCCCCTCTCCGGCAGGGTGCCGGGAAGAGCTTCAGAAACCCCCCGAGTTAGGGTTGACGACGGCGGCGGCAGCGAATATGTTCTGGATGAAAGGCTCGGTGTTTTAGGGTTTTCGCGTCTCGGGGAATAAATAGGCGAAGGGGCGATGTCGGCGGACCCCCGAGGGGCCCAAACCACAGGTGGCGCGGCTGGGCCCACTGCCGCGCCTGGTGGTTTGGCCACCTCCTGGCTCCTCTTCGTCTCTCCTTCGGACTCCGTGTACGTGCTGGAAAAATAGGGACTTGGCCTCTTGTTTCGTGCAATTCCGAGAATATTTCCAGAAGTAACTTTCTGAAAACAAAAACAGCAGAAAACAGGGAACTGGCACTGTGGCATCTTGTTAATAGGTTAGTCCCAGAAAATGCATAAAAGTGATATGAAGTGTATATAAAACATGTAGCAAATGGTATAATATAAGCATGGAACAGCAGAAATTATGGATACGTTGGAGACGTATCACACCCCCTACCCACGAATTTCCAGCGCCAAAGCCACGTTTTTGGCTCCCCATGGACCTCATCTCCATGGGGGAGGGCTCCCAAGAAGCCATGGAGGAAGGGGGCTAAGGGGCGGCGCACCCCATTGATGCCGGCGGCGCGGGAGGAGTTCCCCGCGCCATCGCCGGCGCCGGCGCCGCCCTGCGCTCCTCGCTGCCCACTCCGCCGTCTTCACGCCATCTCCACCGCCAATTCCTCCTTGTATACAGTGGTTCATCCTCCCACAAACCTCTGTACCGTCCTATGTAAACATGGTGTTTGATGCTATAATATTTATCCTATGATCTACGTCATGTTTCCGTAGTTTATTTGTTCTTAGATTGAATGGTTGAATGTGTTTGGTTTATTAGAGTTGTATGTTGATATGGTACTGTCCTTTGGTGTCCATTATATTTGTGCGCGCATGGATCAACATCTTGGGGTTAGTAGTATGTGCAAATGAAGGGGGTAGTCCTGCCGGAGTGACAGAAACCTGAGGACTCGAACCGGTGAGTTGCACGTATGGGAGTAAGAGGACCATGAACTTAAGGCTATGGTTGGGAAAACCTTAATGCATTGTTAGTATTGCGGATGCCTACTAACGATCCAATCATATAGTACTTGTAATCCCAAGTAGTGGAGTGCATGTATATTTAGCCTCTCCCACATAGAAAACTGCATCGAAAACAATGAACTAAGTATCTTCACTAATTAATCATGGACAAAGCCATCACAATTACCACCACTTTTCCACACTCATGATACTGTTAGTTTATGGTTACTTAGTGTACTTTATTGCTGCAGCATTAACTTTTACTTTCTTGTATTTATTATCTCGCAAAGCTATCTCTCATACCCGTATCGTAGTCTAGTTTTATTTCCTAGATAAAGTAAATGTTTAGTGTGCGTAGAGTTGTATCAGTGGTTGATAGAACTTGAGAGAATACATATCCTACCTTTAGCTCCTCGTTGGGTTCGACACTCTTACTTACCGAAAAGGCTACACGCGATCCCCTATACTTGTGGGTTATCAAAAACATGTAAATATTGTGTATATACCTCTGTACATAAAAATAAAATGCTAATTATAGTCTTTAGTTAATTGAAAGTTGATAGTTTTGCTTTGCTGTCCAGAAACAGATTTTCTATGCTCCACCGTATAAAACATTTAAAATCACCAGAACGTGATCTTGATCTGAAATTTTTTGAGTGCAAAGTAATGTTTATTAGCTTTCTTTCATTAGTTTTGACTTTTCTTATTTGAGTTACGTAGCTGTCCCGAAAAATTCGATCTTTACTGACTGTTTAGTTTAGACAGATTTCTGTGCTTCTCTATAAATAAAATCTTGATAAATCTCAGAATAGTATTTTGACCTGAAATATTTTGTGCATGAACCTGAGATTATTATCTGTCTTTCATTAGTTTTGAGTTTTTTCATTTGAACTACGTAGCTATCTCGTTAAGTGTTATCTTTACAGACTGTTCAGTTTTGGCCGATTGTTATGCTTATTTACTATTGTGCTTATACTCAATGTTTATAATCTTTATTTGATCAATACAAGTTATAAATTGGTTAGTATACAGTAGTTATCTTAAATTAAACTTGTCAATGCTTGAACATGAGTGGATTTTATTTAATGAGTATTAACCCTACTAATGAGTTTTGTGAAGTTTTATGTGGATGTAGCTTATAAGATCTAATCAATATGGTGATATGAGATGAATAAGAAGACGCAAGAGCTCAAGCTTGGGGATGTGTAGGTACATCCCAAGAACATATTCAAGAAGATGCAATCATCTAAGCTTGGGGATGCCCGAGTCATCCCCCTATTCATTAACTAACATGAGGTTGTCTCGTTCATACTCTATATTACCCGTCCACATGATATGTATTGTCTTAACTTGTATTATAATTGCTTTTATATGTCTTGGTTTTACCTTCTTTAGTTTTATTAAGCTCTTTATTTGGTTTCTATTGCTTCTTTACTTTCACTTATAAATTCAAAACAACAAAAATATTTTCTTTTGTTTTGCTTCTTTGTTTGGTTCTTTATTTCGATTTTATTTGGTTTTTACTTTTGACTTTTTATTTAGAATTTTCCTTGATGTAGCTAGCATGTTTAGGTCTTGCTTAGCCTCTGGTCTCTTAGTTTATCAAAAATAAAGTACCAAGTTTTACCCATTTAACTTAGTTGATACATATGTAAAAAGTGATTTTCTGTTTTCAGCATCTACTGCTCATTGCGCGATTTTTCATATTTTACTGGAAACTCTAAAAATCACGTAAAATTTACTGATGTTGTATCACCGAATCCTCTGCATGCGCAAAAATTGGCTAAAATTTCGGACATGTTTAAGAGCACCTAAAAATTACGTTTGCCAGCTGTTTTTTTTCTGGACAGATTCCGACTTTTATTGCAAGAGTGGCCTCTTTGCGTTTTCATTTGATTCTTAATGGTTCTTACCTTTCATTTAGAAGTTGGCCATTTAAGCAACCTTTCTGTAACTTAGAAACAAAATTTGATTTGGTTTAATAGCAGCACCTTGGAAATATTATGTATTGCACTAAGTGCCTAGCTAAAAGGCGTTAAACAAAAGCGCTTATGGGAGGCAACCCATTAATTTTTATTTCTGCAATTTTTCTTTTATTGAGTCAAGTATTTTGTCTATTTCTGTAGCAACTCCTTTGTATCTTTACTTTTTCGTATTGTTGTGCCAAGAATAGTCTCTAATGATAAGATGATGCTAGATTTTGATTGCTGCGCAGAAACAGATTTTTGCTGTTCACTGTACGAAAATTCTAAATTCATATAAATGTGATTTTAATCTGCAATGTTTTATGCGTAATCCTGATGTATGTACGCATCTTTCGTTAGTTCAAAGTTTTTCGATCTGAGCAACGTAAGTGCCTCGAAAAAATTCGTCTTTGTGGACTGTTCTGTTTCAGACAGATTATGTTTTTTATTTTGCATTCTCTCTTTTACTCGTGTTGAGTGGAATTCTTTTTTGGGTGGAAGAGCTTCACATAACATTAGTGGCAGTAGTTAATATTTAAAGTAATGGTCATATTGCGTCCTTACAGAACATGTGAGTTTTTGATTGATGCACTAACCCTCTAATGAGATTTACTTTGAGTTTGGTGTGGTGAAAGTTTTCAAGGGTCAAGAGAGAAGAGTGATATAATAGGATTAAGAAGAGTAAAGAGCTTAAGCTTGGGGATGCTCCCATGGATATCCCCAGCATATTTCAAGAAGACTCAAGCGTCTAAGCTTGGGGATGCCCCTTCATCGTCAAAATTATCAGGTCATCTCTAGTGAAACTATATTTTAATTCTTTCACATCATATGTGCTGTTCTTGGAACGTCTGTATCTTATTATTTATTTATCTTAGCATCAAACACCGGTTACATTAATAAGTTGATCGTCACATATTTTATTTATCCTCTGTTCTCAACGTTTACTTGGTTAATGGATTATTTGTTGAAACTTAAAAATGATGTGTGAATGATATTGTTTAGTAGTTTATGTTTTCTTATGGTTAGGCTCAACTAGCTAATAGTGCATATTATGTTATTTTGATATTAACATGCATTGTCCTGTTCATAAGATGGTATGGAATTGTGGTATCCTCCTCTGAATGATTTACTTGAATCGACTTGGCACATGCTCACACATGTTTATGACTGAAAAATAAAAGTCAATTAAGCCTTGATGATCTATTTTGCCTCAGAGTTTTAGTATCATTTTTATGCCTCCGTTAATTTTATTCTGTCGCAAGTATGATTATGACGGTTATTACTCTCTTGATTGTCGCTTCCCAGTCTATTGCTAGCCTTCACTTGTACTGAGCGGAAATGCTGCTCGTGCATCCAAAATCCTCAAAACCAAGTTATCCCAAACAGTCCACCATAAATTCCTATGCATGGTATTTCAAACCATTCCAAGTAAATTTTCATGTGCTACATTTAAAACCTTCAAAATACTTCTCATTTTGTGACACTGTTTTTAGCTCATGAGGACGTTCTAGTTGGGTTTGTTATCTTCCATGCTAAATTAAGTTTCCGACTTGCATGCTTCATCTGCTCGTCACTAATTTTGCAAAGAGCTGGTTAGATCATTATAACATCTAAAAAGTAAAATAAAATAGGCACTCCTCCATGGTATGAGATTGTTGACAGGCACCCGAGGATTCGGTTAGCCATGGTTTGTGAAAGCAAAGGTTGGGAGGAGTGTCATACCATATAAAAGTGCATGCTATAAATGACTAATATCAATAACTCGGAACTGCTCTCAACTTGTTTAGTATGGAAGATAACAAGAACTCTATTACTGATTCGTTGACAGGAACAACCACCTCTCAAAACATTTTTACTTCTGTTTTTAATAAAAAGCTCTAGCACATGTTAATCCCTGCTTCTCTCAGCGAAGGGCCAATCTTTCATTTTAATGTTGAGTTATCATCCTTTCTTTGAGCACTTCCTCGAGAGCATAACTATCATTCTTAGTGTAATGTGCTTGTCCCAGAATGCGGTTATCTGCGGTATAACTTTGACGCTTTTACCTTTGATATCTTTACATCTAGTCTTCACTTCAACTTCAGAGGTGCCTTGGCATTTATGTTTTGCTCCACAATTAAGAGCAAGCGAGATACCACTCTACCATGCTTTATTATGATCATTACAATCTTGTTGATGTTTATAAATTTCATATTATGAGCTCTTAATTCGTTGATACTTTTCATTAGGTAACATGATTACTAAGTTTTATTATCCATACATCATGCAATTGTTAAAGACCTGATCATAGCATTTACAATCAAAAATTATTTTGTTATCATTTACCTACTCGAGGACGAGCAGGAATTAAGTTTGGGTATGTTGATACGTCCAAAACGTATCTATAATTTTTGATTGTTTCATGTTAATATTATGCCTTTGGCATTTGTTTTTATAATAAGTTTATGATTTATTTGGACTAACCTATTAATAGTTGCAAAAGTGCACAATGTTCTTGTTTTACACTTTGATGTGTAGGAATTATCAAGAATATAAGAGGAAACCTTGTTGGAATCGAATTGGGACTTTCCTGAAATCTGTCTGAAAACTATTTTCGAAGATGGACCCGTTTTAGTCCGAAGATGACGTCAAATGGAAAAAATCTAGTCACGAAAGTTGCAGGGAATTTTCTGCCGAACGATCTGGACTTAAAATTCGGCCCAATCGGAGTCTGGACACTCCAGATATCGCCGTCCCACTGCAACCCTATATGGGATGACGGGAATCCGAGAAGCTATATAAAGGGAGGAAACCTAGGTCGTGGGCAACACCCCTACCCACGAATTTCCAGCCGCCAAAGCCACGTTTTTGGCTCCCCCATGGACCTCATCTCCATGGGGGAGGGCTCCCAAGAAGCCATGGAGGAAGGGGGCTAAGGGGCGGCGCACCCATTCATGCCGGCGGCGCGGGAGGAGTTCCCCGCGCCACCGCCGGCGCCGGCGCCGCCCTGCGCTCCTCGCTGCCCTCTCCGCCGTCTTCACCGCCATCTCCACCGCCAATTCCTCCTTGTATACAGTGGTTCATCCTCCCACAAACCTCTGTACCATCCTATGTAAACATGGTGTTTGATGCTATAATATTTATCCTATGATCTACGTCATGTTTCCGTAGTTTATTTGTTCTTAGATTGAATGGTTGAATGTTTTTGGTTCATTAGAGTTGTATGTTGATATGGTACTGTCCTTTGGTGTCCATTATATTTGTGCGCGCATGGATCAACATCTTGGGGTTAGTAGTATGTGCAAAGGAAGGGGGTAGTCCTGCCGGAGTGACAGAAACCTGAGGACTCGAACCGGTGAGTTGCACGTATGGGAGTAAGAGGACCATGAACTTAAGGCTATGGTTGGGAAAACCTTAATGCATTGTTAGTATTGCGGATGCCTACTAACGATCCAATCATATAGTACTTGTAATCCCAAGTAGTGGAGTGCATGTATATTTAGCCTCTCCCACATAGAAAACTGCATCGAAGACAATGAACTAAGTATCTTCACTAATTAATCTTGGACAAAGCCATCACAATTACCACCACTTTTCCACACTCATGATACTGTTAGTTTATGGTTACTTAGTGTACTTTATTGCTGCAGCACTAACTTTTAATTTCTTGTATTTATTATCTCGCAAAGCTATCTCTCATACCCGTATCGTAGTCTAGTTTTATTTCCTAGATAAAGTAAATGTTTAGTGTGCGTAGAGTTGTATCAGTGGTTGATAGAACTTGAGAGAATACTTATCCTACCTTTAGCTCCTCGTTGGGTTCGACACTCTTACTTATCAAAAAGGCTACACGCGATCCCCTATACTTGTGGGTTATCATAGGTCTGGTTACTTTTGGTCATATTGAACCATTTTTCGTCAACATGCACAATTCTATACATGTCGATGAAAAGTGGGTCTGCAGTACCAATTGTATCCTCATCAATCATGCCTAGGCAAAACTGCGCCCTGTTTTTCTTATGCTTCTCTGTCAGTGCAGGCTTTAGGGCATTTGAGTGTCTTCGAATTAGATTCATCTCGAATTTTCTGTACAATGTCGTAGGATTGCAACCAAGCTACCAAGCCAGGGATCTAATGGTTGACCTCCTGTTTAGTGGGATAGTGGGGATTCTTGATAGATCAATTTCTATTGGCTTCCTTCCACACCTGCCCTTTTTGTTGTTTGAAACGTCCACTGGCAAACCTTCTGCAATCTGCTTCATAGCCCGCTGCCAAATCCTCTGTATGGTTCGAACATGGACCTCAAAATAATTTGCTATGTTCTTCTTGTCATCGTTCTCAAATTTTCCACCTCTGCTCATACACACTGCATGCATAGCTACATAAGCAGCATATTTCTGAGTGTCAGTGAGTGTTTTTCTTGTCTTCTTTGCTTGTTGTGCACCTACAAAAAGAAATAAAACCAAAAGGACATTAAAACTTGCTTGTTTCTCTCTGAAATTAATGTGGTAGAGTACATGCTTGCATCATGTGCATAATGGAGTAGTAGCATGCTTGAAATAACAGCAGTAAGTTGACTGAAATAACACTACTCTACTCTAACATCATGGAGTAGCATGCTTGCATCTCATGATGTTTGAGTTGGTGAAGAATTCCCTTCGTGCAGTACAAGAACGATTTATGAACTCTGAATTTTTTTCTTTCTACAAAGAGTGGTTCATGTATGCAATACACTTGCTTCTCTGAACTACAATAAGAAATGAAACCAAAAGCAAATTAAAACCTGGTTGCTTCTCTGAACTACTGCAGATTTTCAAAGAAAATGGAGAATTCAGAAGCAGAACATGTGCTCACCTTCTTGGTCTTCCATGATTATATCACCTTCTTGGTCTTCCATGATTATATCACCGTGTTGGTCTTCAGGTAAGCCTGTATATAATCATGTTAATACATACTCCTGATTATATCACATTGTTGGTTTAGTAAGCATTTTGATCTGGTGCAGCTTTTCATTCTTCTGTACATGTAACTCTGAAGTGGTGCATTTATATATCTTGACTCTTAACGCTTAGCTGAGTCCAGTGATGTTAAACTAAGAATAGAAGAGACTATATATTATATTTTGAGATCATACTCATGATGTTTCTAGCCATGTAGGATTACAGAAAGGCTCATGGTTCTTGTCTTGATGTTTGAAATGCTCCCTGAACATTTCTGTCTGCATTTTTAAAAGCTCATCTTGCACGTTAACTTGGGAATTAAGCACAGTAGGACATGCTACAGTACGCACATTACTGAATATAGCTCCATGCTTAGGTAGGAAACAATGCACATGCCAACAGTTCAAATTATATGCATGCATTTCTTAATGTGCACAAAATTTCCATCAAATTTTACTGACATACTCCATGTATTGTACTGCCCATGAGCCCAAATCTACTTGTGGAAGTTATTCATATTTCTGCAGATTTATATCCTTTATTCCTAGCACAATGATGACGCTCACAAGGAAACAGTCATAAAATAATTTTTCGATAGTGCAGCAGCTACCAAGAGGTCATGATTTTACCCGCGTCTACATTGGCTTCAGGTATGTTCCCATTTTCTTCCGGTATGTTCACATTATCTTCTTCAGGAGGAGTACAGTTGAGATCAGGTAGAACCATATCTGCTGATAGTTTTGTTTCTCTTTGCTGATCAGGAGGAGTACGAGGGTGGTGAGGCGCTGGGCGAGCAGGAGTTGATCTGCCGCTGCTCTATGTTTGAACTGCCAGGAGGACAGGGTGGCGCTGAGCTGATCCACAAAGGAGCTGCTGATCTGGTGATGTTGTGCCTGAGCGCCGTGCCGTTCGGAGTCGTGCCTGCCGGACCTGATTAATTTCAGGTGTAGGGAAGGAGCACGTTGGTGTTGCTGCTCTCGCTATCTGCCAGCGAGGAGCACGGAGGAGCAGGACCTGACCTGATCTCCAGCGAGGAAGATGGGGAGGGAGGCGCGCAGCTGCTGGTAGGCCGTTGCCCAGCGAGGAAGGGGAGGGAGGGGCCGGCGATCAGCGTTGCGCGATCAGCTGCTGCTGGGGCCGGCGATCGATCGATCGAGGTGTGGTCGCCCAGCGCCAGCCCCTCGGGAGAAGCTGGGCGAGGGAGGTGTGGTCGCCGGCCTCAGCAGCAGCTGATCGATCGATCGATCGCGAGGGAGGCCTGATCGATCGTGAGGGAGGAAGACGACGGATCCCGACGGAGGAATTCAAATTTTCTGGTAGCGATCAAATTCGGGGGTACGGATGTAAATTCATACGTTTTCACCTGGTCGGAACGCTTCCCCCAGCGACATATAATTCGAAATGGAGAGAGTATTATAATGCATGTTAACAGTTTTACCGAGCTAAACGAGCAAACTCACGAGTTTAGCAACCCGAGCCGAGTTTCAGTTCTGGACTCGTTTGTTAAACGGAGCCGAGCCGAGCTTGCTCGCTAGTTGACCTCGAATTCCAGCCCTACGAGTAGCGAAGAGCGGCGAGCGGAAAATAAATACCGTCTGTACGTGCACGAGATTGTCTTGCGGTGTTTTCCTGGATCTTTTCAACGTTGGCTTCATACCTGTGACAAGTTGTACATATAACAAGTTGCCATGAAATCCACTTTTAAAAGATCTCGTCGAGACCGAACTGACGGAGAAACTGATCATAAATCCGTTACATGGTTTGCAGTTAAAACATTTTGAAAATTTTGAAACCGCAAAGAAGTTTTGATGATATCACACGCCATCGCGTGCAGGATACTAGGTAGATGTGGAATAGCGTCCAACGATATATATATTAACTCAAAAAAAACACACGGTAGCACATCAAAATTTCGTCTCTCAGTGTGGAGAGCTCACTAACCTACAACCACCACAATCAAACCCTGCAGTGCAATGCTGTTCAGGACAAACACCTAACGCCATCAGACCCCGGAATTTAGCCGTGCATTTGACCCAGAAGCTTCAGGGCAAGTGCCTCCTGCCGCGCAAGAAGATCCCTGCCATTCGTTTCATCACCGCCTTCATCGTCATCGCTGTTGTTCAAGTACTTCTTTTTGCCCTTGTAGGACATGTCCCGGCCTCTGTCCGATTCTGAGCCGCTGTCCTCAGACACCGCATCTGTTTCATCCTGTCTCTTGCGCTTCAACTTCATCTTCTTCTGCAACTTCTTCTCGTGTAAACTCTTCTTATGCTGGGCCTTGTCCTCCTTGTCGTCCTCCTGCATTTCTCTCAGCATCTCTGCATACCTCTGGGAAACTGCAGCAATAAAGCCAAAAGCAACATGAGATTCACCTCACATTGTACATGCAAAACTGTAACTATGAGTCAAAAAAGAAGCTGAACAAACTTTTATCCTTGTGAATCACGCCTTCTGAGCCCACTTCTTCCGCTAAAGACGCAAGTGGATCAATCACGTTGCCCTCATCGTCGTACTTGACCCTTGTTCCCACAGGCCTGTGCACGTTTATCTTCAACTTCTTCTTTTTCAAGGGCCTAGCTGCCAACCTAGCAAGGACAACAAATTAGCATCACCGACAGCAAACAACACCCAGATGCAAGAGCTAAGCCTAAATTATGAAAGTTGAGAGGCCCTATTGCGAAAATTAAAAATTTAAGTTAGAAGGGGCATACTCTTTGACTTTTTCAGGTTCCATATTTGTATCAATGCCAGGGGCTTTGGGAGAAAGGATATCGTCAAGTCCATCGTGCATATTTGCATTTGTTGTAGGCTTCTTTGGATAAAGGATATCATCATCAAGTCCATCATCAGCAATCATATCACGATTGACTTGTGGATTTATTTCGATGACTTTAGCTTTCTGTTTCACATCAATCTCGTCCATATCTTTCCTAGAAACATTCTTCATGTGGCTTACAAAGCGAATTTTAGGGGTAACAGGAAGACCAAGCGAAGAAGCATATCCAGCGAAATTCTCCGCAGAGAACCTGCTCAGATCAAACACCTCTTTGTCTTTCTGGAGGTACACTGACTTGAGATAGGTAACAAAAGCCCTTTTACCCAGTTGCTGTAGATTGGGAAATTTAACCAGCACTGCTGCTATATTCTGAGATATCTGCTCCAGTTGTTCCACTTTTGGCTAGAACAAAGAAAAATTTGCACAATAAGTATTAAATAAAATTAGAAATGCACTAGACAATAACAAGCCCTAGCTGAGCAGGCTATGGGTAGAACGGCCTCAGAATAATCTGTAACCAAACCCTACCCTACCCATTCTAAGAGCTCACTTCATACACAGAACAAACACTGATCAAGTTTATAAAGTACGGGTCAAGCAACCAACTATGCACTAGATTAACTGATAAGCTTACTGCTGACCTTTTTAACATTAATAGGTATTTTACTTTCAGTTGCCTTCAACTTTTCCAGCATTCTTTCTTCCTCCGGACACAAGAATATAAGAGATTTTCCTTTCTTGTTGTAGCGAGCTGTTCGACCAACTCTGTGGATGTACAATGCAACGTTTTCTGGACAATCAACCTACAAAATCAACAAATAAGTTGTAGCACAAGAGTTTCAAGCAAAATATTAGTTGATGAGACAAAGATATACCTGTACCACCCAATCCACATCCCCTATATCCAATCCTCTAGCAAATATATCAGTTGAGAACAGAACTGAAGTACTTTCTTTGAATTCTGCCACTATGGCCTGCTGTACTTCGTATTTCATCCGTCCATGCATAGATTTTAAAGGAATACCAGGACGAAGTTTCTTGAATATTTCATAAACAAATTTGACCTGCAGAAGTCCAATATTAGATAAGGAGAAGGAATAACATAAACCAACTCTTAAACAATATGTTTCTAAATATGCCCTCATCGATATAGGTCGGATTTATTTGAAAATTCCGCAAGGATACATTTCTCAACTTACTATAAAAATAGCTACGTACGACTTTTCATGCTCACATTCATTCTAAGTGTAACGATAAGTGATAAATCAAAACGAAAAGAGAGGATAAAACACCTATGCCAGTTTACACAGACAATGTATCTATATTGTTTCTTAACACAGTATAAATTTGATTCTGGGATTTTGAACAACACTACATACTACAGGATGCAGGAATACACATGAGGATTGCATGGTATATGTTACCAATATGTTACCAACAGACAAACATTACCTGCTTAACACTTGATAAGAACACTAGTATTTTTGACTTTAAATGTCTTTTGATGAAGCTCCAGAGCATATTAAGCTTCTGTTCAAGAGGCACAATCATGGCACACTGCTCAAGGTTATCTGGGGTGGCTGTGCTAGCCTGCTCATGCACACTTATATATTCAGGATTCTTCAGCTTAACCCTTGCAAGGTCCTTAATTGACTTTGTCTGTGTAGCAGAAAAAAGTAAAGTTTGCACTTTGGGAATCTGAGAAAGGATAACGTCAACTTGGGATTGGAAATCCTGATGAAGCATTTGATCCGCCTCATCAATCACCAATATCTGTTCCATACCAAGAAGACATGATTTTAGATTATCTGCATCTTATAATTTGGAATTTGCAATTAACCATAAATCAAGTTCTGTCTGGTAACCTGGAGCTGTGAGCAATCAAAGTTTGGAGTCTCGTCGAAGTGCTGGACTAACCGCCCAGGAGTGCACACTATGATGTTTAAACGGTTAATGACTTCTTTTTCGCCGTCGATACCATTGCGCTTAACAATAGCACCACCACTAAAGTTATGGTGCTTCCCCACCTTCCTGACCACATTCCAAATTTGACCAGCTAAATCATTAGTGGGAGAGATGATAATGCAACCCACACCATCCTCCTGACCCCATTTCACCCTATACAGCTTCTCTATAACCTGCCAAAAAGGATTTCGGTAAGGTAAGCTACCCAGGGAATTGTAATCATTGTTTCTACCGACCATGTTGCTTTGCAGCGGCGCTTGCCATGATCACAAGATAGCTAAACAGTTAAGATGCAACAAATACCACTTTCCAGATTACAATTTACAGAGCTAAAAAACTAAGTGTGAGAACTCACTGTTCTTACTTTGCATTCCCTATAAGGGGAATTCAGACACTAAATTAGAAGCATGAGCTTACCGGAATAACGAAGGCGAGGGTCTTGCCGGACCCGGTCTTGGCCGCGCCGAGGACATCGCGGCCGCAGAGCGCGTGGGGCAGGGCAGCGCGCTGGATCTCGCTCATCTCCTTGTACCCCGCCTGCCGCAGGGCGTCCTTGGTCTTCTTCGACAGCGGCAACTCGTCGAACCGCGTGCACGCGCCATACTCCGAGTACTCCCCAGCCGCCGCCTTTGCCACAACAGCTCGTGCGTTTTTCCGTGCGTCGGCGGCGGAGGAGGACTCCGAGGGGGGAGGGGGCTTGGTTCCCCGGGCGGGCTTGCCGGCTTCGATCCAGGCCTCGAGGAGGCTGATTTCGTCGGCGTCCTTGCCGAGGGCCTGCTTGCCCACGACGCGGCGCTGCGGCCGGCGCATGGCTCCGGCTGCGGTGGTGCTAGGGTTTAGGGTTTTTGCGGAAGGGGATGTGGAAGGTTCTAGAAGACGTGGCGGCTTTCGTTTCATCCGGGCCACTACTACTGTACTTGTGATAAATAAGACAGCTTTCCCGTAAACCCATTGGAAAGGCGTATTTCGTGAGTTACTCGTCCTTTTCTAGTTTCCTTTTTGCGACGATATCTTAAATCTGAGAATTCTGTTGCTGGCCTTAGAGCATCTCCAACAACTGCCCTAAATTTCTAGTGATGATGCAAAAACTGTGTTTTGCATCATCGAGGACCAAAAACGATGCTCCAACAACTGCCCCAAACACAAACAGTGATGCAGAGAAATTGGGGCTGCCCCAAATTGCAGCCCCATCCGACGCTAATTTGCATCGTGCCTAGCCGTGCCGCAACGCATCCTGGGTAGCGCGTGCACACCAACTGTCGCGCGGAACCTTCCCCTCCCTCTCCTGCGTCGGCGACCAAAGCCACATCTTCCCGCCGCCGGTCAAATCCATCGCCGCCGCGCTCTCCCCGGCCCCGCCACCTCCCCGCCGCCCGCCGGCCTTCCCCGGCCCCGCGGCACTTCCCTCGCTGCCGGATTAGCTCTCTCGCGCCACCACTCGCCGCCGAATCGAGATCCGCCGCTGACGTGGGGGTACCACGGCAAATCCCATGGTTCGGTATCTAGGGTTGAGATTAGGGGGAGAGATTTGGTAGCGCTGGTAGTATCGTCGGCTGATAAGTAAGGATTTACCCAGATTCAGGCCCCCAGAGGGTAACACTCTACTTCCAGTTTGTCTGGTTATTGATGTTTGAGGTTTACAAACGAGCTACAATGGCATCCCGGCGAGATGCGATCTCGCTAGGGTTTTTGGTGGTATCAGTATTGCGTGACCTATATCGGCGGCCCTCCCAGCCTTTATATAGGAGGCTGGGTCTCGGGAGTTCGCATCCGATTAGGTTTACAGATAAGGTAGGTGTCTACCGACTTAAGCTCTGCTTGTCTTGGAGTGTATTTCGTCCTCTTGGGCCCCCTTCATGGGCCTTGGCCGTGGTTTGTTGGCAGGCTTGCCATTGGGTCTTAGCTTATATGTGCACCAGGTGTCCTCATGGTGGGCACCCGAAGGGTAGGCCTACGTCAGTAGCCCCCGAGTGCTTGGTCGACTCGAAGAATCGGGCAAGGACTCCTCCGTGAGTGCACGTCGTAACTTGTTTGCTTTGTCATGAATCGCCCAGGTTGATGATACACCACCCGGTTCTTTGCTCGTTTCATTATGTGTCTTTGAGTCGAGATTGTCTCGATTGTGCTTGTTTAGTCGGTAATACGTCGACTGATGCTTTGCATGAATTTTGCTGTCCGTCTGACAGGTCATGGTGACATAGTAGGCCTGGTACACACGACGGATCGGGACCAGTTAACTACACTTTTGGGCAAAACCTTACTAGCCTATTTCAGATTCGAGTCCCCGAACTCGAACCCGAAACGGGCTGGTCAGGTTCGACTCAGGCCGCAGAGGTCTTACAGAGCCGACCTGCAGCATGACTATGCGGGTACCTAACGCGTCCGTCAGGATTTTTTTCATGTCTGTTGACATGGAAAGCTTAAGGTCAAACGATGTATGTGCGGGCCCCGGCATAACTCGACGGATCGGCGGGTCTTACCTCTGCACCATGTGTGCAGCATCCGAGATATATGTGGCGGACGCAACTCGGAGGAATTATGACTGGAATTTGCATAGGGCTAAGTAACCAAGTCGAGTAAGCTTCGACTGCTTGTTTTGGGCAACTTAATGTCCTTTAGTCGTAGTTTTATCGGGTGCATGACAGCGCTCCCGATGGGAGTAGCCCCCGAGAATTTGCTTAATTGCTTGCAGTTGAGGATAATCTCAAAGCTTTGTAACTTTGCAGCATTCGACAAAATTTTAATATGCTCCCGATGGGAGTTATATGCTTCAGACATGAAGTAGCCGAATAACCTTTTGGCATGAGTCGAATGTGTTCCTCAGAGTCGACATGATATGGACCCGGGTACCTTTTACGCCGCTTTGGAGATTAATGACGTCATGGATGACGTTTTACTGTATGCAAAGTCTGGCAACCGACGGGACGTCACACTGTGGTCCCAGTTGTCAGTGTTAACCAGACGGAGCGTCGTTTTAACTTGATTTGACCGCACGGCGCGAAATTTTCGGGGCGTGATGATGGCCTCCTCGTTTCCCGTCCGAAGTGGGCGGCGTGGCCGGCGATGGTTACTCTCCAATGGCGCCACGTGTAAGCCCGGATGCGCGCCGTGGCGCACGATGTGGGAACGACGGTTGAGATCTGCCACCATTTTGCATAAATAGGAGAGCGGTGGGGTAATTATTCTTTACTTTCATTTCTCCCTGCTACCGCTGCCTTTACATCTTCTTCCTTGCGCTTCTGCCTCTTCTTCCTCGTCTCTCCTTAGCCAAAGCCCGTGCGCCATGACCAAGTCGGCGAAGAAGGGTAGGGCCACCGCCGCTACGGCTAGCAGTGCCGCTGATGTGTCTCAAACGTATCTATAATTTTTGATGTTCCATGCATGTTTTATACCAATTGCTACATGTTTTATATACACTTCATATCATTTTTATGTATTTTCTGGAACTAACCTATTAATAAGATGACACAGTGTCAGTTTCTGTTTATTATGTCTGTGCATTGCAGAAAAGGTCCAAAAACCAAAGTGCTCAGAAAAATCCCAAAAAAATTCAGAAATTCTATTTCACCAGAATACTTTGTGGGCCAGAAGGACAAGTCTGTGGGAGGCCCACAGCCACCACACCATACCTGGGTGCGGCTGAGAGGGGGTGGCGCCGAGGTATGGTGTGGTTGACTCGTGCACCGCCTCGCGTCGCCTCTTCACCTATAAAAACCCTCCTGACCTAAAACTCACGACACCCGAAGGATTTTCCTAAATACGTCTCCGAGCTCCGCCGCCATCCGAAACCCTAATTCGGGGGACAGAAGTCTCTGTTCTGGCACCCTGCCGGGACGGGGAAATGCCCCCGAAGCCATCTTCATCGCCGTTGCTGCCTCCCATGATGAGGAGGGAGTAGTTCTTCATCAAGGCTGAGGGATCTACCGGTAGCTATGTGGTTTATCTCTCTCTCCCATGGTGTGATCTTTATGTGATCATGAGCATTGTAATCCAGTTGAATTCATAGATGTTTCCCCTTCATTATGTTATGGATATGCTAATCAATTTGTTTTATCGTTATAATCTCCGGAGTCATAGGACAACACAAAACCATTGATGTAGTGCAACCTAGGTACACCACATCAAGTCCACCAATGGGCCCAATGACAAGGTCAAGATTCAAAGCACTTCATGATAAGGTGAACTCATTTCTCTTGGAGCACTCATTTCCCACCCTTTTGGATGGTATACTACGTCATCCTCCGTCCCTTGTTAATACTAGGCTTGCCACGACAACTATGAGTACACGAGAGGATGACCAAGGTACAAGAGGAATGAAGCCCGACAAGACGGTGACTTGGAAGAGGAGAAGGAAGAGGAGTCAGCAGCTCCAGGAGCGGTACTACCGCCGCACGCAGCGGTACTACCGCCAGCCACCTGATGACCTCGCTGAAGCCGAAGAGCTGCCAGGCGCCGGTACTACCGCCAGCTACCAGCGGTACTACCGCCACCTTCCAGGCGCCGGTACTAACGCCCGAGCTACCGCCGCCACTACCGCGCGACGCCAAATGCTCTTGGGTGCCTCGTCGGTAGTTGGCCGGTACCGACATCGTACTACCACTGGAAATATTATTCGAGATAGCTGCCGGTACTACCGCCGGATGCATCTGTACTACCGCCACCTTGCCAGGTGCGGTACTACCGCTACCATCCGCCGGTACTACCGCTGCCTGCGTGTAGTCAATGGGCTGAAGCCCTTGTATCCCTTTCCCACCTACCCCTTTGGGCCAAGACTATATATAGACGTACCCATCCACCTCTTTAGGGATAGAGTCTATGATGAGAGAGAGTAGATCATAGGCTCCTTACCCACCCCTTGTGATGTTGCCTCCCCTTGTGGAGAAGATCCCCTTGTGGATTCAAGACCTCCTCTTGTGGAGAAGATCCCTCTTGTGGATTCAAGACCTCTACTTGTAGTTTGACTACTTGCCAATCTTTCATCTTAGGGTGACTCTATTGGATCGGTTTGGTTGACCGTTGGAGAAACAATCACCCAAGATCCCTTCTTGTATCTACTTGCCAATCTCTCCCTTTGGGATTCTATTGGACCGGTTTGGACCTACCGGTGAGGGAAACGTGTCCTTGTATCGTGTTTGTGTTCTCGTGTTCTTGCGTTCTTCGTGTTCCTCCTCGTGTTCTTGCGTGAGTTCGTCCACTCGTTCATCAATCCGTGAAGATCGGGCAACCCTAGAGGTGCACACTTCACCTTATGGTATCAGAGCATGGTTGCCACGGATTGATTTGTGTTTCCACCCAAATTTTTCTTTGATTTTGAGAAATTTGAAAATCCCACAAAAATAGACCCAATTTGCTTTTGGACCGATCTGTGAATCTCGTGCATTTTGGTAGGTTTTGATCCATAGATCTATTGCTAAACTTGTTGATCTACCTTCCTTTGCGTTCCCATAGCCTAATTCCATCATTTGCCCCTGCGATTTGCTGTTTGAAATCAAGTTTTTCCGCCCAAATCGTGATTTTTCTCGTCTCGGGTTCAGATCTGGATTTCCCGCAGCTAGCGGTACTACCTCTGGGCCTAGCGGTACTACCGGAACCTGGTTCCAGCGGTACTACTGATGGGGGGATGATAACCCGGTAGGCCCATGAAGAGGGAAGCATGACCCGCCAGGCAGGAGGCCCGGCCAGGCCAGCTAACCATCAGCATGGGCCGGGTTATGTTGCTGGGCCAGAGGCTTTGGCGGTAACCCGGTTCAGGAAGGGAAGTTTCTAGAAGACCAGAGGCGGTTCGGACTTGGAGACACGAAGGCTAGAAGAGCTAGAGTAGGATTCCGAGTCTGGGTAGAGCCCGGGTTCGTATTGTAAAGTGCCAGGAGACCCGGTCGTCTATATAAACCGGTCCCTGAGCCCTAGTTGAGGAGAACTTTACGATCCAAGCTTAGGCGAGAGAACCATCGAGAGAAACACCACAACCTTGTAACCTAGATCGAGATCCGGCTCTGTTGTCGTAGCCGGGTTATCGAGATCGAGATCAATAACAAGATAGCAGGAAGTAGGTCTTTATCTCCAATGGAGAGGCCGAACCTGGGTAAACCTTTGTCCCTGCAATGCTAAACAATCTCCCAGACGCCAGTGTCGCCTTGCCCATCAACTCAAGCTACCCCAAAGTAGCATCTGCCGTGTTATCTACCCCACGACAGTTGGCGCCGTCTGTGGGAATCGCGTCCAAAGGTGTCACCATCATGGGAGAAGCAAGGCAAGGAGTAGAGAACTATGTTTTCGGCGAGATCACCCTCAATTCGCAAGGAGAGCCCATCGTTGATGATTTTGGCTGGGGGCCGGAATCAGATCTACTTGAATCAGGTGATGTTATTCCAATTGGCAAGTTTAACGTTTTTGTTGGTATGATTGCAACTAGATCTGCTAGTGATGGAGACTATGAATCTGTGTCAGGAGCTGCCACAATTGTTCAATCTGATGGAGAAGAATCAGTTGGTACGGCTGAAGATGAGCTGCCCTGGACGTGCACGAGGAAGATCGGGAAACCCGGCTCCAATCCCGGGTGATGTGGTGGACTATGCAGATTCAGAATCGATCCTGCCCTTGTTCGAAGGCCGGTTCGGATATGGAGTAGAAGAAGAGGACGAAGAGGAGCAAGAGTCCGTTCCAAGCCCGGTTAGGAGGGTGGCGGTTTACACCGCTCCTTCGATCAACGCGGGGGCATCACCGTCAACGGTCGTGCCACCAGCTTTTACTCCGGGTCAGCAGCAGCAACAATTGCCACCAGTGTTGGAGCTGGCGGGTCAAAGGGTTGATGGAGACCCGGCTTCGGTGTCAGAGGAAAGTGAAAACACGGCGCGTTACAGGAATAGCTTCGGTTTTCTCAATAACCGAGCTCAGGGTGAGGAAAGAAACAATGCAACTGGGGCCCGGCCATGTTTAACAATGGCCTGGTCCTAGATCCAACAGCACTTACGAGGATTGTTACTCCAGAAACGCGGCAGCAGAGCTATAGAATTGGATACAGCACGCCGGGCCTTGGAGCAGGTGCGCAGAGACACAATGGCAGAAAAGAAGATATGGAGGTTAGGCGAAAGCAATTAGAGGATGAGGAAAATCGTCTCAATGAGATGACCAGGGCACACCGGAGGAGGCACCAGAGCCGGCTGGCTCCTGGAGAAAACGCCATAAATCCAGCAGTATTGTTTAGACCCCAGAAGATCAACCAGTTGGTGTAACCCAGGTGGCTCCAGTTGTTAGAGCAAATGTAGAACCAGACAGAGGAACAGGAGCAGCTGGAGTTGCAGTTGCAGCGGCGCCGGGTCTTCTCGCTGGGGGAGCCAGGGGAAATCCGGGTCTGCCGCCCAGGACACCAAGGTTTCATACGCCGGCGGGTCACTATTCCAATCCAGCAGATAACGTATATGCCGCAACTTTAGCACTTGATCGTATTCCATTAGGAGACTCGCCAGCAGAGGTTGAAGCTCGGCGTGCCATTGACATGTTACGCACTGCGGTTGCTCAGCAAGTTCAGTATTCAAAAGAGAAAAGCGCTTCACTCCACAACATATCGTAGCAAGAGTCGCCATGGGGGAAACCCGCCATTGGCCGGGTTTGCCGCGGCACAGCAGCAAAACCCGCCCCAGCAGAACCAAACCAGAATAATCAGCAGTATCAACCCGCCCCTGCAATTTCTGTGGCTCAGCAGATAGTCAATAGATCGCGAGCAGGAAGAAGTGCAGCTAATGCAAACCCGGCAGTACCTGCAGCTGGAGCACCACAAGGAGGACCGGGTCCCGTGCCAGCAGCATCTGCAAGCTCGCCGGGTAACATTAATCTTTTAGCAAGTTCTTCCACTTTGGCGGGTCCCAAGTGTCTTTCAGATGCCATTAGAGCAGAGCCTTTCCCTGAGAAGTTCAAGGAGCCAAGCAAGATTGCCAATTATGAGCCGAGCACAGACCCGGCGAGTTGGTTGAGCAGCTATGAGATGGCGATGTGTATACGCAATGCCACAGAGAACGTTTGTGCAAAGTATATGTATTTGATGATGAGTGATGGTGCAGCAAAGTTGTGGTTCAAGAATCTGCCAGAGAAATCTATCAATTCTTGGGATGAGTTGAAAACAATTTTCATCAAGCACTTTCAGGGCACGTGCAAGCGTTTATTTTCCATTGAAGATCTTGATCGTTGCGTACAGAGGAAGGGCGAGTCAGCTCGTCACTGGATGGGCCGGGTCACGGAGATCCTGCACTCTTCATCAGGTATCGAGCCCAAGGATGCAATTTCATCGATGGAGAAAACTTGCAAGTACGCTCCCTTGGTCCAGAAGCTGGGCGCATGAAGGAAGGACACCGGGTTAAGCCCGTTACTATGGCAGAGTTGATGGATGCGTGCAACAGACATGCAGCCACGGACAAAACCCAGGATGATAGTGAGGAAGAAAAAGGGAAAGGTGCTGCGAACAATGGAGGAAAGAACAATGGCCCGGGAAACAATAACAACAGCAATCAGAACCAGCACAAGCGTGGGCATCAGGAAGGAAACTCAGAGCTAGTTGCAAATGCAAATGCCGGGTTTCAGAGGCAAAGGATGGATGGGAATTATCAGGAAAACAGAGGTTATCAGGAAAACAGAGGTTATCAGGGAAATAATGGGAGTTACGGTGGTGGAAATAGTTATCAAGGAACACGCCCAATGAGCACTGAAGAGGCCTTCAGGATGCCGTGTCCTCGTCATAGCAAGAACGGCAGACCCGCCAATCATTCATTGGCCCAGTGTGTAGATTTGAACAGGTGGAAAAACAATGAGATTCAGAGAGCTCTGCAAGGAGCAAACAGGAGTGGAGGACCCGGCCCGAGTGCTAACCCGGCTGCGGGCCTCTAACTGGAGCAAACGCGGTACCAACTGGAAATACAGGACCCGGCCAAAATACAGGTAATCAGGGTGGATTCTCGAACCAGCCGAGGCAACTTGGCCAATATCATATATATACCAGTGGCACGACCAAGAGAGAAAGAAAGATAGTCAAAAGGGCAGTTAATTCAGTGGCTGTAGGGGTACCAAGGTATTTGAGATGGTCAGAGCATACTATTACTTGGAGCAGAGCAGATCACCCGGATGTGGTGGAGCACCCGGGTCTGCTTGCGTTAGTTGTGGCTCCTCAAGTTCATGGCTTTGAGTTAAAGAAGGTTTTGATGGACGGTGGCAGTAGCATTAATATCTTGTACTGGGAAACATTTATGCGTATGGGTCTGAAGGAGTCACAGTTGCAGAAAACGTCAACAATATTTCATGGTATAGTTCCTGGGAAGTCTGCTACACCAGAGGGAAAAATTTCATTAGAGGTTGCTTTTGGCGAGTCTATCCATAACTTCAGATCAGAGTGGCTCACTTTGAGGTGGTGAAATTTCCAAGTCCTTATCATGCGTTGTTTGGAAGGCCGGCTTTGCCAAGTTCATGGCAGGCCGTGTTATGTATACTTGCAGTTGAAGATGCCGGGTCCCAAGGGGATCATCACTATTCATGGTAACAGAGAAATTGCAGCAGAATGTGACGAGGGAGATGCAGCCCTGGCAGAGCGAACTTGTGCTAGAGAGGAGTTGAAAGCTTACAGGTCTAATCTTGACCCGCAGGACAACAAGCGCTCAAAAAACCAACAACAGAAGATGACAGGGCAAAGTTTAAAGCAGCAAAGGATACTAAGATGGTGGATTTTGTGCCTGGGGATTCCTCCAAGCAGTTCGCCATAGGGACCAGCCTAACTGATAAATAGGAAAGCGCGCTCATCGAGTTCATCCGTGAGAATCGGGATGTTTTTGCGTGGACACCTAGTGACATGCCAGGCATTCCGACTGAACTCGCTGAGCACCGTTTACATGTTGATCCAAAGGCAAGGCCGGTGAAACAAGGTTTGAGAAAAATGAACGCAGAGAGAAGAAAAGCTATAGGAGAGGAGATAGCCCGGTTATTGGAAGCCGGCTTTATCATGGAGGTTTTCCACCCAGAGTGGTTGGCTAACCCGGTTTTGGTTCTGAAGAAAAATAATGAGTGGAGGATGTGTATTGATTTTACAAGTCTCAACAAGCATTGTCCAAAAGACCCGTTCGCACTGCCGCGCATCGACCAAATTGTTGACGCAGTGGCAGGCAGCGAGCTCTTGTGTTTTCTGGACGCATATTCAGGTTATCATCAGATCAAGCTTAACAGGCAGGATTGGGAAAAGACATCGTTCATCACCCCTTTGGTGCTTTTTGTTACAAGACCATGACTTTTGGGTTGAAGAACGCAGGAGCAACTTATCAGAGGTGCATTCAAAATTGTTTTCATGATCAGATTGGGCGCAATGTGCATGCTTATGTGGATGATGTGGTGATCAAGTCAGAAAAAGCCGGGTCATTTATCAGTGACCTTACAGAAACATTCAAAAATTTGAGGAAGTACAAGATGAAGCTCAATCCTACAAAGTGCGTGTTTGGAGTTCCAGCAGGAAAATTGCTCGGTTTCATTGTGTCAGAGCGTGGAATTGAGGCAAACCCGGAAAAAATCAGAGCCATCCAGAGTTTGAAAAAACCTGAGGAATTGGCAGATGTTCAGAAGTTGACAGGATGTGTGGCTGCGCTAAGCCGGTTTATATCCCGGCTCGGAGAAAAAGCAATACCTTTGTACAAGTTACTCAAGAAAACAGACAATTTTGTGTGGAATCAGGAAGCAGACGAGGCATTTGAAGCTCTGAAGAAACAATTATCAAAGCGCCAGTTCTGGCGGCCCCGGGTCCCAAGGAACCCATGCTGTTATACGTCGCTGCCGGGCCTCAGCTGTGAGTGCTGTGGTGGTGGTCGAGCGTAAGGAGGAAGGCAAGGAAAACCCGGTTCAGAGGCCGGTTATTATGTTAGTGAGGTGTTATCAGAAGCAAAGCAGCGCTATCCGCATTGGCAGAAGCTAGTATTTGGTGTTTTCATGGCAAGTAGAAAGTTGAAACCATATTTTCAGGAGCATCCAATCACAGTGGTGAGTTCAATACCCTTAGCAGATATTATCAGGAATTCAGAAGCTACAGGAAGAATTGCCAAGTGGGCAATAGAGATGGGGCCTTACCACATTGACTATGTGCCTCGTACAGCTATCAAATCGCAGGCATTGGCGGATTTTCTTAATGATTGGACACAGTTGAGTGCACCACCTCTTGCGCCGGGTCTCAAGCCTTGGGTTATGCACTTTGACGGGTCTAAGCAAGCACAAGGTTCAGGAGCTGGAGTTGTGTTAACTTCTCCCAAGGGTGATAAGCTGAGCTATGTTTTGCAAATTCACTTTGATTGCTCTAACAATGTGGCAGAATATGAGGCCTTGTTACATGGTTTGCGTATGGCAAAGGAGATGAGCATCAAGCATATTAATTGTTATGGGGATTCAGATCTTGTGGCACAGCAAGTTTCAGGAACATGGGATAGAAAAGATGCGACAATGGCGGCTTACAGGAGAGAGGTGGACAGGGTAGCCGGGTTTTTCTCAGGCTATCAGGTGGATCATATTGACCGCAGGAAAAATGATGCTGCAGATGCTTTGTCAAGACTCGGCTCACGCAGAGAGCCGGTTCCACCTAACGTTTTCTTGGACGAGCTATGGACTCCATCAGTCAAGCCTCAGGGCGTAGAGGAACTGGCGGGTCAGGAAGACCCGGATTCGCAATTGGTAGCAGCAACTCATGAAATTCCAGAGTGGACAGAACCTTATTTGGCGTATCTTTTGCGTGGAGAGCTGCCAGAGCAGGAAGTTATATCCCGGCAAATTGTGCGCCGGGCTAAGGCCTACGTAGTTATTGATGGCGAGTTATATAAGAGAAGTGTTTCTGGAGTATTTCAGAGATGTGTGTCTGGAAAGGAGGCCGGCAAATTTTGAAAGAGATTCATGAGGGAGATTGTGGTCATCATGCTTCAACAAGGTCTTTAGTAGCAAAAGCTTTCAGACACGGCTTCTTCTGGCTCACAGCTCAGGCAGATGCAGAGCGCTTGGTGAGTAGATGTGATGGTTGCCAAAGATATGCAAGGCAAATTCATGTGCCGGCTCAGGAGTTGCGAACAATACCCTTGACTTGGCCCTTTGCAGTTTGGGGGCTTGATATGGTGGGTCCTTTTAGCATGTCTCCTTGCAAGAAAACCCACCTCTTGGTTGCCATTGATAAGTTTACAAAGTGGGTTGAGGTGATGCCTGTTACTAATTGTGAAGCAGCTACAGCAGTCAAGTTTTTGAAGCAGATCATACACAGGTTTGGGTATCCTCATAGTATCATCACAGATAATGGTACTAACATGTCCCTTGGTGAGATGGCAAAGTTTTGTGGAAATCAGGGTATACGTTTAGATGTTGCTTCAGTTGCTCATCCACAGGCCAATGGACAAGTAGAACGAGCAAATCAGGAGTTGCTTCGAGGTTTGAAACCACGTCTCCGGGTCCCGTGTCTCAGAGCTGCTGGAGCGTGGGTTGAGGAGTTGCCATCAGTAGTTTGGGGAATCAACACAACACCAAACAGATCCACAAAGATGACCCCTTTCTTTATGGTGTATGGGGCAGAGGCAGTTTTGCCAAGTGATATAATTCATGACTCGCCTCGCGTGGCGGCTTATGTTGAAACAGAAAATGAGCAGACCCGGCAGGATTCTGTGGACCTGCTTGAGGAGAATAGAGAACAAGCACTGGAGAGATCAGCAGTATATCAGCAGATTTGAGGCGGTATCATAGTCGCCGGGTTAAAACTCGCACTTTCCAGGAGGGAGATTTAGTGCTGCGATGGGTGCAATCCAAGAAGGGATGCACAAGTTATCTCCCCCTTGGGAAGGGCCCTTCATCATAAGCAAGAAATTGAACAATGGTTCATATTATTTAGTGGATGCAAGAGAAAAGTCCGAGTCTGTAATGACACATCGCACTCTACCTTTTCATTGGAAGAGCGTGAGAGGCCATGGAACATTGCGCAGCTGCGCCCATATTACTTAGCATGAGAAAGAGATATGAGATGTAAAACACGATGTAACAGGCAGCAGGTTTCAGACGCGCTCTTTTCCTTACCAGGGTACCTAAGGGGACTGGAAGGTTTTTAATGAGGCGGCTTGCTGACCTAACCTTTTCTATCAATAAAGTGAAGGTTGAACAGAAATTTGTGTTCTTTCGTTTCTTTTTTGATGTTTGATAGTAGTGTTGCATAGTTCTATGTTAAGTTTGGTCTTGGGGGCTTGTCCTTGGGGGCTCGTCCCAAGACCCGGCTTTTTACGGTCATCCGGGTCTCGATGTTTGTGACCCGGCTGTGCAGTTTTCTACAGTATCCATAACTTTGGATTCAGAGTATGAAGGTGAAGTTTACATTTTAGTTGTTTATGTTTTTGTCATAGAACAAGTGCATAGTTATCTTTGAGGACGCCCAGAGAGCGTGTCCCACCAGTATGAGGATCAATGGGGTAATGTTGCATAGTTAAGCCATTACTTTATAAACATTGATCCAGGTCTTGGGGGCTCTACTTCAATAGTTTGCAGCTGCAATCCCAAGACCCGGCTTTATGCCACTAGTTTATTCTTGGTTATCTTGCTGTTGAGCTGATGTGACTCGCAATTTTATGGCCTGATTGCTCACCTGGAAATTCAATCAACCATGAAGCCCATTGGGACTTGGTTCGACCCTGTTTTTCTCAGAGAAGTAGCGACAGGGTATCCATGCGAAAGCCGGCTCACAGTTAAAGAAATCAAAAGGGTCATCAAAACCACAGAAGAGGCATATTTCAAGCAAAAGTTTGAGAGTAGCATAAAAAGTTTCATCAGGTGCATAGGCGCACCATCACAGGCATAGTGCACAGTGCAAAAGTTATTACAATAAGCGCCCAAAGGGCCGAATAAGATTGTTTTCTTGCAGAGATAAAGCATCTGCGTAAGTTTTCAAGCTTTGGCTTCAGGAGCCGGGTCACGGGGAGGAGAGCCGGTTGGTTGTTCTTCGACGGTCTTTGCCGGGTCTCTTCTTCGGCGGCCGCCGGGTTAGCCTCTGGCTCCTTGGTCTCGTCGGTTTCTTTGGCCTTGGTCTTGCGCCGGGTGATTTTTCGAAGTGGCTGGAAGAAGTTTTCATCATCTTCTTCAGCTATCGCCCGTGACGGAGGAGGAATAACTGGCGTAGAGGAGCTGGGAGCAGTGGAGGTACCAGGAGCATTTTTGCCGGGTCAATGGAATCCTTATAGCTTTGGAGGAGATCGACGCGTTGTGGCTCGTCATCCATGATCTCTTCATCATTTTCAGTATATCCAAGCTGCAAAGTGGTGAGCTTCATCTTGCTGGCAATTACAGTGGCAACGTGCCGGGTTTGCTTCACAACCCGGGCGTAGCACTTCTTATCGAACTCCTTGCCATCAGTGTCAAACTGAGGAAAGCCCTTCTTCAGTGGAGCCGGGTTTAGTTGGGGATGGTAGGCCTTTGCCAAGGCAAGACCTCGCATCACCCCGGCCCTGCAAGCTGATCTCTTGAGCAGATGGATCCATTGCGGCATTGTTGACAGATGCCCAAGGACTTCAGTGTACTTGCTTGGCGGGTTCTCCCAGAGCCTAGCGGCTTTGATGACCTCGCAGCTGCCAAAGTACAGCTGACGTGTCAGCGTGTACATGCATTTGATCTTCTCTGCAGCGGTTTTGCGGAGGTTCCCATCACGAGGGCCTGTGTAAGGAAAAGTAACAGTGAATTTCAAAAACCGGGTCTGCTTGATCAGTTTAGGTTGAAATTCAAAGGAGTAGTGCTTACCCACTAAAGATTCAACCATAGAGGTGATCATTCTTTTTAGCCGGGTCAGCTCGTTGTTGGTTTCATCCAGCTGCTTCTGCAGGGTCTCCTGTTGCTCCTGGAAGTTCTCCTCGTTCTCCTGCATGTCCTTCTTCAGATCGGAGTTTTCTTGCGTCAGGCAGTAATTTTTCTTCCAAGGCCTGGAGTTGAGCTGAGTGATCAGCCCGGGTCTCAGATTCAGTTTTGGCAGCGTCATGAGCCGGGTGATTCAGCCTGGGCCTTGGCATGGTCTTCCTGTTAAGATGCAAAAAGTTATGTTAGTCCCAGGTCGCCGCAGGCGTGCAACCCGGCACTTGGGGGCTACATGCGCAAAAAGTCTAAAATTTTCTAACTGTAAGTCCCAGGTAGCTGTGGACAGCTAACCCGGCACTTGGGGGCTACTCAGTTTGAAGTTCAATTGTTCAACGTAATAAAGAAGTCCCAGGTTGCTGCAGGCACACAACCCGGCACTTGGGGGCTACAGTGTTCAAAGTTTTGATGTGAAAATGGGCAAGTTTTAAATGATGGAAGTTTTTTAGTCCCAGGTTGCTGTAAACAGACAACCCGGCACTTGGGGGCTACAGGTTTGAAGTTTTTACCTAAGGAATGCATATTGTAAGCACCAAGCTCATCACAAGTGATGAACTTAGAGCTTGGGGGCTACTTAGGGTATAGTTATGCAAGAAAATATACAGGCAAGAAGTAAAAAGGGTACCTGATATCGTTTTTGAATTAGGGCGACCAGTTCTGTCTCCAGGGTCTTGTGTTGAGCAAGGCGAGAAAAATATTCGTCGCAAAGTGCTGGAACGACATGGCGTCCAGAGCCGGTGAATTTGAGGAGGAAGCCGGGTTCTTGTCCTTGGCAGGAGTTGCCGGGTCAGCATCTGGGGCTGGCACCTTGGCAAGAGTCTCAGGGCATTTTGTACTGGAACGTGCCGGGTCCCAGTAACCTGCACTTCATCTTCTTTAGTCCCAGAGCCTAACCCGGGCGAGTGAGCAGCTGGGGAGGATTCTGGCACCGGGTCAACAATATTTTTTGGAGAAGCCGCGGGGGTTGCTTGCTCCCTTGGCTCGTCTTTGTCCTCGGTTCTTCAATATGTGCCTCCATAGGAGAAGGCTCTGTGGTTGCTGGAGGAGGAGACGCCGCGGGAGGAGATTCCGGGTCTTCATCCATAAAAGCTCTGGCACTGGAACAAGATAGTGTCTTAGTTAAACAAGAATGGGACAGTAAAGTATAGAGGTATGGAAAAGATGTGTGAAGTATTTCTAACCCGGCGTTGATCTGGAAATCCTCGGGTGTGCTAACACCATCCGAGGAAGAATCTGACAAACGAGATGGTTTAGGAACCCGGATCTTGCCAGCTAAAGGGAACTGTTTGCTGGGCGTCTTCTGGATGGATTTGGCCCAGCTTGATAAAGAGCGTTGAGGGATACCTGGGCTCAGGGAAGCTTGGCTTGTAGAAGACCGGGTTCGGCGTCTCTTGTTCGCCTCAGCCTCCTTCTCAGCCTCCTTTTCCTGTGATTGTGCTTAAGTTTGAGATGAGTTCATCATGAAATTG
Source organism: Poa pratensis (assembly GCA_947311845.1). Classification (NCBI taxonomy): domain Eukaryota; kingdom Viridiplantae; phylum Streptophyta; class Magnoliopsida; order Poales; family Poaceae; genus Poa; species Poa pratensis. The sequence goes on from CAMZMU010000063.1 coordinate 104,496,862, forward strand.
AGAAAAGAGAATGTGGTACCTTGGCAATGGTGGCCCGGGTCCTCTTCTGAGTAGGAGCTGCAGTAGTTGGGGACCCGGCGCTACGTCAGAAGCCGGGTCAGTGGGGCCTGGAATAAAATTTGCCGGGTTATCAGTAGAGGTGTCCTTGTTGGGGACTTCGTTGTTAATCAACTGGAGGAAGAGCCGGCCTACGGAGTCTAGCTCACCTTCTTCTTCTTCTTCGTCTTCACTTTCTGTGTCCTCCCCATCAGGAGAGGATGTAGGGGTAAAATCCACGCTCCACCACTTGGAGTCCTGAGAAAAAGCAGTCACAGTAAATAACAGTCTATGGATGAGTTTACCGGGTTAAAGTAAGCAAATGGATTGAGTGTTGGCTTTACCGTGGGGGGTTTGTTCTTGGCACTAAATGGGGCGAGCCCGTTCAGTGCAATGGCATCTTTCTTTTCGCCAAGCAATCTCTTGGCATTCTTCACGAGCTGATCATCAGTAGCGTCATCTCGAGTAACGCATGTTGTCTGTGGTTTCACCAGTGTACTGGCAAATTAGCCGGGTCCTGATGCTGAGTGGCTGGATGAACCAACCGATCCAGCACTTGACCAGATCTGTGCCCTTGAGGCCATGGGCGAGTAAAGCTCTGGCCCGGCGAAGAGTGGGCTCGAGCTTGACCCGCTCGGCGTCATCGGCATAACTATTCATTTTGGCTTCATATGTTAAGCCCGAGTTCCGGAAAGCCGGGTAACGGGCATCGTCAGATTCTGGTGAAGTGTCTTGCAGTAAAAATATGTGTTTTGCCACCCCTTGGGATGGCTGGCTAGAAGAAGAGCCGGGAAATCGCATTCCCTTCGGCGCTGGATTGCAACTCCCCCATATGGGAGTACTTGGTCCTTGCGAGAGGGGTTGCAGTAGAAGAACTCGAGGAACAGCTCGAGGCTTGGAGCCATTTGCAATAATCTTCACAGAACACCACAAAGTTGCTGATGTTCAGCATGGAGTTGGGCGCGATGTCTTGAGGCCTAAGGCCGTAGTACTTCAAGACCCGGCGAAAAAACAGGGAACCCGGGGGGCGAAGGCCGCGCTGAACGTGGTCGAGGAAAACCACCACTTCACCTTCCTTGGGGCTGGGGCGGATTTCTTCTCCAGCAGCACGCCATTGATCTCATCCTTTGGAGGGAGCTCGCCGCAGTTCACGTATTCTTGAAGCATCAAGTTGTCACCGTGGACTTGGTCCAGTTGACCTGAGTAGCAGCGGGGGCGGCGGAGCCAGATGCACCGGCGTGGGTGCTGTGAGGCTTCTTTGCGAGCTTCTTCGCCGCACGGGGAGCTCCGGCCTTCGCTTTGTCCTTCACCATGGCTGAGAGCTTCGAGTTCTCTGAGCACAGCAATGGAGATGAAACCCTAGTTCTAGATGTAGATGTGTAGAGGGAAATGCGAAGCAAATCTGGACGAGATTCAGTTGGAATCAAGTGCGGAGCACGGATGTGTGGGATAAACGTACCTGTGGATCTTCTTGCAGGAGATTGGGAGGCTCGATTTGAGATTGGATCCGCGGCTGCTACAGTGCGTGCGCGAGGAAGAAGATGAGTGAATGGGGAAAATGACTGCGGTGTCTCTTGGTCTCCTATTTATAGGCACAGTAAAAACCCTAGGGGTGTTGTGGTAAAAAGTGAAGAGATAAGGATCTTTGACTAAAAGTCAACGACAAACGGAATGAGATAATTACGGAGTATTAAATGATAAGATCGTGATTAAGATGGATAAGGATGGATTTAGTTGGGCGATAATTTCACTAAGTGTCGAAAGTGAAACCCGGGCGTGTGAACCCGGCAAGAGATAACCGGGTTACGGCGTGAACCGCCAAAGAGACTGGCCAAGCAAAGGAGAAAAGAGATGTTCTAATATTAAATTTGTTATGTGTTATTTTATGTTTCAGGTGATTAACCCGGCTGGCCAGGATATCAGTTCTGCTCAAAGAAGCAATATTCAAGAATAAGAAGCAGAGCATGCCAACCTGGCAACCAGGTTAATCTGGGGGCTACTGATGGGGGGATGATAACCCGGTAGGCCCATGAAGAGGGAAGCATGACCCGCCAGGCAGGAGGCCCGGCCAGGCCAGCTAACCATCAGCATGGGCCGGGTTATGTTGCTGGGCCAGAGGCTTTGGCGGTAACCCGGTTCAGGAAGGGAAGTTTCTAGAAGACCAGAGGCGGTTCGGACTTGGAGACACGAAGGCTAGAAGAGCTAGAGTAGGATTCCGAGTCTGGGTAGAGCCCGGGTTCGTATTGTAAAGTGCCAGGAGACCCGGTCGTCTATATAAACCGGTCCCTGAGCCCTAGTAGGAGAACTTTACGATCCAAGCTTAGGCGAGAGAACCATCGAGAGAAACACCACAACCTTGTAACCTAGATCGAGATCCGGCTCTGTTGTCGTAGCCGGGTTATCGAGATCGAGATCAATAACAAGATAGCAGGAAGTAGGTCTTTATCTCCAATGGAGAGGCCGAACCTGGGTAAACCCTTTGTCCCTGCAGTGCTAAACAATCTCCCAGACGCCAGTGTCGCCTTGCCCATCAACTCAAGCTACCCCAAAGTAGCATCTGCCGTGTTATCTACCCCACGACAACTAGCTCCCCGCTCAGCGGTACTACCGCCAGATCTAGGACAGACCAGAAACAGCATTTTAGCGCCACGGTTTTGGCCATATCTTTTGATTCTGGACTCCGTTTTTGGTGTTTTCGGCTCGTTTCGAAGCTACAAACAAGCTTTACGTCACCATTGCGGAAATTCCACCATCCACCACCACCAAAATCCGTGGGAAAGCATGACACTTCGATAACAATGGGTGAAGATCGTTTACCAAAGGTATAAACATCACGAATCTTCTCCCCTTGCCATTCCTTTGTGAGCCACACTATTCTTTGCGATTACCATGTCCTATTGAGGCTAGCTCTTGATGATTGCTTGGGCTTTGCACATTTGCACCGTGTAGTTTCTGAGCAAAAATTTGTGCGCTAGTTGCTATATATACCTTCTGTTGGCATCAAAGAAGTGGGTGTGCAAAAGAGAAAATAATCAAAAGAGAAAAGAGAAAAGAAGCAAAAAGTGCAAGAAAAAGAAAAGAAAGAAACACCACTTGCCATATCTCTTGTAGGAAGCGCGCAAGCTCGATGAACATCTAGTAGGTGGTACTTTTTGTGCAAATCTTGTAGCCCACCAATAAATTGCAATTGAGCTAGTGGCTCTCCCTGTACTTGTGCAACACGAGATTATAGTCTTCGCTAGGATCATTTGGTTCTTTAGCTCACTTCTTGGTTGCATAAGTCCCATTTATCTCTCCGTGCGTGTGTTTCCTTGAACTACATTCTTATCTTTTGAGATTGACTTGTATTTGCTTTGTGATCATTGTGGTTCTCTACTTGCCTTTACAATATCTTGGTTTCCGGTTGGTTCAATTTGCTTTCCACATACCATATCTTCCTATCCACTTTTAAGCCGTGTGTGTTTTGGAGTTTGCTTTGGATACTTGAACACAAGCACTTTACTTTGTGATCGTTTTCCTTTGGTTGTCCACGACGTCCAATACTATCTACAAAGGTGAGAGGTTGTGCTCTAATTTCCTTCCACTCCACATATACACTTGTTTTGTGAGTTAACATGTCTAGGGAGAGCGAATGCAACTATGGAGGCCAAGATGATAACGAGTACACGTTGAGTCACATGGACTATGATGCCCCAAGCATTGAGGACATGGGGGAATGCTACACCGACTACGACCCCCATGACATGATGGATCATCACCAAGACTTCTGCTACGACTCCGACTATTCAAGCGTCCACGACATGGAGCGGTACCACGACTTCGAGCAACCTTCATCATATAGTATCGACTCCAAGTACACACGAATCGATGACATGGATCATCACCAAGACTTCTGCTATGACACCGGAAAGTTACAATCAATAACCACACATGCATAACAAGTGCAATGCACGAACACATGATGGCAATGACATTTTAATGCACTGAACTTACTATAAAACTATCTAGCAATTTTATATGAGGTGCAAATATAATTATTTCAACTGGAGAAGAATATAACCCCACATTTAACTTAATGATTTTCCTAACTGATGGTGATGCTACTGGATAATTCACATTTTTCTGAGCATTTTGAGATATTAAACATCTTTTTCTGATACACCAATAAAAAGTTATTGAATTTATAAAATCCTCTTTAAAATCTGCCCTTTTGTAAATTATTTTAAACAACATTAAAACTAATTATCCAGGTTTGGAAAAATGGTGAAACATGAAGTATATTAGTTGCTGAACATTTTGATAGGTCAGACTTAATTTTTGGATCATTATTCTGAAAGTTATGATTTTTCCAAAAAGCTTTTCTATTCTGCCATTTTACAAAAGTTCAACAAACAGGTAAATATATTATTTAGTTGAACATGGAAATGATGTTAACAGGTAAAGTTATTTCTCCTAATCATTTTGATATATCATTTTAAATTTTTCGGACAAATATTCCAGGAGATATGAATTTTACAAGTTTTTACTCGAATCTGGCTATTTGTTTTAATTTCCAGAAAAACTACCGAATCGTTTTATACCCAGGGCTGGGCTAGCCACAGCCACTGACGGCAGGGCCCCAGGCCACGCTGACGTCCACGTAAGCGAGCAGAGTCCAGTGGCCAGGGTTGACCAAGGGGAGGCGCAGACCGGCGCTGGCGGCGGCGGTGACCACCGACGGCGACGCGCACGGCTCCGGCGGAGGAGCACGCGCGCGGATGAACGAGGAGGTGTATCCGACGCGCACGGGTATGTGGAGACTGGTGGCGGCGCTACGAACCAAAAGTTTGCCGGAGACGGCGACGACGATGAGCTACGGCGGCGGGTGGCCACGGCCTACGGCGGAGCGACGAACTAGAGATGGAGGAGGTGGACGAGCATGTCCAGCAGAGAGGCGAGCTCACCCTAGCGCTTTGCGGGAGGCAACCCGGTTATTTTTTGTGTGATTTTCTTTGTGTCCTATTGCTGTAACAAGAGACTTTGTGTCTAGTTTAGGTTCTGGAATTTTTAATAAAGTGCCAAGTTTTACCCTTTTTGGTTTGAAAAAGTTGCTTATAGCGTTCGGAAATTTTATTCCTGCACGAATCAGTGCACGGTATGATTTTTAATTCTTATTCTGTAACTCCGAATGAGCTCATATTTGAACTGTAGTTTCAACTTTTCATCCTATGTATGCATGAATTTTTCGGAATTTTTCGAGAAAGTTTGGTAGGGTAGAAAAATACGTTTTACTGCTGCTGTTTTTCTGGACAGATTCTGTCCCATTTTGTTTGATGCATGCTTTGAGCTTTTAAGTTGAATCTTTTTGATCCAATTGATTTTATGAGTAGGCATACAACATTATACACTTTCTGGACATCTCATATGAATTTTTGTTCAAGGATTATATGCAGCAAGAAACATATTTGTTTATCACTATTAATGCACCCCACAGAAAAGAAATGGGAGAAACGGTGTTTTGAAGTTTTTTCACAGGGATTGGAGGAGATGCACCAAGAGTTATCCAAGGATGGTGAAGACCATAAGCTTGGGGATGTGAAGACAACCCCACTGGACCTACACACTCTCGGTTTGCGCACGTCCAATTTCTGTTTTTCGATTGAAACACTTTATCGCATAAACTTGGAGCGTCTTTTGTTTTGTTTTGGTTTGATTTGTTTTGAGAGACCACCACACTATCATTTATATATGGGAGAGCTACTGGAAATATGGGTTGAAATATGTTGGATGCTTTCATAAGATTGGGAAAAGGGATGTTTGAGTTGATTTTTAATGATACATATAGTTGCATGATTCATGAGCTTGTTAATGAGTAATAGTTTGCAAATCCTTTTTGAAGAGCTATAACTTATTCATGTTTTGGTGCTGATTGTTAGTTTACTTGGTTTAACATGGATTAGTTAGTTCTATGGACACTCATGCATGCATCTAGATGGTCAACTTTCTCCCTTTTGCTAGCCCAAACATTCCAACAAGTCAAAACTTGTTTCCAACACCTTCAACCAAAGTTATTCCAGTGAGTCCACCATATCTACCTACTAGCTATATGCTATTCCGAGTATGTTCATCATGATATTTGTGTTGTCTATACCTCTGAATGAAAATGATTATGTTATTGATTGCCATGGGAAAAGTTGGTTATATAGCTCTCACGAACTTGATGCACATTTTACTATCATTGCAATAAATAAAACATGACCCATTGTGATTAAGATTATGATGCTAGTGGCTTGATAAATGTTCGAGGTTGGGAGTTAGCCCATATGTGCTGTCACATGCAAAGCTTTCAACATGCTCCTTCATCTCATTTAGTTGATATCATGTACTTTTGTTTATGGATGCCTATCATGGTGAAATGAGGTGGAAATGAAGAAGTTTAAATGAGTTTGTATAAATGATTAGAGAGACGCCTGGGCCGCTAATCTAAGCCATGCATTATTCATGGTGGAAATTTACTTACATGCTATGGTGAATTATCTATGACACACCTTACAATAAAAAGCTATTCCAATGGTAAATAAAAAGGGTGTTGAGGTGGTTCATCTTGTTTGTTTGTCTTGTCATTTTGATATGGGCTTGTTCCATATCCTGGGATAAGAGGTACCCCAGTTGACGCTCTTGATGATACTAGTATTACTTACAATGATATATAACTTGAACTTGCTTTGTTTCCTAAGTTGAGTAATCATGGTGTAGGTACTTGTATTCAAGGGGCATGAGACACCTAACCTTTAATTTGTCAAGCACACTACTCATATTTGCTCTCACATTAAACTATAATCATTCAAGATGCTATGATAGGGGAATGAGAGCTTGACACCAAGTATTACCACATTGCAATCATTAACTTAAGTAGGAGAGTTTGGAGGTTAGATGAAACTTATGCATGCTTTACCTCTACTCACTTATTCATCTTTCCAAAGTGTCCACCAAACATATTCAGATTTTCATTATCACTCTATGGACCACATGTATGCAAAAGTAAGAATGTCCATACTACTATCTGTTATGTTACACTTTGTGAGCTATCATTGAACATCCTTGCATTGAATACTTGATATCACTTCATAAACTGTTTTGCATATTGCTACTCCTTTGAAGAATGAATCATTTGACTCTATGTAGCAGTAGCAATCATCTTTGATATCCATTGTTAGTGCTATATTGCAAAACCCATGTTAGTTTTATCACCTTCATACTCGAGGACGAGTATTGGTTAAGCTTGGGGATGTTGATGCATGTAAAATGCATACATGAACCTTGCACTATATCACACATATTCCAATCATATTTGCATCATATAAGGGTTATATTACTGTTATTTAATGATTTTAGGAAATAAATCAATTGTTTCCTATTTTTATGGAATTAACCCTGCGCAGGTAGAAAACCCTATTTCTTTCCTTTTATGTTTCAGGGACCCAAACGTCGTCAAAAAATTATGGAAAAATACAGGCGTCAGTATTTTGGAAGGAGGAAGACCTCGGAGCCAAGGAAGCAAGCAAACGGAGGCCAAAAGGCCAAAAGGGGGTGGCCCACGCGGCCAGGTACTGTGGCCGCGTGGGGCCCACTCATTTGGCCTCGTGGCTTCGCTGCCGTCGATCTTTCGTCCACCGACTCCGTCTTGACCTAAAAACGCCTATAAAAAAGGTCCCCTGGCGATTCGCGAAGAGCGCGCCGCACAAACACAGAAACACCGAAACGGAGATCAGGAGCTGCAGATTGGAGGGGGAAAACTCCGGCGGGGCGCTGCCGGTGTGGTCTCCATCCTCTCCATCGACTTCTCCACCGTCTCCATGATGAAGAGGGAGTAGTCCACCTTTGGACTATGGGTTTGTGGAAGTAACTTATGTATCTCTCCTCTCTTGAGCTTCACTAATTAGTACCGTATGAGCTGCTGAACATGATTACGGTCATATTTGTAATACCTATGTGGTGGATCTTTCTATGAGTTAATATATGTTTGAGATTGCAATGTTTGTTTCAGTTATGAGTATAGATGCATATTATGTACCCCGTTCTTGTCTACTTGTTATGATCAAGCATGTTTATGAGAGCGTGTGTGGGAGAACGTGTGCATTAGTTGGAGTAACGGGGAGTGGTGAGTGCGGTAAGCTGACAACTTAATATCGCGATCCACTTGGGTGTTTACCTTACTTTGTTACCTCACTAGGGATAAACAAAAATACCATGCTGCAAGGGTTGAGGGTGATCAAGCTTCTTCCTGTGACTAGATCCAGCATGTTCTTATTTTCACTTCATGTCATGAAACTTATTGCTATACTCTGAGTCATCTTAATTACTGAGGTGTTATGATTTGGTTCGCATCTTGGTGGAGTATAAGAGAGACTAATAATCAAAAGGTCTCTATGTTAGGACATGATGCCCATATATCTAAGTAACTTGTTATCAAACTTTGTGTTGCAATCTCATATGTTAATTCTGTGTGTGTTCCATTGTCTGCCACTTTATAAAGAGAGAGTGCATTTGTGAAACCATGAACCCCGGTCCATTTTTAATCATAAGAAACTCCTTTCCAACACCATATACCACTTTTCTATTTTCAGCCATCATTAAATCCGAAAATACAAAAATACTTTTCATCTTGCATACATCATTAAAAAACCCAAAAACAAGAAGAGGATGAACCTCTAGTGAAAACATGGGAAAGGTTTAGAGGCATAGCTTTTGGAATGGAACATGGTCTTAGAGATTGGATGCTCATGCATGTGTTTTATAGAGGTTTGACTGAAGCCTCTAGGGTCTTTTTGGATAATGAATGTGAGGATTCCTTCATGAATACTGCTGCTAATGATACTCACTATTCCTTCATGATATCATTCTTACACCTTGTGCTTGACAACCACAGGTGAGGTTGAGGACCAAAACATTTAACTTTGTTTTGTAGGTAACCAAAAGAAGGATAAGAAGATATATCTTCACTACTGATTCCCCGAGAGTTCGATATTAAACCCTCGAGTCACCCCTCGTGGGGAAAACAAGTCTTCCACTACTACACACTCTGCACTTGGAGTCTCAACCTAACCCATTACTTTTCACGCAGGTAACTACGCGAAGCGCTCAGCAAGTGTTTTCTGGCGCCGTTGTGGAGTAACTACGTGAAGGGCCATCAGTGGTGCTCTCGTCCACCTCGGGCGGTCGGAGAGCAGCACGGCGGTGCTCGAGCTGGTGTGGCTCGGCCGTTCGGTCGCTACAGGAAGAAGACGCCCATTTTGCAGAAACACCCTGCCTTTTCCTCTTTTTTGTTTTCTTTTAAAACCAGTAACTTTCAGTAAATTAACTGAGGCACTTAAACATTTTCTAAAATTCTGAAAATATTCATGTAGCCTCCCCATAACCTGTAGAAGCTCCACAAAAATTGGTGTTCTAAAATAAAATGTTTTGAACCACATTCCTTCATAGGGTTTAGATATGTCACTTTTGCTTAAATCCTTTTGCTATACTTATAGCCTTTTAAAAGTAAGTACAGAAATATTATTTTGAACTCTTGGAACTTCCTTGACAAACATATTAACTTCAAATAATTTTTATTTGTCAAAAATTTCTCAAACTCATTTGAATTGATTTATGGCATTTCTAGCAATTTGTTTTTAAATGGTGACAAGCCAATTATTTTATTGTTTAGTAAATTAATATGGATGCCATGATGCAATGAAACATAAAAAGTGGAAATTTTACCCACATTTTTGGGTTCACAAAAATTTCGGGCTGTTACAATTCGACCCCCCTTACAAGAATCTCTGTGGGACCCCGGACTAGCTGTCCGAAATACCCGATTATGCTTAACACAACGATCCCGTGATCAGTCTGTCGTTGCACATAATCCGAATTGGATACCAAAGTTTACATCCATTACAATACCGAATAAAAAGTCTTACATAAATGGTCATTTAGACCAAGTCTTACATAGGTGCCTTCATGGGCCAAACCAAAATATCAGCGGAAGCTACGGCGTAGTAGACATCAAATCCTAACGAAGACGACCCGGCAGGCAGCTGACTTATGGAGATCCTTAGTTCGCATAGAAGTCGCCATACTCCTGCTCGGCGTAGTGCTCCTCCTCGTAGTCTGGCTAGGACAATAGCCAGGGACGAAACCAATATGAGTACATTTGAATGTACTCGCAAACTACCCCAACATGAGTATGCACTAGTTTTATTTTAACTTACAACTTTTATTTATTTAAAACATCTCTATATCTTTATTGAAAAAGGTAAGAAGAGTTTTATAACTATCTTTAAAAGAAGTCACCATCTCATTTGTTTCTCCAAAACCCCTCCTTTTCCTGACCATGGCTCACCATGGTCCATTTATTTCAACAACTCATACCACTTCATTTGGTATAGTTGTGTAACACCATCACCATTTCAGTTTCTTTTAAACTTAAAAGCTTTTCCAAAAACTTGCACATGATCTTAGGACAGCCTCCCAATTGTCCATATCCGAGGACTCGGCTATTCGAATAGTTTTACACTCTGCAGAGTTAGCACGCTTTTCCCACATCCATCCGGCAACTCATCGTGCCTGCCACGTCTCGCCATACAAGGTGTATGCGAAGTAAGCCGCCGACCATAGCCTGTCCTTTGCTCATGCTAGTATAGGACCCTGCCGCTACGAAACTTCCGTCAACACTCAGGCTAATTCCCCAACAGGAACCCCAAGTGCGAGGACTCGTAGTTCTGCCCGGCGAGCGAACCCTTCAATCCTCCCACCAACGTGTTAGGACCCAGGTCAGGGGTAGGTCACCAAACCATCCCCTCGTGGAACGAGGTCATCCTCGTTGTTGAGGCATCCCATACTAATATGAGCAAATTATATGACTACGCCCTTTCCCATATGTGGGTAGATGTGGTCGCACAGGGTAAGATTGGTTGTCATAGTACTTGGACACAATGTGCATTTTTCATAAACATCACCATTCTCCATTTCTTTACTTCCACACCGACATCTCGGTATTCCATAACCACACAAGTATTTTCAAACGAGTTTTGAGTAAACAATATTTATTTTCCCATCCTATAATTTTATATCAACTATCTTATACTTCTACATAGGTGGCAAAATAGTTTTCATGTACTTGTAAAAAAGGTTTCCAAAATCATTTGTACTTTCGAATAACTTTTGTGACGAATTGATGTATATAAATGCAAGCTCAGTGAAGTAGCTTGCCTTGCTCGGCAAAGTTCTCGGCTTCTTGTGCTTGATGATCAAAGTATTCCCCCTCCTCGTAGACTCCGGCAACGTTCTCGTCTAAACGTCAAACAAGCAATACAAACAATCACTAAACTACTCAAGCAAGCATCACCACATATCAATCATAAACATCACAAATAGCTACTGCACATATCAAACAATACAATTGGGTTTTAAATTAATTGAATTAAACATTATTTAATTATGTCTAAATTATGGCAGAAACTAGTTATTCATGTTTAATTGCATAACTTGAGTTCTGTTGGTCACAAAAATACAAACTAAATTTCTATAGAAAGCTGCTGATGTGTAGAAGACAACACAATTGAGTTTGGATTAATTGGAGTTACCAAACTCCCTACACAAATGTTTGAATCCAGTAACTCAATAATCAAGTTTTAGCTACCAATTAAGTTCTGTTGCTCCTAAAATTAAATCCTTTTAGGGGTAACTAAACATGAATAAATGTGATTTAACAAAATTGGTCCTAAATCATTTCGGTTAACCATTAAACATATTTAAATGTTTTAGTGCAGAAGGGTGTTCAAACTTCAACTTCATACTAAACAATTAATACGGCACAAATAATTCTACCAAAATTTGGGAAGCTAATACATGGCAGTACTAAGCTAACAAAATTGGTTTGGAATTATTTGGACTAACAGAGTATCATAAACAAACAAGTTTAGAATTTAAACCTTCTGTGGCATTTTAAATATCACTGTTTATTTATTAATCTAAATGAATTGAATCCAATTGGGTTGGTTAAACATTTTCATAAGCTTTCCAGAACAATTGGATTTGATTTATTTGGATGTCTAGATCTCAAGTTATTGAATTTCTAAAAAGGGTCCAGTACTGATTTCTTAGAGAAAACTAAATTCGAAAATCTAACTGCTCTGGATAATGTTGAAATCCCTGACAGGTGGGCTCCACCAGTCAGTGACTCAATGCGCGCTGGGATTTAATTAAAATGCTGACAGGTGGGGCCAGCCCGTCAGCCTCTTATCTAACCGAACCGTTACGCGGCCGTTGGATCTAGATCCAACGGCTCCTGGAGCTCGAGTTCATCCTCGACAGAAGAATGGCGTCGCCGGAGCTCCGGCGACGGCGAGGTTCGTGGAAAGCTCACCTAGCGTGGCTCGGGGACGGTGGAAAAGACGTAGATCGACGGCGGAGGCTCAGGGAAACGTCTGGGCAGACTCGCACTTGCTGGGGAAGTCTCTGGCGTCGGCGGCGAACAGATCCTTCTCCGCGGTCGTACACGAACTCCGGCGAGGCTCCTGCGTTGCTCCTGTGCATGAAACATAGGGGAAAGAGGGGCGGATGAGTACGGTGCTAATGGGGATGGGAGTGAGGGCCAGAAAAGTGAGAGGGAGAGGGCAGCACGGCCTCGGCCATGATCGTCTTCAACCTCGGCTCCGACGAAGCTCGGGGAAGAACCCGAGCAGCAGCGGCTCCGCGGCTGCGATTCCGCCCTCCTGGCGGTGCACTGAGGAGAGTGGAGTGAGGGAGAGGGGCTGTGGTGGAGTGTGGAGTTGGCGAGGCTCGGGGTGGCTTTTAAATAGCCAAGCACGGGCTCGCCATGGACGCGTTGCAGGGAGGGGTTCCAGAGGCGAGATAGCTCGCCGTAGGGGGCGGCTACGGTGTGTCTACGGTGCTGGGGAGTTGGGGAGCAGAAGGGATGCGTGGAGGCGAGCTGTGCGAGCTCGACGTGGGGGACGGCCGCGGCGTGCTCTGGGCGGTGCTGGACGTGCACGGGCACGCGCGTGTGGGGCTGTGGTGACCAATTCCCGTGGCCAGGGGGCGCGGTGTGATGCTGGGAGAGGCATGCTAGCGCTAAGTTGACGAGGGAATATCTCCCCGGCAACAGCACCAGAAACAATGCTTGTAACGCCACACGTCAGTTGGGAACCCCAAGAGGAAGGTATGATGAGGGCAGCAGCAAGTTTTCCCTCAGTATGAAACCAAGGTTTATCGAACCAGTAGGAAAACGAGGTTGCTTCGAAGGTGTTGGTGAAGGAGTGTAGTGCGGCGCAACACCAGGGATTCCGGTGCCAACGTGGAACCTGCACAACACAATCAAATTACTTTGCCCCAACTTAACAGTGAGGTTGTCAATCTCACCGGCTTGCTGAAAACAAAGGGTTAAACGTATCGTATGGAAGATGATGTTTGTTTGCATAAAACAGCAGAGAACAATGATTGCAGTAGATTGTATTTCAGATGTAAAAGAATGGACCGGGGTCCACAGTTCACTAGTGGTGTCTCTCCAATAAGATAACTAACATGCTGGGTAAACAAATTACAGCTGGCCAATTGACAATTGATAAGTGCATATAACATGCATGTGTGAGTTGTGGTGTCTACTATGAGATTCATTTGGTCATTACGACAAAGTACATAGACCGCTATCCAGCATGCATCTATGCCTAAATAGTCCACCTTCCGGTTAACATCCGTACCCCTTCCAGTATTAAGTTGCAAGCAACAGACAATTGCATTAAGTAATGTGCATAATGTAAACAATACATTCATCCTTGAATAAAGCATTGTTGTTTTACCCCTAGTGGCAACAACACATCTACAACCTTAGAACTTGTTGTCACTATCCCAGGTTAAATAGAGGTTAAACCCAACTATCATGCATAAATACCCTCTCTTGGAGTCACAAGTATTCACTTGGCCAAGGCTTCAACAAGTAACGGAGAGCATGCAAGATCACAAATGACATAGACATGATAATATAATATTCAGCTCCACATAGGTATCAATATAAGTCGGATCCCAGCAAACACAACATGTAGCATTACAATAAGATGATCTTGATCATGATAGGCAGCTCACAAGATCTAAACATGATGGCACAAGTGGAGAAGACAACCATCTAGCTACTGCTATGGACCCATAGTCCAAGGATGAACTACTCACGCATCACTCCGGAGGCGGGCATGGCGATGTAGAGCCCTCCGTGATGATTCCCCTCTCCGGCAGGGTGCCGGGAAGAGCTTCAGAACCCCCCGAGTTAGGGTTGACGACAGCGGCGGCAGCGAATATGTTCTGGATGAAAAGCTCGGTGTTTTAGAGTTTTCACGTCTCGGGGAATAAATAGGCGAAGGGGCGATGTCGGCGGACCCCCGAGGGGCCCAAACCATATGGCGGCGCGGCAGGAGGTGGGCCCGCGCCGCCAGGTGGTTTGGCCGCCTCCTGGCTCCTCTTCGTCTCTCCTTCGGACTTCATGTACGTGTTGGAAAAATAGGGACTTGGCCTTTTGTTTCGTGCAATTCCGAGAATATTTCCAGAAGTAACTTTCTGAAACCAAAAACAGCAGAAAACAGGGAACTGGCACTGTGGCATCTTGTTAATAGGTTAGTCCCAGAAAATGCATAAAAGTGATATGAAGTGTATATAAAACATGTAGCAAATGGTATAATATAAGCATGGAACAGCAGAAATTATGGATACGTTGGAGACGTATCAAGGCACGGCGCGGCGCTGGGCTAGCTGGGCGGCTACGCTGCCTCCTCCACAGGAGCGGCAGCGCGGCATGGCGACAGGAGCGTCTGCTCCCTGGGCGGCGACGAACGACGCCGGCGACTTGCCCCCCCCCCCCCTTGTGCTCTCTGGTGCTCGTGGATGATCAGTGAGGCGAGGGAGAGCAGATGGGTGCATCAATTCGACAAATAAACATCGAAATCGATCGATTTGATCTTCGATTTGGGGATTAACTTGACACTGGCACAAGGTGTTCGACAGGTGCCTGACCCAAATTGATTTTTGAATTTTTGCAATTTGTTTTCAGAACTTGCTTCTTATATATGTATAAGGATTTGTGGTGCTGTGGTGCAATTTATTTGGCAAGTTTTGCACCACACATTTTGTGATTTAAAAAAGATATAGAAAGGTTTTTGGAATTTTAAAATTTAGATTTTTGAAAATATATTTGGAGAGGGAAAGTGTAGGAATAAAATTGAGAGTGATTAAATATCACTCCACTGATTTTTTTTGGAAAATTAATAACTTCTTATTTGGAGAATTTTGGTGTGACACTTGTCACATTTTTTTTTATTATCTTAGCTTGTGTTTTATTTCTTTTCTTTCCTCCAAGTTTTTAATTAGAGCAACACATTACAAACAACAAGAATTAGCTAACACAAGCAACAATCATGAGCTCAACACATAATTTAGCAAAAGTTTTTGTTGGCTCTCATTTTTGAATTAATAATACTTATAATATTTTTGGGATGTTACAATCCTTCCCTCCTTAAAATAAATCTCGTCCCGAGATTTGCTAGGCTTAGGTACTAAAGAGGTCTGGGAATTCGCTCCTAAGAAAATCTTCGCGTTCCCAAGTTGCTTTTTCTTCAGAGTGGTTAGTCCACTGGACTTTGTAGAACTTGATCGCACGCCTTCGGGTAACACGAACATCTTCTTCGAGAATCTTGAGGGGTCTCTCACGATAAGTCAGGTCTTGGTTCAGGTCGATGGAGAGGTGGTCGATGTTTTTGAAAACATCCGGCTGGTCCGGAACTTCAAGACACTTCCGGAGCAAGGAAATGTGGAAGACATCATGATAATCTCCTAACTCCGGGGGCAACTCCAGTTGATAGGATACTTCTCCTCGACGAGCAATGACCTTGAAGGGTCCAATATACCTTGGCGCTAATTTTCCTTTGACATGGAAACGCTGCATTCCTTTAAGGGGTGTCACTCGGAGATAAACATAATCTCCGACACTGAAAGTGAGATCACGGCGCTTGGTGTCAGCGTAACTCTTCTGACGGGATTGGGCAGTTTGAGGCGTTCACGAATAAGCTGAACTTGCTCTTCAGCTTCACGGAGAGTATCGGGTCCAAACAATTTGCCTTCTCCGGTATCGGACCAATTCAGGGGCGTACGACACTTCTTGCCGTAAAGGGCTTCAAAAGGGGCCATTTGCAGACTGGACTGATAACTGTTGTTGTACGAGAATTCTGCAAACGGGAGACAATCTTCCCACTTGGAACCATAGGATAGAACACATGCGCGAAGCATGTCCTCCAATATCTGGTTCACTCGTTCAGTTTGGCCATCGGTCTGGGGATGATAAGCTGTGCTAAATGCTAACTTGGTTCTGAGGGCTTCACGAAGGGATTTCCAGAATCTTGAGGTGAATTGCGTGCCTCTATCAGATACAATCTTCTTAGGCACACCATGCAGGCTTACTATTCTGAAATATACAGGTCTGCTAACTGGGCTCCATTGTGAGTGGTCTTGACGGGTATAAAATGAGCAACCTTGGTCAGTCGATCAACGATGACCCAGATTGAATCATGGCCTCGGTTGGATCTTGGAAGTCCGGTAATAAAATCCATTCCAATCTCATCCCACTTCCACTCGGGAATTTTCAAAGGTTGAAGCAATCCAGCGGGCCGCTGATGTTCAGCCTTGACTCGCTGACAGATATCACACTTGGCTACGAAAGAACCAATCTCTCGTTTCATTCCATGCCACCAAAATCTTTCTCGAAGGTCTTGGTACATTTTGGTTCCGCCGGGGTGGATTGAATAAGGGGTCTCATGGGCTTCCTTCAGGATTAACTCCTTAAGTTCCGTGACATTGGGCACACAGATACGGTCATTGAATTTCAGCACTCCTTCAGCATCTTCGGTAAAACCGGGTGCTTTGCCGAGGGAAATCTTCTTCTTAATTCCTTCAATGCTTTCATGATCTTTTTGGGCTTCTTTGATTTGATCCATCAGGGTTGGGGTTAACTCTAAATTGGCGAGATAACCATGGCTAACAAGTTCTAGTCCAAAGTCTTCGAACTCTTTGAACAAGGCTGGCTGTTCGGCTTGGATCAGGGCATTCAGGGTGCAAGGTTTGCGACTAAGGGCATCGGCCACTACATTTGCCTTTCCGGGGTGATAGTGGATTCCAATATCATAATCCTTGATTAATTCCATCCATCTCCTCTGTCGCAGGTTCAAATCTTTCTGGGTGAAAATATACTTCAAGCTTTTGTGATCCGTATAGACCTCACAGCGATGTCCCGCAAGATAGGGACGCCACGTTTTGAGAGCAAGAACAACAACAGCTAACTCCAAGTCATGGGTTGGGTAATTCTCTTCATGCGGTCGCAACTACCGGGACAGATACGACACAACTTTGCCTTCTTGCATCAGAACGCAACCAAGTCCGAGGCGTGATGCATCGCAATACACGTCGAAACTCGTGGTGACGTCTGGCATAATCAAAACTAGCGATGTGGCCCGCGCATTTGCGCGGCTAGATTCCTCTTTTTTTGTTTGTAAGTTGTCTCGAGTTATTTGTCAATTTTTCGAGCATATTCTGTTTCTTTCACTGGACACTGACATTGTTTTTTTACGGGGTACGTCCCCACATCAGACCATTGGATCCTGGATAAACTTTTAGCGAGGTGTATTAGGTCCTTACTCCATATTAAATAATAAATCTCTAGCTTTCCTCACACAAAAAAACATCTTCTTGGTTATCGTTTCCCAGCATGCAAAATTCAAATACTTTCATATTGATAATGTTTCTTTATCTCTATACTGCTAATGTGCGTTCTCTAAGCTAATCATTTCATTATCTATTTGGAAGCAAGCGTCCAATATTCAGTTTTTAGTGATATGCACATGTACTCTTCTTAAATATGCATTAACAAATATCGAATTGCACTTGTTTTTTATATGCTAATATTACACGAATTGATGTATGACAATGTAATAATACATAATTTATGTAAAATTCTTTCTCATTCACTCAGGTTGGACTTCCCATATTGAGTTAGTATGAAAATCATAATGCTAATTTTTCCGAGTTTTTTTCCAAATCTGGTACTTATCTACTATATGAACAATAGCAATCGCTTTTTTCAATCTGTTATTAAAATAAATTCAGGTATGTAGGATTGATTGCTGGGAGAAGCAACTTAGGCCTTTATGATTGATTTGCCTTTTAGGTGGTATATCTTTTGTAAGGGTTGAAAAGTTCCTATGGACAACACATGCATGAAGTATCCGTCAGACGTGGCAGCACAACAAAAAATATGCACCTCAACGTGTACTGTGAACCTGCACCACCCAACTATTGAGCAATAATAGCTAGCAGGGGCAAGTTAGATAACTGAGACAATGTACTGTACATGCAAGTACACAACCAAGAGAGAATATATTGTATATGCAAGTCACATAACCCAGATAGAATATATCGTATATGCAAGTCACATAACCGAAAGAAAATATATTGTATATGCAAGTCACATAATTGAGATCTCCGCAAAAAAAAAATCACGTAACTGAGAAATGTGATATAATGTATTATACCTCCGTACCAAAAATATAAGTTTTTTTAGCATTTTTTTATACCGGTATAGACACGTATGAGTGTGTAGATTAACTCATTTCAGCTTATATGTAGTCCGTATTGAAATATCTAAAACATATTATACTTTGATACAGAGAGAGTAGTAGCTAAATTTCAGAAAAATAGGTATTCAGTAGAGTAAATATATTAATCTTCCCCTGCTGCCGATTTGCATTTTCATCAAACGTAGGCATAAGTTCGACAAAAAACTATAGAAATAAAGATGAAAGAACTAAATCAAAATAGATTAATGGAAGAGAGAGGAGGCAAATCAGTAAGAACAATTGCAGCCCTCGCTCCTGGTTTGGTCATGGAGGTACCTGATTGAGGAAAGGAAATGGTCAATCACACACCTGACATGTACCTTGCTCCTGGTTTACTCCACTCGTATGTACACAAACTGGTTTCACAAAGAAGAAGATAGTTCACCTCTTAACCAATGAAGTTTTTTTCTTGGTGCTAGTGGTTCCTTTGGATCCTCAGTGATTTATCGAATGGCCGGGTGCGAGGGCAAATAAAACGATAAAGGATAAGAAACAACTTTCAATTCATCACGCATCAAAAGGAAAATATAATTTCTCCTTTTTTTTCTTGCCCACTTACATTGCATCGGTGGAATGGCCTGCTGCGAGAGCAAACAAATCCAGTAAATGAGTAAATGATAACACCGTGACATCAATAATCTATTTTCTCTCCTTTTTTGTTCACCAAAACAACCCTTTTATTTTCTGTGGATCGCACAACAGGAAGTTTTGGCTTCTCCATGGACATATCTAAATGAATTCCTCATGAAGCAGGTAAAAATACGAAGCGTGTGACATGCAGAAATCCCCGGGAGATGAAGCTAGTTTGACTCATACCATGGATGCATATGATCGATGGATTCATGTTGTGTCCTGGTGACTTGAGACAATCAACGTATAGAGTGATCGTGTACCTGAGATCGGTGGGAAGACCAGATCGATCTAGCATGTCGTAACTATTATGTGATACCTTCCAGCGACTGGGTTGAGTCCACGCCGACGAACTCCTCTGAAGTTCGTGCCGCGAGCAAATATAGACGATCTTAATACTCGGATCTCCAAGTATTAATCTTCCCTGCTGCCGACTTGCATTTTCATCAAACTTAGGCATAAGTTCGACAAAAACTATAGAAATAAAGATGAAATAACCTAATCAAAATAGATTAATGGAAGAGAGGGGAGGCAAATCAGTAAGAACAATTGCAGCCCTCGCTCCCAAACAATCAATCTTCCCAAAACCCATGTATACATACTCTGTCAATTAATCCTGCTACGCCGCAGCTCCTCACCTCGGCGGTTGAACTCGCCTCATCGATCTGCACCCGCCGGGGCAGGCCTCAACGCGGGTGAACACGGCCGTGGTGCTGCCGCTTACCTCGCTTTGGATCGTGGCCTACAACTGCATCCGCTAGGTAAACGGCAGATTGATCAATTGAGGTACATGTCTGCTTGCTTAGCTTATCAGCTGCGCGCTTTACCGGAATTCAACCTAGGAGCTGTGCTAGGTGCGTCGTGGTCGTCGGCCGGCATCGTCCCGCAGCTGATCCTTATGGAAGCGTGGCTTCTTCATGCCTTTCGTCTCCTTCTCGTGGTCGCCGCAGCTGTTGGCATCCTCTGTGGCATCGTGAACCTGCAGCTCCGGCGCCGGAAGCCTGGCTCCTTCATGCCTTTCCTCTCTGGCCGTCTTGTGTACGCCTGAGCTATTGGCGTCCTCTGCAGCATCGTCGACCTGCAGCTTGTACTTGACGTCGCCTACCAGTCGCAGCTCCGCGTCGATGTCTAGATGGGTGCCTTCCATCATCGACTCAAGTCGCAACCTTGAACGGCGTCTGCAGAATCAGCACTTCCGTCTATGATCCCGATTGGTTTGCTTTCCATGGTATCAATAGTCCTACCAACATACTTTTCAGCAGCCTTGAACGCCAGAGATGAACAATCAGAATTGTGTCCATATATACACTGCAGATCGATAAAAATACGTTAGTCTTCCTCTTGTCGCAAGTTGCCGGACAGCACGCGCCGGCGTGGCCGCGATGGATGGTCAGGTATGCCGTGTGCGATCCTAGAAGCAAACGTCGGCCCGCCGGAGCAAATCACACCGCGCGTCTCCATGCTTTTCAATCTCGTGTGCGTGTCTTTCTGGTATCAGATATGCGTACGGTAGGTCTAGCAAATATAAATAATGGTATACTTGTGTCAGGAAGGAATTATATAATGACGTGTGCATGTCAATCTCTAATTAGCTATGACGTGTGCATGTCAATCTCTGTATCCTTCTCGTAGTCGAATTTGCTTGCGCACGTTGCTTCTCGTAATATTTATCTTTTAAATCTACACCGTTCATGTTTAGCTGGTTAATCAGAGCCGTTATTTGTCTTGTGTTTTAATTATATAAGATTGGGGCTGAGGTTAGTCTCTTCTTCAATTCTTGGAAACTATCTTCACACTTCTGAGTCCATTCAAATTTCTTGTCCTTCTTCAACAGTTGGGTCATGGGTTTGGCTATACTGGAAAATCCTTCAACGAACTTGCGGTAATAACCAGCGAGTCCGAGAAAGCTTCGGATTTCAGTCACACTGGTTGGGGATAACCAGTCAACAATGGCTTGTATCTTCTCAGGGTCAACAGAAATTCCTCCGGCAGATACAACATGTCCGAGAAATGCCACTTCACTGAGCCAAAACTCACACTTGCTAAGCTTGGCATACAGCTGGTGCTCTCGGAGGGTCTCCAAAACTAGACGCAGGTGTTCAGCATGCTCTTCTTCGGTCTTGGAATAAATAAGGATGTCATCAAGGAAAACTACCACGAACTTGTCGAGGTACTCCATGAAAATCTTGTTCATGAGATTCATGAAATAGGCTGGGGCATTGGTCAGACCAAAGGACATCACGGTGTATTCAAACAAACCGTAACGGTGGTGAAGGCGGTCTTGGGAATGTCTGTCTCTCGGATCTTCAACTGATGGTAACCTGTCCGAAGATCGATCTTGAAAAGACTCGGGCTCCGTTCATTTGATCGAACAGATCCTCGATCTTGGGAAGAGGGTACTTGTTTTTAATGGTCACGTCATTCAGCTTGCGATAATCCACACACAGGCGTGTGGTACCGTCTCTCTTGTCCACAAAAATAATGGGTGATCCCCAGGTGAAGCGCTTGGGCGGACAAGACCTTTGCTTAGCATATCAGCCAACTGCTTCTTCAACTCAACCAGTTCTTCCGGATTCATCCGATAAGGCTTTTGGGATATGGGGGATGTCCTGGGATAAGCTCAATTATGAACTCAATATCCCGGTCTGGCGGCATACCAGGCAATTCTTCTGGGAAAACATCCTTGAACAGGTGAACAACACGGATCTCATCTAGGGCGGGTCGAGCTATGCTCTCATGGCATCCGGGTCTGGTCTGGCTGGTCTCAGATGCATACTCCACTTCAACTCCATCATCAGAAGTGAGAGAAACAGCTCTTCGGGCACAGTCAATACGACCGTGATACTTGGCTAACCAATCCATTCCAAGAATAACGTCTATGCCTTGGTTTCCTAAGATAATTAGGTCGGCTGCAAACCTTTCTCCTCCAATTTCTATGGGGGTTTTGGAACACATCTGGTTGGTTTTGGCTAACATCCTGGGGTTTGTACCAACATCGGTTTGGGTAAAAGACTCCCGACTAAACCTCCCTTAGAAACAAACTCTTCGGTAATAAACGAATGGGTGGCACCAGAATCAAACAGAACAGTTGCAGGTACTGAGTTGACAAGGAACGTACCCAGCACAACATCTGGCGCTTCTTCAGCTTCTTCAGCATTGATGTGGTGCAGACGGCCTCTGACAACAGCAGCATTCCGCGGGGTGCGGCATTCTTGCCATTACCATTTCCATTGCGGCCTTGACCATTGTTCGGTGCGGTGCATTGGGGCGCTGGACAGGCTTCTTGGGATTGGGGCATTCTCTGGAGTAGTGACCTGGGGCGCCGCATTCAAAGCAGACAACCTTGGGGCGGAGATTGAAGTTATTGAAGTTTCCTCCAGAACGGTTATTGTCATTGGGGCGGTTGAAGTTGTTTGGGCGGTTAGGGAAATTGGGGCGTGGAGCTTGGGGTGGACGATAGGCAGGCCTGGGGTTTGCTGAAAGATACGAGGTTTCTGGCTGCTCGAACCTTCCTGAGCATTCATCCTCCTCTTGCGACCTTCATACATAGACTTGCGCTTGGTCTCCAGCTGGATGGCTTTGTCCACAAGTGACTCCAGATCACGGAAGTCATGGATAACCAGAGCACACTGCAGTTCATCATGAAGTCCACTCATGAAACGCTCCATCTTCTTCTCTTCTTTGTCGGTGTCATCAGGAGCATACCGAGATAAGTCGGTAAACTCATCCAGATAACCGACCACATCTTTACTTCCCTGCCTCAGCTTGCGGAATTCATCCTTCTTCCTCTCAATGAGTCCGTGGGAATATGCTTCTTGCGGAACTTCTCCTGGAACTCAGCCCAGTTGATAACATGACCAGCTTGCTGGAGAGCCTTGGTAGTTTCCCACCAAGCTCTTGCAGGTCCAGCGAGATAGTGGGTTGCATACAACACTTTCTCATTTTCTCCACAGCAGCAACTTCCAGATTGTTGTCGATGGTGCGAAGCCAATCATCGGCTTCCAGTGGTGAAGTCCCTTGGAGTAGGTGGGTGGGTTGGTCTTCTGGAAATCGCCTAAGGTGGATCGCTGGTTTCCATCGCCATTGCCATTACCACCATTGTTGTTGTTGTTGTTGTTATAAGCGGCTGCGAGTTGTTGCAGGGCAGTGAGATGAGCTTGACGCTCTTGCCGGGCATTTTCACGTTCCTCCATGAT
Organism: Poa pratensis; assembly: GCA_947311845.1. Taxonomy (NCBI): domain Eukaryota; kingdom Viridiplantae; phylum Streptophyta; class Magnoliopsida; order Poales; family Poaceae; genus Poa; species Poa pratensis. The sequence goes on from CAMZMU010000063.1 coordinate 104,520,389, forward strand.
AAGCGCGAGAAGTTGGGCGGGGTTGGGTCCGGTGGTGGTGGTGCTGATCCTGATCCTTCCGCATTGCTGCGACGGGGCGGCATCCTGAAGCACACCGGGTATAAGAGGCAAGGCAAGAAAAGTTCGACTAAGGGAAAAGACGATCTCGCAAGTGGTTGATTAATTTAAGGATTATGAAAATATTTCACACAGATCAAAAGACAAACATACTTATATTTCACAAACATCACATCAAGGAGTTCACACAACATCAAGCTTACAACATCAAGCTTACAACATCACCTTACATCTAAGATACATAGCATCTGGTTTCCAAAAGAACCACTACTTCGACTCGACTAGCGATAGGGGTCAACCTAATCCTGCGGTAGTGATCAAGTCACTCGCCTACTGAGGTGGAACCTCCAGCTCTAACACGTCAGCATCTGACTGGTAGGGTGGCTCCTCGGGATCCTCCTCCTCGTCCTCGAGAACTGCCTCGAGTGGCTCCTCCTCGTCAACTAACTCCTCATCATCTCCTCCTCCTCATAGTCCATCTCCTCCACGAAGTCATCATCGTCACTGAGGAAAGCGTTGTTCTCCTTGCGGAGATCCTCGCCCTCCTCCTCCATCTCGTCAGTATGGTGCTCTAGATCCTCAATCAGCTGGTCCTGCTCCGCCACCTTCTTGCGGAGCTTCACGATAGTCTTCCTCAGCTGGGCCCTCTTCCTGAGAAGAGCGACCTTCTCCTCCATCAGCTTCTCCTCGTTCTCGCGAAGCTCAACGAGCGACTCGCGGTCAAAGTGAAGCTGAATCCTAGTGCGCATCAGATCATCCTGAGTGCACTGAAGTAAGAGCTCCATGTCCATGATGTAGCTCCCAAACATCGGGTGGCAAGGGAAGGAGTAGGGTGTCCGTCGCAGTTGCGCCTCCCGTAGAACCGGAAACGGGAATCTGCCAACTCCGCCTTGTGCTCCTCACAAAGTCGGGCTAGCATCCTCTGTGTGGCAGTACAGAGACCGTCAACCCAGGTGGCCTCCTTGGTGGTGAAGACGAGCGTCCTGGAACTGGGAGACTTGATGTTCCTGCGAACTGACGACTTGATGAGCCAGCTCAGCCTTCCGACACCGTGAACGTCAATCTGAGCTCCCTCAAACTCTGGAGCGGGGCGACCTAACAGCTTGCTCAACTCGAACAAGTCCCTCTCAAACGTCAGCTTGCTGTCCTTCTCAAGCTGAACGAACTCGGTCCAATGGAGTGCCATCTACAATTTTTAAGCAAAATTTTAAGTTAGTGAGATGATAAGTGTACAAAATTTTAAATTAGTGAGGTAACAATAAGCAGAATTTTAAGTTTAATGAGATGACAAGTCTGCAAAATTTTAAGGATACAAGGAAAATGTAATGTTTAATGAGAATAATTTTTTTGCATAAGTAAGAGGATTGGAGATAAGCAGTTTTCGAAAATACTTCACTCCTTTATTTTAGAAATTAATTCTTTTGTAACATTTGTCTAACGACCATGCTAACTAAGGTTTCCTAAAGTCAGGATGGCTCTGATACCAAGTCTGTGGGGACCCCGGACTAGCTGTCCGAAATACCCGATTATGCTTAACACAACGATCCCGTGATCAGTCTGTCGTTGCACATAATCCGAATTGGATACCAAAGTTTACATCCATTACAATACCGAATAAAAGTTTTACATAAATGGTCATTTAGACCAAGTCTTACATAGGTGCCTTCATGGGCCAAACCAAAATATCAGCGGAAGCTACGGCGTAGTAGACATCATATTCTAACGATGATGACCCGACAGGCAGCTGACTTGTGGAGATCCTTAGTTCGTAGAAGTCGCCATACTCCTGCTCGGCGTAGTGCTCCTCCTCGTAGTCTGGCTAGGACAATAGCCAGGGACGAAACCAATATGAGTACATTTGAATGTACTCGCAAACTACCCCAACATGAGTATGCACTAGTTTTATTTTAACTTACAACTTTTATTTATTTAAAACATCTCTATATCTTTATTGAAAAAGGTAAGAAGAGTTTTATAACTATCTTTAAAAGAAGTCACCATCTCATTTGTTTCTCCAAAACCCTCCTTTTCCTGACCATGGCTCACCATGGTCCATTTATTTCAACAACTCATACCACTCCATTTGGTATAGTTGTGTAACACCATCACCATTTCAGTTTCTTTTAAACTTAAAAGCTTTTCCAAAAACTTGCACATGATCTAGGACAGCCTCCCAATTGTCCATATCCGAGGACTCGGCTATTCGAATAGTTTTACACTCTGCAGAGTTAGCACGCTTTTCCCACATCCATCCGGCAACTCATCGTGTCTGCCACGTCTCGCCATACAAGGTGTATGCGAAGTAAGCCGCCGACCATAGCCTGTCCTTTGCTCATGCTAGTATAGGACCCTGCCGCTACGAAACTTCCGTCAACACTCAGGCTAATTCCCCAACAGGAACCCCAAGTGCGAGGACTCGTAGTTCTGCCCGGCGAGCGAACCCTTCAATCCTCCCACCAACGTGTTAGGACCCAGGTCAGGGGTAGGTCACCAAACCATCCCCTCATGGAACGAGGTCATCCTCGTTGTTGAGGCATCCCATACTAATATGAGCAAATTATATGACTACGCCCTTTCCCATATGTGGGTAGATGTGGTCGCACAGGGTAAGATTGGTTGTCATAGTACTAGGACACAAACATCACCATTCTCCATTTCTTTACTTCCACACCGACATCTCGGTATTCCATAACCACACAAGTATTTTCAAACGAGTTTTGAGTAAACAATATTTATTTTCCCATCCTATAATTTTATATCAACTATCTTATACTTCTACATAGGTGGCAAAATAGTTTTCATGTACTTGTAAAAAGGTTTCCAAAATCATTTGTACTTTCGAATAACTTTTGTGACGAATAGATGTATATAAATGCAAGCTCAGTGAAGTAGCTTGCCTTGCTCGGCAAAGTTCTCGGGTTCTTGTGCTTGACGATCAAAGTATTCCCCCTCCTCGTAGACTCCGGCAACGTTCTCGTCTAAACGTCAAACAAGCAATACAAACAATCACTAAACTACTCAAGCAAGCATCACCACATATCAATAAAACATCACAAATAGCTACTGCACATATCAAACAATACAATTGGGTTTTAAATTAATTGAATTAAACATTATTTAATTATGTCTAAATTATGGCAGAAACTAGTTATTCATGTTTAATTGCATAACTTGAGTTCTGTTGGTCACAAAAATACAAACTAAATTTCTATAGAAAGCTACTGATGTGTAGAAGACAACACAATTGAGTTTGGATTAATTGGAGTTACCAAACTCCCTACACAAATGTTTGAATGCAGTAACTCAATAATCAAGTTTTAGCTACCAATTAAGTTCTGTTGCTCCTAAAATTAAATCCTTTTAGGGGTAACTAAACATATAAATGTGATTAACAAAATTGGTCCTAAATCATTTGGGTTAACCATTAAACATATTTAAATGTTTTAGTGCAGAAGGGTGTTCAAACTTCAACTTCATACTAAACAATTAATACTGCACAAATAATTCTACCAAAATTTGGGAAGCTAATAATGGCAGTACTAAGCTAACAAAATTGGCTTGGAATTATTTGGACTAACAGAGTATCAGAAACAAACAAGTTTAGAATTTAAACCTTCTATGGCATTTTAAATATCACTGTTTATTTATTAATCTAAATGAATTGAATCCAATTGTGTTGGTTAAACATTTTCACAAGATTTCCAGAACAATTGGATTTGATTTATTTGGATGTCTAGATCTCAAGTTATTGAATTTCTAAAAATGGTTCAGTACTGATTTCTTAGAGAAAACTAAAAAAAATCTAACTGCTCTGGATAATGTTGAAATCCCTGACAGGTGGGCTCCACCAGTCAGTGACTCAATGCGCGCTGGATTTAATTAAAATGCTGACGGGTGGGGCCAGCCCGTCAGCCTCTTATCTAACCGAACCGTTACGCGGCCGTTGGATCTAGATCCAACGGCTCCTGGAGCTCGAGTTCATCCTCGACAGAAGAATGGCGTCGCCGGAGCTCCGGCGACAGCGAGGTTCGTGGAAAGCTCACCTAGCGTGGCTCGGGGACGGTGGAAAAGACGTAGATCGACGGCGGAGGCTCGGGGAAACGTCTGGGCAGACTCGCACTTGCTGGGGAAGTCTCTGGCGTCGGCGGCGAACAGATCCTTCTCGCGGCCGTACACGAACTCCGGCGAGGCTCCTGCGTTGCTCCTGTGCATGAAACATAGGGGAAAGAGGGGCGGATGAGTACGGTGCTAATGGGGATGGGAGTGAGGGCTAGAAAAGTGAGAGGGAGAGGGCAGCACGGCCTCGGCCATGATCGTCTTCAACCTCGGCTCCGACGAAGCTCGGGGAAGAACCGAGCAGCGGCTCCCGGCTGCGATTCCGCCCTCCTGGCGGTGCACTGAGGAGAGTGGAGTGAGGGAGAGGGGCTGTGGTGGAGTGTGGAGTTGGCGAGGCTCGGGGTGGCTTTTAAATAGCCGAGCACGGCTCGCCATGGACGCGGTGCAGGGAGGGGTTCCAGAGGAGAGATAGCTCGCCGAGGGGGCGGCTACGGTGTGTCTACGGTGCTGGGGAGTTGGGGAGTAAAGGGATGCGTGGAGGCTAGCTGTGCGAGCTCGACGTGGGGGACGGCCGCGGCGTGCTCTGGCGGTGCTGGACGTGCGCGGGCACGCGCGTGTGGGGGCTGTGGTGACCAATTCCCGTGGCCAGGGGGCGCGGTTGAGATGCTGGGAGAGGCACGGCGCGGCGCTGGGCTAGCTGGGCGGCTACGCTGCCTCCTCCACAGGAGCGGCAGCGCGGCATGGCGACAGGAGCGTCTGCTCCCTGGGCGGCGACGAACGACGCCGGCGACTTGGCCCCCCCCCCCCCCTTGTGCTCTCTGGTGCTCGTGGATGATCAGTGAGGCGAGGGAGAGCAGATGGGTGCATCAATTCGACAAATAAAAATCGAAATCGATCGATTTGATCTTCGATTTGGGGATGAACTTGACACTGGCACAAGGTGTTCGACAGGTGCCTGACCCAAATTGATTTTTGAATTTTTGCAATTTGTTTTCAGAACTTGCTTCTTATATATGTATAAGGATTGTGGTGCTGTGGTGCAATTTATTTGGCAAGTTTTGCACCACACATTTTGTGATTTAAAAAAGATAAAGAAAGGTTTTTGGAATTTTAAAATTTAGATTTTTGAAAATATATTTGGAGAGGGAAAGTGTAGGAATAAAATTGAGAGTGATTAAATATCACCCCACTGATTTTTTTTTGGAAAATTAATAACTTCTTATTTGGAAAATTTTGGTGTGACACTTGTCACATGATTTTTTTTATTATCTTAGCTTGTGTTTTATTTCTTTCTTTCCTCCAAGTTTTTAATTAGAGCAACACATGACAAACAACAAGAATTAGCTAACACAAGCAACAATCATGAGCTCAACACATAATTTAGCAAAAGTTTTTGTTGGCTCTCATTTTTGAATTAATAATACTTATAATATTTTTGGGATGTTACAATCTCGTCCCGAGATTCCTAGAGTAGGAAAGAGGGAAAAGGGTTACGACGGTCTTCAATGATCTTCTCGGTGTAGATTGATTCAGCGCATCCTGAAGATCTTCATCGGCTTCACTCCGAGGTCATCCTCCGATTACACCATAGGAAAGAAGGAAACCACTCCGGAAGGAATGGTCTTCCCGAAGATACGACGATCGGTTACCTCCTAGTAACCTCTTGGAATGAGACTTTAATGAACTATTGAATTGACGATTTGAGGGTGACAGATGATTGATAAGAAGTTTCCAGTTGGTAGACAACTCTTCTCAAAGATTCAGAATATGAATTTTGCACAAGACCTTAAGTCTCTGAGGAAGAGTGTTGAAACAAAATTCCAACAGATGAAGAGGTAACTTCTACCAAACAGCTTGAGTAGAACCTTCCTCACGGAGGAGCATTTCAGATCACAGGAGAAGGGTCGGGAAGAAGATCAAGAGTAACAAACATGCTCAGGAAAATTCTCAGATGTTGCAGAAGCATATGTTACACTCTTCCAGCAACTAGTGCTGAAAGGGTTTCACGAACGTGCGTAGTGGAGGGGTCACAAACATAGAGGAAAACTCACTAAGAGCATTCTTGTCGTGATCCAGATGGTTCGATGACAGAATATCTAGCGTTAGATAGCAATAGGGATGAGCTTTGTTGACGCAATTGAATTGCGACTACAACCACAAGCTTGAAGACTAACTTTAGATCTAGCCATCCATGTTGTAGGGTTTAACCATTAACAACAAGGTTCAACGGGAAGGATCTTGGGTTAAAGATCAGTGTCTTGTACTGAGACTCACGCATAGCATAATGCTCACATGGGTAACAACCCACATGATTCATCACACAAATTCCAGTACCATCCGAGACCTTCGGTTCAAGATCTTGGGGTAAAACCCAAAGAAAGGAACACCCGATTAGGTGCAAAACAACCGAAGCACGTCAAAAGAAGAGTGTTGTTAAACAACTGTGTTTACTCCGGATTATGACCCACACGCAGCGGAAGCAACTGACATGTAACACTAAAGGTAGAAGCCAACCCCGTGATCCTAAAGATTTTTAAAGTAACAGACGAGAAGTCAAACCTTTAACTCAAATAGAGGTAAGATGTCTCCGAGAATAGAGTGATACCAGGTAAGGAGTAAAAAGAATCCTAAGATGGCTTTCACAACTCATTTGTAGGTTCTACATAATTTTCACAAACACTAGACTCGACGTCGACCAATAGAAGGATTTCCTACAGGCAGTCCTGCTCTGATACCAACTTGTAGCGCCCCGACCGCGAAACTATACAAAGATGTTGTGTGTCACCGGTCATGCGATACAACCAGAGGTTACTGGGTTACCAGTCCCAGGCCAAAACCTTTGACAGGCGTGCTCGGAATGGATCATCGGCAACGCAACACCCGATTGATGCCATAACGCAGGCACAACTATCAATGCATAATAGAGAGATCAAGACTTGTGGAACAACTGGCACATCACAGACTCTATGACTCAAAGCATTATAGTTCAACTCTTATAATAGAGAAAGATAGCAAATATTACAACCAGAGGTCACAGACCCAACAGTACATCATGCGGAAGCGAATTAAGTTGTTCTAAACAACAAGATCCAAATTATGGCCTAAGAGGCCTATAGATAAACATTCCCAGCGCCAGCTATTCCGAGACGTCCCAAGCTGCCACCTGGGAACCCCAGACTACTCGTCGCGTCCACATAGAACCTACCTTCAAGGTCGGTGAAGTCCTCCTCTGAAAGAATCAACAAAACAAGGTTGAGTTTGACGAACTCTGCAAGATTACTAGAGCTACTAGCTCAATGATTGGCTTACAAAGGTTTTATGGCTGTTTTGCATAAAGCTGGTTTTCTTTATAAAGACATGACTCCATGGCATCGACTAATCAGAATATTTTCAAAGGGGGTAAGGAGTAAACTCTTTTCTTCTGATCATCTTCATCAACAACCACATCAACCACTACATCTGTCTACACAGGCACCTCCCCGAATCACCCGAGGAAGTCAACCTTACATTCTTGAAGTCAAGTTTTAATCATTCGGTTCATGTTTCTATGGTCTCTGAATCCGGCACCAAGTCGTCCATAACCGCGGACACGGTTTTTCGAAAAGATTTAACCCTGCAGGGGTGTACAATGTTTGCCACGCGTACCGTCCGGCTCATTGCCTAGCTATTAGCTCTCTTCCGGGGAAAGCCGACTGAGTGGGAGCGGCTACGACTTTTCGCTTGCATGAGACTAACCCAAGGATCATCAGTGTGTGGAAGGACAGGTTCAGTGCCTCCAACACCCTGCCCCGCGGCCACAGTCCTAAACACCACCATCCTCATCCCAGTCCTGGCCACCATCTTCACGCACGCGCAAATGGAAGCTCAAACTAGAGGACCCTTGGCTAGCCCCTCACAAGTTACCTCGTCGATGGGGGTTCCTCGGCCCACGCATGGGTGCACGCTCAGTCTTGGCTCGAAGGCGAGAACTCGCATCTAGGCGCGAGAACAAGACAAGGCACCCCCAAACCACAGTGGCCTCTCATCCCCGCCTTTAAGCATGCTTTTATATGTCACCACAAAACTCCACCATCATACGAACATTTCATCAACTGTTTCAACCATGAAATATCCACCAGACGACTAAGCATTTAACTAAGCATGGCTAAGCATAAACATAACATAGTTAAGTAACTCAGGCCAACAATACAATCCTATGGATAGTAGGAGGGAAACAGGTAATGGCATCGGAAACATAATGCAACTAATAGGATACTCTAATCCAACCCAATTGACATTTGGAACCGCATGCAATATTATAGTGGAGAAAATATTTGCGGAAAACATAGGAGGAGACATGCTCAGAGGGGGGATTACGCTTGCCTTGTTCAGCAGGCTGGTGATGCATGTAAAATGCATACATGAACTTTGCACTTTAATTGCTTATATTCCAATCATATTTGCATCATATAAGGGTTATATCAATGTTTTATAATGATTTTGGGAATATTTCATAGTTTTCCCATTTATTTGGAATTAACCCTGTTTTTCCAGAAAACATCTTTTTTAGTGTTTCAGACTTTCCGGGAGCTTCGGGACTCCAAAAAGGGCAAGGCCAAAGAGCACGGTTCAGAATTTTCGAGACGAACGCAATGGGCTTAAATTGAAGACCAGAAGCCCAACAGGCTGGAAATGGGAGGGTCCCACGCGGCCTAAAATACCTGGCCGCGTGGGCCCAGCTCTTTTCCCCTCGGAGCTCCGTGGCCGTCGATCTTTCGTCCACCGACTCCGTCTTGACCTAAAAACGCCTATAAAAAAGGTCCCCTGGCGTTTCGCGAAAGGAGGCGGCGGAGAAACACAGAACCACGAAACAGAGAGTCAGAAGGCTGCCGCCGGAGAAGATCGGAGGGGGGAAACGCCGCCGGAATCGCCTCCGGAGGGCTCCACCCCCCTCCGGCGTGTTCATCATCAACATCTACAGCAAGAACTTCTTCACCGTCATCACCATGATGAAGGGGGAGTAGTCCACCCCCTGGACTAGGGTTTGTGGTGGTAACTTTTGTATCTCTCCTCTCTCTTGAGCTTCACTAATTAGTACCGTATGAGCTGCTGAACATGATTACGGTCATCTATGTAATACCTTTGTGGTGAATATTGTGGTGTGAGATGATTTGTTATGCATTTACCGTTGTGTTGGAGCTTTTGTGATTTGTCATACTTTGAAGTATGATGTATGTGGGTACGGGATGGCCGATGTGACACGGCATAGGTATTGAGTGACACAGTACCGCCCAACATCCTTTATCTGGGGGTAAAAAGAAAGAGTATGATGTGGGAGTGAGAGAAACCACGCTAGCCTTACGAGGGGTGACCTAGCAACACAAATGAGTATTTCTTTCAACTATGTGTTTTAGGACATATAGCCGTCATAAAAAGCTACCATTAAAACATGACAATTGTGTGTACTTTATCTATAACATGATGATCACCGTAGATGAGAGAGAGAGAGAGGATTAAGTGAACCCATGAACCATGTCCATTGTTCCTATAAGAAACACACACTTGAGCTTGTCCTCTTGCTACATAGAGGATTGGGCTTTCTCTCTTTGAGAGCTTTCACTTGCTACTACCTTTGTCTTGTCCTCTTGCAAAGAAGAGGATTGGGACACTTTTACATCCATCAAACCAACCATCTTGTTCTCTAAACTTGTTTAGTGCATAATCAACTAAAACTTGTGACACTTTAGTTGTAGGGAATAGATAACTTTTCCTTCTTGCTCCTGCGGATCGATACCTTACTTCCACATTGAGAGGTGCTACAGTGATCCCTTGCTCTTGGGGGTTATCAAGTACTTTTCTGGCGCCGTTGCCGGGGAGCGTAGCGCTTAAGTTTCTATTCTTGTGTGCACTAGACTAAGCTTGGGAGGTCTCTTTAACTTATTTTATCTTGCAATCATCTAAGCTTGGGGAGGTTCTTTGACTTGTTTGATGATACTATGTCTCCCATTTATGATGATGAATATGATATTTTCAGTCCACCCACTATTGAGGATATAGTTTATGTTGATTATGATATGCCTCCTATATATGATGTTTACAATGATGAATATGATATTTTCAGTCCATCTACTATTGAGGATAAAAATCATTTTGATTATTCTATGCCTCCTATTTATGATGATTACATTGATGGATGTGATATTTTTACTCCCACTATTACTAATGAAACTGTTTATGCTTATGTGGAGAGTAATGATACTTTTATGCATGTGGATCATGATAAGAATGCTCTATGTGATGGTTATATTGTGGGTTTTATCAATGATGCTACTGAAAGTTTTTATGAGAGAGGGAGACATGACTTCATATACCACAATAATATTAAGTCTCCTCTCTTTTTGTTGAAATTTTTGAAGTTGCACTTGCTTTGCCTTCCTATGCTAGTCACTTTGTGCTTTATTGATTTATTTTCTTACAAGATCCCAATGCATAGGAAGTGGGTTAGACTTAAATGTGTTTGATATTTGCTTCTTGATGCTCTTTTATATTCAACTCTTATTCCTATGGGAGCATCATTAAAACTATCAAGCCTAGCTATATGGCTATAAAGAAAGCGCTTTGCGGGAGGCAACCCGGTTATTTTTTGTGTGATTTTCTTTGTGTCCTCTTGCTGTAACAAGAGATTTGTGTCTAGTTTAGGTTCTGGATTTTCAATAAAGTGCCAAGTTTTACCCTTTTTGGTTTGAAAAAGTTGCTTATAGCGTTCGGAGATTTTATTCCTGCACGAATCAGTGCACGGTATGATTTTTAATTCTTATTCTGTAACTCCGAATGAGCTCATATTTGAACTGTAGTTGCAACTTTTCATCCTCTGTATGCATGAATTTTTTCGGAATTTTTCGAGAAAGTTTGGTAGGGTAGAAAAATACGTTTTGCTGCTGCTGTTTTTCTGGACAGATTCTGTCCCATTTTGTTTGATGCATGCTTTGAGCTTTTAAGTTGAATCTTTTTGATCCAATTGAGTTTATGAGTAGGCATACAACATTATACACTTTCTGGACATGTCATATGAATTTTTGTTCAAGGATTATATGCAGCAAGGAACCTATTTGTTTATCACTATTAATGCACCCCACAGAAAAGAGATGGGAGAAACGGTGTTTTGAAGTTTTTTCACAGGGATTGGAGGAGATGCACCAAGAGCTATCCAAGGATGGTGAAGACCATAAGCTTGGGGATGTGAAGACAACCCCGCTGGACCTACACACTCTCGGTTTGCACACGTCCAACTTCTGTTTTTCGATCGAAACACTTTATCGCATAAACTTGGAGCGTCTTTTTTTTTTTTTTGATTTGTCTTGAGAGACCACCACACTATCATTATATATGAGAGAGCTACTGGAAATATGGGTTGAAATATGTTGGATGCTTTTATAAGATTGGGAAAAGGGATGTTTGACTTGATTTTTAATGATACATATAGTTGCATGATTCATGAGCTTGTTTATGAGTAATAGTTTGCAAATTCTTTTGTAGAGCTATCACTTATTCATGTTTTGGTGCTGATTGTTATTTTACTTGGTTTAACATGGATTAGTTAGTTCTATGGACACTCATGCATGCATCTAGATGGTCAACTTTCTCCCTTTTGCTAGCCCAAAAACTCCAACAAGCAAAAACTTGTTTCCAACACCTTCAACCAAAGTTATTCCAGTGAGTCCACCATATCTACCTATTGGCTTTATGCTATTCCGAGTATGTTTAACATGTTGTTTGTGTTATCTTACCTCTGAATGAAAATGTTTATGTTATTGATTGCAATGGAAAAAATTGGTTATATAGCTCTCACGAACTTGATGCACAATGTTCTTTTATTTGCATAATAAAACTTGACCCATTGTGATTAAGATTATGATGTTTGTGGCTTGATGAATGTTTTGGGTTGGAAGTTAGCCCATATGTGCTGTCACATGGCAAGCTTTCAACACGCTCTTCATCTCATTTAGTTGATATCATGTGCTTTTGTCTATGGATGCTTATCATGTTGAAATAAATGTGGAAATAGAGTGAGTTTAAATGAGTTTGTGTAAATGGTTAGAGAGACGCCTGGGCCGCTAATCTAAGCCATGCATCATTCATGGTGGAAATTTACTTACATACTATGGTGAACCTTCTGTGATACACCTTGCAATAAAAAACTATTCCAAATGGTAAATAAAAAGGGTGTTGAGATTGTTCATTTTGTTTGTTTGTCTTGTCATTTTGATATGGGCTTGTTCCATATCTTGGGACAAGAGGTACCCCAGTTGACGCTCTTGATGATACTATTATGCTTACAATGATATTTAATTGAACTTGCTTTGTTTCCCAAGTTGAGTAACACATGGTGTAAGTACTTGTATTCAAGGGGCATGAGACATTCAACCCATTCTTTATCAAGCACACTACTCATATTTGCTTTCACTTTAACCTTAATCATTCAAGATGCTATGATAGGGGCAATGAGAGCTTGACACCAATGAATACCTTATTGCAATCATTAACTTAAGTAGAAGAGTTTGGAAGTTGGATGAAACTTATGCATGCTTTACCTCTACTCACATATACATCTTTCCAAAGTGTACACCTATCATATTCAGATTTTCATCTACACTCTATGACCATTGTAGGATGTTCTACTTATCATTATGCATACATGTGTTCCATATTACTTGCTACTATGTTACACTTTGTGAACTATCAATGAACATCCTTGTCTTGAATACTTGATATCACTTCATAAACTATTTGCATATTGCTACTCCTTTGAAGAATGAATCATTTGACTATATGTAGCAATAGTAATCATCTTTGATATTCATTGTTAAGTATTAAATTGCAAAGTCCATGTTAGTTTTATCATCTTCATACTCGAGGACGAGCATGGATTAAGCTTGGGGATGTTGATGCATGTAAAATGCATACATGAACTTTGCACTTTAATTGCTTATATTCCAATCATATTTGCATCATATAAGGGTTATATCAATGTTTTATAATGATTTTGGGAATATTTCATAGTTTTCCCATTTATTTGGAATTAACCCTGTTTTTCCAGAAAACGTCTTTTTTAGTGTTTCAGACTTTCCGGGAGCTTCGGGACTCCAAAAAGGGCAAGGCCAAAGAGCACGGTTCAGAATTTTCGAGACGAACGCAATGGGCTTAAATTGAAGACCAGAAGCCCAACAGGCTGGAAATGGGAGGGTCCCACGCGGCCTAAAATACCTGGCCGCGTGGGCCAGCTCTTTTCCCCCTCGGAGCTCCGTGGCCGTCGATCTTTCGTCCACCGACTCCGTCTTGACCTAAAAACGCCTATAAAAAAGGTCCCCTGGCGTTTCGCGAAAGGAGGCGGCGGAGAAACACGAACCACGAAACAGAGAGTCAGAAGGCTGCCGCCGGAGAAGATCGGAGGGGGGAAACGCCGCCGGAATCCCTCCGGAGGGCTCCACCCCCCTCCGGCGTGTTCATCATCAACATCTACAGCAAGAACTTCTTCACCATCATCACCATGATGAAGGGGGAGTAGTCCACCCCTGGACTAGGGTTTGTGGTGGTAACTTTTGTATCTCTCCTCTCTCTTGAGCTTCACTAATTAGTACCGTATGAGCTGCTGAACATGATTACGGTCATCTATGTAATACCTTTGTGGTGAATATTGTGGTGTGAGATGATTTGTTATGCATTTACCGTTGTGTTGGAGCTTTTGTGATTTGTCATACTTTGAAGTATGATGTATGTGGGTACGGGATGGCCGATGTGACACGGCATAGGTATTGAGTGACACAGTACCGCCCAACATCCTTTATCTGGGGTAAAAAGAAAGAGTATGATGTGGGAGTGAGAGAAACCACGCTAGCCTTACGAGGGGTGACCTAGCAACACAAATGAGTATTTCTTTCAACTATGTGTTTTAGGACATATAGCCGTCATAAAAAGCTACCATTAAAACATGACAATTGTGTGTACTTTATCTATAACATGATGATCACCGTAGATGAGAGAGAGAGAGGATTAAGTGAACCCATGAACCATGTCCATTGTTCCTATAAGAAACACACACTTGAGCTTGTCCTCTTGCTACATAGAGGATTGGGCTTTCTCTCTTTGAGAGCTTTCACTTGCTACTACCTTTGTCTTGTCCTCTTGCAAAGAAGAGGATTGGGACACTTTTACATCCATCAAACCAACCATCTTGTTCTTAAACTTGTTTAGTGCATAATCAACTAAAACTTGTGACACTTTAGTTGTAGGGAATAGATAACTTTTCCTTCTTGCTCCTGCGTATCGATACCTTACTTCCACATTGAGAGGTGCTACAGTGATCCCTTGCTCTTGGGGGTTATCAGCTGGTAATACGGGTCGTCGGGGTATTGCGGTGGAACCCCGACTGCTTGATCTATCAATGCATAAAAACACCGGAAAGTGACAAACAATAATCACACATGCATAACAAGTGCAATGCACAAAAACATGATGGCAATGACATTTTAATGCACTGAACTTACTATAAAACTATCTAGCAATTTTATATGGGGTGCAAATATAATTATTTCAACTGGAGAAGAATATAACCCCACATTTAACTTAATGATTTTCCTAACTTCTAAAAAGTGCAGTACTATAATTGTGATCAAATATGCCTGATGGTGATGCTACTGGATAGTTCACATTTTTCTGCGCATTTTGAGATATTAAACACCTTTTTCTGATACCCAATAAAAAGTTATTGAATTTATAAAATCCTCTTTAAAATCTGCCCTTTTGCTAAATTATTTTAAACAACATTAAAACTAATTATCCAGGTTTGGAAAAATGGTGAAACATGAAGTATATTAGTTGCTGAACATTTTGATAGGTCAGACTTAATTTTTGGATCATTATTCTGAAAGTTATGATTTTTCCAAAAAGCTTTTCTATTCTGCCATTTTACAAAAGTTCAACAAACAGGTAAATATATTATTTAGTTGAACATGGAAATGATGTTAACAGGTAAAGTTATTTCTCCTGATCATTTTGATATATCATTTTAAATTTTTGGGACAAATATTCCAGGAGATATGAATTTAACAAGTTTTTACTCGAATCTGGCTATTTGTTTTAATTTCCAGAAAAACTACCGAATCATTTTATACCCAGGGCTCGGCTAGCCACAGCCACTGACAGCAGGGCCCCAGGCCACGCTGACGTCCACGTAAGCGAGCGGAGTCCAGTGGCCGGGGTTGACCAAGGGGAGGCGCAGACCGGCGCGGGCGGCGGCGGTGACCACCGACGGCGACGCACGGCTCCAGCGGAGGAGCACGCGTGCGAATGAACGAGGAGGCGTATCCGACACGCACGGGTACGTGGAGGCTGGTGGCGGCGCTACGAACACAAAAGGTCGCCGGAGACGGCGACGACGATGAGCTACGGCGGCGGGTGGCCACGGCTTACGGCGGAGCGACGAACTAGAGACGGAGGAGGTGGACGAGCATGTCCAGGAGAGAGACGAGCTCACCCTAGACGCATGGGTGCTCACGGCGGTGACGGAGGAGGTCGGAGACGGCGGCGAGCGTGCTCAACGGGCGGCGGCCGGAGGGGAAGAAGACGGGATTATTGAGGGCGAGTCCGAGCTCCCCAGAACAATTCCTTGGTCGAGGAGGATGAGGGTGTCGAGCCAGAGCGCTTGCCCACTCCGATCTGCTCTGCGGGTAGCTAACGGCGGCGATTCGACGCCGAGCACGAGCTAGGGTTCGGTGTCGAGGAAGAGAACGAGAGGAGAGGGAGGAGCAGGTGAAACGCATCCGAAATAAATAAGTGAGGCGAGAGAGGGACGAGCGTCGGTGGTGCTCTCATCCATCTCGGGCAGTCGGAGAGCAGCACGGCGGTGCTCGAGCTGGTGTGGCTCGGCCGCTCGGTCGCTACAGGAAGAAAACGCCCATTTTGCAGTAACCCCCTGCCTTTTCCTCTTTTCTGTTTTCCTTTAAAACCAGTAACTTTCAGTAAATTAATTGAGGCACTTAAACATCTTATAAAATTCTAAAAATATTCATGTAGCCTCCCCATAACCTGTAGAAGCTCCACAAAAATTGGTGTTCCAAACTAAAATGTTTTGAACCACATTCCTTCATAGGGTTTAGATATATCACTTTTGCTTAAATCCTTTTGTTATACTTATAGCCTTTTAAAAGTAAGTACAGAAATATTATTTTGAACTCCTGGAACTTCCTTGACAAACATATTAACTTCAAATAATTTTTATTTGTCAACAATTTCTCAAACTCATTTGAATTGAGTTATGGCATTTCTAGCAATTTGTTTTTAAATGGTGACAAACCAATTGTTTTATTGTTTAGTAAATTAATGTGGATGCCATGATGCAATGAAACATAAAAAGTGGAAATTTTACCCACATTTTTGGGTTCACAAAAAATTCGGGCTATTACAACTAAGCTTGAGGATGCTGATACGTCTCAAACGTATCTATAATTTTTGATGTTCCATGCATGTTTTATACCAATTGCTACATGTTTTATATACACTTCATATCATTTTTATGTATTTTTGGAACTAACCTATTAACAAGATGCCACAGTGCCAGTTTCTGTTTATTATGTCTGTGCATTGCAGAAAAGTTCCAAAAACCAAAGTGCTCAGAAAAATCCCAAAAAATTACAGAAATTCTATTTCACCAGAAGTCTCTGTGGGCCAGAAGGACAACTCTGTGGGAGGCCCACGGCCGCCACCATACCTGGGCGCGGCTGAGAGGGGGGTGGCGTCGAGGTATGGTGTGGTTGACTCGTGCACCGCCTCGCATCGCCTCTTCGCCTATAAAAACCCTCCTGACATAAAACTCGCGACACCCGAAGGATTTTCCCAAATACGTCTCCGACCTCCGCGGCCATCCGAAACCCTAATTCGGGGGACAGAAGTCTCTATTCTGGCACCCTGCCGGGACGGGAAGTGCCCCCGAAGCCATCTTCATCGTTGTTGCTGCCTCCCATGATGAGGAGGGAGTAGTTCTTCATCGAGGCTGAGGGATCTACCGGTAGCTATGTGGTTTATCTCTCTCTCCCATGGTGTAATCTTTATGTGGTCATGAGCATTGTAATCTAGTTGAATTCATAGATGTTTCCTCTTCATTATGTTATGGATATGCTACTCAATTGGTTTTATCGTTATAATCTCCGGAGTCACGTGACAACACAAAACCATGGTGACAGTGCGGGTGGCGTGTGTGACTGTTTGGATTAAAGATTAGAGGGATACTTACCATGAGTGTTCTTGTGTTGGATGTCTCTATAAAATTATGGTGTTTGTTTAGTACTATTTTAGTGTGCTCATAGTGACAGCGTGGGGTGCCCTAGATGTGGAATACAGACTTTAAGGTGTGTTTTTATAGCCCTACGCAATGGTAATGGTGTTCGTTATCCAACATGAGAATAATTCAGAATAGCATCTAAGTTGCATATTGAAAAAGAAGTATTTATATGTGTTCAGTTATATTATTATTGTTGAGAGTGACCACTAGCGAAAGTATGATCCTAGGCCTTGTTTCCAAGCACTGAAACACCGTTTATTTCCAGTTCTGCTGCATGTTCGCTCGCTGCCATTTTTACTACAGATTGCAATTACCACTTGTAATCATCCATATCACTTGTATTTTAATATCTCTTCGCCGAACTAGTGCACCTATACACCTCACAAGTGTATTGGGTGTGTTGGGGACACAAGAGACTTCTTGTATCTTAATTGCAGGGTTGCTTGAGAGGGATATCTTTGACCTCTACCTCCCTGAGTTCGATAAACCTTGGGTTACTCACTTAAGGGAAATTTGCTGCTGTTCTACAAACCTCTGCACTTGGAGACCCAACACTGTCTACAAGAATAGAAGTTATAGTAGACATCAGCCGCTGCCGCGGGCACCGCTGCCACGCTGAAGAAGAAACCCGGCGATTGGACGAGGTCCACCTTGAAGGCGCCGCAGCTGGACGCATACCGATGGGATGGGTGGCTTCCCTCCGCCGAGCTGCTGCCGACGCGCGTGCCCGGAAATGAGGTAAGCCCTCAACCCAGAGAGGGCGAGCGCGTTTGCTTCCATGACTTCGTGAACAAGGGATTTTCCTTCCCCATTCACGATTTCGTGCGGGGCTTGATGTATGCCTACAAGGTGCAGTTGCACGACTTCAGCCCCAACTCCCTGCTGCATATTGCTTGCTTTATTGTGCTCTGCGAGTGTTTCTTGGGGGTGCACCCGCATTGGGGTCTTTGGAAGAAGATCTTTGTTGTCCGAAGGAACGCCGGTCCTGACGGCGTTTATGCTGTTGGAGGCTTCAACATCCAGTCCCGCGGCGACGTCAACTACTTTGACCTGAAGCAAGTCGAGTCTGCACAAAACTGGAGAAAGAAGTGGTTTTACTTCAGGACCCAGCAAGAGGGGCTTCCTGAGTTTGATGCCAAGGCGATTCTGGTAAAGACTCGCGCTTGGTCGCACCCGATGTCTGCCACCGAAGAGGCGGAGACTAAACCTTTACTGACGAAGGTTGCAGAGCTGCTGACAACAGTGGGCCGAGAAGTTAGCGGCTTGCATCTGATTGCACCTTCATCAAGAGGGGGGGGGTGCAGCCCTTGCGTGTACGGGCTCACCCGGTGTGGGAATTCCAGGGTGCAAACGACCCTACACGATTGAAGGAGGAGGAGACTCTACCATCGAAGAAACAAGTGGAGACTCAGGTTCGATCGATGACCAAGTTGATAGCAAACAACTCCTGCCCTCTTGATTGTCCGGTCGATGCATTCGACAGCACCAACAAACTGCCTGAGGTACGCTTCTGTCCTTACACAATTTGACTGCCTTTGCGAAAGATATGTGCTATTTGACTGAATTTTCTGGTTTCTCGTATGCAGGGTCATGCTTCTCCCAGGCACTTGCCTCTACTTCCCGAGAATGGAAGGACTGCGGTGGTGGAGATTTTGGAGGCTGAGTCAGACAATGATGAGATTTCCCTTGCCTCCGCACACACGCTAGTCGAAGAGGTGGAGGAGTCCGAGCAGGAGGAAGAGGAGCAGCCACGGAAGCGACCCCGTCTGGGTGAGACGACTTCAACTGCGGCAAGCCCGTCCGCCGTTCGATTTAGACCGCCGGTGACCTCGGTGTCGTCCCATGGCAGTGGTAGGAGCTACCGGTGACCGCAGACGGTGAGGAGGCGCCCGTCTCGACCGGTGCTTCGCCGCTTCACCTCCGGCTCCAAATCCTCCACCACCGTCACCGTCTCGACCGGTGCTTCGCCGCTTCACCCCTTCTCCGACGACTAGGAGGCTGCACACGGCGGTGCTCCTCCCGTCTTCCCTAGCTCGACCCCGGCTCGGCTCGGAGGTCACTGTCGACCGAACCCCTCCACCTTGCACAAAAGGTGTTTGACGAAACGTCATGAAGGTATTTTGCTCAATACTATCTACAATTTTGTTCCTCCAATGTAGAGGTAGTTAATAGAAATCATTTGTACTGTAGATGCATTGGCTACAAGATTCTTCTTTCGATGAGGAGGATTTGATGGATGAAGAAGAGGACGTTGCCATGATTTTGATGCTTCACAAGAGCAAGAAGCCGAAGCATGGTGGCTCTGTTTATGGCCGTGAGTATTTGAGGAGGATGAGGATCGATGGACACATCAAGTTGATGCTCAACTATTTCGTCGACACTCCGGTGTATCCGGAGAAATATTTTCGCCGCCGGTTTAGAATGTCGACGGATTTGTTGAAGTACATTGCCAATTGTGTTGCTGCTCATTATCGGTTCTTCGTGCAACGGAGGAATTGCACCGGTCAACTTGGCCATATCACGGTGCAGAAGGTGACCGCCGCCATACGCATGATGGCATATGGTATTCCGGCGGATCTAGTCGTTGATCATTTGGCAATGGGAGAGAGTACTTCATCAAATGTGTCAAGCGATTTGACAAGTCAGTGGTTGCTATATTTGGCCCAGACTACTTGAGAGCACCAAATGCTCAAGACACACAAGGCTTCTGGAGATCAATGCTGCACGTGGCTTTCCAGGTATGCTTGGGTCTATCGATTGTATGCATTGGAAATGGAAGAACTGTCATGAAGCATGGCATGGATAGTTCAAAGGACATGTGAAGGATGCCACCATCATTCTTGAGGCCGTGGCCGATCATGAGACATGGTTTTGGCACGCTTTCTTTGGAATGCTGGGATCTTTGCAATGATATCAAGGTGCTCCAAAGGTCACCTCTTCTCCAAGATAGCAATGGGAGAAACATCACCAGTTGAGTTTCAAGCCAACGACAACACGTACAAGATGGGCTACTACCTTGCGGATAGGATTTATCCAAAGTAGGCAAACATTTGTGAAGCCAATATCATGCCCCCAGGTAAGAAAGAACTTTTCATAATGCGCAAGCGGCGGCTAGAAAAGATGTGGAGAGAGCATTTGGGATCTTGCAAGTGCAATTTGCTATTGTTCAAGGCCCGACTAGGTATTGGAAGCAAGAGACTCTTTGGTACATCATGACCGCTTGCGTGATCATGCACAATATGATCATTGAGAATGAGCGTGGACAAGGTTAGAGTATGGCCACTACGAGCTCATGGGGGAACTAGTGCGTCCACGCCGTCGGCAAGACTGGCTCAAAGCCTTTCTTGACACGTACCACAACATTAGAGATTCTGATATCCATGACGATCTTCAAAAAGATCTCATCGAGGAGTGATGGGCATGGAGAGGCCGGCAAGCCTAGTTCTATCTATCTATATGTTTGTTGTTGTATGTGATGAACTATTTATTTGTTGTTGATCATTTGTTGTTTTATGTTTGATGATTGAGGACATGATTTGTATGGTAAAACTTGATGAACTATGTAATAATTGAGTATTGTTTATGTTAAAATTTGTTTGAAATTTATTTGAGATTGTTTAGATATTTATTGATCAACAAATGTATGAAATGGTGTTGCAAACATATGGGCTACGGCCGCCGGTTGGTGCCCCATTTTATGGCAGCTGCTACGGCAGCCCTTTCCGCCGTGCCCTAAAATGGGGCTGCTAAAACGGCAGTTTTTTTGTTGGTGATGTAAAACCTGAAAAACGCAGAAATGTGGTGATGCAAATCCACTTTTGCTGCCTCAAAATGGGGCAGCTGTTGGAGATGCTCTTAGATCATGTACGAATGGACCGATTGTATTGTTCCACCCACCCAAACTACTTAAAGCATGCCATTCAGAAAACCCCTCACATGGTTAGGAATTTTCATTGTCAAACAAAACGTGTCTATGTCACCGTTGAATAATTTTGGATTGGAGGGAGAAAGTACATAATGAATGGTTCCCTTTGCTACCGAGACTTGGCGAACAAGGAAACGACAAAACATGTTTTTGAATGTTGCCCCCTTTTTCATAGAAAACTCGGAAGAGAGCCCGAGCTCATTTGGTCCTGCGTTGCACTACACCAACCACTCAGTAAGTCATGTATGCATTTTGTGGAAGGATTATATGAAATAAGTACATGTACCAGACAAAGTTACGTGTAACTTCCATGCATTTAATGCACTGCGAGGAGTTAAAGAGAGCCTTCTACCGCAAGGGTCAGGTAAAAATGTGGCAGCGTAGCCACTTATATTGAAAACGGTGAAAATATTTTTATCGTGTGAACATTTTAATCCTGTGGAAGTATATGTTTTAAGCCCATGAATATTTTTTAACCCCTCAATTTTTTTCCTATCCCCTAGAATATTTCAAAAATCTCATGATTTTCTTTTGAACATGTGAACATAATCTGAAACCGGTGCAACTATTTTTGTGAACCATGAACGAATATTTTAGAACCATGAATATTTTTTCAAACCCCACAAATATTTATTTAAACGTTTGCCATTTTGTGGAACCACATGAACATTTTATGGAACCATTAAAATATTTACTGATCGTGAATATTTTTCTGAATCCTATGAGAGTTTTTTTTTACTCAGTGAATGATTTTTAACCACGATAAGTTTAAAAACTCATAAAAATATTTTGAATCATCGTGAATATTTATTTAATAAACTGGGGATGGCTAGATGGGATCGGTAGATGCTGCTGAGTGCTCACGCTCGATGGCCAGATCCTCGCGGATCATCCGCGAATGCGCGATGGCGCGATCACCAATCAGGTTCAGATGCGAGTCTGCGAGGAGGCGAACAAGGCGAGGAGGCGAACTGGCGAGGCGAATAATGATGGGATCGATTATCGATAGCAAGTCGCGACGGCCAGTGGGCCTTATGCATGCAGGCCATGTATGCGTCAATGCGTGAGAATAGCAATCGATCAGCTCTTCTTTTCATAGGCCACGCTGGCTATACAAGTAGGTAGTATAGTACCTATACTACAAGTCTACAAAGTACCTGGGTGGGGTCCCTGTATTTTGGGGGCTCCGGGGGCCGCCCACCCTGCCACCCTCTAGGGCCGACCCTGTGAACCACGAACAAATATTTTAAAAGCCATGAACATTTTCTCCGAACCCCACAAATATTAACTTAAACCCTTAACATGTTTTGGAACAACATGAACAATTGGAACCGTGAAAATATCTACTAACCCGTGAATATTTTTCTGAATCTCGTGAAAGTATTTTTGAATCGCATGTAGGTTTTTTGGAGCCTGAACTTTTTATGAAGCCATTGAATAATTTTATCGTATGTTTTTTTTGAATCATGTTGGAAAAAAATTGTGAACAATGTGTTGGGGATATACCCACTAGGGGTATCACTAACATGGGTAAATCCGGCTAGTCCAGGGTGGCCCGCAGTGGTGGTAAAGGCTTTGCCTACCGGGCGGCCCAGATAGCTGACGACCAAGGAAGGCGGATGCCGGCAAGGAGGAGGCCCAAGACCGAAACCCATGAAGCCACCAAGACCAAGACGGAAGGTGGCAGACTTGCCGGCTAGGTTTAGGACTCTATGTGCTTGCCGGATACGTAATCACCTTGTAACCCTAGGTCTGGCCGCCTATATAAGCCGGACCACGGGAAGCCTTTAGGGCATACTCTCATACTTTGACACATCATAGCTCATTGTAACCTGTAACACGGCGATCTGCCTTATAGTGAGTTATAGCAGCACGTAGGGCTCCGCCACCGCAGTGGAGCCTGAAGCTGGGTAAACTGCCGTGTACAATCCCGACCTCGACGACGTCCACCTTCTTGCCCTACGTTCACCCTCGGCTAGCAGGATCCCGTCTCCTATCTCAGATGCCGATACGACGACAGTTGGCGCCCACCGTGGGGCCTAAGGCGTCAGGCGTCACGTTCCAGGCGGGAACCCTAGGCGGCATCGGCGAAACAATCGCCGTCGGCCGCGCGTGCGCTACGGCGACAACCACTACATCAGCTGCGACGAGTCCTACATCCCTGCAGACGACTACATTGTCGGATGCGGTGTTGTGCCGTTTGGCGGCGTCGATGTATTCATCGGCTACACATCTGAGGCGTATGGTTGCCGCGAATTTATTCGCCATCCCACCCGCCCTGCAATCAAAAGACTTACGTTCAAGACGGATCTGAGTCTGCCTCCTCTCAGGAGTCCGCAGATTCAGATCTACACTTTGTCGGCATGACGGGACTGGGATCCGACTCCCAGCCCAATAGTCAAGATCCCGAATCTATTCTTCCTGCACTCCAGGATGATGCGATGTCGGATGCCGGATCCAGATCTACTGTTCACGTCAACGTAGACTCTGATTCCGAAGAAGATTCTGCAAGCATGTTCGAGCAACGGATCAAGCAGTGTTTGAATACACCGAGCCTCCGCCTTCTGAACGGCTACGGGCTCGTCCGTCAACATGCAGCAGGTCTTCGTGGCGGATGTCACCGGGGCAGCTTCAGCGCAGGCGGCAGCAACAGACGCCGCCAACGCTGGAACCCCGGCAACCGATCCACCGTTTCCGGAGCCTCCGGGCTCCAATGAAGAGGGTTCTAGAGAAAGGCGAGCCCAGCAAGATAGGGAACATGGCGGCCCTGGCGGAAGTTCTGCACACGCCGGTGACCGACAAAACCAACCCGGCTGATTTGGAGAAACTTCGAAACACCTTGGTGGAGCAAACTGAGTACCTCAAAAGCAAGCAAGCAGAGGTCCAGGGCTCCTCGACGAAGCCAAGGAGGAAAACGCCAAGATAACCGCCAAGTTAGACCCCAAGCGCAATCTTTTCACCACTACTCCATTGCCCAAGCCGGCAGGACCTGTGGCAGATAGAAAAGCAAGAAAGGCAGGGATCGGTCGCCCGACAACTTCAAATCCCCTGCCCAAAAGCTTGGTTTCGAGTGGGCTACAGCGCCGCAGCGTAAGGACAAGAACGGGGACGTCATCCTCGCCACCCCTGTCCTCAACACTGCGGCCGCCTTAGATATCCTCAACAATGATGACTACGACAAGGACGAGAAGATTTACTACGCATCGATCCTTGCTCACAAAGCTTTAGAGCAGCAGGCCCGTGCTGATTCTCGCGCCGACATGGCGGACGCAAGAGGAGGAAGCTGGAATCCAAATCCAACGCTTGCAAAGCTGCGGCCGGTGGCAACCCCGAAGATCCGTCCGGCTCCAGTAGCCACGGAAAAGGGAAAGACAAGGAGAAGGACCCGCAAGTCACCACCTCCCAAAAGGCAGCGTGACGAGGCGTCCAGAACCGGCAACAGACGCAAGGCCTCACCTCCTCCGCCTAGGCGGGATGAAGGCGGAAGCAGGGGAAGCAAGCAGCCGCCAAGGAGTGGCGGCAATCGTGACAACGCCCCGCCGCCAAGAAGAAGCAGGGACCGCACACAGTCCCCACCACCAGTGCCCAGGCACGAAGGTGGAAGCCGGGGCACAACAACGAGCCTAGGCACAGCCGGGCAGCGCAGGACGAGCCTAATGCCGACAGATCCGGCAAGCAGCTCAGTCCGCAAGACGCACGACATCGTCTCAATGACATTAAGGCTGGAAAGCAGGATGCCTACCTAGGCCCTGAGTGCTTTGGCCCAGCCATCCGCAACGTTCAAGTACCCGAGACATGACATCAGTGTCAAAAACTCATCAAAGGTACAATGGAGCGGACAAGCCAAACTCATGGTTGTCGGACTACGCGCTGGCAGTTGAAATTGCCGGGGGCAATGGCCTCGTCGCGCACGCTTCCTTCCCCTCATGCTGAAGGGACAGCCCGAAGCTGGATCGAAAACTTGCCGGAGAAAAGCATTCATAGTTGGCATGACATGGAAAAGGTGTTCACGCAGCACTTCCAGGCACATACAAGCGACCCAATACATACACAGATTTGGTTCGTTGCGTGCAAAAGCCGGATGAAACAGCTACAAGCTTCTTGGCAAGGTGGATTCAGACGAAGGCAAGCTGCAAAAACGTAGACGACAATCAAGCAATCCATGCCTTCACCACAGGCCTCCTGAAGGGCTCAAGTCTCAGACATAAGCTCGTGCGCATGCAGGTCAAAGATCTCGGAGTCATGCTCGAAGTAGCAGCCATGTACGCACAGGCGGATGATGACGCACGCGATGGAGACGGCGCACATGACATGGCGCCAAGCAGGCGAGCAAGTCACAAACGCAAGGCTCCCCAGGACGACAAAGCCGGACCGTCAAACGAGGTCGCCGCCGCCTTCGAAGGCAAAGGCGGCAGCCGCAAGTGGAAAGGAAAGGGTAAAGAAGGCGGCTCCAGCAAGCAACGCCTGACATACGATCAGGCAAAAGCCTTGCCCTGCCCAATCCACGCGTCCTTAGGCAAAGTTAACCACACATTGGGGGAATGCCGGTTCATGGAGGACTTCAAGAAGGACCCCGAGGTTGGCTGGAAGCCAAAAAAGAGCAAAAAGGCTGAGAAGACAAAGAAGGAAGACGATGATGGAGCAATCTCCATGTCGAGGATGAGGAACCCAAGCTGGCGCGCAAGGAGAAAAATACCCCAAGGTACATGGCCAACTGGTGTGCTTCTTGGGCACTCCTTCGGCAAAGGAAGAAAAGGCGGAGATGCGCGAGCTAAACGCCACAGTGCCTGATGTTCCCCAGTATTTAGACTGGTCGAGAAGCCAATCACTTGGGATAGAGATGATCACCAGATACGTACCTCACCCCGGCAAATACGCCCTTGTCGTCGACCCAATTGTCGACAACTTCAGGCTCACCAAGGTGTTGATGGACGGCGGCAGCAGCCTCAACATCATATACGCGGACACCCTGAAGCGCATGAACTTGTCGGAAAGCCAGCTTGACTACAGCAAAGTCAAGTTTCATGGCATCGTTCCGGGAAAGCAAGCCAAGTCAATGGGAAGCATCAAACTTGAGGTTACTTTCGGACCTGAGACAAACTACCGCTCGGAGTATCTCAGGTTTGA
Source organism: Poa pratensis (assembly GCA_947311845.1). NCBI lineage: Eukaryota > Viridiplantae > Streptophyta > Magnoliopsida > Poales > Poaceae > Poa > Poa pratensis. Next base: position 104,546,869 of record CAMZMU010000063.1, read on the forward strand.
AGTAGTCCCCTTCAAGAGTGCTACCACGCCATCTTTGGACGGCCAGCTTTCGCCAAGTTCATGGCTCGGCCGTGTTACATCTACAGCAAGCTGAAGATGCCTGGACCCAACGGTACAATCACCGTCAATGGCAACTTCAAGAAAGCAAAGGAGTGCGAGCGTGGCAACGCCGCCTTCGCTGAGGCAGTCCTCCACGCAGAGGAATTAGCCATGTTGAAAAAGGACTGATACGTCGCAGTTGCCGGAGGATATGAAGACCGCCGAGCCCAAAAACACTTTCAAGGCGTAAGGCGGACCTGGTCCAGGTGACAGCTCCAAGCAAGTCACCATAGGGGCAGGCCTGGATGACAAATAGGAAAGCGCGCTCGTCAGGTTCCTCCGTGAGAATCAGGACATCTTTGCATGGTCGTCAGCCGACATGCCAGGTGTCCCGAGGGAACTTGCCGAGCACTCTCTTAATGTCTATGAAGGAGCCAAGCCAGTAAAGCAAGGAATAAGGCGCTACGGTGAGAAGAAGCGGACGGCAATAGGGAAGGAGATCATCAAGTTGCAAGAAGCCAAGTTCATTAGGGAGGTAGTACACACTGATTGGTTGGCAAATCCTGTAATGGTTCCAAAACCCAATAAGGAAATGAGAATGTGCATTGATTATACCGGTTTGAACAAGTGCTGTCCTAAGGACCACTTTGCTTTACCTCGTATAGATCAGGTCATAGACTCCACAGCCGGCTCCGAGCTGCTGTGCTTTTTGGATGCGTACTCCGGGTACCACCAAATCAAAATGCGAGAATCCGACCAACTCAAAACATCGTTTACTACGCCCTACGGGACCTTCTGCTACATCACGATGCCCTTCGGCTAAAAAATGCCGGCGCAACGTATCAGCGGTGTATGCAAAGATGCCTTCACGAGCAAATTGGCCGCAATGTTCACGTCTATGTTGACGACATTGCCGTCATGTCAAAAAGAAGGCAGATTTGCTTGACGATTTGAGAGAAACCTTTGATAGCCTCCGGGTATATAGGATGAAGCTCAACCCGAAAAAATGCGTCTTCGGGGTTCCTGCCGGCAAATTGCTCGGCTTTATCGTTTCCGAACGAGGAATAGAGGTCAATCCAGAAAAAATCAGAGCGATCCTCAACATATCCAGGCCCAAGGACCTGAAGGACGTGCAGCGACTTGCCGGCTCGGCGGCTGCCGTCAGTCGTTTCATTAGCCGTCTTGGAGAGAGGCACTACCTCTCTACCGGCTTCTGAAGAAATCCGACAACTTTGAGTGGACAGACGAAGCAGATGCCGCCTTGCAACAGCTCAAGGAAGCATTAACGTCTGCTCCAATCTTAGCAGCTCCTCGAACGCAGGAACCAATGCTGCTTTACATCGCGGCAACTAACTTGGTTGTTAGCGTGGTCTGGTTGTGGAACGCAAGACGAAAAATCAGACTTGCCGGAACAACGTCCGGTTTACTTCATCAGTGAAGTATTTTCCGCCTCAAAACAGCGTTATCCGCATTACCAGAAGCTGGTCTACGGTGTTTTCTACGCCGCCAGAAAGTTGGCACTATTTCCAGGAGCATTCAATCACGGTTGTGAGCAAGGCACCTCTGGGGGATATCATCAATAATACAGATGCGACAGGCCGAGTTGCCAAGTGGGGCATCGAACTTGCCGCCTTCGACATCACGTATAAACCCAGAACGCCATTAAATCTCAAGCCTTAGCAGACTTTGTAGCAGATTGGACGGAGCCATGGACGAAGTACCTCTCCCTGAAGACGCATATTGGATCATGCACTTTGACGGATCAAAAATGCTTCAGGGCTCGGGGGCTGGCATTGTTTTAAGAAACCCTCAAGGAGACAAGCTTAGTTATGTGTTACAAATTCACTTCAAGGCAACTAATAATGTTGCTGAATACGAAGCTCTCCTTCATGGTTTACACATTGCCAAGGAACTGGCGTCCAGCGTGTCCTCTGCTACGGAGATTCAGACTTGGTGGCGCAACAGATACGTGGTACTTGGGACAAAAAGCGAGACAATGGCGGCATATCGGCTACCGTTGACGATTCGCCAATGTTTCCTAGGCTACGAGGTCCGCCACATCCCAAGGGCTCAAAATGAGGCGGCAGATACACTTGCCAGATGGGGTCTGAACGCAAAAAGGTACCAAAGATGTTTTCCTGGAACACCTACACAAGCCGTCAATAAAAGGAGCAGACCTCCTTGACCCAGAGTCGGCAGAACCAGTTGAAGATGCTAGCTATGCCGTCTACCTGGTAAAGCCGGATTGGACGACGCCATATTTGGACTTCCTGATCAATCAGGAGTTGCCGGACGATGAGGTTTTGAAAAGGCAAATCATAAGAAGAGCCAAGGCATTCACAATAATAAAGGCGAATTGTACAAGCGTAGCACCACTGGTGTTTACCAACGTTGCATTTCGCCCGAAGAAGGCAGAGAACTGTTGGATGAGATACATGCTGGAGTGTGTGGACATCACGCTTCCTCACGCGCCCTTGTTTCAAAGCTTCCGACAAGGTTTTACTGGTTGACAGCCAAGCAAGATGCAGAGGACATCGTCAAAAGATGCAGGGGCTGCCAACTTTATGCCAGACAATCACACATGCCGGCTCAGGAGCTTAAAACAATACCCATCACATGGCCTTTCGCAGTCTGGGGCTTGGACATGGTTGGTCCGTTTAAACGGCGCCTGGTGGCTACACACATTTACTTGTGGCTGTAGACAAGTTCACCAAGTGGGTTGAAGCTAAGCCATCAAAAAGCTAGACGGTGCCACAGCCGCAAATTTTCTGTGGGGAATAATCTCTCGGTTCGGGGTGCCTCACAGCATTATCACCGACAACGGCACTAACTTGTCGCAAGGCGAAGTGAGGTACTGTTATAAGCATGGCATCCGCCTAGATCTTGCCTCAGTAGCACACCCGCAGGCAAATGGTCAAGTAGAGCGTACAAATGGTTTAGTCCTACAAGGCATCAAACCACGTCTCGAAGTACCATTGCACAGAGCGGCTGGGGCTTGGGTGGATGAGTTGCAGTCTGTCCTTTGGAGTTTACGCACAACTCCAAACAGATCAACCAAGTTTACTCCTTTCTTCTTAGTCTATGGCGCAGAAGCAGTGTTGCCGTCCGACATGATGTATGATTTCCCAGAATTCAAGCCTACGTCCAGGAAGACGCAGAAGATGCAAGACAGGATGGCCTTGACCTACTTGATGAAGAACGAATGTTGCTCTCACGCGATCCGCCATCTATCAGCAAAGTTTGAGGCGTTATCACAAAGAGAGTACGGCAACGTAGTTTTAGAGTTGGTGACCTGGTCCTCCGCCTAATCCAAGACAGGAAGGGCTTGCATAAGTTATCCCGCCATGGGAAGGACCTTTTGTGGTCAGTAAGGTGTTGCTCAATGGATCTTATTACTTGGTGGATGCACGAGACGGATACAAGAAGAACGAGGTCGCAAGCGAAAAGGAAGGTTGACGACAGTACGAGAAACCAAGCGACCTTGGAACATTGAGCAGCTACGTCCTTTTTACACTTAGCAATTTCCAAATTGTAATAAGTACTATATGATTATGAAATAAAAGTCGTGCTCAGTTTTGGGATCATGCCATCTTTTGTCTTTTCTCGCAATCATATATCTGTTGTCATAAAAGTTACCGAACAAATATTTTTGCTCCGCGCTAAGGTTCCAACTTCTTTGACATTTGCCGTCTGCCGGCTAAAAAAGCAAACAACCTTTGCACCGCCTAGTATGCATATTGTCTGTTTGTGTGTGGGTCGCCTAGTAGTATGTCGTTGGCACCAACATGCGGCTTTGGTCTCTGAGTCTAAACTAATTGGTATTGCACCTGGTTGGCTCAGCTAAAGTAACTGTGATGAGGTTCCGCCAACATATGAAAGCTAAACATGTAAGCGAGATACATATTAAGGCGGGCCACTTAAATAAGCCTACCGCCAAGTGTAGCATAAAAGTTGGCCCAAAGTATTTACATACCAAAATTAGACAAGTTCTTTCGCGTTACAGATTAACGCATCTACTTGTTGCTACTATCGCAGGGGAAAGCGCCTAAGGAGTCGCTGCGTTGGTGGAGTCTGGCTGAAGGTCTTGGGGGCTGACGTCGGCATCCTTGGGGCTGGCTCCGCCATCCTAGGGGTTGCGCTCGTCAGCAGCGACTTCGCCTTCCCCGGCTCCGGCAACTTCAGGACCCGCCAAGGAGGGATCATGTGACACCCCTCCCTGGCACATCTTGCCAGCGAGGCAGTCGTCCCGTGCGCCATCCCAAGATAACTGGCCGCACGTCACAACAGTGTAACATATTGAAAAATCATTACACAATCAGGCACATCAGTGCTACAAATGGTTTACAAGGCCATCAAGGAATGACGAAATATCAATCCCAGCATGGCACGATACAGAGTTTTAACTGGCAGCGGAAAACATATGAGAGGCTACGGCTTGGAGCGGCTCCACTCCACAGGTTCTGGCTGGGCTACTGATCCTAGCACGCTCTTGCTTCAAATCCTTACTAAGGTGGAAGATGAATCCTCGACAAAACCTGGCCACAATCACAAGGCCCATGAGTACATTAATATGCACTCAGCAAGAATCGCCACTCACCACAAACAATCCAACAATCATGCAACAAGATATACATTGGAAATAAAACACTACACATAGCAAGGTGTACTCTAGATACATGGCATAAAAGTAGCATGGCATTGACAAGCGAAACATGGCATAAGCAAACAATGGGTATCACCAGTGCAGAGTCCAAGCCAGGTGGGGTTGGATCGTGCACCGGTAATCATACAAAGAGCTTACCTGTGACGAGTAAACGAGTGTATCAGTTGGTACCAAATCTTACAATTACTCCTGTCAACACAATCAGGCTTCCAAGCCTCTAGCCAACTCTGGCTATCACTCCAGCCAACTCTGGCTATCTTCCGGGGCATGCACGGTTGATGTTGGCTCTGGCCTAACTATAGGCTTCCAACGCATCACACCGCCATCCCATTCACCTCACAAGTAACATTCCCTGCATCATCTTATTGTTCATTTAGTGAAATCAGGTTGTTCATCTTTCTTTCAAACAAGCCTTAGGTTTAACCTCCTGACACGACACGGACACACAGTGTGACCGACACTGAACTGTTGTTCCATAACCTTGGAACGAGGCTAGACATCCAGATTTGACACTCTCGAGAGGTTGCAGATACCACCCACCTAAGTGCACCACACTGAGCCGGTACTTTAGGACAACATCCTTAAGGCGAACTCAGCAAGATACACTCACCTGACCGTTCACGCTACCAAGACACTCCCTGTATAGCCACCGACATAACTCTATGCCTTATGCAGAAGTGAATCCGGCACGTCCCCAACCCATGAGCGACGCCTAGCTCCGGAACCTTCGCAAGACTAGCCCCGACCAACTATGGTACCGACTAGACTTGCCAAAATGGTAGCATCAAAGGAGGCTCAATAGATTACGTAGGTCAAGGCCCGCCATGTGAGCGACAGTGGCAGTGCTTTCGATGTTCAGATTAGTGGCACCGTGGACTGACCCTATCGTTGTTTGGAGGGGTGTTTCATTTAATCAAGTTCCATCATTCACAAGTCCAAACCAAGAGGATTAGTCCAACACAACAATCACAATGTCATAATATATCATCACACGACAAAATATTAGCAACACAATAAATCAAGCAATAGTAGTATCCATGTCCAAACTTAGCAAAATAAAAGAACGTCAACCGGAGGACTACGGCGGCGAACCCGCCGACCAGCGCCTTCTCGTTTGACAAAAGAAAAGAAACGTCAACCGGATGACTGTGGCAGCGGTCTTCCGCTGGCAAGCGCCTTCTCGTTTGACAAGGAAAAAGAAACGTCAACCGGAAGACTGTGGCAGCGGTCTTCCGCTGGCAAGCGCCTTCACAGATCAACTACAAAAGATAACACAGTTGGTCAATCGGACGACTGTGGCGATTCTTCCGGCCAGCGCCTTGCAGATTAATTACAAAGTTGGCGAGGCATGTAGCCTCCACACAATGAACCGAAAACATTCATAAGAAAGAAAGCATCCATTCACTCAAGGATTAACCGACGTGGTGTCAGCAATCTTGGCCAAAAAGAACCAAATGGAAAGCAAATGTCCCAAGCGTCGCAGTCTAGGCGGGCTTACGCCAACCACGTTTGACGGAGGGAGAAGACGCAAATAACTCTTTTGGCAAATGCCCCCAACTCCGAGGATCATAAGACGACATTCGTCCGCTCCTCACCTCGGCGAAGAGGAAGAAGCAAACAATCATAGGGACACATGTTTTATAGTTGTTTATTTAGAGGGTTCGACAAAGCCACGCAAGTGCGAGGCGCACAGTTAATTCACACGTCATTCTAATGCATACATGATGATGAATAAACAAGGCAGGGGCAATAATCTGACTAACATATTAAACACTACAATACAGACCGACATAATACATACCGAACGCAGATAAATATAAACACTTGGCATGACAATAAACAAATAACAAACAACATTGTGGGACGGCTCATAGCAAGGGGTTAGCTTGCCTCCGAAGATCGACACCATTTGGCTCGGGAAAACACGGACGCGTCACGGGTCAGGGTTCCGGTCTGCCGGTACCGCGGTATACACCTAGGCAGGCATACAAGGGTACTGAGCATACAAGTATTTTACAAAAATGTAAAACTGATACTACTAGACAGAGCTTCTCAAACTAGGAATTTACAAATTTGAATCACCTTAATCGGAGTTACGGTTTGAGAGAAACGAGCGAGCGAAGGATAGCTATATGCTGCCCTGTGCGGCAGATAACCAGCTCGAGTTGACTGGGCTGACCTGGGTTGCGTACTTCTGTGAGTACGTTTTCATGCCGAGAAAACGGATTCTCCTGGAATACGCTTCCGCGCAGGGAGAGCGTAAAGCTGGGGAATACGCTTTAGCTTGAGGAAAGCGTAAAGCTGAAAATACGCCGATCGGTTCACTGTACTCTTTTCTTCTAGCTTTGCTCTAACTTGCTCCCGTACGGGAGAGCTCGGGAGACTGCCGCCGCGGCGACGGGCGGCCCGACGAGGCCAGCTGAGGACCACGGGAAGGTCCTTGTCCTACGCCGCGCCGGGTAGGGCTCCCTGCTGGCAGGGGCGGCTCCCGCGCACGGCGCCCGCGAGCTCCGCGGTACGGCCATGGCGGCCAAAGCTTGGGGAGCTCCCGGTGACCTGCTCCTCGACGAACTGGGCTGGGGAGTGGGACGGCGGCGGCGTACCGCGGCCAGGGGAGGGGCTAGGGGTGCGGGGAGGCTGCGCTAGCTCGTGTTCTTCCTCGACACGGTCATGGCGACCACGGCCGAAGCTCGAGCTCGGCTCGGTTTCACTGGCTGAAAAACGTGGAGAGGTTCTGGGGGAGGAGGGAGAGTGTGATGAGCGAGAGGGGAGGCTCGGTTGTCCACAGCAGGCAGCGGGAGGGAGGAGAAGGTGGTGGCCGTGCTGCCTTTAAAGGAGCCGTGGTCACCGATGCCTCTGGCTGCAGTAGAGTGGATAAGAGAGGGGGGATAAGGTTTCCGTGCTGGATGCACAGGGGAGGCACGAGGTGCACTGTAGCAGGGGATTAGGCACCGACAAAACAGTAAACGGAAATTAGTTCTTGCCAAAGCGCGCGTCCCGGACGTCCAGAGCGCGACGCGAGTGACATCGTCGCGTTCCCGGTGACTCGGAGGTCCAAAAGGAGAATGGTCTTCACTACTGGGTTCGTAACGTCGAGAAAAAAACAACCCAACAAGAATCACCCAGGGATTCGAAACTTTGCAGTGTAAGATTTTCAGAAAACCAAAAATAGCGAAGGTGCTCGATGAAATGACCAGGGTCTTCCGCATCTCAGAAAAATTCCCAAAAATTAGGCATGGGTTGTTGAGGTCATGGGAGTGTCCATGGAGTTTGAGGTCATTTGGATGATGGGAAATTGGTTTTCCACAAGATGGCCAAAAATGACCATAATGGCATGATTTAGAAAAAGTGGTGTTCCATGCTTCACCTTGGTGTGATCTCCTGGATTTGTGTGTCTAAGGACCATGTGGTCAATATGTTCAAGTATCATGGCCATAGGAATTTTCTAGGTGTGGGTTTGCTTGAAGAACTCAAATTGGCATCTATTTGGGCTTACAAAGGAAGTGGTCTAAATATTGCTCAAATGGGTTTGCCTCCAAAAGATGGAATGCAGGAAATGCCAAAATATGCATTCCCTGAATTTATCAGAATTATTGGAGGTTCCTAGCTTGGTGCAAACATTTTTGGACTAGAAATGGCAGTTTTGAAATTATTGGCTAACTTGGAAATATTGCATTGGAGTATGCAATATTTTTGCATGGGTTGTCTTTATGTGGACATGGGGTCCTCTGGTATTTTTGTGGAATTTTTAGAGCTATGGAAATGGGCTTTCCTTTTGCAGGTGGAAGAAAAGGATTAAAAGGTTCCGACAATTAGGGCTAGGGTTTTTCCGGAAGAAAACCTGAGCACAAAAATTATCAGGGGTGATGGAGTGGTTTGTGGGCTTATGGGAAATTTCGAGAAAGCAATTTCCAAGTCAATCCATCTTCAAAAGTTTTGGAGAAATATTTAGAATAAGAGGATAAAGTTTTTTCAGGCGTCGGAAAACACCACTTAATTTGGTGTTAAATTTTCGGGGTGTTAAGATCAGCTATGGCAACGTGTGGATCCGGGTGTTCCTTGTAAAAACTTGCGGATGTCCACATGTTGGCAACCGGGTTGCGTAGCCCTGAACAGCCCTGCAGCACATTTGCATCACGATGGCTTGGTTGTTTTCGTCTTCGGTCGGGAAGTACTCGGTGACTTGATGAAATCAGCCTCGCGGTACCACGCCGACGTCAACGCCAATGCCAACTTGGCTCGCATCGTGTGCTGATCGTAGCATGCCGTCTGTTCGGTCGTCGCCTTCTCCAGCAGGTCCGGCAAATGCATCAAAGTTGACGGGATCGCCGTGCTCGCAAGGGCAGAACTTGGCGGCAAACGCTTGCCCGCGCCGACATCTGGTTGACTGTTTCGCCACCTTCAGATTCGGGCAAGGCGCGGTGTCGTATCCACGTCATCGCCTAAGTTAGCGGCACTGCATAATGCAAGCAGTTACACACTGCAGTTTGAGATTAAGAATTCAAGGTATCAAAGCAGGATGAAGGATAAGAGGCTTACTAGGACTTGCTCGTGATGGCGTTGACCTCATCCATATGGTTTTTCAAGCGTCGCCTGGGCTAGCTGGTCCGCCCTCGAAAGTTGGTCCTGCCTGCTCTTTGGCATTCATGTTCCTGGGAGAGGTTTTGTGCCCAGGCTTCAAGTTGTCCGTCAACTTGCTAACCTCGGCGCATGGGCCAGCTCCCGCTTCTCCAGCTCCTTGGCTTGATCCGCCTTCAGCTTCGACACTATCAGCAAGATCTGCAGCTTCGTTCATCAAAACTTGCATGTCAGTGGAGTTCTTGAGAATATCTTGCAGTGTTTTAGTAATTCTACAAATAAAGAGGAAGACGACTAAAGAACTTGTCGGAAGGAAAAATTCAAACTAGGTCGAAATGAAGGCAAAGAAGTTTTGTCACCTTCATCCTTTTTGCGAGCCTTTCTAAGCTCGCAATCTGGGCGTTCTTCAGCTCGTGTCTTGCCGAAGTTGGCGGCATTCTACGTTCTTCGTGCCTTGGGCTTGAAAAGCTCTGCGTTGGAGCAAGAGCCGCCTACAACAGAAAAACAACAATTGAGTTCCAAGTCAAGACCACTCTGCGGCTAAAAACAACCTTTTTAGTCGCCAAAGTGCTCGGGGCTGCGACGGGGGATTACCTCAAGTTCGTTCTGTAGCAATCGGTGAGCTATTCCATGTGCGAGTGCAAAACTTGGTGCCCTCGCGCAGTTCTTCATGTTTGGGGGGATCCTTCGCTCCGCGGCATAGTCGGGGCCAGATTTGGAGGAGGAGCCGCCATAGCTCTCTCCATCTCGTCTCCCGCCTCCAGCTTCATAGCCATAAATCGGCGGCTCATTAGCCGAAGTCATACCGTCTTGGAAGTAGTAGGGCCCGCAAGGACTTCTTGCCCGCCATCTTCTCCGCAGCGCCTCTGCGGTACCAGTAGACGTGTGTACATTCCCTGGCAACAATTACGGGAACGCCAACGACAGGCGTTGTCGATGCGGTGGCTGGAGACGACCGTGGGCTTGCCCCTACGACGAAATCTTTCAGGTTGGCACGAAGTTTGGGCATGGCAGGTTTGCCCCTGTAAGCAGAAAGGTACAAGTTTGTCAGAGAAACTTAATTGTATCAACGACTAAGTCAGGGAAAGCAAAAGCTTGCCTACGGTAGTTTTCGCAGCCCCCGAGTCTATTGAGTGGGGTTTATGAAGTATTTTGAGTGTGAACTAATGATTGCACAGCCCCCGAGCGTTCGAGGGTGGCTATGGAGTTTTTGTGTTTGCTGAAATTTATCCAACTTTGCTTTGAGACTTAGCCCTTGAGCGTTCGAGTGCGGCTAAGGTGTTGTTTTTGTGGGGGCGAAAGCTCATGTTGTCGACAGCACAGCCCCCGAGCGTTCGGGTGCGGCTAAGGTGCTTGTTAGTGAGTTATGCGAACAGAAAAAGATAGGAGGAACATTGATTATATTCTACTTTTGAGTGTTAAGCTGCAGGCCGCCTCATTAAAAACCTTCCAGTCCCCATAGGTACTCTGGTAAGAAAAGAGCGCGTCTGAAACCTGCAGCCATCCACATATCGCCTATTACATTGTATGACTGAGCAGCCTAAGCATAGAAGCAGCGCAGGTGCGCAACGTTCCAAGGATTATTCGAAAGTTCGCCTGTCTTCACGTTCTTCAGTCTGTACGCGCCACCGTCGATGACCTCGGTGACGATGAAGGGTCCCTCCCATGGGAGGCGAGCTTGTGCACCTTCTTCTGCTTCAACCGAAGCACCAGGTCTCCAACCATGAAGGACCTGGTGCGCAGTCGACAGCTATGGTAGTTGCGGAGATCCTGCTGATAGACAACTGTGCGAGCCATGGGCCGTGTTGCGTGCTTCTTCGAGCAAGTCGACTGCATCTTCGAGTGCTTCTTCTGCGTCGTCCTCGTTGTATGCTGCCACCCTTAGTGCATCGCACTTTACATCGGATGGCAGGATTGCCTCTGCGCCGTAGATCATGAAAAATGGTGTGAATTGTGTTGATGCGTTAGGAGTTGTGCGCAGGCTCCACAGTACCGACGGAAGTTCTTCAACCCAAGCACCCGCGGCTCTTTTGAGTGGCACCAGGAGGCGTTTCTTGATTCCGCTGCACACGAGTCCATTGGCTTTTTCGACTTGGACATTGGACTGCGGGTGCGCCAGATGCATAGTTGAGCGTAATGCTTTGCTCTTTGCAAAAGGAACGAAATTCTTCAGCCGTGAAGCTTGTGCCGTTATCAGTTATGATGCTGCTTGGGACACCGAAGCGGTAGATGATGGTCTTTATGAAGTTAACTGCCGTAGTAGCAGTCGAATTTGTGATGGGGACTGCTTCGATCCACTTTGTGAACTTGTCAACTGCCACCAGGAGATGAGTGTGCCCTCCGTGCGAAGATTTTTTGAGTGGCCCAACCATATCGAGCCCCACTGGGCGAAAGGCCAGGCCATGGTTGGTGTTGTCAATTGTAATGTCTTCAATGCTGATGCAGGTGCGTGCGGCTTGTGGCGAATTTTGACAGCCGATGCACCTTTTGACTATGTCCTCCGCGTCCTTGAGTGTTGTGGGCCAGTAAAAACCTGCTCGAAAGGCTTTGGCTACGAGTGATCGGCTGCTGGCGTGATGTCCGCAGGTACCTGCATGAATATCTCGAAGGATGGCTTTGCCATCTTCGAATGCGATGCATCGTTGGAACATACCTGATATGCTTCGTTTGTACAACTCGCCATTGATGATGGTGTATGCTTTAGCCCGTCGAGTGACACGTCGTGAGTCAGTTATGTCGTCAGGTAGCTCGTTGCGGAGTATGTACCAGGAAAGGTTGAGTCCAAGTTGGCTCAATGAGGAGTACCTCGACTGGCGGGTCCTCTGTGCTGGGTGTTTTGCTCTTGGCTGGTGCGGTCGATGTAGGAGGTGCCCGTTTTTCCTTGATTGATCTGTGCTCAATGCGCTCGAGGAAGACACCAGGTGGAACTTGCGCCTTGGTTGAGCCTAGGTTGGCTAGCATGTCTGCTTCCTCGTTGCTTTCTCTCCCTATGTGCCGCAACTCGCAGCCTTCGAAGCTGCCCTCCATTATGTTGTACAGGTCGCGGTAGGCGATCATGTTGTCTGCAATGGCGTCACAGGCCTTCATTGTTGCTGCACCACCAGATTCGAGTCACCGTAGATCATTAATCGAGTGCACCCGAGAGCTTTGGCCATCCGCATGCCATGGATCAAGGCTTCGTACTCGGCCTCGTTGTTTGATGGTAACTCGAATCCCATTTGCAGGACGTAGCGAAGCTTGTCTCCTTTTGGCGATATGAGGATGACACCTGCGCCTGCACCTTCGTTTTTCTTGGACCCATCGAAGTACATGGTCCATGAGTTGGACACATCTGGCGCTCCAGGCAACTGAGCTTCGATCCACTCGGTTGTGAAGTCGGGTAAGACTTGTGCTTTGATGGCCTTCGGGTGATCGTACCTGATGTCCCTTGGTCCCAGCTCGATGAGCCATTTTGCGACTCTCCCAGTTGCGTTGGGGTTTGTGAGAATATCCCCGATCGCTGAGTTACTGATTACAGTGATCGGGTGTTCTGCGAAGTAGTGCGTCAGCTTCCTTGATGACATGAACACGGCGTAGGCCAGCTTTTGATAGTGCGGGTACCGCTGTTTTGATATGGAGAGGACCTCACTCAAGTAGTAGACTGGGCGTTGTATGCTTTGGGCGTGTCCCTCTTCCATGCGTTCGACCACCAGTACGGTACTCACCACCCTGTTGGTAGCCGAGACGTACAGGTATAGCGGTTCCCGTTCCTTAGGTGCGACGAGGATGGAGGGCTTGTGAGGACTCGCTTGAGATCCGTGAAAGCTGCTTCGGCTTCCGGCGTCCACTCGAACTTGTCTGCTTTCTTCATCAGTTGATAGAACGGGAGTGCTTTTTCGCCTAGTTTGCTGATGAAGCGGCTGAGCGCCGCCACTCGACCTGCTAATTTTTGTACGTCATGAAGCTTTGAAGGCCTTTGCATTGTCAAGATGGCCTGTATTTTCTCCGGGTCCGCCTCGATTCCACGAGCTGAGACTAGATAACCCAAGAGCTGCCCGGCTGGTACGCCGAACGTGCACTTCTTAGGGTTGAGTTGATGTGGAAGTGTTTGAGGTTGGCGAACGTCTCTCGCAGGTCGTCGAGTAGTGTGTTTTCTTCCCTTGTTGTGATGACAATGTCGTCCACATATACTTGGACATTTCGTCCGATCTGCTTTTTGAGGCAATCTTGCATCATGCGCTGGTATGTCGCACCCGCGTTTTTGAGCCCAAAAGGCATGGTTGTGTAGCAGTAGACCCCGAGTGGGGTTATGAACACCGTTTTCTCTTCATCTTCTTCCTTCATCATTATCTGGTGGTAACCTGAGTAAGCGTCAGGAAGGACAGGCGTGCGCATCCAGCGGTGGAGTCGACGATCTGGTCGATTCGAGGTAGCGGGAAGTGATCCTTTGGACATTTGTTGAGGGCTGTGAAGTCCACGCACATCCGAAGGATATCTGTATGCTTCTTTTCTACAAGTACGGGGTTAGCCACCCATTGTGATTTCTTGATTTCTCGGATGAACCCTGCCGCGAGTAGTCTATCAACTTCAGACTCGACGACGGCTCTTTTTGGGCCGGAGACGCGGTGCATTGTTTGTTTTACTGGCTTGGCATCTGGAAACAGTTGGAGAGAGTGCTCGGCGAATTCCCTGGGGATACCTGGCATGTCGGCTGGACACCACGCACATATCTCCCAGTTCTCACGGTGGAATTCGATGAGCGCGCTTTCTATGCGATAGGCAGACTTGATGATACATTGACTGTCTTGGACGGGTCGGTCGGGTGCACCTGATGTGACCTTGTGTCATTTGTTGCGTTGAATGCTCTTTCGACTGCCAATTTTTTATGTTCCGGCATGAGTGTGCGGTCGTTGGAAATCGACATATCGGCGAGTGCCTCTTCCGTACCGAACGTCTCAGACATTTTGCTGAACTCTCGGTCGCAAGAATCGGACCTTTGAAAATTTCCTGTGACAGTAATGACTCCTTTGGCCCTGGCATCTTTAGCTTGAGGTATGCATAATGTAGGACTGCCATGAATCGAGCGAACGTTGGGCGTCCAAGTATGGCGTGGTATTGTGACTTCCAGTCGACGACCTCGAACTCAATCGATTCCGTCCTGAAGCGACTTGGATCCCCAAACGTGACGTCGAGTTGTATTGTGCCTTCTGGGCTGACTGCTTTGCCTGGGACGATACCGTGGAAGGTATTTGTGGATTTCGGTAGATTTTCGACTGACCTGTTCATTCTGCAGAGTGTGTCTGCAAAGATGATGTTGATGCCGCTGCCTCCATCCATGAAGACTTTGGTCATGGCGTATCCTCCAATTTGTGCGTCGAGTACCAGAGCTGCGTGCCCTGATCGAACTACAGCTGGGGGATGGTCCTCCCGGCTGAAGTTTATGGCAATTTCGGATCCATTCAAAAATTCAGGAACAGCAGGAGGTGCCATGGCAGCCATGTTCACCTGTCGAGTGCGTAGTTTTTGCTGCCTATTGGAGGGGCGACCCTTCTGTATCATGTTCACCTGCCCGTGAGGCTGAGGGTACCAATCCTCCTCTACCCGAGGTACGGGGTGTATGGCGCCAGCAACATGTGTTAATCATTTCCGAATGTCAGGCCTTGAGGCAAAATCATTGGTTTTTTGAATTCTGACTACAAAAATATATATTGATCCTTCTATGGTTGTGGTGGAGTCGCGATGATATTGCGGATAATGTCTCTGTATTGTAGCGAAAACTATTGCTTTTTTGTCAGGACACGATTGTCCAAGGACGACCTCGATTATTCAGAGTAATAGATTATGTGAGTAGACAATGTGTACCCATGTGGTAAATATGTTTCATGTGTAGATTCTGTGTTTTGTCTTGTATACACTTGATTTTTATTTTTTATTTTGATAACACCAGTAGGATGTATGTTTACGCCCGTGCAGGTAAGGACTGAGATCCAGTGCCTTGCAGTGTGCAAGTCATGGCTTGCCTTGCCCCATAGTATCCACCTTCTAAATGAATCCAACTTCCAGCACTAGTTCAACATCAAACGACAACGCTTCATCCTCACGCACGCACTAGATATGGAGCCGGAAGGGAAAAAAACACCGCACGGGCTGTTCTCGGGCAGAGGTTTGCCGCTGCCGCCGGCGCCACTATGGGAAAGGGAGGGGAGCGGGCTGTTCTCGGGCAATGCTATAAAATTTCAGTGTTAGTGCTTATGAATTTCAGTGTTAAGTGTTCAAGTGAAATGGAAAATTCTGTTTTTCCTTAAATGATTGTTCAGACCTATAGAAGTGTTCAGCTTTCGCTTGTACTCCGTATAATCTGTCCTTGCAAACCTTAGTTGACCTTTGATGCTAAAATGTACTAGATGTATAGAAGTGGAAAACATAAAACCGGAAATGAAGTTCATTCACCTTAACTGGATGCAAAATCCCAGGATACATACGGAGAATGCCTCACAAGAAGTTTACTGCTCATCCTATATGTGGCTGTAATTCCCTTCAGGTGTTTCAGATCCTACAATCAATCCAAAAAACATAGTTGCAATCAGAAAACAATAGGAACATAATTTTAATGTTGCACGTGCTACTGCTTGGGTTGGAAGAAAATTGCTCCGAACGGTGGTTTCAGTACTACGAGCCTACGTGGAGGGGATGAGACCACCGTCTCCCGACGCCTCCATTGCTCGTGCCCTAATCCGTCTTCTACTAGCAGCTCCAGAACGCCGTGTTGGGCCGACGAGGCCGTCGGAGTGGGGTAGTGGAGGCCGTCGGAGTGGGCAGAGGAGGGAGTCGGAACAGCTAGAGGTTCAGCCAGCTCGGCTCCCTTCCCTTTCCCGGAGCGGCAGCGGCGGCGGCGGCGGCGGGAGCAGCACAGCTCCGTAAGCTTTTCTCACCCGTTGTTCTTCTGGTTCGGTGCGGTGCGTTGAGTCGTTTAGTGTTGAACTGCTGCTGACCGTTGGATTCATTTAGACGGTGGATGTTATGGGGCAAGGCAAGCCGTGACTTCACACTCCACAGCAGCAGGGCACGGGATCTGAACTGAATCCACCGAGCGGGAGAGGCGGAGAAAATCGAAAAATTCCCCAATCTTCTCCCAAACCCTAACCCCCTCCGCTTCTCCTTCCTCTTCCGCTCCACGCTTCCAAGCACGCTCACCTCCACGCCTCTAGGATTCAGCCACCGCCCCGGCAAGAATGCCTCTTCGCGCCCAGTAGCTTCCTTGTCCGAGGAGGGGTGAGTCATGGAGGACGGCAACGGCGGCGGAGAGGGGAGCAGCGGCGCGGGGAGGTTCCAGATACTGCAGGCGAACCGGGACCCCGAGTCCAACTGGGAGGTGGACGTCGCCAAGAGCCTCGAGGACTACCTCCTCAAGATCTGCTCAGGCGAGATCTCCGCCGAAGACGACGCCCACAACTTCAACTTCGCCGAAGGTGCGTGTTTCTTGCGGCGAGTTCATCTTTCACCACCCTTTGCTTGTGGATTTGCGAAAGTTCAGTTTTTTTTTGGTTAGTTTGCTTGTGGATGATTCAAATCTGTGCATCTGTGTGATTTCTTGTGGTTTTAGTATTTTGTTCCAATAATTTTCGACGAAAGCAGTTTCTTTTTTACACGGGCTTGTGGTTTTTCCTTTTTCGTTCCGAAAGTTTCTTGAGACCAAGACTAATTTGATTAGCGTTTTTGCACCCAAAAAAGAGCTGCTTTCTTTCTGTTAACCCTTCTCCTGTGCTCTTTATTCATGGCCACTTTGTGTGCAGCGGCGCTATTGCTCCAAGGATCAGTTCAAGTTTACAGCCGCAAGGTGGAGTACTTGTACTCATTGGTGCTACATGCGCTGGAATTTCTCTCGCAAAATAAGTAAGGATACATCTTTGCCTTATCTGTCGTATGCTACCTTGCTGAGACCTGGAGATTACATATCTTGCTTGAAATGGTCCTCGAACTGCCACCGTGATGCATATGTGGTGCTGGCAACTCTACTTTTCTTGCGCATCTTATTTCGGAGCATGGCATGTCTGATTAACAATTGGGGTGCTGATTTAGGGAACTAGTCAATTGTGTTCAAGTTAAGAGTGCATAAACAACTATGCTGTCTGCTAGATATAAACCCTACTAGAGTTCGTTAGTTTCAGATTATCTGTGGTATGTTTTTTGTGTATATGTACCATGCCAATTTCTTGGTTATGATCAAAATATTGGTCTTTGTTTGGGTGGTTGCCAAATCCCTTTGGTCACGCTAGTGCATTTTTTTTCAGTTCAGCTGCAAATAGTCTAAACCATTTGAACTGTACCAGGCTGTCCAGGCAAGATCAACAAGAAAAGGATTCTGCTGAAGCTAATGAAAATGATCCTAGCACTACTGCCAACAAAGAAGATGATATATTTATGGGGTTAGATGATGTCCCGGGTAAGTGGACCTTCTATGCTTCTACCAGTCAGATGCTTACTTGAGCTAAGCCTATATTATCCCTTCTAAACTACCAGTGGAATCAAGGACCACTTTGGACAACAATCTTGACCTGGATGATTTGCGCAAAAAAATTGTGAGGCCACCAGCAAATCTACT
This sequence comes from Poa pratensis, assembly GCA_947311845.1. Lineage (NCBI taxonomy): Eukaryota > Viridiplantae > Streptophyta > Magnoliopsida > Poales > Poaceae > Poa > Poa pratensis. Next base: position 104,564,730 of record CAMZMU010000063.1, read on the forward strand.
GGTGTTTGAAGGAGACTGTGTTGATACCGAAGCGAGCGAGCTGGATTCTTATTTGGTAATCTTATATTCCTTTACATGCAATTGGGACCGATCACATGTGGTGCTGTACTGAACTAGTGTTAGCTGTTTCTTTATTGCAGTTAGCAACATGTGGTTTCTATGGTGATTTCCTCCTGCTGGATCCATGTGATGCACCAGCTGTTTTCGACTTCTTGCAAGGAAAAAAATCAGGCAAAGAAGACATTCAGGCTCATAGAGGTGGCTCAGCACCGTCTAAAATCCGAAACAATGTCTTTGCTTCCCCAAGTGTAAGATCGGGGGTACAAGTGAAGATCGGGGGGTACTGCTCGTAGACGAACCCCTGGGAAAGTGCAAGAAGATCTGGATCCAACTCAGGAGATAGAGCTGGATGAATCTCAAAAAAATCCAGATCAAAGTCCACCCAATATCTTGGGCTCCAATGTAAATTACGGCAGTTGGTCTGAGCATCCTGTTGGCACTCCTGGTGCAAACATGTCCCAGCCAGATGATGTAGATCCTGGGTGCCCAGATTTCAGCGATGATTCCGATGACGAGGATCCATATAAGTCATTGGATCCGCATGAACCTAGCAACCTAAAGATCAAACCTTATAAGAGAGGTACTGGAAGCTGTTGTTTTCCAGTTAAGGCTGATTTCTTTCCTTATATATTATCTTCAGTAATTATATACTGAAGCTCTTTTTCTGATTTATTTTGAACAGTAAGAGGTTTTGCAAGGCAAGTTATTGGCACTCGAAAGAAGAAACCACTTGCATCTATATTTCCTGTGGCAAAGATGGACGGCGTTGTTAGTCCTGAACTAACAAAGTCTTTTGAAATACACATGTCTCAGCAGGAAAAACCCCATGCTTCTCAATCAGTACCTCTTTACGAAAAGGTGCTATTCATCGTTGCCAAAATGTGCTATCCCCATTTGGCATGTCAGATATTTTCATTTTGTTTAACTTGCTGCAACCCATCAAAATTGCAGCTTAGGATGTCATTTGAAACTGGACAAGAAAGTTTTCATCCTTTCGGAGATTCAAAGGATGATAATCAGCCACATATTGATGCAGATTTCAGCGATGATGAGCCAGAATTCACGCATTATGGCATGAGTCCAACGTCCTTGCGAGAGGTTTATCTTCTTTAGTTTGCTGTTAGCTGGCCACTGTTTTCATTCAGCAAACTATCTGGTAACATGACATAGTTATCTTACCTCTGTCTAGAATGGGGACCCGCTAATTGATGAGCCGGTCACACAGGGAAGCCCGGAACCTGCAAGCCTTGCGGGTTTGTGTCAGTCGCATCTGGTAAATATTAAGTACCACGAGTAGCTTCTGACATATGTGAACTTCTCTTTCTCTCATTTTTTGTGTGTTTGGAAGCAACTTGGTGCCATGCAAGTCAGCACAATATATTAGGTGGCCAAGTGTGCTAGTTTAAAGCTTTTTGGATAGCTTGTTAGGGTTTAGCTGACATATCATCAAACCATTTTGTTTGTTTCTTTGTAAGTTGTAACTACTCCTGAATGATGTGTCTGAAAGAAAAATGTGATTCATAAATTGCTGTTCACAAATATGGTGCTAAACTTGTTCAATAAAATGCTATATTGCTGATTTATTTCATGTGTTTTCATTTTTCGCATATTCGGTGGTTAAGGCATGTGAATTTAGGCTTATGGTAGTGGTCCCCAAATAGATGAGTGATATGTTCACTAAGGGTGGGCGTTCGGGTTTACCCGAAATTTCGGGTCGGGTTTTCGGGTTTTTTCGGGTTTTCATATCTCACTCCCGAATTTTCACCAAAATAATCTAAACCCGACAATTCGGGTACCCGGAAATTCGGGTCCGGGTTCGGGTTTTCCCGAATAGGCTATGCCGGAAGTCAAATTGGAACTCGCTGGCGGCAAGCGCTGCGGCCAGGGACACGGGCTGCGTGGGGAAGCAGGAGGGGGTCGCCGGCGTCGAGCGCCATGGAGGCGAGCCTTGCGGCAGCCAGCCCTGCGGGCTGCGCGAGGAAGACGTGGAGGGGGCTGTGGGCGGCTAGCTCGGTGGATATCACGGCGGCGGCCGCCAGCGTCGGAGGTACAAGGACGTGCGCGGATGCGCCGGTGCGGGCTGCTCAGCTGCGCGTGCGGGGAGACGAGATGCGAGCAACTGTATGCGTTTGTGAGAGACGAGAGACAGAGGAGAAGCTAGCTAGCCAGATGCCCAGATCCATTCATTTAGATATTTTCTAGCTGGAGCCAGACGCCCAGACGTGGATCGATTCTTCCCGGCTTGTGCGTGTACGTGAGTTAGTGGAGGCCTAGGACGTGCGCATGACTTGGGCCTGAAGTGGAATTCTTTGGGCTGTTGTGACGAATCCTTAAAATACTGAGGTTTCTTGTTTATTTTGGGTTATTCAGGATATACGGGTACTGGGACTACAAACCCGAATTACCTGAATTAATTTCGGGTTTCTGAACTTGCTACCTGATCAAGTGCTCGGGTTTTTCGGGTTCGGGTTATACAGGTTCGGGTCCGGGTTTTTCGGGTTCGGGGTTCGGGTCTCGGGTTTTTTGCCCACCGTTAGTTCAAAGGCAACACTGGTTGGTTCTTCACAGCTTGAATGAATTTGATGGCTGCTTTGTTCTTGTCACATGAGTATTGCATCACTCTGATGCGACTTGAAGAGGTGATTGTTGCGCCTGAGCGAACCAGACAACTAGTCAAGCCATTGACCCCTCCTAAATGGGACTTAGTATCTTAAGGGTTGTGTGGTTTCTTGTAATCGATAAGTTTACATGACTTTCCTTTGACAGTCATCAAAGCACAGAGTTTGTCAGTTTTTTTTTTCCCGACGAACAGGATTTCAAATAATAACTGGCAAATTTTGAATTGTGTCTTTGAATAGTTTTCTCTTAGCTCTTCAACTTCCAAAGCTAACATGGATACCTCCCACAGGATTCTCTCCTTGCTAGCATAGCTCAGGCTGAACAACAAACCGAGCTGGATGCACGAGTTTCAACATGGAAAGAACGAATAGAGCATGCCTTGGAAGATCAGGTTTGGTTGCAGGATGAGCTGCTAGCTGGTCTGCATATATGAACTTACGTCACACTCACTGCTTGTACAATTCATGCCTTTTCAGGATAGAAATCCACCTTTTGATATTGGTTTATATGGCGACCAAATCCTTGACAAACTCTCATCAAGAGCTGATACAGGGACTGCATCATTCAGTGAGATTGTTAGTGGCAAACCAAAGTACGAGGCTGCAAGAACGTTCTCTGCACTTCTCCAGCTGGTAACCCCCAAATCTCCCTAGCTGCATATTGGAGCGGTACCGGACATTTTCTGAGCTTCATTCTTATTTCAGGTGAACGGAAGAAGTGTTGATCTGGACAAAGGACAAGCTACGAATGAGTTAGTCTGTTACACAGCCGCCAATCCATTCCACGTAAAGCTCATTGGTTCAAGCCGAAGACCAGAAATGGAGGCACGTTTCGCACGTAAGAGGGTCAAGTCTCCTCAACGAAGTTGTGGTGAAGACGGTGAGACCTCTCAGGCGCAACCAAAGTCCTCTAAGAAGCAGCCACATAAAAATGGCAAAAATGGGGTATCAGTTAAGACGGCAGTCAGATTGACTCCTGAAGGAAAGAGGAGGCGAAGGTCTGCTCAACTGGTGCAGCCATTCGATCTGGAATCCAGCTGATGCAAATGAATGGCAGACTGACCCTTGAGGGCACTAGTAGTATGATTTTTCTCCTGTGTTGTTGAGTGTCTAGCTCTTTTTTTTCTTCTCTGAGGGTCGTTCAGGGTCTAGCTGATGGCAGAGGTTGATAAGCAGGGTGAACTACTAAAGTTATAACTTAGGGCCTAGCTAGATGGTGCATATGTACATTAGATCATTTATCATGTTATGTATGTATATTATTGGCCCAAATGTAATGTTAACTAGCAACTTTTTTTGGCCAGAATTGCCCTGCAAAAACATAGTTTAATAATCATTCGCTCGCTGATTATCTTCTGACTTGAACTGTTTCCTCACCTTCAACTTTTGTAATGCTAACCAATACAGGGTTGCTTAATTTCAGTTTTATTTCCTTTGTTTAATGTGCAGCAATCTGATAATTGCATAGTTGGCATTTCCCAGTGTGATGTTTTTGTGTAATCTTAGCTAGATATAACCTCCTGACGACTTTCTTTTTGGGTGTTGGAGGATTTTGATTATATTCATGTCTCTTCATTTGATGATACCTCTGTGCCAATTAGATTATTTTTGTCTTGGTATCTCAATACAGCATTCTTGCCAAGTTTTTTTTAGAGGGTATGCAATTGCATACCAGATTTTTATAGAAGGGGAGAAAATCCATTACAAAGTGTCGACATCGAATGCTACACTACAGACAGCAATGATGTCTGACTCACACAAACCCTAGGGTTTCACTCTCTCCTAAACTAGAAGATCTCCAGCTCCTGCTCCCACCGTGATCCACAGCTTCATGTCCTCAACGATCCTGGCCGTAAGCACATCCTCATTGCATTGCTGGCTTATGTTGCCAAAAACTCGCGCGTTCCGTTGCCTCCATATACTCCAACAAACCAGCGTGATCAAGGAATCCACCGCCTTCCTCTGCTTGTTTCTGAACCTTGCCCTAGTGTCCAGCCACCAATTCTCTAGCGTATCCGGCATCGAGGGGGTGACTTGAACATGGAAGCGGTTCGAGCATCTCCACCAGACTTGCCTTGTGTACACGCAGTGGACTAGAAGGTGATATGTGGTCTTGATTTCCTGCAGACACAGTTTGCAATTTTCTGGCTGCTCCTGCAGTCCGTGCCTCGCACGCCTGTCCGAGGTCCAGATACGGTAGTTCAGCGCCAACCACATTTACAACTTGTACTTGAGAGGTGCCCAGCACTTCCAGACTCCCTTGGCTAGCGAGAAGCGGATCTGTCCCTGCATAAGCGTGCGGTAAGTTGATTTCGCAGAGTAACTCCCAGACGCCGAGACCGGCCACCTGAACTCGTCCTCTCGGACAACATCAAGGTTCAGTGTACGAATTGCTAGCCATAACCTGACGCACTGACGAGCAATCTCCGATGACATGGGCTCTTTGATGTCCAACATCCATCTGTTCTCCGTTAATGCTTCTGCTACCGTTCTTCTATTGGCCTCTCGGGTTTTGATCAAAGGTACCAACAGAGGCGCGACCTCTTTAAACGCCGCTCCTTGGACCACTTATCCTTCCAGAAGAGCGTCCTAACACCATTGCCAAGCTTGATTTGCACTAGACTGTTGAAAGCATCGGACGCCCTCGTGTCCTTGAGCATGGGCAGCCCTCTCAGGGTATGTGAGAGGATAGTAGTGGTATGGAATATAGTATATGTTGGTAGTCGAGGGCATATTAGGTTTTTTTTTGCGTGGGATTAGGTATTCCACCTATGTCAGGGTATGTGAGAGGATAGTGGTGGTATGGAATAGGGGAAATCCACTTCGGCTCATAGGTGCATCTGCACCCACTACCCAAAATACGAATTTTAAAATGTCAAAAAAATTCAAACAAAATTTTTGGGTATTCATATGAAAAATTTCTATCCGTACAAAAAAGTTTCGCATCGAAAAAACAGTTTGTGCGGCCGGTATAAAAAAGAGAAAAAAATGTCACGTGCCATGGTTGTGGGTTGCCAAGACCCACCCAAACCTCTCGCTGAATGAGGACATGGATCTTTTCTACGCTGCAACAACCATCTCCGTTGGTAATGGGCTCAAGACCCCCTTTTGGCATGCGCCATGGCTGGGGGGAGGAAACCAAAAGATGTTGCTCCTCTTATTTTCGAGCGCTCAAGTATGAAAAACTGTTCCGTCGGAAAGGCAATGCTCAGGGCTAGTTGGGTGGGCAAGGTGCGCCTTGACGAAGGCTTCACCACAGCCCACTTCTCGCAGTTTGTGGATCTTTGGAGTCTCACCACAAACGTCCATTTAAACCAAGAAGTTGGCGACGAAATCCGTTGGAAGCTCACTGAAAACGGTGAATATTCGACCAAATCTGCATACAAGATGCAATTCATGGGAACCATCACCTCCTACATGCACAAGTCGGTTTGGAGGCCTTGGGCTCCGCCCAAGACGAAGTTCTTTGCCTGGCTTGCAAACCAAAACAGAGTTTGGATGGCCGATCGCCTCGCCAAGAGGGGGTGGCCAAATTGCGGTCTCTGTCCTTTTTGCAAGCAAACGACGAAGTCTCTTGTTCACCTCCTTGTGCATTGTCGCTTCACGAGGAGGATTTGGGACCTTACTAAAGGTTGGCTAGGTCTCCCCAACATCAACACCGGAGATTGGTTTGACCTCAGTTTCCCGGAGTGGTGGCTCCGGATGACCAACGTTGCTCCACATCGCAAGGCCATCGCTTCTCTCACTTTGCTAGTCACGTGGGAGGTGTGGAATGAGCGCAACGCTAGGGTGTTTCAAAATAAGAGTGCTCCGTCTTTAGTCGTTTTAGACAGAATTAAAAATGAGGCTCGCTTGTGGATCCTCACGTGTGCCAAATGTTTGGACAATTTGATGCCGCAAGAGTAGTTGGGTTGCAACTCTCGGTCACAAACTTACTTTCTTGCAATCCCCCCCTTAATTAATATACGGGGCAAAGCTTTTGCCCCTCGTTTCTAAAAAAAATCTTTCTCAAAACCTCCAGTAGGAAAGCCCAAGACACAAAGTCAAAAGCTCGGGATATATCCAACTTAATTAGTACTCATTTCTCCTTTCTTCTATTAATTTTCCGTGCAACTTGTCTCACTAGGATAAAATTATCATGCAAGTTACGGCCCTTAACAAACGCTGATTGGTTTGGGCTAACAAGCTCATCAAGTCTTGGTCTCGGACGATTTGCAAGCAGCTTAGAAACCAGCTTAGAGAAGCTGTGTACTAAGCTAATCGGCCGATAGTCTCCAATCTCCATAGCATCCGGTTTTTTGGGAATCAAGGTGATTAGTGCTCTGTTCAACTTCCCAAATCCTCTCCCATCGCCAACTCCAAACTTCAGCAGCGCCGCCATCGGCCCGACTTAATAATGTGCCAAGCTTTATGAAAAGGAAAATGCTAACGTACAGCCGGAGGATCGATCCTCTGGTTCGCTCACCACGGCGGGTCCACGCGTCCATGCTCGCGCACACCACGTGGGTGGGTCCCACGCACCGCGTCTCTATCCTCTCAGGATTAATCTCCTCCACGAGTCTCTTTCTCCTTCCTCCCATTCTCGCACGCACCTGCAAAAACGGCATGGCCGTCAAGAGTTTGGGCTGTTGCTCGGCCACCGTCCCAGGTACTTCATCGCTGTCGGCTACCCCTCCTCTGCCACTGCCTCCTCCCCCTCTCCCCTCTCCTCTGCTTCCAAAGGGAGAGCAGCGGTGCTGCCATTGAATAGGGGCGGAGCTGCGGGCGGTCTCCGGCGACTGCTCACCCGCAGAAAGCACGCCATGGCGCAGATGCCTGAGAAGCGGTTGCGACAGCCCATGCGGCGGCGCAGCAGAAGGCGTCCGGGAGCAAATTTCTTCCATGATTTTTGGTCCTTATCTTCATACGGTGCAATTTTTTTGGAAGCTTTGTAGCATAATCTTTCCCCTTTTGATGCAAATACACAAAACATTTGTAGCAATGTTCTTCTGATGCAATTTTTCTTGATGTGGTGCAAATGTTTGAAATCTTTGTAGCAAAAAAATTCCGCTTTTGATGCAATTCCTTAAAACCATTGTAGCAAATTTCTTATTTATATGATGCCTGGAAACTCAGGCCGGAGCTACGATGGTGCTTCCAGGAATTCAGGGCATGGCGGTCCTGCTGCCATGGTTGCACGGCTATGCTACTAGCCGCCGGCGGCGTTGTTGCCAGTGTGGTGGCGTGGTGCTACCACGCTGGAACGGCGATGCTTCCGGGCATGGCAGTTCTGCTGCCATGGTTGGACGGTGATGCTACTATCCGCCGCCGGCGGCGCTGCCAGCTGAAAGTGAGTATGCTACTAGCCGGAGTTGGGATTCTACCAAGCAATTCTGGTTGCAGAGGTGCACATAGGAAAGGGGGACGGAAAGCGACGTTATCGCCACATAATTGAATTTAATCGGACGGCTGCGGACCCGGAGGATCGGAGCGCGTCATCCTCCGGAGGACGCTCAGCGCTGCCCTTATGAAAAAAGGCTCCAACAAAACCGTCTGGGCCTGGCGCTCGGTCAGGTGGCATTTCCTTAATTGTCGCCCAGACCTCCTCTTCAGTGAACAACCCATCCAGCTCGTTAAGATCATGGGCCTCCCTTCCCAGGTAATCCAAGTCCACTGTATGCTCCCTAGGCTGCATCGTGCCCAACAGCCCATTATATGCTTCAAAGAAAGCTTCCTCCTTCAGTTTCTGATCGGTGATCAGAGAATTATTTACCCTAATGGCAGGGATGAAATTCTTCGCTCGTCTCCCGTTTGCAACAGCATGAAACAAACGCGTATTAGCGTCGCCCTCCTTCAACCAGCGTAGTCTAGACCTCTGTCTCGCCATAGTTCTCTCCAAGGAGGCAAGGCCGAGGACAGAAAGTTTAAGCATACGCCTCAACCAAACCTCCCCCGCTGAAACAGGCCTCCTATCTTGTGCCTGCTCCAATCTAAAGATCACCGTATTGGCAATTGCCAGTTGGATCTTGATGTTGCCTACCTTACGCTGGCCCCAAGATTGCAAGTATACCGCCAGATTCCTAAAAAGTGCATCCAGACGCTTGAAAGGATCAACAATGCCAGGATCGCATCTCCAGCCTTATCGGACAGCGTCCTCAAACCCATCAAGTTTCAACCAGAACATCTCAAAGCGGAAACGCCTCTTTGGTCTGAACGCAGAGCATTCAAGGCCAAGTGGAGGGGAGTATGATCTGACACATTACTCGACAGGGCCTGTAAAATGCAATCTGAGTGCTCCATGTCCCAGTCCACCGACGAAAGTGCACGGTCTATGCGTGTCATAGTAGGGGTCGCACTCTCATTGCTCCAAGTCACTTGGAGTATTTTGTCAACCGTAGTCGTCCTAGAGATATTGATTTTCAATTAAAAATGCAGCAGACTGCCTGTTTTTCATATAGCCCAAAACATACAGTAGGCAACAGTAGGACCAGCTTCGTTGCTTTTAAGTGCAAATTTTAACATGACATGTTTTTAAACTGAAATGGAATATTTACAAAAATAAACTTACCTTATGTAATTTCAATACATCAAATTTTGTGGAGAGTCTGAAATACGATAGCAGTCTCTTGTACATGGCATTTTAGTTCAATTATTGCCATCATCGAACAACCACAGGTCAGAATATCAACTATGTTGCCTTGATAGTAGTGGCTCACTTATTTGAATTTGAACAATTTTTTTTTCTTTTTTTAGTTGCAAATTCTAATTCAGTGATTGACACTTGTGAGTCCAATGAGAGAACATGAACTGCAATGTGCTAGTACATTTTATCAATATTGAATAAGCAGAAGTATGTGCAAATTCTTTGCAAGGTCGTGCTTTACCAGCATCCGTGGCTCATAAATAAAAAATCCGTGGCTCGTCAATAGTTGTAGCACAGAACGACGCACCACAGTAGCTCGCAGTTAAAAGTAAGCAAAACAAGTGGGGAACGTCATGCCAACAAACGAGTCAGAACCTACATTCCATTGGTTGTCCTTCCAATAGCAAGACACTAGGTCACACACATCAAGCCGATGCTCACCGAGTACCACAATTCACGCAAAACAACCACACAGTAAGATCCAATTCAGACTAAGGCCTACGTGTACTAGATTTAGCTTTTCGATCAAAAGGATCAAAGGTCGTTGGTGAGAAGATGGAAGAGGGTGGCAGCCTCCCCGAGCCGCCGCAAATTGTCCTCCTTACGGGCTCCAGTGCGACCATGCCTTGCAGAGACAAGAGAAGCCGTCAGCTAAGTCAGTGAAACACAAAACAGTTTGGTCCAGTTACATTCCGTTTCACTAGTATGTTTCCAAGGATGTCACTGTTCTTTATTTACCTCTTGTCGAGCTCCACCCTCTTCTCAAGGTCTTGCACAATACTGCCCAGCCTTCTGATGTGGTGACTCAGGCCCCCAGCAATTTCACGCCCTTCTTTAGTCTCGCACAGCTTCTTCAGAATACCACATGCGATGAAAAACACTTCACTCTTGTTCCTGAGGGAATTGACAGAGAAACATCATATCAGGAAATACAGCTTATAAGGCAGACCATGTTTTCCAATGCTCTGAAATCACAACGCTAGGACAACTAAAGCTCAAATTTTAAAACAGTATCAATCTGGCAGCCCTTATGGTGTAATCATTCCAGGTGAATGCCGCTCTACTAGTCTAGTGTTTGGTTCTTTGCCTCACTTTTGGTGGGCCACACTTTCTTAGCGCACCCTACCACACATGTCATAAATAGGACTTCTTGCCAAGTCTTGCCACAGGTGTATCCTAATATTTGCTCACCACAGAACTTGCAACACCTTTGGGCTTTGGCACAAAAGGTGTGGCATGTGTAGGCACCAACCAATCATGGCCTAACGCATGACCAAAAATTACTGTTTCACCTCAAAAAAACAGGAAGACAAAAAAAAAAGTACTTGCGGATGGTTGAAAACTGAACTGAATACTGTGAGAAATTACCTCAGTAGCTCCTGGAAAATAGTGTTAACCAATTGTGGAGTGTTAGCTAACACTGGTCGAAGATTTGGGAATCGTGCGATGTTCCGCAGTGTATAGAGTACTTGCTTCAAGACTTCCTGGTCAGGGATCCCGCGGTTCAGTTGAGGAATTTGCTTCAGCAGAATGGCTACAGCACCGGCATCGACAAGCGTCTCACAGCACTTCCCGGAAAGTTCTGTAGCAGTACCTGGAGGAGAAAACGTACAGATATAGTAAACCACAGAACTCCTGAAGCAAGTGCCCAGCAAAGGATCAGCAAACAGTACAGTCCTAAGAATGTCGATGAAGACAGTGTCGAGGAAGACTGTATGAAACAAAAAACGCAATAGCAGTTACATGAAACCAGGCTAGAGAAAAACTTGAAAAGGTAAACTTAAAGAACATATATTTACTTAGTCTCGTGCAAGTTTGTCGAATGCTGCTGATACTCCTACAGCCAGTGATATGCGACAGTGCAGCAATTAGTCTATTGATCAGGCGCATGTCATCGTCAACTTGTGCCGAAGCCTTCTGTATTCTAGACCTTACATCAGCAACTTCTTGCTTTGAAGCTTTCCTTACATGGTAGGCTTTGACAAAGGACTGCAAAGTTCAGTAGGTTGAATGTCAAATGAAAGAAATGCACCATCAGAAGTACAGTACAAGAAAATTGCTATATAGAAACTGGAATATCATATGAAAAGGAAACTTGAATAGTCCTTGCTATATCTATATCAAAGAAAAAGGAAGTGGTCTTATGTACAGAATCATTTGACTGGATATTGTTCACGACCTGAATAATAGTTATACACTTCTTTTTTCTAATAGCAGCCTGTCGTGCTATCCAACCACGGACATGGGACTGGATAGCAGTCGCAGCTCGTTTCCTTGATTCAAGAAACAGAACCTTTCTCCACCATCTCTGCAAATAGACTGGTCATACATACCTTCCCCCCATTATATGTTACTATCCAATCTAGAAGGTAGCAGAAAAAATACCACACATACTTGAATGACGTAGATAGAGCAGGTGATTTGTTTGACTTGTTTCTGAGCCAACCAACCACGCACTAACGATTGAATTGCGATTGCTGATATTCTGATAGACCGGTGCAATAGGACCTTCCTCCACCATCTTTGTAGCCTTAAGGCTGAGTAAACCACAATTTTCAGTTCAATACTTTGGTGAGATCTTTTCTGCTGACTTCGGTCAAGTGTAAAAAGGCCAGTGCAGACTCGAGGTACAGAACCTGCATGAGTAGTGCCAGTCAGTAGTCAACAAGGACGCTTCAAGGGAAGAATTACATACTAACCACCGCAAAAAAATGAATTACATACTAACCTAATAGCCGCTTTCTAGCGAAATGTCCTCTGGCAATACGCTGAATTTTTACTGCAGCATCATGATAACGCTGAAAAGCCCAGCTGCACAAGTTCTGTCTTGTCACAGATTGGATGGCGATGATAGCTTCAACTTGCTTTGTGAAACACATCCGCATGGTGAAACCACGCCAGTGGCTCTGAATTTTGGTTGCAGCAGACATTCTTGAGGATCTAACCTGTAGAAATCTTCTATATGCAAATTGTATCTTTCGAGCAGCCATTACGTCTTTGCAAAGTAAGAAATCGAGCTGGGCGGATAGAGGCTGTTCATGCTGGAATGAAGCTCCACAAGAAATATTGCTTCCATAGTCCATGTCATCCTCGTACACAAGTTTAGTGGCTGATACTGGGTTGGCAGTTTCAACCTCAGATAGGTGCTTAGTTCCGGAATTTATGGAGCCACTCTTAACCATAGCCTGATGAGGAGTAGGAGATGCTACAGAGTCATGGCCACTGTCGCAGAGCTGAATGGCAGAAGTTACGTTGTTTCTGTGTTGGTCGCCAAGCTGCAGAATAGTGACTGAGTCTATACTGTCAGTATTATCAAGGCATTGAGGGGCAGCAGAAGCTATTGAGGTACCCACATCCTTGCAAGCTACGGTTTCATTCTCCGTGTGGAACATTTCTATGCAATCGGTTTTCGGCAAAGCTGCAGTTTCCAGGAACTCATGGCTTTCAAAAAGCTCAATGTTCTCAGACCTCTTCCTTTCCCTAATCCAAATCCTAACAGCCTGCTGGATCACAATGGCAGATCTTCTCAGCTTATGATATTTGTTTCTTGCAATCATTTGTCTGATTTGAGTTTGTATAGTTGTAGCAGACCGCTCTGTAGAAATAGTAACATAAATTTCACTTGTTTGCAGAGAATCTTATGTTGCCTACGAAGCTAGAAACCTTCAAACTATTGAAACCTCGAAGATTTTTTTCCTCTTGTTCAATGTAGCAACAGGACAACCAAATGAGAGATAGAGGACAAACCCTGGTTACTGCATGAATCATCTGTGTTATTTGTATGAGGGGATTGATACTTCACATCATTCTTTCCCGGAGATACAACGGTCGCATAAGCTTTATTCTGCAGGCTTTGGTAGTCCAATCTAGTATTGACAAAATTCCGTAGTTGCTCCTATACAGGTCAATGTAGGGTGTTCAATTCATGGTGAACGAAAATAAAATGAGAAAAATGTGAAAGAAATATTACCAATCTTTTATCATTAGTCAGATGTGAGCATAGGAATGCAATGAGAACTACTGCGCCCTTTTCATCAAATAATACATCATTGGCTAAGATGTCACTAGCTGGAAAACCCTGCATATTGCAGAAAACATGAGAACAAACACCTGGCAATTTTCCAAATAAATAAGATACTACCTGAAGAATGTCTCCAAGAACTTCTCCGATTTTGCTAGGTGGACAGCTGATGGTATCAGTGGAAGTATATTGTTCATGGCAACTGAACAATTCCTTTCGACAATCAGAAAATGTTTCCTAACAAGCAACATAAAGAAAAATTAGCACCTAAGATACAAAAATGAAAAGATGATGGAATGAATTGACAATGAAGCAGAGAGCTTTGACGGAAGTGGAGGACAACCTTCAGGGGACACCCATTAATGCTAATGTTCAAATAGTGTTTTATTAAGTAGTTCAGAGCCCTCCTGTCAATCTGAGAGGGACTTTCCACACTTATGCCATATTTTGCACATACCACCTGTAAACAAACAGAAAAAATATGTGTAGAAATCACACAAACACATGTGAGATCGCCAGAGAGATTATAAAGTTAAAACCATATAATTTGAAGAGTAGTACGCTCAAGAGGTTCCAGTATTTGGTGGTAATGGAGGTACGAAACGGTGAAATGAAATAGAAGTGATATATGAGCTAACAAGTCAAAACATATGAGATAGAGACTGCCATCAGCATGCAAACTACCTATATCATGAAACTACTTTCAACGGAAATGAGAAATGGCAGCAACCTACAAATGCAAGGACACTACGAAAAAACGTATTGATGGATATTCAACCATACTGGGATCATGCATAAAATAAACTTTTTAAGGGCATAGCACAGGTAGTTAACTAGCCATTAATTTAATCATGGTGGTAGTACAGACTCATACATTTGAGCAAATGGGCTACATAAAGAAAATAACACCTACCTGAATCCAATCGTAAAGCAAGCCCATGTGCGACTTGGTCTCAGAGATTGATTGTTCCTGAAATGGAGGAAATAGAGCGCCTCGTGAAACCATGAACTAATATTATCCCAATCAAAATCACAAATAGAGAAACAGACTTATGTGTTGACTTTGTCATGGAATTCTGGTCTGTTACTAGAGCAATAGTACATTGTTACTGCAAAGCACATATGTCTTGTACATTTCTGCCAGTGCAATGCAGAGAGTTATCACTGTTTAGTGATGAAACTTCAATGCAAAGTGCAGTGGAACAGAGTTAATATAGTTTTTTTTGTTAGTGCAGGCAGTATTTGCCGCAATATTTTAGTGAGAAACAGAGACCACTTTTAGTACAGTTACACAAGTAAGTAGCCATATGATTCAGTTCTAGTCTGATGGAACAAGAACCAGTTTTAACACATTGTTCGATAAGGAACGATTTACTGAAGTCTAAAGGAATACACCTTGCAATCCGAGTACAAGGAACTCACCACTGCCGGTGCTTTAAACCTGGATAGTTCACGAGCTAGCGAAGTTTTGTTTACCAACAAGGGTAACTGCACAAGAGCACAAGGTTATATATTTGAAGAATGACAAGCTAGAGATAATTTATGACTATTTGCAACATAACTTTTTCCTACGAGTAACTACAACAAATAGTCTACACGGTGCAGGACACCATAGGGAAAATTTTAACACTGTTTGTGCCATAGTGTTAGGTAAGTAACAGTTATCAGGTATACTATTTAGACTGAGGGAAGAACATAGTGTTGAGAAGTACAACATATCCCTATTGTAATGCTGCTTGTGAATGACCGAAAAAACAAATCTGAACATGGAAGAATTCATTTTTCTAGATCATCAATACAAATGAAACGTCCAATATAACAGTATAAAATTTCAACAGGAATAATACGATACTAAACGACATTTTTAGATTAACCTGCATATGAGTGAAGATATTCCATAGCAATGAAATAATTAGTTCCTTGTCGCCATTAGCAATGTCTTCTGCTGAAATTAGGACTCCATCTGCATCAGATAACGGAACCCCAGCTTGCTTGATATACTGGATAGCCATGGTGCAATTGTGCAATTTCTTTTTACGTGTATCGGATGGAGCAATCACTTTCTGAAATAAAGCATGATGTCACTGTAAATCCAATTGAAATAAGCATCTAGCTCACGTGGGGCAAAAAATGCATACCAAAATAATCGATGCATCAGAAAGCAGGAGCTGAAGAACTCTACAAAGAATTATGCCATCCTGAAGATCTTCAAATAAATTTCCAATAGTGAAATCATACTCTGACAGAGCAAGCTGGTAAGAAAACAAAATTAGAAAAATCACCAAATATTCAGACGAAACTTACAATCAAAACACAAATGTTCAGCACTATGTTCCATAGTTATTGTTCTTCACTTATTGGACAATTTTTAGAGCGTAACGCTGGGTATTACCATACCTGTTTGTAATTTAGTTTGTAGCCCATGGTTGATAGATGCATCAGGAGATCACCTTCTCCATGCATGGCCTCAGCCAAAGACTCTACAATTCAGGAATAAGTAAAAGAAGACATGACCGGTTGAATAAAATACATGCAGGTTCACAAATAGAATTGACCAGAATTAGATGGATTCGGTTATCTTACCCTGAATAATTTGCCAGCTAGATTTTATGTGGGCTTGTTGACAAAACAATGGAGGGGATCCACCATCAAGGCTATCGATTCCAGATTTGAGAGGTAGGGCACTTTCCATTTTCGCCATGTCTAGGACAGCGACAAGCAGAAACATTCTTTTCAGTACGATGTTGGCCGATGCTTCGGTATAACCTGTTCTGTGGAGCCCTTCTACAACCTTGTTGCGAGCAAAAGTTTTTGGAGACACGTTTTGACAAAACAATTGCTTCTCCAGAAGAAGTTTCAGGAAGGAAACCTCTTTTTCCCGTTTCCTTGACCCACTCTGTAGCAAGTCATCACCCCCTTAAGGGTTGTGTGGTTTCTTGTAATCGATAAGTTTACATGACTTTCCTTTGACAGTCATCAAAGCACAGAGTTTGTCAGTTTTTTTTTTCCCGACGAACAGGATTTCAAATAATAACTGGCAAATTTTGAATTGTGTCTTTGAATAGTTTTCTCTTAGCTCTTCAACTTCCAAAGCTAACATGGATACCTCCCACAGGATTCTCTCCTTGCTAGCATAGCTCAGGCTGAACAACAAACCGAGCTGGATGCACGAGTTTCAACATGGAAAGAACGAATAGAGCATGCCTTGGAAGATCAGGTTTGGTTGCAGGATTGAGCTGCTAGCTGGTCTGCATATATGAACTTACGTCACACTCACTGCTTGTACAATTCATGCCTTTTCAGGATAGAAATCCACCTTTTGATATTGGTTTATATGGCGACCAAATCCTTGACAAACTCTCATCAAGAGCTGATACAGGGACTGCATCATTCAGTGAGATTGTTAGTGGCAAACCAAAGTACGAGGCTGCAAGAACGTTCTCTGCACTTCTCCAGCTGGTAACCCCCAAATCTCCCTAGCTGCATATTGGAGCGGTACCGGACATTTTCTGAGCTTCATTCTTATTTCAGGTGAACGGAAGAAGTGTTGATCTGGACAAAGGACAAGCTACGAATGAGTTAGTCTGTTACACAGCCGCCAATCCATTCCACGTAAAGCTCATTGGTTCAAGCCGAAGACCAGAAATGGAGGCACGTTTCGCACGTAAGAGGGTCAAGTCTCCTCAACGAAGTTGTGGTGAAGACGGTGAGACCTCTCAGGCGCAACCAAAGTCCTCTAAGAAGCAGCCACATAAAAATGGCAAAAATGGGGTATCAGTTAAGACGGCAGTCAGATTGACTCCTGAAGGAAAGAGGAGGCGAAGGTCTGCTCAACTGGTGCAGCCATTCGATCTGGAATCCAGCTGATGCAAATGAATGGCAGACTGACCCTTGAGGGCACTAGTAGTATGATTTTTCTCCTGTGTTGTTGAGTGTCTAGCTCTTTTTTTTCTTCTCTGAGGGTCGTTCAGGGTCTAGCTGATGGCAGAGGTTGATAAGCAGGGTGAACTACTAAAGTTATAACTTAGGGCCTAGCTAGATGGTGCATATGTACATTAGATCATTTATCATGTTATGTATGTATATTATTGGCCCAAATGTAATGTTAACTAGCAACTTTTTTTGGCCAGAATTGCCCTGCAAAAACATAGTTTAATAATCATTCGCTCGCTGATTATCTTCTGACTTGAACTGTTTCCTCACCTTCAACTTTTGTAATGCTAACCAATACAGGGTTGCTTAATTTCAGTTTTATTTCCTTTGTTTAATGTGCAGCAATCTGATAATTGCATAGTTGGCATTTCCCAGTGTGATGTTTTTGTGTAATCTTAGCTAGATATAACCTCCTGACGACTTTCTTTTTGGGTGTTGGAGGATTTTGATTATATTCATGTCTCTTCATTTGATGATACCTCTGTGCCAATTAGATTATTTTTGTCTTGGTATCTCAATACAGCATTCTTGCCAAGTTTTTTTTAGAGGGTATGCAATTGCATACCAGATTTTTATAGAAGGGGAGAAAATCCATTACAAAGTGTCGACATCGAATGCTACACTACAGACAGCAATGATGTCTGACTCACACAAACCCTAGGGTTTCACTCTCTCCTAAACTAGAAGATCTCCAGCTCCTGCTCCCACCGTGATCCACAGCTTCATGTCCTCAACGATCCTGGCCGTAAGCACATCCTCATTGCATTGCTGGCTTATGTTGCCAAAAACTCGCGCGTTCCGTTGCCTCCATATACTCCAACAAACCAGCGTGATCAAGGAATCCACCGCCTTCCTCTGCTTGTTTCTGAACCTTGCCCTAGTGTCCAGCCACCAATTCTCTAGCGTATCCGGCATCGAGGGGGTGACTTGAACATGGAAGCGGTTCGAGCATCTCCACCAGACTTGCCTTGTGTACACGCAGTGGACTAGAAGGTGATATGTGGTCTTGATTTCCTGCAGACACAGTTTGCAATTTTCTGGCTGCTCCTGCAGTCCGTGCCTCGCACGCCTGTCCGAGGTCCAGATACGGTAGTTCAGCGCCAACCACATTTACAACTTGTACTTGAGAGGTGCCCAGCACTTCCAGACTCCCTTGGCTAGCGAGAAGCGGATCTGTCCCTGCATAAGCGTGCGGTAAGTTGATTTCGCAGAGTAACTCCCAGACGCCGAGACCGGCCACCTGAACTCGTCCTCTCGGACAACATCAAGGTTCAGTGTACGAATTGCTAGCCATAACCTGACGCACTGACGAGCAATCTCCGATGACATGGGCTCTTTGATGTCCAACATCCATCTGTTCTCCGTTAATGCTTCTGCTACCGTTCTTCTATTGGCCTCTCGGGTTTTGATCAAAGGTACCAACAGAGGCGCGACCTCTTTAAACGCCGCTCCTTGGGACCACTTATCCTTCCAGAAGAGCGTCCTAACACCATTGCCAAGCTTGATTTGCACTAGACTGTTGAAAGCATCGGACGCCCTCGTGTCCTTGAGCATGGGCAGCCCTCTCAGGGTATGTGAGAGGATAGTAGTGGTATGGAATATAGTATATGTTGGTAGTCGAGGGCATATTAGGTTTTTTTTTGCGTGGGATTAGGTATTCCACCTATGTCAGGGTATGTGAGAGGATAGTGGTGGTATGGAATAGGGGAAATCCACTTCGGCTCATAGGTGCATCTGCACCCACTACCCAAAATACGAATTTTAAAATGTCAAAAAAATTCAAACAAAATTTTTGGGTATTCATATGAAAAATTTCTATCCGTACAAAAAAGTTTCGCATCGAAAAAACAGTTTGTGCGGCCGGTATAAAAAAGAGAAAAAAATGTCACGTGCCATGGTTGTGGGTTGCCAAGACCCACCCAAACCTCTCGCTGAATGAGGACATGGATCTTTTCTACGCTGCAACAACCATCTCCGTTGGTAATGGGCTCAAGACCCCCTTTTGGCATGCGCCATGGCTGGGGGGAGGAAACCAAAAGATGTTGCTCCTCTTATTTTCGAGCGCTCAAGTATGAAAAACTGTTCCGTCGGAAAGGCAATGCTCAGGGCTAGTTGGGTGGGCAAGGTGCGCCTTGACGAAGGCTTCACCACAGCCCACTTCTCGCAGTTTGTGGATCTTTGGAGTCTCACCACAAACGTCCATTTAAACCAAGAAGTTGGCGACGAAATCCGTTGGAAGCTCACTGAAAACGGTGAATATTCGACCAAATCTGCATACAAGATGCAATTCATGGGAACCATCACCTCCTACATGCACAAGTCGGTTTGGAGGCCTTGGGCTCCGCCCAAGACGAAGTTCTTTGCCTGGCTTGCAAACCAAAACAGAGTTTGGATGGCCGATCGCCTCGCCAAGAGGGGGTGGCCAAATTGCGGTCTCTGTCCTTTTTGCAAGCAAACGACGAAGTCTCTTGTTCACCTCCTTGTGCATTGTCGCTTCACGAGGAGGATTTGGGACCTTACTAAAGGTTGGCTAGGTCTCCCCAACATCAACACCGGAGATTGGTTTGACCTCAGTTTCCCGGAGTGGTGGCTCCGGATGACCAACGTTGCTCCACATCGCAAGGCCATCGCTTCTCTCACTTTGCTAGTCACGTGGGAGGTGTGGAATGAGCGCAACGCTAGGGTGTTTCAAAATAAGAGTGCTCCGTCTTTAGTCGTTTTAGACAGAATTAAAAATGAGGCTCGCTTGTGGATCCTCACGTGTGCCAAATGTTTGGACAATTTGATGCCGCAAGAGTAGTTGGGTTGCAACTCTCGGTCACAAACTTACTTTCTTGCAATCCCCCCCTTAATTAATATACGGGGCAAAGCTTTTGCCCCTCGTTTCTAAAAAAAATCTTTCTCAAAACCTCCAGTAGGAAAGCCCAAGACACAAAGTCAAAAGCTCGGGATATATCCAACTTAATTAGTACTCATTTCTCCTTTCTTCTATTAATTTTCCGTGCAACTTGTCTCACTAGGATAAAATTATCATGCAAGTTACGGCCCTTAACAAACGCTGATTGGTTTGGGCTAACAAGCTCATCAAGTCTTGGTCTCGGACGATTTGCAAGCAGCTTAGAAACCAGCTTAGAGAAGCTGTGTACTAAGCTAATCGGCCGATAGTCTCCAATCTCCATAGCATCCGGTTTTTTGGGAATCAAGGTGATTAGTGCTCTGTTCAACTTCCCAAATCCTCTCCCATCGCCAACTCCAAACTTCAGCAGCGCCGCCATCGGCCCGACTTAATAATGTGCCAAGCTTTATGAAAAGGAAAATGCTAACGTACAGCCGGAGGATCGATCCTCTGGTTCGCTCACCACGGCGGGTCCACGCGTCCATGCTCGCGCACACCACGTGGGTGGGTCCCACGCACCGCGTCTCTATCCTCTCAGGATTAATCTCCTCCACGAGTCTCTTTCTCCTTCCTCCCATTCTCGCACGCACCTGCAAAAACGGCATGGCCGTCAAGAGTTTGGGCTGTTGCTCGGCCACCGTCCCAGGTACTTCATCGCTGTCGGCTACCCCTCCTCTGCCACTGCCTCCTCCCCCTCTCCCCTCTCCTCTGCTTCCAAAGGGAGAGCAGCGGTGCTGCCATTGAATAGGGGCGGAGCTGCGGGCGGTCTCCGGCGACTGCTCACCCGCAGAAAGCACGCCATGGCGCAGATGCCTGAGAAGCGGTTGCGACAGCCCATGCGGCGGCGCAGCAGAAGGCGTCCGGGAGCAAATTTCTTCCATGATTTTTGGTCCTTATCTTCATACGGTGCAATTTTTTTGGAAGCTTTGTAGCATAATCTTTCCCCTTTTGATGCAAATACACAAAACATTTGTAGCAATGTTCTTCTGATGCAATTTTTCTTGATGTGGTGCAAATGTTTGAAATCTTTGTAGCAAAAAAATTCCGCTTTTGATGCAATTCCTTAAAACCATTGTAGCAAATTTCTTATTTATATGATGCCTGGAAACTCAGGCCGGAGCTACGATGGTGCTTCCAGGAATTCAGGGCATGGCGGTCCTGCTGCCATGGTTGCACGGCTATGCTACTAGCCGCCGGCGGCGTTGTTGCCAGTGTGGTGGCGTGGTGCTACCACGCTGGAACGGCGATGCTTCCCGGGCATGGCAGTTCTGCTGCCATGGTTGGACGGTGATGCTACTATCCGCCGCCGGCGGCGCTGCCAGCTGAAAGTGAGTATGCTACTAGCCGGAGTTGGGATTCTACCAAGCAATTCTGGTTGCAGAGGTGCACATAGGAAAGGGGGACGGAAAGCGACGTTATCGCCACATAATTGAATTTAATCGGACGGCTGCGGACCCGGAGGATCGGAGCGCGTCATCCTCCGGAGGACGCTCAGCGCTGCCCTTATGAAAAAAGGCTCCAACAAAACCGTCTGGGCCTGGCGCTCGGTCAGGTGGCATTTCCTTAATTGTCGCCCAGACCTCCTCTTCAGTGAACAACCCATCCAGCTCGTTAAGATCATGGGCCTCCCTTCCCAGGTAATCCAAGTCCACTGTATGCTCCCTAGGCTGCATCGTGCCCAACAGCCCATTATATGCTTCAAAGAAAGCTTCCTCCTTCAGTTTCTGATCGGTGATCAGAGAATTATTTACCCTAATGGCAGGGATGAAATTCTTCGCTCGTCTCCCGTTTGCAACAGCATGAAACAAACGCGTATTAGCGTCGCCCTCCTTCAACCAGCGTAGTCTAGACCTCTGTCTCGCCATAGTTCTCTCCAAGGAGGCAAGGCCGAGGACAGAAAGTTTAAGCATACGCCTCAACCAAACCTCCCCCGCTGAAACAGGCCTCCTATCTTGTGCCTGCTCCAATCTAAAGATCACCGTATTGGCAATTGCCAGTTGGATCTTGATGTTGCCTACCTTACGCTGGCCCCAAGATTGCAAGTATACCGCCAGATTCCTAAAAAGTGCATCCAGACGCTTGAAAGGATCAACAATGCCAGGATCGCATCTCCAGCCTTATCGGACAGCGTCCTCAAACCCATCAAGTTTCAACCAGAACATCTCAAAGCGGAAACGCCTCTTTGGTCTGAACGCAGAGCATTCAAGGCCAAGTGGAGGGGAGTATGATCTGACACATTACTCGACAGGGCCTGTAAAATGCAATCTGAGTGCTCCATGTCCCAGTCCACCGACGAAAGTGCACGGTCTATGCGTGTCATAGTAGGGGTCGCACTCTCATTGCTCCAAGTCACTTGGAGTATTTTGTCAACCGTAGTCGTCCTAGAGATATTGATTTTCAATTAAAAATGCAGCAGACTGCCCTGTTTTTCATATAGCCCAAAACATACAGTAGGCAACAGTAGGACCAGCTTCGTTGCTTTTAAGTGCAAATTTTAACATGACATGTTTTTAAACTGAAATGGAATATTTACAAAAATAAACTTACCTTATGTAATTTCAATACATCAAATTTTGTGGAGAGTCTGAAATACGATAGCAGTCTCTTGTACATGGCATTTTAGTTCAATTATTGCCATCATCGAACAACCACAGGTCAGAATATCAACTATGTTGCCTTGATAGTAGTGGCTCACTTATTTGAATTTGAACAATTTTTTTTTCTTTTTTTAGTTGCAAATTCTAATTCAGTGATTGACACTTGTGAGTCCAATGAGAGAACATGAACTGCAATGTGCTAGTACATTTTATCAATATTGAATAAGCAGAAGTATGTGCAAATTCTTTGCAAGGTCGTGCTTTACCAGCATCCGTGGCTCATAAATAAAAAATCCGTGGCTCGTCAATAGTTGTAGCACAGAACGACGCACCACAGTAGCTCGCAGTTAAAAGTAAGCAAAACAAGTGGGGAACGTCATGCCAACAAACGAGTCAGAACCTACATTCCATTGGTTGTCCTTCCAATAGCAAGACACTAGGTCACACACATCAAGCCGATGCTCACCGAGTACCACAATTCACGCAAAACAACCACACAGTAAGATCCAATTCAGACTAAGGCCTACGTGTACTAGATTTAGCTTTTCGATCAAAAGGATCAAAGGTCGTTGGTGAGAAGATGGAAGAGGGTGGCAGCCTCCCCGAGCCGCCGCAAATTGTCCTCCTTACGGGCTCCAGTGCGACCATGCCTTGCAGAGACAAGAGAAGCCGTCAGCTAAGTCAGTGAAACACAAAACAGTTTGGTCCAGTTACATTCCGTTTCACTAGTATGTTTCCAAGGATGTCACTGTTCTTTATTTACCTCTTGTCGAGCTCCACCCTCTTCTCAAGGTCTTGCACAATACTGCCCAGCCTTCTGATGTGGTGACTCAGGCCCCCAGCAATTTCACGCCCTTCTTTAGTCTCGCACAGCTTCTTCAGAATACCACATGCGATGAAAAACACTTCACTCTTGTTCCTGAGGGAATTGACAGAGAAACATCATATCAGGAAATACAGCTTATAAGGCAGACCATGTTTTCCAATGCTCTGAAATCACAACGCTAGGACAACTAAAGCTCAAATTTTAAAACAGTATCAATCTGGCAGCCCTTATGGTGTAATCATTCCAGGTGAATGCCGCTCTACTAGTCTAGTGTTTGGTTCTTTGCCTCACTTTTGGTGGGCCACACTTTCTTAGCGCACCCTACCACACATGTCATAAATAGGACTTCTTGCCAAGTCTTGCCACAGGTGTATCCTAATATTTGCTCACCACAGAACTTGCAACACCTTTGGGCTTTGGCACAAAAGGTGTGGCATGTGTAGGCACCAACCAATCATGGCCTAACGCATGACCAAAAATTACTGTTTCACCTCAAAAAAACAGGAAGACAAAAAAAAAAGTACTTGCGGATGGTTGAAAACTGAACTGAATACTGTGAGAAATTACCTCAGTAGCTCCTGGAAAATAGTGTTAACCAATTGTGGAGTGTTAGCTAACACTGGTCGAAGATTTGGGAATCGTGCGATGTTCCGCAGTGTATAGAGTACTTGCTTCAAGACTTCCTGGTCAGGGATCCCGCGGTTCAGTTGAGGAATTTGCTTCAGCAGAATGGCTACAGCACCGGCATCGACAAGCGTCTCACAGCACTTCCCGGAAAGTTCTGTAGCAGTACCTGGAGGAGAAAACGTACAGATATAGTAAACCACAGAACTCCTGAAGCAAGTGCCCAGCAAAGGATCAGCAAACAGTACAGTCCTAAGAATGTCGATGAAGACAGTGTCGAGGAAGACTGTATGAAACAAAAAACGCAATAGCAGTTACATGAAACCAGGCTAGAGAAAAACTTGAAAAGGTAAACTTAAAGAACATATATTTACTTAGTCTCGTGCAAGTTTGTCGAATGCTGCTGATACTCCTACAGCCAGTGATATGCGACAGTGCAGCAATTAGTCTATTGATCAGGCGCATGTCATCGTCAACTTGTGCCGAAGCCTTCTGTATTCTAGACCTTACATCAGCAACTTCTTGCTTTGAAGCTTTCCTTACATGGTAGGCTTTGACAAAGGACTGCAAAGTTCAGTAGGTTGAATGTCAAATGAAAGAAATGCACCATCAGAAGTACAGTACAAGAAAATTGCTATATAGAAACTGGAATATCATATGAAAAGGAAACTTGAATAGTCCTTGCTATATCTATATCAAAGAAAAAGGAAGTGGTCTTATGTACAGAATCATTTGACTGGATATTGTTCACGACCTGAATAATAGTTATACACTTCTTTTTTCTAATAGCAGCCTGTCGTGCTATCCAACCACGGACATGGGACTGGATAGCAGTCGCAGCTCGTTTCCTTGATTCAAGAAACAGAACCTTTCTCCACCATCTCTGCAAATAGACTGGTCATACATACCTTCCCCCCATTATATGTTACTATCCAATCTAGAAGGTAGCAGAAAAAATACCACACATACTTGAATGACGTAGATAGAGCAGGTGATTTGTTTGACTTGTTTCTGAGCCAACCAACCACGCACTAACGATTGAATTGCGATTGCTGATATTCTGATAGACCGGTGCAATAGGACCTTCCTCCACCATCTTTGTAGCCTTAAGGCTGAGTAAACCACAATTTTCAGTTCAATACTTTGGTGAGATCTTTTCTGCTGACTTCGGTCAAGTGTAAAAAGGCCAGTGCAGACTCGAGGTACAGAACCTGCATGAGTAGTGCCAGTCAGTAGTCAACAAGGACGCTTCAAGGGAAGAATTACATACTAACCACCGCAAAAAAATGAATTACATACTAACCTAATAGCCGCTTTCTAGCGAAATGTCCTCTGGCAATACGCTGAATTTTTACTGCAGCATCATGATAACGCTGAAAAGCCCAGCTGCACAAGTTCTGTCTTGTCACAGATTGGATGGCGATGATAGCTTCAACTTGCTTTGTGAAACACATCCGCATGGTGAAACCACGCCAGTGGCTCTGAATTTTGGTTGCAGCAGACATTCTTGAGGATCTAACCTGTAGAAATCTTCTATATGCAAATTGTATCTTTCGAGCAGCCATTACGTCTTTGCAAAGTAAGAAATCGAGCTGGGCGGATAGAGGCTGTTCATGCTGGAATGAAGCTCCACAAGAAATATTGCTTCCATAGTCCATGTCATCCTCGTACACAAGTTTAGTGGCTGATACTGGGTTGGCAGTTTCAACCTCAGATAGGTGCTTAGTTCCGGAATTTATGGAGCCACTCTTAACCATAGCCTGATGAGGAGTAGGAGATGCTACAGAGTCATGGCCACTGTCGCAGAGCTGAATGGCAGAAGTTACGTTGTTTCTGTGTTGGTCGCCAAGCTGCAGAATAGTGACTGAGTCTATACTGTCAGTATTATCAAGGCATTGAGGGGCAGCAGAAGCTATGAGGTACCCACATCCTTGCAAGCTACGGTTTCATTCTCCGTGTGGAACATTTCTATGCAATCGGTTTTCGGCAAAGCTGCAGTTTCCAGGAACTCATGGCTTTCAAAAAGCTCAATGTTCTCAGACCTCTTCCTTTCCCTAATCCAAATCCTAACAGCCTGCTGGATCACAATGGCAGATCTTCTCAGCTTATGATATTTGTTTCTTGCAATCATTTGTCTGATTTGAGTTTGTATAGTTGTAGCAGACCGCTCTGTAGAAATAGTAACATAAATTTCACTTGTTTGCAGAGAATCTTATGTTGCCTACGAAGCTAGAAACCTTCAAACTATTGAAACCTCGAAGATTTTTTTCCTCTTGTTCAATGTAGCAACAGGACAACCAAATGAGAGATAGAGGACAAACCCTGGTTACTGCATGAATCATCTGTGTTATTTGTATGAGGGGATTGATACTTCACATCATTCTTTCCCGGAGATACAACGGTCGCATAAGCTTTATTCTGCAGGCTTTGGTAGTCCAATCTAGTATTGACAAAATTCCGTAGTTGCTCCTATACAGGTCAATGTAGGGTGTTCAATTCATGGTGAACGAAAATAAAATGAGAAAAATGTGAAAGAAATATTACCAATCTTTTATCATTAGTCAGATGTGAGCATAGGAATGCAATGAGAACTACTGCGCCCTTTTCATCAAATAATACATCATTGGCTAAGATGTCACTAGCTGGAAAACCCTGCATATTGCAGAAAACATGAGAACAAACACCTGGCAATTTTCCAAATAAATAAGATACTACCTGAAGAATGTCTCCAAGAACTTCTCCGATTTTGCTAGGTGGACAGCTGATGGTATCAGTGGAAGTATATTGTTCATGGCAACTGAACAATTCCTTTCGACAATCAGAAAATGTTTCCTAACAAGCAACATAAAGAAAAATTAGCACCTAAGATACAAAAATGAAAAGATGATGGAATGAATTGACAATGAAGCAGAGAGCTTTGACGGAAGTGGAGGACAACCTTCAGGGGACACCCATTAATGCTAATGTTCAAATAGTGTTTTATTAAGTAGTTCAGAGCCCTCCTGTCAATCTGAGAGGGACTTTCCACACTTATGCCATATTTTGCACATACCACCTGTAAACAAACAGAAAAAATATGTGTAGAAATCACACAAACACATGTGAGATCGCCAGAGAGATTATAAAGTTAAAACCATATAATTTGAAGAGTAGTACGCTCAAGAGGTTCCAGTATTTGGTGGTAATGGAGGTACGAAACGGTGAAATGAAATAGAAGTGATATATGAGCTAACAAGTCAAAACATATGAGATAGAGACTGCCATCAGCATGCAAACTACCTATATCATGAAACTACTTTCAACGGAAATGAGAAATGGCAGCAACCTACAAATGCAAGGACACTACGAAAAAACGTATTGATGGATATTCAACCATACTGGGATCATGCATAAAATAAACTTTTTAAGGGCATAGCACAGGTAGTTAACTAGCCATTAATTTAATCATGGTGGTAGTACAGACTCATACATTTGAGCAAATGGGCTACATAAAGAAAATAACACCTACCTGAATCCAATCGTAAAGCAAGCCCATGTGCGACTTGGTCTCAGAGATTGATTGTTCCTGAAATGGAGGAAATAGAGCGCCTCGTGAAACCATGAACTAATATTATCCCAATCAAAATCACAAATAGAGAAACAGACTTATGTGTTGACTTTGTCATGGAATTCTGGTCTGTTACTAGAGCAATAGTACATTGTTACTGC
This sequence comes from Poa pratensis, assembly GCA_947311845.1. Lineage (NCBI taxonomy): Eukaryota > Viridiplantae > Streptophyta > Magnoliopsida > Poales > Poaceae > Poa > Poa pratensis. The sequence continues at coordinate 104,592,635 of CAMZMU010000063.1, forward strand.
AAAGCACATATGTCTTGTACATTTCTGCCAGTGCAATGCAGAGAGTTATCACTGTTTAGTGATGAAACTTCAATGCAAAGTGCAGTGGAACAGAGTTAATATAGTTTTTTTTGTTAGTGCAGGCAGTATTTGCCGCAATATTTTAGTGAGAAACAGAGACCACTTTTAGTACAGTTACACAAGTAAGTAGCCATATGATTCAGTTCTAGTCTGATGGAACAAGAACCAGTTTTAACACATTGTTCGATAAGGAACGATTTACTGAAGTCTAAAGGAATACACCTTGCAATCCGAGTACAAGGAACTCACCACTGCCGGTGCTTTAAACCTGGATAGTTCACGAGCTAGCGAAGTTTTGTTTACCAACAAGGGTAACTGCACAAGAGCACAAGGTTATATATTTGAAGAATGACAAGCTAGAGATAATTTATGACTATTTGCAACATAACTTTTTCCTACGAGTAACTACAACAAATAGTCTACACGGTGCAGGACACCATAGGGAAAATTTTAACACTGTTTGTGCCATAGTGTTAGGTAAGTAACAGTTATCAGGTATACTATTTAGACTGAGGGAAGAACATAGTGTTGAGAAGTACAACATATCCCTATTGTAATGCTGCTTGTGAATGACCGAAAAAACAAATCTGAACATGGAAGAATTCATTTTTCTAGATCATCAATACAAATGAAACGTCCAATATAACAGTATAAAATTTCAACAGGAATAATACGATACTAAACGACATTTTTAGATTAACCTGCATATGAGTGAAGATATTCCATAGCAATGAAATAATTAGTTCCTTGTCGCCATTAGCAATGTCTTCTGCTGAAATTAGGACTCCATCTGCATCAGATAACGGAACCCCAGCTTGCTTGATATACTGGATAGCCATGGTGCAATTGTGCAATTTCTTTTTATGTGTATCGGATGGAGCAATCACTTTCTGAAATAAAGCATGATGTCACTGTAAATCCAATTGAAATAAGCATCTAGCTCACGTGGGGCAAAAAATGCATACCAAAATAATCGATGCATCAGAAAGCAGGAGCTGAAGAACTCTACAAAGAATTATGCCATCCTGGAGATCTTCAAATAAATTTCCAATAGTGAAATCATACTCTGACAGAGCAAGCTGGTAAGAAAACAAAATTAGAAAAATCACCAAATATTCAGACGAAACTTACAATCAAAACACAAATGTTCAGCACTATGTTCCATAGTTATTGTTCTTCACTTATTGGACAATTTTTAGAGCGTAACGCTGGGTATTACCATACCTGTTTGTAATTTAGTTTGTAGCCCATGGTTGATAGATGCATCAGGAGATCACCTTCTCCATGCATGGCCTCAGCCAAAGACTCTACAATTCAGGAATAAGTAAAAGAAGACATGACCGGTTGAATAAAATACATGCAGGTTCACAAATAGAATTGACCAGAATTAGATGGATTCGGTTATCTTACCCTGAATAATTTGCCAGCTAGATTTTATGTGGGCTTGTTGACAAAACAATGGAGGGGATCCACCATCAAGGCTATCGATTCCAGATTTGAGAGGTAGGGCACTTTCCATTTTCGCCATGTCTAGGACAGCGACAAGCAGAAACATTCTTTTCAGTACGATGTTGGCCGATGCTTCGGTATAACCTGTTCTGTGGAGCCCTTCTACAACCTTGTTGCGAGCAAAAGTTTTTGGAGACACGTTTTGACAAAACAATTGCTTCTCCAGAAGAAGTTTCAGGAAGGAAACCTCTTTTTCCCGTTTCCTTGACCCACTCTGTAGCAAGTCATCACCCCCAAGGATAATATGCAAGCCTATCCTGAGCCACTCTGGACTGTAACACATGAAAACTCTAGTCGCGTTCTCTTTCAGCCTAAGATCAGTAACGATAGGGCAATGGGCTTTCATCTTCAGTCTTCTCTCATCAATGTTCTGCAAAGAAAAAAATACTTCTTAGATTATCAATGATGGTTCTGACTGAAAGTCAGCTGAAAAGTTTAAGATACTCTAACTCGAGTAAATTAAAAAGACAGTGTTAAGTTACAATAGGATGACTAGAGAAACGACTTGCTAAATCCTTTTCATTCACAAACAAACAGCAATTGGTGTCCCACAATATAGAAGTGCAGCATCCTAACATACAGCATGACATGTCCAACTCACCCAAATCTTTCAGTTGCCCATTTTTTGTTGTTTTTAAATAAGATTACACGCTGTTCACTAGCATCTATGTGCTGCAAATGGCAATTCTTACCATGCTACTAAATTAAGGTCAGCCTCAACATTACAGACTATGCATGTATGGTCTAAGGAGTATGTAACAACATTTCCAGTATGAAAGCTACACTGTGAATGTGAGGACACGCCACTATGACCGTAATCCAACTAATTTCATCTGTCCTGAATGATCTAGCAATGCGCCTAAAACGCTGATGGTTTGACCGAATGTTGTAATCAGGGTGGGAGGACCTGTTAAACTAATTGTTTTCAGTTCCTAGATAAATGCCCACCTTGCAAATTTGGCACATCATGAGGAGCACCTCCTGGCATGCCTCCGTGCTCATGAACTTGCCCATTCTCTCCTTGAGATCCTCCAAGCTGCACACCTCCCGGAGGGAGTCCCTTAACACAGCCACCATGGCAGGCGTTATGGCCTTCCTCCTCTCCCCACAGCGGTCCCTGCCGCGGTGCCGCTTCGGGCTGCTCCCCCGCGCCCGCTCGCCGTCGAGCGCGCCGCGCTTGCCCCAACCGAGGCGTGTGTGGTGGATGTGGCGGATGCAGCAGGGGAGCAGCCGCAGGCGGAGGGGTCGCGGAGCAGGAGCGAGAGCCATGAGGAGGCGGAGGCTGCGAAGGCGCGGAGGGCGCGCTCGCGGCCGGACTCGGCGCGGCGGGCGGAGCGCGACTGGTCGAGCTCGAGGGCGCGGAGGCGGCGGCCGAGGGGCGTGGGGGTGGCGAGGGGCTTCCTGCGGCCGGGGGTGGCGGCGCCGGCGAGGGGTCTCCTGCGGCCGAGGGCCGTCGGTGTTGGGGCAGGGAGCGGTGCCTTGGAGGCGGTGAAGAAGACTGGGGAGGAGATTTGGGGTTAGGTTTTGGGGTGTGCAGGTTGGAGACGTCGCGGAAGGGGGAGTCGGTGAGCTCGCGGCGGTTCATGGCGACCGAGGGGAGGAATTCTAGAATGTTCTGGAGCGGGTGGTGAGCGGTTCCATGGATTTGGGGATGGAGAGGAGCGGGGATTGTGGGGGTAGGAGTTGGGGTTTGGGAGATTTGAGCGGCAAGTTGTTGGTGGACGCCCAACGGCCACATTTCAAAATGAACCTGCTTGCCCCGGTCCATCCGCGGAGGGGAAGGTCCCGCTGCCCCGAGGTGGGCCCCTGCTGGGCCGCGCAGCCTAGTATGAACAGCCTCGCACTCGCACCGGCATTGGCACTCGGTGTTTCATAAACATTTCTGGAAAACAAAACTCGGTGTTTCATAAACACGTCATCCCCCATTTTTTTTCGAAATGGAGGATGAACCCCGACTCTGAATCAAAATGATGCAATTATTATAAATAAAAGAAACCAACAAGCCTTACAGACAAATACATTGATCAGCCGGAAGACACCGTGAGGCGAAAACTTGCTACACCTACCAGCTGATGAAGGGGTGGACCTGATCAGAGCCAAGTGCTCTGACCTCACACATCTACACACATCATTTAAATCCAAAAGTCTCAACCAAGCTGCCCAATGGCGAGCCGGGGCACAATACGATACACATTCGGCGCGCGCTACATGCGCACGGTGATACGCCGCTACCAATGGGCATGCAATTCACTCACTCTCACTATTTTGGAATAAAGGGGAGGACACTGGAACAATAAGACTAGTTTGGGGAGTCAAGGGTTTAGTCCGACTCAGATAGATGTTGAACAAGCCTTGTTTGGTGTTGGCATCGAGGAGCTGAGTATGACTTGAAACCAAGCCCCTTGACGCCTTTCTAACATAGTACTAAGTTGTGTTCCAGCAAGGTGACTAAACAAGTTCAAAAACATCGATGCATCAATCTTGTTAGTTAGTATACAACGATCTTCGCTATAAGGTCGACATACACACCCTTACTAATATTGTGCCGCAACCACCCGAGAAGAGGTAGCCCCATACTCTATTGTTGTTCCACGGCAACAAATAGTGGCGCCGTCTGTGGACGAGGCCAACGTTTGTTGAAAACCGAAGAACTTGACAAAGCTAGCTATATGTTCCCCCATAAGCAAGTTCAAACAGAAGTTGAAGCTCCCCTTGCTCAAAGTAAAATCATGACAACTCGAACAAAAAGCCGACATTCTCTTAGAGTGAAACGACGGGTGTCTCCCCTATTGATTCTGGCCATACCGCTCTCGACGATTCTCGAAGAAGTGGATCATGTCGAGGTTGGCATGGAATCTTCCCGAGAAGACCCAAGGTCACTTGGATCAGGTCGGTGCATTGAGGGCTTGATGATTTACTGCTAGTTTACGTGTGGTTAAGGTATCAACCCCTTTAATCGACAATGGATCGCCCGATTTTTGTCCTTCCTTGTAATCGGCCAACCTATGTACGTTTTCTTTTTTCTTTTTTTCTATGTATTTATACTACTATTAAAAGAACAAACATGTTGGGATACATTAAATCTATAGCGTTAAATTGTCAATCAACAATCCAGATTGTCCCCACGTCGAGCACCAAACAAGTTTGACCGGGTCAAACTGTTCTTTATCTAAGGTTGAAAAAAAGAAACGCAAGGTCACCGGTGTCTGCTTAGTGCTTACCCCATGGCCGCCGCCGTCCACTAATGTTGCTGCCGGCTGCCGCTCCTCTCCTAGACACGCGCGACCTGCACATGCCGCCTTCCTCGATTCTTCGTCTGCCACTGGACATCGCGACCATCGGTCGGCCGGCCATGCTCTTTCCCGCGTCCCTAGATCCTTCGAGTCTATCGCGTCCCTAGCTCTTGCAAGCCGTCCATGCAGTGATTACGTGCAGGCTGCCCCTGGATCCAACGTTCATGGTCCTCTACCCCCGGATCCATGCCCAGAGCGCCGCTGTCGAGAGCTGCCCCGGACGTGTCAGAAGGTTGGGCTGGCCTCGAGCCGGCAGTGGACGGCCACGGCGTCACCGGCCCGTGCCGCGGCGAAAAGGATGATTCGTGGACGGCAGGGCGAGCACGGTGTTCCCGGCCCACGCGGCGGAGGACTACTCCATGCCGACGGGGCGATTTTGCTGTCGCGTGCAGGCACATGTCCTTCAGATTTGACTAGCTTCTTGAGCTACTATGTTGATTGTCTGTGTGGAGCAGCCGACATGGACAGCGTCCACCATCTCCTTCACCTGAACGCCGGTTGTGACAGACCCTCCATGAGCAGCTTTATTCAATGAAATCCTTCTTCGTACCTTTAGGATCTTGGTGGTACTGTCGCCAAAATTTTCTGCAGGACGCCATGGTGAATTCATAGCCAAATAATTTCTTAAGGAATCTTCTAGGTGGATGAGAAGATCGTGATTCATGATTCAGGACAAGAAGAGACTCCTCCGGGAAATTTAAAAAGAGGTATTGACATATTTAGTCCCACAACTTGCGTCGTTGATACGATTTAGTCCCACTTCTTGGAGATTGGACGACACAGGTACCACAACTTGTTTGCCTGGTACGATTTAGTCCCAAATCGCTGTTTTTGCCACGTTGGCTGCCACGTCGCAACCACGTTGGATGAACCCATTTTGCAATTTAGTCCTTCATTATAAAAATAATTGCGTTTTAGTCCTCGGTCCGCTGCGCTGCCGTTCGATTTAACGGAAACGGAGCCGCTGATTCCGTTACTTACCTTTTGTTGCGTCGTTCTTCCAAAACAACCAGAACAGAACGGAGCGGCGAGGCCGAACCTCCCCGAGTTCTTCGGAGGCGGCGACGGCGAGGTCGGCGTGCAGTGCTGGAGGCCGACGGAGATGCGGTGCCGCGCGTACAACGACGACACGCCGCCGTATGGTAGGTCAATTTTCCCCTCCCGAATCAGTCCATGGTGGCTGTGCTCTGTTTCGCCGCCGTCTCACTGCGTGCATGATCGGGGGCGATTCTTCTATTATTACTGGGAAAATCCGGTGGGGAACTCGATAGTAGTGCTGTGGCAATGCTTTAGTAAGGGTTTGCAGCTTCGATTTTGATCCATGGCCATGTAGAGGTTAATGAAGGTTCTGTGTAGCAAATGGTATCCAATTTGTTAGTAAAGTTTGATTTTTCCTGGAATTTGGTGTGCTATAGTAACTGAAGATGTTTATCTGTATCTGAATGTGTGTTTCTCGAACTAAAGGTAGTCCATTTTGCTAATTATTTGAATGTTTGCTGCAGTTTATAATACAGGGGAATTCACCAATTTGTTCACAGTTGAAGTGGTGCACAATGGAAATTTTTGCGGATCGAAAGACGAGTTGGACTATGTTAGTGCAACATCTGCACATTTTGATTACTGCACTGCCGATACTTGGTCACTCAAATGGATTGAGGAAATTCTGCATATTCTGGGTTATGAGAGAGATGGAAGGCTGCATGTATATTGGTTTAAACTAGAAGCAAGCATACATCACTACACAACACAAGCATATTCATTTATGCTATTCTGAAATGGTTGCTTTTATTCCACACAACACAAGCATAAATCACTACACAAGTTGCTCCTACAAGCACCATCACTAATTCCTTCCTATCTCTGATCCTTAACTCTTCCATGTGCTTCTTTTGCATTTTGTTCTTCTCGGCCTTCAATTTCTGTACCTCCAGCTCCAATTCAACATTCTTCCTCACCAGCAGCACATTGTCATCTTCGAGTTCCCTCATGGTTCGTCTGCTAACATACGGGTCCTGGTACTGGAATTCAGCAGCATTCACCTGTCGAGCAGAACACGGTCAGCTTAACTGACGAGATAAAAATGCAGAGCAAATTTCTGAAATCAAATCGAGGCAGAGGATGCCAACCTGTGCAGGAAATTGCGATCTTCTACTTGCTGTCACCGTCGCCGTCGGATTCCAGTACACCTCACCGGTCACCGTGGCCCATGGCTCGCGGTCGTCGCTGCTCATCCCGCGGCCGCACCCGATGCCACCGTCGAGCTCTGATTCGAGCCGCTCCGAGTTTCGAATCGTCCCCATTCGACAACCTCCGCCTCCCTCCGCCTCCTTCCTTCGAATTCGACCTCCTTCGCCTCAAGTCCGACGGCCGCGACGGTCGCCGTCGGCGCCGGGAGAGCTAGCTAGGGTTAGGGATTTTAGAATTTTCGTTTTAACTGGTCGCGGCTGCGATATGAAAAAACCACAGGGGGTTCCGTGCAAAACTACCACGAGATGGCGCGTGCAAAGATCCACTGTGGCATCACACGTGTCAGCATCACAGCGATTTGGGACCAAATCGTACCAGGCAAACAAGTTGTGGTACCTGCATCGTACAATCTCCAAGAAGTGGGACTAAATCGTATCAGAGGCGCAAGTTGTGGGACTAAATGCGTTAATACCTCATTTAAAAACATGTAAGTTGGCATTAGCTACTACTATTTTGTAAAAAAGGATACAAATTGCATTTTACAACGCTCTTTTGAGAGCCGCCCCCAGCCTCATCGACCCCCTTTATTGCTAACTCGGATCTGGTCGCTTTGTGCTAGCAGGTGGAGCAGCATGTGATGCTTCACGGTAAAAATGTTGGATGCTCAACTTCAACTTAGGACAAGACGAGGTTGCGCTGCCACCATGGAGGTGGCTGCAAGCTCGGATGCTGTGGGCTCGAATCAGCTAGAAAAGCTTAGTGCCATGAGACTGAAGTTGTGACATCTGAAGTGCCACGTGATGAATTTATCTTCAGCCTGGCTCTGAACTTTTTTTTTGGAGCTTCTACCATCATTGGTTCATATAACAAGTGTCAGATTAACTCACACTAATAGTATAAATGTTTCTAGATAAGTAAATCCCTACCCTCTCGGCTACACCATCCATAAGCTTTCCATCTAAACCTGTGTTCTGAAATGGTGAACGCCATCTTTCAAGGCCTCCCAGTTCTGCAAATTTGAATGAAATAATTTAGAGTGCAAGCTAACATATAAGCTTGCCTTCAAATTCTGTTGTTAGTTAGTAAGTGCAGAATTCTGTTGTTCAGTTAGTTTCGACGCCTAGCTGGCCAAATAAAGTGGATCGATTGCAAAAATGATGCATGTGCATCTAGAGATTTTCTATACGACAATGGTTGATTACATTGCTTAATGTATTTTACTGATGTATTGCTTGCTTTCAATATCGTCAGTCTGATAGAGTCTGCAAATTAACATGTACTAATATTCCATGATTTACTCGAGGTATTTTTACATTCTCAATGCCCTTGTTACTTTGTTAGATCCTAACATTGCACATTATTTAGAGCCATATCATGTAATTACAATGATTATCAATCTGAGTTCTTACTTTTTTTTATCCTGTACTCTCCACTTTTGGCCCGTGATGAAATATAAACTCTCTCTTCTCTAAATTTTTTTTTTTGATTCCATGGGCCGTGGCTACCCACAGACACTGTCTATGAGACGTATTTAAGTAGCTCGGTGAAAAAACTCGGTGACACAAGATTTTTTGTAAAAGACATGTCTATATAATATAAATTATGAAACGTGCGTTGCACGTGCACGTGTACTAGTATGGAAGACACTCAAAACTTATTCCAACTGTTTTTCCTTAATTTCTCCTTTACCATAGCTGAGAATGTTTGGGTATTTGAGTTGGATGTACTGAAATTCGAGTTGAGATATGATTTTTTGTATTCATGTAGCCGAGTTAATTGCACTGGCGGTCACACAACTCGTCGGGTATGTGTACTTAAGTCATACATCTGGAGAATGTGATTTTTGGTCACACAACTGAAATTTTGGTGCACGCTGGTCACTAAACCCACATGTCAGTCCGTTTTCCGTTGCAGTAGGTCACGCGCGTGGCACGTGGTACTGACGTGGATACGTAATTTTGCAGAAAACCCCCTGTATTTTTGTACGTTTCACAAAAAACTCAAATTCGGGTCCAATCACATTTTTTCACTCTCTCTGACCCGTTGACCGAGATACCCGTGTACTTTGCCCCGGCAGGATCCAGTTTAGCACACATGGGTAGTTTAGGCAATATTTCTGCCATGTGGGGCCGTCTTTCAATGCCCTTTCTCTCCTTCCTTCCTTTTCATACAGCCTTCTCCTACAGTGGATCTCAAGCTCACTGTTCTTTGTCTCCAACAATGGCGTCCGAAGTTCGGCGGGCGGCGGGCCGCGTCCAGCGACCTGCGCGCGGCTAGGGAGGCCGCGACCGTGCAGGGCTGCCTGGATCTGGGCTTACTCGGCCCAACCATGGTGGTGGTCGAGACCGGCTGGGCGCGCGGCAGCGCTGGTGGCCGCTGTCCCGACAGGCGACGAAGTAGAAGTTCCCCCAGCTCGGCAACAGCGCTGGTTAGGAGGTAGACGCAGGCGCGACCACGAACTCTGTCGTGGCGGCCGGCGGTGACCTCGTCCCGGATCGGCCACGAATGGCGTGGATCTGGAACCAGGTGGCATTGATCCGTGATGGAGCAGATCTTCCTGAGGCCATCATGAATGCGGCCATCGCTGGCGAGTAGTACCAGAAGCTGGTCGTGTTCGATTAGATCGGTCCCTTTTGTTACTTCTCAACACTAGTAATCGTGCACGTGCAATGCACGTGTAATATTATGAAAATATACTATTAATTAAATTATCGCAAAAGTCTAATTTATCAAAATGAACTGATCGGATGTAGTGTAAAATGTATTGTGATAGAGAGAATTTACAAATATTTGTTTACATTAATAATAAACCAGTAGTCTGGAAAATAATACTGAAAACTTGCCCATGAAAAGTATTTGTGTAAATCGATGATTGTAACATGTTCAATCTACTTGTTTTTCTGGGTTACATCCAATTATTCATCAAATCAATAACTTAGTTTTCTTTAATTAAGTACATTTAATCATCAAATAATAGAATCAGCGTTTGTCAAATATTTAAGGAAAAAATGAGTTCTCTGGCCAAAAAATGAAAGCATTGGGGTCCCGTGCAAGTATCTAGCAAAATATTTATAATCCTAATGTGCCAGAATAGGGAAGGTGCACGTCAAGTGCAGTAACAACGGCTTCTAGGATTGAACACGTCGCTTTTTCTTCCTGTTCGTCCATTCACGCCTCTCTTCTTCATGAATCATGAGTAATTGTTGGCCATCCTCTTTTCTTATAAGCTTTGCCCTATGTGTCCAAAGCAAAAAGGCAAGGAAAAAATAAATACAGTTTAGGAAAAGATCATCGTTAACAATAAAACAACACAAAGCCTGTGTTTAATGCTGGCAAAACCTGCTTCCATGTTCCTATCGCTGCGAAGATTCAATGACAGATAATTAAAATATATCTTCTTCTCTCTTCCATTTGAATGCTGGCAAAACTCGCTTCCATGTTCCTATCATCTTTTCATCTCAGCCAGCGTACTTCACTGGGTTGTAGCTGCACATGGGGCACAAGAAGTAACATAAATCAGTGAAGTAGCAGTGCAAAAGACCTAGCTTAACAGAATACTACCTGTAGGAAGTAGAAAACTACACCATTTTTGGAAGATTTAACTGGATATTAATACCACAGAAGAACTTAATAAAAGACAGCCGTGTACTTGAAGTCTTTTTTTTTGCGATGACAAACACAGAGTTACAGCGACAAATAACACAAAGGCCCACATAAGAAGCAAAATTACAACCCAGCCCTTATGCAACTCGACCACGCCGGAGACGACGAACGCTGCGGCCGACGCGCCGCTGCCCAAGCTCCTCACGCCTTGGATCAGGAGCCCCCCCAGACAAGCGGGAAGTCGCTCTGCACCGATCCCGAAGGATCTACATCTGAAGTCGCCGTCGTACTTGAAGTCTTGAACACATCTTTGACCATCTCCGCTTCACTGGGTTTCCTTTTCACTCCCCTCGTTTTCTTGGGTTGACCACTGACCACTATAAACTGCACTTGTTGTAGATGCCTACAAAAATGCAGACCCGATTCAGAAAAACATTCTTGAATGGTTAGCAATATTTCTGTAGTTTTGAGAAAATTATCATATCGGTAGGAGTAAAACAGAATTTATGTTAAGTGCAAAAAACATAAAGGTCAATCAAGAAATGTCACCTTTGGTTTTGAGGAGCTATTTCTATCTTAATTTTGTTCGGTCTTGAGACAGTGAGACATAATAGATCCCTTCTTAGAATATGCAGAAATAACAACTTATGAAATATGCCATCCTTTTTACAGTTAAATATAATTCTACTTCAACATGATATCAGGACGGAAGAATCATGGTTTTCCTGCCATTGCTCCCACTTCTCTTGAAAATAGTGTACCCGATGACAAGGATATACATCTCGGGTACCCTACCATAAGGGTACCTGGTGCACGTGTCGACTGAGTCCCAACTATCAAGAGACTACATGAAGCCCATGACGAAAGGCCCAACAAGATGGAGTATCCTCCAAGATTAGACATAGGCATAGTCGGTTTAGTCTTTCCTTACATGTAATCTGGGTCGGTTACGAACTCCCGAGACCCAGCCTATTATATAAAGGTTGGGAGGGTCGCCGATCCAGGACAAGCCATACTCGAACCACCAAAAGCTCTAGCGAGTTCGACATCTCGTCGGAGCCTCCCTGTAACCGCATAATCTCACACGATCAATACCAGAGAAGCAGGAAGTAGGGTGTTACTCTCCGGAGGCCTGAACCTGGGTAAATCTTTGCCTCTGCTTGTCAGCCGACGAAACTATCAGTACTACCACGTTCTCTCCCCATAATCTCAACCCTAGGTCCTTAACCATGGGATTTGATGAGTTAACCCCTCGTCACCCGACCTCCTGGCCAATCCTTTGCGCCCCAATTTTAACACTTGTATGACTACACAAAAAATTTAGTGGTAAAATTTTGAAAAGACAACATGAGTAACTTGCTAGATAATAAAGCACAAAGAAACTAAACATGCTAGTGGCAGAACTTTTTTCAACGGTCAGGAATCTTTCAAATACTAATTTTAGCTAGTGTTTCAGAGCCATCTTCTGCTGTAGATAATAGGTGCAAGTAGAAGATCTATAAACACAAGGTCATCACTACAATCTAGTACATTCAAATATACAGAAGTCCTTCCAAACAAAATATATATCTTTGAAAAGCATGCCACCAGGTTTTTACATGGAAAAGAAGCCTCTGCTGCCTCCGGTTCAGCAGCAGGAACTCAATTTTCTTGACAAGTCTTTCCGGACATATATGGAGCACATTCACTGACGGGTCAAACTAATTCGAGCTTGCCAAACTTCTGAAACTTTTTCAAACAAAGCTCAACTATACTGATGATATTTAGTCACATGCAGATTTTATCCATACAAGATGGATGTTCAGTCTTTTTGTACAGTATATATGAAGACCAGATAGATTTCTATTAAACATATACACACAATGATTTGGTGATTGCGTGAATCGTCGTTCAGTTGTTCTTATTACACTGGGATTTAGACAAATCGACCTTTCATAAGTATCACAGACTATTTTAAGATACTTTATCAGACCAATAAAATGCAGCTAAACTTGTAGCAAGTATTTGGACTGATGAAACAGAACATTAATTCAGAAAAGCATATCATCTCCTTCTCCTATAGCCTCCCGTTGGAGCATATGACAAAGCTAAATATAGTCTAAAATTGTATATGAGCTACTGCTAACAAGGAAATGTGTAAAATTCTTTCTAGTCCCACATTAGCGTGGTTCAATTAGATAACTCCTTTATTGCACAGTAAATTCAGGCTTGATGGACAATAACGGCAGCTGAAAACAACATCATCTCGTACTAAACTGCATATTTTGTCCTACTAAATCTGAATACGTGGGTGAACCATGCTGGTAAACAGAGAATAGTTTTGGAGGAGCTGTTCAAGAACAGAGACGATCAAAAAAATTGTGCTGAGTTACCTCAACGCGTTGATTCGACCGCAGCTCCAGCCAGCCGCGTTCGGGAGGGCGAGTAGGACAGCTGGGATGTACGTCGCGTCTGGTCGTGGTTGGCGGCTGTGCAGCGACCCATCCGCGCGGTGGTGGGCGGCAGGGGTCTCCGCGGCGGTAGGCGGCAGAGGTCTTCTCCGCGGTGGGCGGCAGGGGTCGTCGCGGCGGTGGGCGGCAGGGGTCGTCGCGGTGGGCGGCTGGGGTCGCGCAAGGGGATTCCGCGGCGTGCAGGGGTCGTCGCGGCGTGCAGAGGTCTTCTCGGCGGTGGGCTGTAGGGGTCGTCGCGGCGGTTGGCCGCCGGGGTCTTCGCGGCGGTGGGCGGCCGGGGTCGTCGGCGCGCAAGGGGATTCCGCGGCGTGCGGTTTATTTTCCTTTTTTTCCTTTCTGGGTTAGTGGAGATGATGGTGCGGGAGATGGGCTCAACATTGGGTGAATTCTGGACATTGAATTAAGCGGATGGACGGTTCTTAGTACGGAGCAAACATCATTGGTTTAATCTGGATCATTAGGTGACGGTAATCTAAGGGCTGACGTTATTTGGATCAGCCACCCTTTTGGTCTTTTTATATTAGTGGAGATATGTGTGGTCGTGTTTGATTTGCTTTTTCTGATCTGCGAACAGCTTGCTGGGTTGATTGGCTCTTTTCCAAATACAAACCAAAATCATGCTTGCAATAGTTGATTGGAATTGTTGCTTTATTATCCAATACAATATAAACTGAGCAGATTTGGTCGATCATCCTGTAGAGTGCATGAATGAAAGAAAACTGGTAGTATTGTGCTATTATCTCCAAAAATGGTAGCAAATTTGTTTTTTTGCGAAATGTTCAAAAATATAGGGGGTTTTCTGCAAGATTATGTGTCCACGTCAGCATCACGTGCCACGCGCGTGACCTCCTACAACGGAAAACAGACTGACATGTGGGGTTAGTGACCAGCGTGCACCAAAAGTTTAGTTTTATGACCAAAAAATCACGTTATCCAGATGTGTGACGTAAGTGCACATACCCGACGAGTTGTGTAACCGTCAGTGCAATTAACTCCATGTAGCAAGTAGCCGGGATTAAAAAACGGGTGTATGTTTTCATTGAATTTCTGTAGATCGCTTTTATTTTCTTAGTGGATCTCCTTGTGCTCATAAGTTCGCCCACATGGCATTGGATCCTCTCGCTTGCAAATGGATATTCACATGCCACCGAATGGTAAAAGCAATTGCAACCCCAAGAGTGAAACTATTCCCTTGCAACGTCACTTCAGATTAAGCCGAAGAGCGACCCTGCACGCCACCGCTTGACCATGGTCAAGGCCGCGCTAGCTGCCGGAGGCCGAGCAGACGGACTGACGTAGGACTTGCCTTTGTGACCGGCCAGGCCCGCCATGGCAGCAGCCTCAGTATCAGCGACGACCGCGATGACGCCCATGGTGCTGGACGGAGGAATCGAATCTGCTTTTCCCGCTCCGGCTCTCTCCGCTCGTCCCCTCCAAGGAGCTGTCAAATGCTCAGTTTCTATAACTGGAAACTGGAGCGGAAGCGCTCTGCACGGCTGCATCCACTGAAACCACGGACAGGTTTTCTCTTACACAGGTCAATCCTTTTTGAAAAAAAAAAAGGATCCGACACATATATTAGGAGGCTCAGTACATCTTACAAAGAGGACCCGAATTACCCAGAAAATACAACAAGACCCTGTAAAAATGCACAAAGCACCCTAAGCCGCCTGAAGAGATCACGATCGAATCCGCCGCCGCACCCCAAACTCCTAGCCGCCGCCGGAGCCGCCGTACCACCAATCCTGGGGAAGAGAGCACCTCCACATGTTGTAGACAGCCGCAGAACCGCCCGCCGCCGCGCGACGGAGACCTAGCTCGATGAACGCATACGGCCATAGCACCACCTCCCCCAAACCGCCCATCTTCCCGCCGACGCAGCAACGTCCAGGCCCGCCATCATCATCTCCCAAACTCCAGGCAGCCACTCCCCTCGCCTCCACGGCCGGCCGGAGCAAAGCCACCGAAGCAAACCACCTCCACCACCACCAAATAGGGAACGCCAACATAAAGAAGCGGCGCTTGGTACCTGACGCCGAGGAACTCCACCGTGGAACTCCAGGAAGCGCCAAGATCTTGCACTCTGGCGATGTGTCCACCTCATCGCCGGGATAGCCGCAGCAAGAAAAGAGACAACAGCCCCATACTGCAGCTGCATCAGAGCAAGTTCGCTCCTCTCCCTCGCCACCATGGCCGACCGAGAAGGAGCAAACCCACCCGTATGAGCTGAGAAACAGGGTGCGCCGGTGCTTGAAGAAGAGGCCGAAGCTGAGCTCGCCATGGCCACCCTCCAGCCTCAGGAGCGTGTCGCGGGAGAGCCCAATCGGCCGCCCGGTGCAGCACCCTGGCACCAGGACGGCAACACCTCGCCGGGCACCAACTCCACGACCTCTCCATCCTCTGCCACCACCATGGGAGCAAGTAGGAGAGGAATTTGCGAAGATTGACCCCCAGCAGCCCTTATTCGAAGAGGAAACACCAGATCCGTCCACCCTCCACCACCTCCACCATGGAGAGGAGCAAGGTAACAGCTCCGGCCGCACGCCATCGCCGGGCAGCAGCGAGAAAACGGCAACAACACGGCATAAAGCCAAGACAGGAAAAAAACCTAAGCCTAGTATGGACAGGAGGGCCGGGCACCCTCTCCGCCCCCCACTCCGGCCGGCAGAGCCGCCGGAGGGAGAGGGGAGAGGGGCCGGAAGCAGCGGCGCAGAAAGCAGAGACGGGGAGGAGAGGTGCTTAACTCCTCTCACCTTACACAGGTCAATCCGTGACCAAGTCTGAACAAACGTACACTGCAACAATGTTTTTTCTCAACTATTTTGCATCGACATGGTTTAATTCATGTTTGAAATCAAACTAGAAAATCTCAAGTTAAACTGATTCTAAAAAAACTCGACTCAAGCAGGCTTGAACTCGCATTAGAACCACCCGACTTGTGCTGGGCCGCATGGTGCTAGCCTAGGCCGCGTCGACACAGTAGAGCCCGACATGTCTTTCTTATTCATTTTCACATATAAAATTTAACAAATACATATTTCATTCGGAAATTCACAATGGCTCCTGAGGTTATATACTCCTACCAGAATAAAAACATAGAAAAATAGTAAAACATTTTTAAAAATATGAACAAAAGTGTGGCGAACATATATAAGTGTTCGACATATGTGCCAATTTTCGTGGTGATATGACATTTGTGGTACTCTCTGCAAAAAAAAAGTGGCCAAAATGAGATTTTTTAAAAATAGAGCACTGATTTGTTTTTTTGCACAAAGCACCATACGTGTAATTTCATCATGAATTTGGCACGTATTTGGAATACTTTTATATATATTCATCACCAATTGTTTTCTGATTTTTTTTTGCAATGTTTTATGTTTTTTATTCGTGCATGAGCATGTGAGCGTGGGAGCCAAAGCGACACTTCCTGTTTGATTCAACAAAAATCATTACAGTGTTTGGGTTCAACAACAAAAGGACGCAGTGACACTAGATGAAGCAATGCAAGAAACGAAGAAAACACAAAGCTTTTGGGCAACCAAAGCATTAATTGCACCATCTAGCCGTGCTTCATACACACATGGGCATACCAGTTGTTGATCATCATAAGACATCTTCTCCATTTTCATGATTCAGAATGAAAAATAGAACGAAAGAAAGCTCTATCTGTGGTGTTTGGGGACCGACGTTCTGAGGTTGTTGAGCTTGATTTCAACAACTCAGATTCATCTATGAGGGGCCAAAGTGGACACCACCATAGGCATCGTAGATAAAGACCATGTCGTGGTCGGCGGTGCACTCGAGGAGTCGCGAGAGCTAGCTTGACTCGTGCAGCTGTCAGACCTCATCGGTGCCCCGAAAAGGCGCGCAGTGAACATGTGGTGTTGTGGGTGGCTAGAGGCAGCGGGGTCTAGCTATGTCATGGGTGTCAGAGGGTGGTGTCAACGTTGATGGACGTGTGGCAACACGTTGAACAAAAGAGGGACTGAGACGACTCGGGAGAGAGGGGGGAGGGAAGAGAGAGAGAAGCACGAGAGGTGACCTTTGTTTGGCTGACAACTGGGCAAAGCCGGACATGGAGCAGACACACGCACACCGGCCAGTGTCTGTTTGCCCTTAAACTGGCCAACGTCTAGGGCCAGTTTGGAGCCAAAGGAACATCGCACAGAAAAATTATTCGGTTAGGGGGTGTCGCTGGAGCTCGGTTTTTATGATGCGGACACACAAATGGGGAAGGAAGTGGGCCTTAGTTAGAGTTGCCCTTAGCTAGAGAGGTAGTCGATGGAAAGGTGGTGGGATCGGTGAGGGTAGTTTGACAAAGTGGCAAGAGAAATGTCCAGCCAGATTGTGTTTTAGTATCGTGTGCATACTTGCATATAACGCTGGACGTGCAACTCGTTCTTTTGGGCTCGGCCCGAGCTTTGTGCGGCTCGGGGCGAGTTGGGCTCGACCCGCCACAAAGCTCGGGCCGAGTTGGGCTCGACCCCTATTCATTTTGACCGAGACGAGTTGAGCTCTGCTCAGTCCAGCCTGTTTGGCTCGTGTATTTTTTTAATACGAGTTTAGAGTGAGGGTGAGATTCACTCATTTTGATCCAGTGTACATTGAAATATCTAAAATGTGAACAGAGGGAGTATTACGAAAGACATAAATCTCCCCTTAAATGCTACTACCTCTGATCCGATAAAAAAGCTGGAAACAATCTAATCACCCGACAGTTTTTTAGAATCAGAGAAAGTAACTATAATCGGCATTTGCTTCAGTTAGTGCATATAGTTTGGTAGGTACTTTCATTAACAAGTTTGAGTATGAAAAAATTTATAGTGCAATTTTAAATATGATGTGTTATTGTTTTTTCAACGAATAAATTGTAACGGGTACTTAGTAAGAATTCAACTTAAAAATGTGATGAGTTACGTTTAAAAAGTTTGAAAATATAATTATGGTTATGGCACTATAAAATATACTGACCCATTCTCACGCAGTAAACGTGAGGGATGCTCTCACGCTGTCACGCAGTAAACATGCATTTACAGTGAGACCGAGCTTTAGCTCGAGTGGCTGCGGTAGCTGATAAGCACCCAGCCCGCTAGAGATCGACTCCTACGGAGCGAATTTCTGGGGTCTCACAGTAACCTGCGCACTATAGCAACACTGTTCACTGAACAGTGCAATAAATCGCAGGTTCCTCTCTTCGTCCACGTGCCACAGGCGAGGTCGACGTGCCCGTCGGTCCCGGAGCGTTGGTCTTCGGATAAGTCTCTCAAGGACGTATTAGGGATATAGGTTGTAGGTCTAGTTTAGACATATAGGTGGGGTGTGTGCGTGTGGTGTGTGTGGTGTGCGTGACTGTATGTCCGATCAGATACTACAACTTGTGCTCTCAGGAGGAGAGGACTCAAAAAAAAAACATGCATTTACAGTACTTTTCAAAAAAGTAAACATCCAGTTTGACGAGTCAAGCTTCGAACGCGTAGCTAGCTGCCTTGGTGCCACTGCCATCACGATGCAACCGCACCGTGAAATCAAGCAATTTCCCTCGCACGGCGCAACTTTGAACCAAACCAACTAGCCAAGAAGCGCCCCTCCGCACCGGCGACCGCGGCGCAGATGGATCTCTCACCAGCCAACGCGGGTGCCTATGGCGGAAAGGCCACCGACGCGTACCGGAAGGCGCTGAGCTCGGCGGCCTCGGCGGCCGCGTACGCCATGCTGGCGAGGAGCATGGCACGGGAGCTCCTCCCCGACGAGCTGCGGGCCGCGGTGCGCTGGGGCGCGTCCGTTCTCCGAGCGCAGCTAGGCTGGGTGCCAAGGAGCGGCGCACGCTCGTCGTGCGGAGCAAGACCGGCGGCGGCGGTCGCGAGGAGAACCTCTTCTTCGACGCTGCGCATACGTACCTGTCCTCCAGGCTCGATCTGCGCACGATGCACCGTCTCGGGCTCACGCTGTCCACGACCAGGGACGAAGGCGGCCTGAGAAGCTGGACGAAGCGCCTGTTCATCGAGCCCGGGGACTCCACCATCGACGTCTTCAACGGCGTCGAGTTCACGTGGACGTCCGTCGAGATTACCAACGGCGGCAGAGGGGGGAAGAACAAGTCGAACATGGGAGAGGACGGGAGCGGCGGAGACCACAAGTTCCTGCTGAGGCTCAGCTTCGACGCGGAGCACGCGAACATGGCCATGGAGACGTACGTGCCCGACGTCATGGCGGCGGCCGAGGAGACGAGGCTGCGGGAGCGATCGCTCGAGATCTGCCTGAACGAGGGGCGTTCGTGGTCCAGGCTGAACCACACCACCGGCCACCTTCGACACGCTTGCCATGGACCCGACGCTCAAGCAGTCTATCGTCGCCGACCTCGACCTCTTCGCCAGCAGGAGGGACCACTACCGGCGGATCGGCAAGGCGTGGAAGCGCGGCTACCTTCTCTACGGTCCGCCCGGCACCGGCAAGTCCAGCCTGGTCGCCGCCATGGCCAACCACCTCCGGTACGACATCTACGACCTCGACCTCAACCACGTGAACAACACAATGCTGCAGTGGCTGCTCGTCACCATGTCCGACAAGTCCATCCTCGTCATCGAGGACATCGACTGCTGCTGCGATGCCATGTCGAGGGAAGTCGACGGCAAGGAGAGCAAGACGCCGGCGCTCATCGGCGACAAAAACGGCGGTGTCTCATCAGAATTCTTTGACATCCCGGCGCCGCGCAAGCGCAATACTGAGGTAATTGCGAACGTTTTCACTGTATTGCTGTCAGTATCAACTATCAAGTACACATATTAATGCCGATGTGTGCATGTCTGCGCTCGGAAACCTCAGATTACCCTGTCCGGGCTGCTCAACTTCATCGACGGGCTGTGGTCGACGAGCGGCGAGGAGCGCATCATCGTCCTCACCACCAACTACAAGGAACGCCTGGACCCAGCGCTGCTGCGGCCGGGGCGCATGGACATGCACATCTACATGGGCTTCTGCTGCTGGGAGGCATTCAAGACGCTTGCCCTCAACTACTTCGTCGTCGACGACCACCCCTTGTTCCCTGAGATACAGGAACTGCTGGCGGCGGTGCAGGTGACGCCGGCCGAGGTGTCCGAGATGCTGCTGAGGACCAATGACCCCAACATCCAGGCAAAGCTTGAAGGCAAGTAACTCAATTACAGCACACATCAAGAACTAGCTAGTCTCGGAACTCAATTACAACACACATCAAGTAGCGGAGTTCCGACTACTACCTTTCTATTGCAAATGTGTTGTAATCACATTACGTTGCTGCCAGACTTGTTAGTAGTCACAGTGCTCTTTTGATCGTTTTCTGATTGAAGTGTCATGCATGCAATTTGGGGATTTCGTAGTTCATTATTGCTTCTCATGATGCTTACCTTGTTATGTGATTTTTTTTCGAGAGTACGCGAACTTGTTATGTGATTTTGATTCTTGTCGGAAAGCATCAATCCTAATCGAAGAAGGAATTCATCTATGTCTTGAATGGGATATTCTTTCTAATTGGGGGGGGGGGGGGGGGGGGGGGGGGGGGGGTACTTTGGGATAGGATTAGGAATGGAAGTTGGAGTGAGAAGCGAGGACCGGCTCAAGTTAGTACGGATGTGCTATTTGAAATTCAACCAGTATCACATTGCGTCATGTTTTTATCATCAAAAGATACACACAATTAAGAAATTTGCGACTACTTTTTTTTCCTCTCGTGAAAACATTCCGGTGCATTGATAGATAAAAAAGGGTTATATAGAAGCTTGAGAATGAGCAAACAACATATGCCGATTGCTCATGTGTTTGCCCAACAATGAGCTCTAGATGGAATCATCACGGGTAGGATAGTTGCGATAGGAATCATGCTATCGAAGACCATTGCATTGCGATGTTTCCATATCATTAGGTCATGAGCATAATCGTCGATGAAGTGCCCTTATGAACAGGGCGGACCCAAGTACATCCGAGTGGGGGCGTAACCCCCTACTCAAAATTTTAAATTCCCTTAGTATTTGTACATATTTTCAAAGAAAATCTTCAAATCATGTAACTTTATAGAGGAGTACCACAGTCACCTGATGCCTCCGGTCGGATTTTTTCTGGGTCCGCCCCTGCTTATGAAGCGGGTGAGGGGTGTATCGAGTTCTCTTTGTTCGTGGACGTAATAGCCCAATTGTGACAACATGATAACAACAACAAAATAAGAGATTATGATTAATAACAACAATAACACATCAAATCAATATTGTTAGAACTCTAATGATATATACTTCCATAATGTATATGACATAGTAAATGTTGATTTATTTTTCTTACATAGTTGGTCAAGCATTAAATCGTTTGACTTTTGAAAAAACTAAGATGTACTATATTTTGACATAGAGGGAGTATAAATATTGAGAGTATGAATATTGAACTTCATAGAGGTTAAATGCAAAACACACTCGTCGTATGCGGGATTCAAGTCTTGGCTACCGTGTCTAAACTTGATAGAACTTCAAGGTCGCCTCCATTGCTATATAGTCGTTACCTTCCATGGTGAAGTTTGGGGTATGAATAAGTAGATATATATTTTTAGATAAAAGACACATTGCCGGCTTTAGATTAATAAAGCCCACGGCTAACGGTAGCGACAGCTTGTAGGAACCAGTTTAAGAGTTAATAAAGGCCGTATGAATCAATTTGATGCAGAGGCTGGGACTTCCCCTTTTCGAAAAAAACCAGTTTAAGATTACAGACCAACAATAAACATCTGGTTGAGATATATTTTATTCCCATCATCCCTGTTTAGGTGGCGCAAAAACATCATGCCTATGGTCAAGGAGAGCTAACTCCTCGAAGGCAAAATACGAGTTATACATGGTGCCACGTACAAAATCAACAACTTGGCCAAACTACAAAATCAATAAGCACATGGTGCCCACCGCCAAGTTCCACTAGTGACACAAATTCGCTCAAGAACTAGTGACATATAGAATAGTCCATAGTGCACATATTATATATTTAGGGCATGTTCGTTTCACAAGTTTGTAAAAAATAAAGAGTAAATTAAGTTGGCAACTAAATATCATGCAATGTCCCGCAAAAAAATACCATGCAATTTTTTTTGCGGAAGAAGTGGCATGCAATTTTGAGTAGAGAAATTTAAACACACGAATGTGCAATATATACATTGTTTGGTCGCCTGGAAAACATGTATGCATTTTCTCGAAGGGTTATGCACTTGCCATACTTATCATAGATAAAAATAAATTCAAACTAGTCTATAAAGAAATTCTTACCGCATGCAAATTTTTTTTGACAGGTACCGCATCCGCATGCAATTCAATCAAAGGTTTTATTCATGTCCTGTGCCGTCCATCGGGGAGGGGGAGATGGCCCCAGACACCCCAGCAACAGCCGCCCCGCGACAGGCCACTGGCGCCGTAGCACGCCGCCAGCGCCATCTCCTCCGGGCGCAGCGGCTGCGGCCCTCCAGCCCAAGGCCGGCCCAGATCGGGCCCCGCGGGCCGCCGCAGCCGCTCCACAACGCGCCGCAGCTCCACCTTCTCGCACCATCCCGCGCCGCGCCGCCACTCCCGGCCGTCCACCTGCCCTCCTCCGTGCCGTCACGCGAGCAGCGGCGACACCCCTCGACCCGCCGGAAACACCTCCTCTCCGCGCGCAGACGAGGCGTCGGGGTGCGGTCTCCTCGCCCTCCACCTTTGGCGGCCGGGCGCCGCCACCACCGCCGGCGCCGGCGGCGGCCAGATGAGCTCGAGATCTGGGGCTTTTTCGAGCTAGGGTTTGGCCCTCCGGAGCCGCCGCGCGCGACCCGGGAGGGAGAGGAGAAAAGTGAGTGAGGGAGAGGGGAATGAATTGACACAAGAGGAGGGATGATGACAAAACCCAGATGCTTTCCATCTCCTGCTTTGCAGGCGAAAAACCAGGACTGGCACTGCCACGCAGAAGATGCCAATCAACAAACTGAAACTAGAACTCGGGACTTTGGAGGCCAATCAGACCATCTCCAGTCCGTAGAGGCAAAGCCAAGTAAAAAAGGACGCCAAAAAGTCCGTGGCATTTTTCTTACCGCTACCACTCCGACGCACTGTAAAAAAAAGAAGTAGAATCATGGTCAAAGGGACGCAAAAACGATGGCCAGACACAGAAAGCAACGGAAAGAAAACAAAAGGCAACGGTAAGCAAAGTAGGCTTACGTGCGCCGGCCAGTCCGCCTTGTTGTGTTGCCCAGCCCCCATTCACCCAAGTAGTGGCGAAGCCAGCGTATGAATAATGGTTGTAGAAAGTAAGTATATACACTAAAAGTTATAGTGTTACTCATGTTTCTCCTAATTTTTTTAGTATATTGCCCTATAGGTAAATTAGACATATTTCGCAAAAAAAAAAAATTAGACATAGAAATACAAACTTGTGAAAAACAAATGGGGTATACATTTATACATGTGTACACCCATGCAGCCCAAAGCAACGAGTGTTTGATCCACACCACTGAACCAACTATAAATCATGGACCACTCTCTAGTACATGGTCTACTATCTCATTCTCTATTTACATACAAACTATTATTTTTAATGATTACTCCCTCTATCTCTTCCATCTCGACAATATAACTTACAATCTTTATATTCTCTATTAAATATCTAAGTATTTTTTTTGACGGTACCGCACGACACAGATCTTCCTTGCGGTGGCTAGATCCACGACCCTCGTCACCCATCCCCCCTCTCTTCCGAGAATAAAAATGTACCTCGGGACGACGATCGACGCGTGACAGCAACTACATGGGCGCATCACAATACCTTCCTTGTACTGCACGGATGGTGGCATGAGGGAGGGGTCGGAATGAGAGGTTGTCTTGTCGCTTTAGCAAGGTCAAGGCGTCGTTCCACAGGCGTCATCCAAGTCTAGACGATGTCGAGGGGATTTCCGACGGTAGGATTCACTATGTGTTGCAAGTAATTTCTTTCTTTGTCCTCTATTTCTTGTTTCGACGAGTTATCCACCATCTGCCGGGGCCTGGAGGTGCTCTAAGAAATTAGGAACGAACTTTTTGGTTTGAGCATTCTCTAGGGTCAACGGTAGACTAGCTGCTGCAATGTAGCTACTTCTATTTATTCAGGAATGGAATCTTCCTCCTTCTTCACGGGCATGGTTCCGTGAGCGAGAGATAGGTCCACTAAACACATTTCATCCATCACGTTCTAAGGTAAAAATGACACCATCATCTCGAGGGTTTTGTATAAGATGTTAACAAAACAAATTCCTTTGAAGGAAATTTATCGAGGAAGTGTACAACGTACAGCTCGAGGGTTTTGTTAAATGAATACACAACTTGTCATTAAAGGTAATGTCTGTGGTGGCAGACAGATGATGATATGAAGGTTGGGTTAGTTTTGTAATTATGTGAAGTAAAACAGGCAATGTTTAACTTCATAGGAAATTGCAAAGTTCTTAAAAGTTAGTGGGAGCTTGTTTATGGTATTCAATTATTTTTGAAACCATTAACAATACTTCATTTGATAGAATATGTGTATCATTGAAAAGTTATTCAATGAGATGATGGAGCAAGGAATTAGTATCATGACAGGATTTATCCTGATAATGATTTAGTATCTTGCTGCAAGATTGCACACAAAGTGTTTTGAATGAAAATTCGAAACATGAGAGAACTGGGTTCTCATAAAGGATAAGGAAATTCATATGCAAGAACCACGATAGTATATCGATGGTGAGCATGATCAAATGATTCTTTCATTTTATCATCATGGGAATTTCCTAAATAGTGCATTCTTGGATTCAAATATCAAGTGATAAAAAGAAATTGTTGGCAAGTTGACTTTGTAACAAAAGTTCAATTGACTCCAATTTTGTAAAATATTCTCTAAATGGTGTTTTGAAGAAATTCAAAAGAGAATATTGAAATGTAAGAGTTACATTGGACAAAGACTTATGAGATAAGCATAAAGGATAAACCAAGGATAAAACATGATCTTATGATTTTGTGAAATAGCAAGGGTTAGGATGCTTAATTAATTTTGAGAATAGAGTTACGTAACACTACAACAAGTCGCAGTGACAGTGGGAGCTTAATTTTTCCAATAGGGTTATCGGTTCATTGAATGAACTAGCTGTGGTTCTTTACAAAAGAAGCAGCGATGTTGTGAAAACAACATAACTGTTTTCTTAGTTAGAGCACCAAGTTACACCTTGAATAGCCCAGAATGCATGTGATCGTATGATCAAAGGGATTATGATAGAAAAAGAATTTTTTTGCATAATGTATAAAGTTCACACAGCCCCGAAAGGGTCTGATGACAAATGTCTACCACATGAAAGGAAGCATGAGAAACCATCTGTTTCATCCAGATGTTGAGTCTTGTGCAAATTGTAAATTGCCTATTGTGCAAGTGGGAGACTGTTGGATGTATGCCCAAAAGGCAATAAAGTTTAACATCTGATTCATAATTATGCTTCATGATTCTATGCTATAACTGCGGTGACTCCTGAATATGTGATTCAGAGGAAAACTCACTCGCACGTGTAGAGATATGAACAAAATAAAGTATACCCTAGTCTTGCCTTTTAGACTAATTCGTTGATTGCTTGAGACCACGTTTTTTCTGGTCTGGGACATTGTTTATGTCAGCATCAATGAGTGGCATATTGTTGGTGGAAACAATATGTCTGGGTAGACCCAAATCGTTGATATGCTAAGTAAGATTCCAAAGTGTTTTTTTGTCCTTAGTGCAATATCGCAGATGATTGTTATATGACATGTCCTTAGACCATGAGGTTATTAGGGTTGTGTACATTGGAAGAATTACTTTGGTACTGTCATAACCATTGCCGTAACTGGGTGGGAAAACGGCAGTCACTGGGTGGTTCTGAAGATGTGCATATATCCTAATGTTTCAAGATGGGAAATTACTCCTCTGTCAAAAGAGAGATACTTCCAGGCCCACTCGGTATGTATGATGTCCAATATGTTCTGCAGACAAGGCATATCTGGAATACTTTATCTCGGGTAATTCCAGTATCGCGAGTAATGGGAATGACGAATCAATAATCAATAGGTTCAACAGAGAACATTCGCATAACGGTCGCAGTTATTCAGGTAGCCCATGTATCTGACTCTGGCTGGTGATTAGATGGAAACATCTAATTATAGCTACACATTATCGAACCTGTAGGGAAACACGCTTAAGTCAGTTCTAATTTGTTGTGTATATGGTTGGTCTGGATACCGAGAGAGTATCACCAGAATGGTCTCCGTGTGGTAGATAATATCTTTATCAGAGAGATTGGATTATGCAGACACTATGTGTCTCGGAGTGATATAAGTTGCTATCACTAGTCAGATTTATTCCGAGGGTTTATATAAGAGGGAAATATTTATCCGGAGTATTTTGTCTGCGGACACTGGGTGTCCCGGATCATGTAAAAATGTTTTATATGATAAGTAATTAATTCGGGGAATATTCTGTAAAAGGAAATATTCAAATAAGAATTAATTAGACAAAATATTATTTAATTAAATATTAATTTATTTAATCAATAAATAATTATTAGAAAATATTAAATAACTTGGAGCCACCAAGAGGGGCTGCCAAGTGGGCCCATGGGGCCCACAAGGCAGCCGCACCCCACATGGGGCAGGTGGGCCAAGGCACCATGGGAGGGAGGCTTCTCCCCAGCCGAAACCCTAATGGGCCATTGGCCCATGGGGGGAGGCGGCGGCAGGCGGTGGCCAAGGCGGCCGGCCTAGGTGGGCCCCACCCACTAGGTCGGTGCGGCCTAGGTGGCCCCACCCGGCGGCGGTGGAGGTTGAGGCGGTGGGGGAGGGAGTTGGAGTCCAACTCCAACTCCTCCTCCCAAACCGAATTGGGCAAGGGGAAACTTTCCCCTTCCCCAAGTTGACTTGGACTAGGAGAAAGCTTTCCCCTTCCCCAAGTCCCTCCACCTCTTGGGCCATCTATATAAACCCCACCTCCTCCTATTTGGAGGACACACAAGTTGACACAAGTCTAGATCTCTTCTAGTTGGATTAGAGGATTCCTCTCTCCGATTAGATTAGATCTAGATCTAATCTCTCTCTCTCCCCCTCCTTCTCATGTGTTGAGATCTCCACCTTCATATACACCAGCGGTGAGTGATTCAAGCATGGACGGCGAAGCCCTGCTGGACTAGAGCAGATGTATGTGTGCGAAACTCAGAGGGGTGATCCGTTGAGAAACGGTTGACCCTCCACTCTGTTGGATCAAGGCGGGGCGCGAGGAGTCTATGGTGTTCTCTTGGCTAGGCTTAGCCGAGGGAGTTCTTCCACAAGCTTCATCAACGTCGTCATCGACATCGGCGACGACTACGTCAACATCGTCATCGACATCTCTTCCGCTTCAACGGTGTCGGTAACGATTTACAGTTAGATCAAATATGCATGTCTTGTCACTTGTATCTTCATAGAAGATCTTGGCAGTTGCGTAAGTTGGCGATTTTTTTTGTTTTCCATGCACGCAACCCAAATAGGACGCTGACCGAACACACCAGGGCACCGACATCGTTGATTGTGTGCCCCGCGATGTGTCGTCTTATATCTTGTCACCAATATCTTTAGTCCAGAAGCCACCAAGAGGAGAGGTGGACAAGGGAAAGAGCCTCCGGTAGGCTCGTGGCTACGACGTCGCATAGAGCGCATGGGGAGGCACTCCCACCCCATGCGATACATGGTGTTGTCCAAGGCAGCCTTACGACGAGGTACAGAGCCGGCGCCATGTAGGAGAGTGCGGTTCATTTTACTCCGTGGCAACGGACCAAAATGGTGGCGGAAGAGACATGTGGTGGCTCAAGCGTGCGGGAGGGTTTCGATGATTTCTTAATGGGAGGCACAAATTGGAGAAATATCATTTTGAAGGATTGAATTGTTTTGAGAACTATGCTAGGGTGATTTTTTTCCTTCTATGTGAAATTTTTAAGAGATATGTGCAATAATAGGAATCTAAACAAACAAATACAACCTCCAATCCATATTAATGGCTTCAACCTTATCTAGATACGGATGTATCTAGTTAAGTGTTTAGACTAGATGCATCCGTATCTAGACAATGTTGAGACCATTAATATGGATCGGAGGGAGTAGAAGAAAGAGTTTTCTTTTGTTTTTTCATTTTCGTACGGGGCACCGGCCACGGCCCGACGCAGCGAGGGGCAGGAGAAAGGCAGTTGGGCTGGTCCTGTATAGTTTGACCAGTCAAGCTCACTTAACTACAGTACGCCTGACTTTTACTACGATGCAGCTGTTAAAGCAAACAGAGCAACAAACCTCAGTCGCACAGGATCCCCACTCGCAAACCACTCGCACTGGCGGCAATGGCGCCGATGGATCCATCGTCAGGGAGCACGGTGGCTTATGGAGGTAAGGCGGCGGACGCGTACCGGAAGGCCCTGAGCACAGCAGCCTCGGCGGCCGCGTACGCGGTCCTGGCACGGAGCATGGCGCGTGAGCTCCTCCCCGACGAGCTGCGCGCAGCTGCGCGCTGGGGCGCGTCCGTGTTCCGCGCGCGGCTCGGGTGGGTCGGCAAGGAGCGACGCACGCTCGTCGTCCGGAGCCAGACCGGCGACGGCAGCGGCAGCGAGGAGAACCTCTTCTTCGACGCTGCGCGGACCTACCTGTCGTCTAGGCTCGACCCGCGCGCATGCGCCGTCTCGGGCTCACGCTCTGCAAGTCCAGGGACGACACCGGCCGGAGAAGCTGGAGGAAGCGGCTGTTCATCGAGCCCGAGGAGTCCACCATCGACGTCTTCGACGGCGCCCAGTTCATGTGGACGTCCGTCGAGAAGAGCAGCGGCAGCAAAGGAGACAACAATGACGGCGAGACCGGCACCGGCGGTGACCGCGAGTTCGTGCTGATGCTCAGCTTCGACGCTGAGCACACGGACTTAGCCATGGAGAGGTACGTGCCCTTCGTCATGGCGGCGGCCGAGGAGACGAGGCTGAGGGAGCGATCGCTCAAGATCTGCCTGAACGAGGGGCGAATGTGGTACGCCCTGAACCACCACCACCCCGCCACGTTCGACACCCTCGCCATGGACCCGGCGCTCAAGCAGTCCATCGTCGCCGACCTCGACCTGTTCGCCAACAGGAGGGACCATTACCGGCGGATCGGCAAGGCGTGGAAGCGCGGCTACCTGCTCTACGGACCGCCCGGCACAGGCAAGTCCAGCCTGGTGGCCGCCATGGCCAACCACCTCCGCTACAACATCTACGACCTCGACTTCAACCACGCTCAGAGCAAATTGCTCCGGTGGCTGCTCCCCAACATGCACGACCGATCCATCCTCGTCATAGAGGACATCGACTGCTGCTGCGATGCCATGTCAAGGGCAGTCGATGGCAAGGAGAGCAAGACGGCCGCGGGGACTGGCGAAGACAACAGCAGCGACTCTTCTCAAAACTTGGGTCTCCCCGCATTGCCCAAGCGCAAACCTGAGGTAGCAACCGCGAACGATTCCACTCTATAAGTACGAACATACCTTTCTCAATGCCGATATGTGCTTGTCTAACCTTGGCAAAATGGCAACCTCAGGTTACCCTGTCCGCGCTGCTCAACTTCATCGACGGGCTATGGTCGACGAGCTGCGAGGAGCGCATCATCATCTTCACCACCAACTACAAGGACCGCCTTGACCCGGCGCTGCTGCGGCCAGGGCGCATGGACATGCACATCTACATGGGCTTCTGCTGCTGGGAAGCATTCAAGACGCTCGCCCGCAACTACTTCGTCGTCGACGACCACCCCCTGTTCCGGAGATACAAGAACTGCTCGCGGCGGTGCAGGTGACGCCGGCAGAGGTGTCCGAGATGCTGCTGAGGACCAGTGACCTCGACGTCGCGCTCCGAGGTCTCACAGAATTCCTCAGAGACAAGAAGAAGGGACAAAGTGACATGCAGGGGAGGCATGAAGAGAAGTAAAGCAGGGCGAGGAAGATCCATGGAAGGCATGCAGGGAAGTAATTCAGCCAGAGCTCACGTCAAGAAGTAACTAGCTAGTCTGGGAATAACATGATCGAGCTACTACAACAAATGTCTTGCACATTGTCCCGCTGCTGCAAGATTACTAGTCTTCTTTCTTTTTGCGGGGAAAGATTGCAAGTCTTCAATCATGCTTAGCATCATAGTTGCAGTCTTGCAAATGCTCTTTGGATCGTTCTCGGATCGTGGTGTTATGCAGGCACGATTTATGTTGGATATTTTGTACTAGTTCATACTATTGCTTGTCCTCGATGCTTTAGCTTAATGCATGATACGACTCTTGATATTCGATAAAACAATTTACCTAAGAGCATCTCCAACGGGGGTCTCCAAATTCGTGTCCGGCCCCCCGTGTCCGGCCAAGTTTTGGACGCCGCCCACATCGGCGCACCCCAAACGTCCGCCCCCCAAACGGTCCGACATGCCGACCAAACAACAAACACCTTGCGGGCGGCGGATTTCATTAAACGAGATTTAACAAACTTAGAATTTAAAATCTAAACGAGATTTAACAAACTAAACCTAAACTACGTCGGTACCGGCTACACGCTACAGCGTCTAGCCAACCACTATACGCGCCGGCGGCGAGGAGAGATGCCGCTCCATGGCCTAGCGAAGGGGAAGAAGATGCGAACCAAGCGCCGGAATCATCAATAGACTTGCATGTCTCGATGATCCAGCGCCGGAAGTTTCATCTGCTATTCCCATCGGCTACGGCGTTTAGAAACGAAGCCTCGGCCGTGGCTGAGGCTTCTGGTTTCGCGGCCAGCGCGTGGCGACTTCCTCCCTACTGGCGGCGCGCCTGATGGGAAGCCTCGCCGGCTTCTCCTGGCGCCCCCTTCCCCGGCGACGCTGCTGACCAAGATGTGGCTGCCGTTTCTATTGGTAGATCGGGCAGCTCGGGGTCGTCCTCGGCTGCGTCGTCGTCGTCCGATGCAGACAACTCCGGCATTGGCTCCCGCGCGCCGGTAGGGAGGAAGTCACCGGCACAGCGCGCCTCGTGCTCCGCGTCCACCACGGCGTGCCAGTAGGGCGCCGAGATGGAGTACTTGGGGTCCAGCTTCTGCTCGTACGGCATCGCCTGCCACTTCCGCTTGATGAAGTCGACGCGCTCCTTGCTGTTGAGCCGCGGCGCCACCGGCACGTTGACGGCGTTCCTCGTCCACCCTTCGGGTAGGGTGTCGTCGTCCTCCACCGGCATGCTATGGCGGCTGCACAGCCGCGCGGTCTCCAGTGACACCACGTACGGAGGCGCGTTGGCTGCGTCCTCGAGCCACCGCTCGCGTTCATACGCCCTGGCCATCTCCACCTCCTCGTTGCGGCGACGGTTCCTCCATCTGCTCGTGGCATTGGTGGCCGCGGCGCTCGCCTTCCGCCGAGAGGAAGTCATGATGACGCCAGAGCTCGCGCTCCTCCGGCGTCTCGCGGTTGCCCGCCATGCTTGGCGTCCGATCTGCTGGTGGCGAGACTTGGAAGAGGGAGAGGAGTAGCGTGGGGAGAGGAGGGCTGCGACGCGCCGGGTTTTAAAGGCGGCCGGAGGAGCGGGGTTGGGTGGCCTGCATTAACGCGGCCACCGGTTCGCCTGGCCACACATTGACACCGACGACGCGTGTGCAGGGCGCCGCCGCGGGCAGCCGCTGCGACTGCAGCACGCGTCGCTTCCGTCTGCGCCATGGGAACGGGCGCGGCGTTATTGCGAGGCATCGCTTCGTTCTGCGCCCGCCTAGGAAACGGGCGGAGCGTTATTGCGAGGCGTGCTGACAGGCGAGCCGCCGTCTCGTCGCCTCGCCATTAAACGCGGCGCAACTGCCTCCTGCCAAGCCCAAGTTAACACGGGCGCGGGGCGCTGTGTGTATGACGTGCGGGCCATCCCTGTCAGGCGCATGTCCGCCCCCATGTCCGGCACCCCGAAGGGCCTTTGGAGGCCCTCTCAGGGGTGCCGGACACGATTTCGCTCGGGGCGACCCTTTGGGGGATGCCCGTCCGGACCCCCAATGGGTCTTTGGGGGGTCACTTGGAGGCCCCCGGTGGAGATGCTCTAAATCTTGATCAGATCTGCATTTCTAATTGGGGGCGGAAGATTCAATTTTTTGTTTGGTTTGGAAAACAAGAAGATCCCCAAGACTGTTTCAAAACGCTATTTGAAATATAACGTGCTAATACCGTGTTATATTTCAAATAGCGTTTTGAAAAATATAAGGTATAAATAAAAAATATAGGATTTTAACAAGAATAAAGGACAATATAGTTAAAAAATGTCAGAACAATATATGCATAATCACATAGAAAAATTGTTCTCCAATTGTCTAGAAGCCTAACATCAACATCCACCAAGCAACACCATATCATAAATTACTTATTTAGAATCATTTGCATTAGATTAGCAATACCATCTACCGATTCAGAAGAGGAGTAGTAAGTAACTTCTTCTTCTTCCTAAGTTGAAAAATTCGGACCCTTTAGCCGATAGCCTGAAAAAATAGCGTGCCAACGCTATGCCGTTTTTAGCGCGACATAGCGTGCTATTATCGCGAATAGCACCATAGCGAGCAAAACTAGTAAACCTTAGCGTGTACTCTCCATATATGCTATAGCACGCTATTTTTTCCCATGGGTTGACACCCTATCCTGGTGTAAAAAATGCATCTTATGGTGGCTACAAAAGAAAAGGTATTGGAGGTGAATTTGGTAGTTTACCGGAGCACAGATTTTGCATGTATTTTTTTGTTGAGAAAAGACATCCAAAGTCATCTTATTTGTGATTTTTATCAAGCAATACAAAATCCAGTACAAACTAGATACTACTCGATTATTACAAACCAAAAATACATGAAGAGACCTAACTCAAATAAAGACCAGTAAGAAATAGAACACGAAAGAATGAGTCCTCACCCCTGTTGCCAATGCCAAGATTGTCCAACGGTGGAAGGGAGGGGGGCCGAGGCGACGGCGATAGGAAACCCTAATTTGGTGGATGGTTCATTTGTCTTCCACGTATATTGATATTGGTAGTGGGATTGGTAGTCTACTCGAGCGACTCTAACTCATACCGATTTGCTATATCTATGTCCAAAGAATAGTTACTTTTATGTCCACCAAGTCACATCTAATCAAATCTAGAAGTTTCCAAACTTGTTTCTGTGGAACAACAAAGTTGTTCATTTTTATACCTAAACATAAACACCAATTTATTTATACAACTACTTAGTATAACCCATGTTCATGAGAATTGCTCACGACTGTGAAATAGTGGCCAAATTTTCGGTCGACGCAGGTTGTGATATTCTATAAGAGCTGTTACCAATGGACGAATTGGTGCTATCACAACACGTTTTCATAATGGAGTGGGCTCGACTTTTCTTCTTTCAAAACATAAGCAGAAAGATCAATATATGCAATCAACATTGTGAAAATCAGCTGAGTTAGAGGGCCGCTGGAGAAAAAGAAAAAAAATAAGACCACTAAATCTAAGAAACTGAGTTAGAGCCTAGAGGTGCGTCCAGCTCTGTCCTCAGCTAGGAAGACAAGTGACCTGCCAAATCGACCGGCCGCGACGCAGGAAGGAGGCTGCCGGATCGTGAGGCTGGAGACACATGATGGCGACGCTCAGATAATCGGTGTACCGGTAGCTGCTCGTGGACGCAGGTCTGTTCTACGCGACGTTGTGTTGCGACCAGACCAAGTTCATGGGTGCAGGTGGAGTCCGTGGTGTCGTCAGCAATCCGACGCCGCAACACATGGACCTCCAGGTGCCGAGCCGCTCGCTTATGCGCGGCTGGTCTGCACGACGCCACGCTGCGACTGGAGTGAGTTCGTGGGTGCGAGCGATGTCCGTGATGTTGTTGGCAATCTACTGTCACAACACATGGGCCGTCGGGCGCCAAGAGTGATCGTCCCCAGCAACGTGCTTGGGAGGGACAATACATGGAATGAATTGCTTTGCGAGGTAAGTGCGGCTAATCTCCTCGACAAGATCTCCTCGCTTACAATCGCTCTAATATTCTGTCGCTGCCGTAGACATGGTTGTGAACCTGTCACACTTTGATTTGTGGGCACCATGCGGTACGCCATGGCATATTTAGCTGCGATTACCGTGGTGCTAACAATGATGGGGAATTTCAAGATTGTTCTGGCGGAGGACCAGTGAATCTCGATGGCTCTCGAGTTCGAGATTGCAAGTTATGACAGAGGCGAGTTTGGATGCGGTGAAGACTGTGAATCGGATGATCGGTCTTTTCCATCACTCTCGGCAAGCGGGTACGGCGACACATGGGGACATTTTCTTGGTGGTGCTCTTTGGCCAGAAA
This sequence comes from Poa pratensis, assembly GCA_947311845.1. Classification (NCBI taxonomy): domain Eukaryota; kingdom Viridiplantae; phylum Streptophyta; class Magnoliopsida; order Poales; family Poaceae; genus Poa; species Poa pratensis. The sequence goes on from CAMZMU010000063.1 coordinate 104,627,064, forward strand.
GTGTCGACTTCGTGAGTGAAAACTTCAGATCTGACCTTTACTAGTTGTATCTGGCAATGGAGGATCTCTATTCATCTCCTTGTTGAAGTCATTGGCTGGTTCAGTCGGACTTTATTTGGGGTGAAAACCAATGATCTAGGATCAGACAACGATGGTATTTGTGCACGGTTCCCTTCTTGGAGGCGTCATTTTTCGAGAACATTTTTTTTTAATTCGGGTGTGGGCTCTGGTGATGGTAGTTATTGTTGTTTTGTTGATCAGTTCGCCGTGTTTAGTTATTTATTTTTTAGCTGAGTGCATCCTTAATGTCTCGACTAGCTCTTGACGTTATATTGTCAGAGAGGCTGGATGTAATTGATATATGCTTCCTATTAATAAATTCCCTTTATCGAAAAAGAAAATCTAAGAACCAAAGTTCAGAAAATGGAGTAAACAGATAACCTTGCCATAGACAAACAATCGCATAGAGCAAGTGCCGGTGTAGTTTAAATTGTGGGGTTATGGATGACGAACGTCATATAACAACTTGTATAGAGTGCAAATTAAAGTTTGGCGAACTATGTTTATGTGCATGATCCGGAGATATTACAACTAGTGAGACAACTAATAATCCAAATTTTCGCTCTAATTTTTCTATTCGCTCTAAAAGAAGAAAACTAAATCAATTTGATTTTACAATTTGCAGAGATATAATGAATTTTCTAAGATTCATTTGTATTTTTGTTGGTTGCAGTGATTTAAAATCAAAATTGTGCTAGCAAGGAGAGAAACGGGCAGAGTGACAGAGAGGTGGCGTGCTCACCACCATTCCTCCGAAACGCGACAAGGCTCGAAGAAAATAAAAGCTTGCACTCCTTTTGCTTTGGCAGTTTCAAACTGCCACCGGAGATGCTGCTGCTGCTTGCACGGCATGCTGGCTCTGCAGCCTGCACGGCTAGTAGACTGCAGCAGGCAGGCTATAGCTGCTACAACGTGACAAGAACTCTATGCTTTCACCTCTGCTTTGCAGGCGAAAAATGGCGCTGGCACGGCACCGCGCGCTCGCCGACGAGGCCGATCACCAAAATGGAACCCCGGAATCCTGCGAGCAGCTCCGCCATCATCGGAATCGCTTCCCATTCTAGTAGTCGCCTGGTCGACTCTTTTGTTTTACTGCTACCACTGCGAATGCACAGTAGATTCCAAGCAGTAATTTCGCGGTCCGTGAACTCAACAGTAGCGAGCGTGGCAAGATAAATAGCCCCTCGCCGAACAGAAGAAGCTACACGCGCGCACCAGCCACTCTACACTACACTGCCTTGTCTTCGCTTGGTTGCTCGGAGGCGATGGATCGCCCGTCCACCGCTGCGCCGCCGTCCTACGCCAAGCTGGTGGACACGTACAAGAAGGCGGCGGCCACGGCGGCCTCGGTGACCGCGTACGCCGTGCTGGCGCGCGGCATGGCGCGGGAGCTCCTGCCGCACGACCTGTGCGCCGTTGTCAGCTGGGGCGCCTCGCTCGTCCGCGCGCGGCTCCAGCCCCCGCCCGCCGAGCGCCGCACCGTCATCATCAGGCGCCTCGACGGCGGCGGCGGCGGCATGAACTGTGCCAAGTTCAACACCCTGTACGACGACGTGAACGAGTACCTCGCCACCAGGATCGACCCGCAGTCCATGCACCGGATCTGCCTCAGCGGCAGCGACTCGAAGAAGGTTATGTCCATGGACGTCGGCGACTCCATGACAGACGTCTTCGAGGGCGTCCGGTTCAAGTGGACGTCGGTTGCAGGGGAAGGCCGCCGCACGGCAGACTGTCTGGAGCTCAGCTTCGATGCGGAGCACACGGAGATGGCGCTGGGTAGGTACGTGCCCTCGATCACCGCCGAGAAGAAGCAGGCGCGGCTCCAGGACTGCCCGCTCAGTATCTTCATGAACGAGTGCACGTCGTGGCGCGGGATCAACCACCACCACCCGGCCACGTTCGACACCCTCGCCATGGACCCGTCCACCAAGCAGGCCGTCATCGCCGACCTCGAAAGGTTCCTGAGTCGGAAGGACTACTACCAGCGGATCGGCAAGGCGTGGAAGCGCGGCTACCTTCTCTACGGCCCGCCTGGCACCGGCAAGTCCAGCCTGGTCGCTGCCGTGGCCAACCACCTCCGCTTCAACCTCTACGACCTCGACATCGGCCAGGTGCCCTTCAACGCGGCGCTGCAGAACCTGCTCATCGGCATGCCCAACAAGTCCATCCTCGTCATCGAGGACATCGACTGCTGCTTCAGCGCCGCGTCCAGGGAAGATGGCAAGGAGCGCAAGAAGCCGGCACGTACCCAGGATGGCGATGCCGACGATGATTCGGGCGACTGCTCAAACACTGTACGTTGCGAATGAACAAAGAAGCGTCGATCTTGATGAACTGACACACACAGTATATATATCTTTTGAGTTTCTGACCATTTCGTCTCTGAATGCCAACAGGGAGCTCTGCAGAAGCAGAGTGGCCAGAGCATAACGCTCTCGGGGATGCTAAACTTCATGGACGGGCTGTGGTCGACGAGCGGCGAGGAGCGCATCATCATCTTCACCACCAACTACAAGGACCGCCTCGACCCGGCGCTGCTGCGGCCGGGGCGCATGGACATGCACGTCCACATGGGCTACTGCGGATGGGAGGCATTCAAGACGCTGGCCCGGAACTACTTCGTCGTCGACGACCACCCGCTGTTCCAGGAGATACAAGCCCTGCTTGCCGAGGTGGAGGTGACGCCAGCCGAGGTGTCCGAGATGCTGCTGCGGAACGAGGACGTCAACCTCGCGCTCCTGGGGCTCGTTGAGTTCCTCACAGCCAAGAAGCAGGGTGATGAAGATGCAGGGAAGGCATGAAGCTCGGGAGTACTGCAATTCAGGTAGTAGTACAGAAATGAAGAAGATCCATGCATTCTGCTTTTCATGTATGTTGCAGTGGGGACGAATCCTGTCCTAGTTTCTAGTACTATGTTCTTATTATTAACTGTTAGCTATCTGAACTGTTTACTGCTGTTCAGTCGATCGTTCTCTAGCTATTATTAGCAGTTGTATGCCTCCATATGTTTCGGAGCTGATTTGGACTATGTAATGAACGATATGTCTCGTTAACTGATGTTCTCTAGCTAGTAGCTGTTGTCTATCTCAGCATGCTTGGAGGCTGAATTAGAGCAAGTAGTTAATGACGGCAGACTGAATAATGCCTGTTGATTTAGCTACTGCATGGTCAGCATGCGTATGTACTCGTTAGCAACACATTTGCTGTCCAGTTGCTTTAGTGGTTTGCTGCATTTTTTGGTTCATAGCTAGACAACACATAACTTCGAGAGAATAGCTAGATTGATGTGCTGATCGTTAGATCATATAAGAAGGAACCTGCGCCCTTTGCTGCGCCGCTCCACGTACCAAAGACAATTATGTATCAATCATTTTAAGGATATTACATTGAAAAGATATCTCGATTTACAATCCTTAGTAGAAACCAAATATAAAGAAGTAGTAACATGAATTATGAAGGGAAGAAGACATATACAATTCTTTGGAATGACTTTAGTTATATATACTTGTACATGAAAAGGGGATTGTTTACACATGTTCAATATACAATAATTCTTTTTATTGGAATAGTCAATACTTTGCACAACAGGTCGATGCTTATTTGGACGGAATGTCCGGCAAGGAGCATAGGGTGAAGTATGTCCACCACGATATTTCCATTGCAGGCTTATCCGGCAATAAATATTTAGTATTTTTTTCAACGAACAAAACTCGGAAGCAAAACCCCGACTGTGTTTCGTAACGTCAATGAACTGAGGTATTCATAAAGGTCGTTGTACCCTCGCAAACGAATATATTCTTGAGCGTGTAACTAATATAGGAAGATGGTCATCAACAACTTGGAGCAAATCAGAAATACTAAACTGCAATGGAAGCATTACCATAAATTAGTAACAAACTAATGCAATATATTTCATCAAAATAGTAATTAAACATATTTGTAGAAGCAACCCATGCCCAAGCAAGTTAAGACAGATACATAAAGGTATTATTTGACCGAACTAAGAATGATCTTGGTCACAATGTATCTATTATGATTCAGCTATATTTAGGAGTATTGATTGCTCATAGAGAGACCATGTAGCTAGATTAATAACTCTACAATTCTTCAATAAGGAGAACATGTAAATGCAAGCACAAGCTCGATGATTCAACTTTCAAACAATTCATTTTAGGATGGTGACGATTTGCAGCGCTGCATCTATGCAAGCAACTGCAGAATGCACATCACCTCTTTGGGTTCAGATACTTCAAACAAGAACGCACACATTATTACATCAACGCAATTAATCTTGACCGTAGCCACTTGCAATCTGTTGTTCTGAAAGATAACAAAAGTTGGAAATACTTAGACCAAACTACTATATTATTCTTCATGCCAAGTACTCAACTGAATTATCTCCCTATTTGGGCTTTTGTGATGTATTACTTCTTCCATGTACTTCAAATAGACTCGAACTGTATTTCACAAAAAAAAAAAGACTTGAACTGAATTATTGAAGTTGTACTCTCTAATCACGAGAAGAATTATATGATACAGAGCGAGCGCTCATTATGAACATGTATGCATCAATCTGGCAAATTATAATCCTACTTGCTGCAGGAAAAATATTAGTTAGAAGAAGTGTGTTACACATGGGCACTGTTCTAACATGGATATTCAGTTTTAATAAGTGTTCTAGGAACCCACCAGGATCTCAATTTTAATTAGTGATTTGGAAATCTACCAGCAATTAGAGCATGCGTTGTATATATCAACGAAAGGAAAAATTGTAAGCATCTGTAGTAGTCTCATGAGCAACAGAGTAAAGGAAAATGGAATTGTTAGAAAGATCCATGTCTTGAAAACACCATACCGATGCAGGGGCCTTGAGCATGACGATCCGCATACCACGGAAGTGTTGAACGATGCAGTGTGGCAAGGTCATAGCAGTTCCAAATGAACAGCTCGCTCCGCATCACAGTACCGGGAACAGCAGACCAGCAAGGCTGGGATCCACATGAGCTTGAGCGCCGCAGAGATGAACTCAGAGCATGTTCCTTCCGTCTTATTACCTCTTCTCTACCATCATTTGTTGCCGAAACTCTATATCGTGCTCTTCGTGGCCTTCAGCGTTCCTCATCTTTCTCATGTAAGCGCTCAAAAAGTCACGATAGCCATGAAGGGTGGAGGTCGGTAGTAGGAGGACATTTAGGAACGGCAATACCATCTTTCTTCCTTGTTTTGAAAGGATTGATGGACAACTATTTTCAAAATCTTCTTTTTACCTTACTGATGTAAAAATCTTTTGGTACAACCTCAACTGCAAGTGCACTGAACACACCCCTGTGAGGCTGGGAGCACTAAAACAGATAACCTTTCCTGTGGATCAAGACTTGGTCCTTGGTATCCCACACAAAGATTTCACAAGAGGAAATATAAATTAGAATGATGTATTTTACAATTTAAGGGATTTGATCTAATGTTATGCAAGGTCATGTGTACATAAAAAAACACAACAACCAATTTAACAAAATACACTACATGACAAAATATCCGCCCCGAAGAAAAAAAGGAGAGGAAATATAAATTAGAATGTTGTATTTTACTAAAGGGTATGAATATATCGCTCATCTTTGATCTTTCCCTAACATCTTAAGCTGCTAGACGATTAGTTGGTCAATGAATGACACCCACTAAATCAACAATTCATGGTGGACAGCATTTTCTCAAGTCTTCCAGTCTACAATTCATGGTACAAGCGACGTGGTTACATTGAACAATTGTAGACTGTAAGGTATGTGACTGAATTTTTGTCAAAGTCAGTATTGGAACTTGGAAGCGCAAACTTCAATATACTCTATTTTTTGTTCAATGCATCATTGTGGAAACTAAACACAGCAGCATTTTGGGCAATGGAGGGAGGCTATTCATGGTGACGCAGCCATAAGTGCGGCCAAGGCGAGGTGGGCCAAAACAGGCAAACACTAGGGTTTCATGCCGGCGCACGACCACCGTCCCCGGAGTGGAGGCTGGAGGACAAAGAAGATGACAACGCCGGCGTGGTGTCATCTGCGACGAGGAGACCAAGCGGAGAGGTACAGGCGTCCGACACCATCAGCGAAGAGGAGGCGACCAGGCTGCGATGAATAAGTTGGGGACTTGTGGCGGCGCAAGGCCTACCCTCTCAGACACGATGCTAGATTTCATCCGTAGGTGAACCGACTGAACGGATAGCTGAGATTGATCCACTCTTAATTCGACGACGCTAAACGCATAAAACAATGGAGCAAGGAGAGCTCACCAATTCCCCGGAGGTTAGAGGTTTGATGGGATATGGTACTTCCTCCATTTCATATTATTAGTTGTTTTACCTTTTTTAGAATCAGATGTACTCCCTTCGTCCCAAAATAAGTGTCTTTAATTTGTCCAAATATGGATGTATGTAGACATATACGTTTATATTTTGGCAAATCTAAGACATTTATTTTGGGACGGAGAGAGTATATAGATGTATCTTAGTTTATGGATTCACTTATTTTGATCCGTATGTAGTCCATATTGGAATATATAAAACATCTTATATTATGAAATAGAGCAAAAAATGTGACTCAGACAAGACTCTTAGTTAATTTCTTGGATGATGCTAGATGTGCAGTACGTACATGTTTTGTTGGGGATATACCTACTAGGGGTATCACCAGCATGGATCAATCCGGCTAGTCCAGGGTGGCCCGCAGTGGTGGTGAAGGCTTTGCCTACCGGGCGGCCCAGATAGCTGACGACCAAGGAAGGCGGATGCCGGCAAGGAGGAGGCCCAAGACTGAAGCCCATGAAGCCACCAAGACCTAGACGGAAGGCGGCATACTTGCCGGCTAGGTTTAGGACTCCGTATACTTGCTGGATACGTATTCACCTTGTAACCCTAGGTCCAGCCGCCTATATAAGCTGGACCACGGGACGCCTTTAGGGCACGATATTCTCTCATACATCCAACTCATTGTAACCTGTTCACGGCGATATTGCCTTATAGTGAATTATAGCAGCACGTAGGGCACCGCCACCGCCGTGGTGCCTGAAGCTGGGTAAACCGCCGTGTACAATCCCGACCTTGACGACGTCCACCTTCTTGCCCTACGTTCACCCTCGGCTAGCAGGACCCCGTCTCCTATCCAAGATGCCGATACGACGACAGTTGGCGCCCACCGTGGGGCCTAAGGCGTCAGGCGTCACGTTCCAGGCGGGAACTCTTGGCGGCATCGGCGAAACAATCGCCGTCGGCCGCGCTGTTCGCTACGGCGACAATCACTACATCAGCTGCGACGAGTCCTACATCCCCGCAGACGACTACATTGTCGGATGCGGAGTTGTGCCGTTTGGCGGCGTCGATGTGTTCATCGGCTACACTTCTGAGGCGTATGGGTTGCCGCGAATTTATTCGCCATCCCACCCGCCCTACAATCAAGACGGATCTGGGGAAGACGGTTCTCCGCCTAATCCAAGATAGAAAGGGCTTGCATAAGTTATCCCCGCCTTGGGAAGGACCTTTTGTGGTCAGTAAGGTGTTGCTCAATGGTTCTTATTACTTGGTCGATGCACGTGACGGATACAAGAAGAAGCGAGGTCGCAAGCGCAAAAGGAAGGTTGACGACAAGTACGAAGAAACCAAGCGACCCTGGAACATTGAGCAGCTACGTCCTTTTTACACTTAGCAATTTCCACATTGTAATAAGTACTATATGATTATGAAATAAAAGTCTGTGGTTTGCTCATTCAGTTTTGGGATCATGCCATCTTTTGTCTTTTCTCGCAATCATATATCTGTTGTCATAAAAGTTACCAAACAAAATAAGTTTTGCTCCGTGCTAAGGTCCAAACTTTTTTGACATTTGCCGTCTGCCGGCTAAAAAACGCAAACAATCTTTGCACCGCCTAATATGCTTATCTGTCTGTTTGTATGTGGGTCGCCTAGTAGTATGTCGTTGGCACCAACATGCTGGCTTTGGTCTCTGAGTCTAAATTAGTTGGTATTGCACCTGGTTGGCTCAGCTAAAGTAACTAAGATGAGGTTCCGCCAACATATGAAAAAGCTAAACATGCAGGCGAGATACATATTAAGGCGGGCCACTTAAGTAAGCCTACCGCCAAGTGTAGCATAAAAGTTGGCCCATAAATATTTACAACCCAAAATAAAGTTTTATGCGTTAACAGATTAACGCAGTGTTTTGTGCTGCCTTTGCAGGAGGAAGTCTAAGGGATTGCCGCCTTCGTAGAGCTGGTGGAGAGATCCTGGGGGCTAACGCCGGCATTCTTGGGGCTGGCTCCGCCATCCTTGGGGCTGCGCTTGTCGGTTCCGGCTTCGCCTTCTTCGCCGCGGGAAGCTTCAGGATCTGCCAAGGAGGGATCAGCAACGGCAACATGCGGGTCCGGGTGTTCCTTGTAGAACTTGCGGATGTCAACCATGTTGGCAACCCGGGTCGCATAGCCGCGAACAGACCGCAGCACGTCCTGCATCACGATGGTTTGGCTGTTTTCGTCTTCGGTGGGGAAGTACTCGGTGACTTGATGAATATCAGCCTCCGGGTACCACGCCGCCGTCATCGCCAATGCCAACTTGGCACCGCCTCGTGCTGCTGAGCGTAGTGTGTTGTCGTGTTCAGCTGTCGCCTTCTCCAGCAACTCCGGCAGAGCATCGAAGATGACGGGATCGCCGTCTTCCCCAGGGTAGAACTTGGCGGCAAATGATTTGCCGGCGCCGACAATCTGGTTGACGATTTCGCCAATTTTCAAGATCCGAGCAAGGCGCGGCGTTGTGGCCAGGTCATCTCCCAAGCTAGCCGGCACTGCACAAACACAAAGTTACACACTGCAGCTTCAAGTATCAAGAAAGCAAGGTGACAAAAATGAAGGACTGGAGGCATACCCAAGACATGGTCGTGGATGGCGTTGACCTCATCCAGATGGTTCTCAAGCGTTTCTTGGGCTAGCTGGACCGCCTTTGACAGTTGGTCCTGCTGCTCCTTGGCGTTCTTGTTCACCTGGTCAAGGTTGTTGCTCATGGCCTCAAGTTGTCCAGTCAACTTGCTAACTTCGGCAGCATGAGCCAACGCACGATCATCCAGCTCCTTGGCGTGATCCGCCTTCAGCTTGGTCACCAGCCCGGCAAGATCTGCAGCTTCGTTCATCAAAGCTTGCATGTCAGTGGAGTTCTTGAGAATATCTTGCGCAGTGTTTAATAATTCTACAAATAAAAAGAAAAGACGACTAAAATACTTGTCGGAAAAGGAAAAGAAGTCGGACGAAAAGAAGGCAAAGAAAGCTTTGTCACCTTCATCCTTCTTGCGAGCTTCTTCCAAACTCGCAATTTGGGCGTTCTTCAACTCCACGTCCTGCTGCAGTTCCTCGCATTCCTTCTTCTTCATCTCTTGAGCACGAAATAGCTCAAGATTGGAAGCAAGAACGGCCTGCATGCACGAAAGCAACATTATGGTTAGCGCTATTTAGTCAACGAGACCACTTTGCCGGCTAAATTTTTCAGCCGCCAAAGTGCTCGGGGGCTGGGACCATAGGCTATTTTACCTCAAGTTGTCCGTGCAGGGTGTCGTGGAGTTCGTCCATGTGTGCGTACCAGTTGCGGGTACCGTCACGCATGGTCTTCAGTGTTTGCCGGGGGTCTTGCAACCCTTTGCCAGGTTGGGAGCCAGGATGAGTGGACGATCCGCCTTGTTCGGCCGCCATCTGGTCATCCATCTCCTGCTTCATGGCGATAAATCGAGCGGCATCACTAGCCGAAGCTTCAGCCGTCTTGGAAAAAGTTATGCCGGCAACTGATTTCTTGCCCGCCATCTTCTCTGTAGCCGCCTCTGCGGTACCGGCAGCTGTGTACGTTCCCTGGCACACAACCACGGGAACGCCAACTGTGGGCGTTGTCGGCGCAGCAGCTGGAGAAGAACGTGGTGGCTTGCCCCTGCCGGCAGCAATCTTCAAGTTGGAGCGGAGTTTGGGCATGGTAGGCTTGCCTCTGTAAGCAGAAACATGCAAGTTTGTCAGCACAAACATATTAAAATATCCAAGTCAGGGAAGCCAAAGTTTGCTAACCGTTTCAAGGGAACGTTCCCCACGGTCTCATCCTCTGCGTCGGCAGAGGTGGCCGCCTTCTTCCTCTTCTCCAAATCCTTGGTGGAGGAGATCAGCTTGCGCTTCTTCGACTTGCTGGCACCTGTATCATACCAGTTTGGGGCCAGCTCGTCCTCTCCCAAGGTTTGTAGCTGAAAAGGAAGCAAGACAATATTAATTCAGTACCTAGTGGGCAAGGATGTTAGTGAAATAACAAAGTAGCTTTCACTTACCGCTGGGGCTGGGTTGTTATGAGTGAACATGGCGACGCCTTCAGCCGCCTTCACCGACAGAGGCTTGATAAGCTCTCTAAGCCGGTACTCCAAGGCATCCTGATCAAGGGTGCTGTTGCCGGCGTCGTCCGCCTTGTACTCGCACATCTTCAGTGGGCGATGGCGGAGAGGCATAATCTTCCTCGACACCCAGCAAATGACGGTGTCAACTCCGTCAAGTCGTGGAGCCAACATCGTCTTCGTCAAGAACTCGATCCGCCTAACGGCAACTCGAAGTTCTTCGGCAAGCTGCTGAGCGGCACTTTTGCTGTCCAGCAAGCCTTGTGGGTTGGCGGACCGTTGACGAAGGCTGGCATCCCTTGCGTGCTGCCAGGTGTCGGGATGTCCTTGCAGTAAAAGAAAGTGCTGGTCCAGTGCTTCACCGACTCGATGTATGGTATTTTTGGGTACCAGTCGGGTTGGCGGCAGTTGAACGTAACACTACCGCAGGTTGCTAGGTGGCCGCCTGGTATGGTTTGCCGGCGGCACAGGAAGCAGTACTTAAACAGCTCTATGGACGCAGCTATGCCTAAGTACCCTTCGCACAAAGCCTGGAAGCCGGCTAGCACTAGAATACTGTTGGGCGCTATGTTGTGTGGCTGCAGCCCATAAAAACTAAGCACCGCCAAGAAGAAGGCGGAAAGCGGCAGAGACATACCGCGAAGGCTATGCGAAGCCAACATGACACGCTCGCCGTCTTGGGGGTCAGGCACCGCCTCGTCGCCTGGAACCCTCCAGGAGCATTCCGTCTTTGGCGGAATGTATCCGCCTTCCTCCAGTTCCTTCAGATATGCTGACGTCATAACTGACGGCAGCCAGTACCTGGAACCCAGGTCTCCAGCCTCTTCCTCTTCCTCGACGTCGTCATCCTCGTCGGCGGCAGATTCCGCCGCGGCCTCTGAGCTGGTAGCCGCGAGGGATGGGAGGGGAAAAGTTGGAGCGGCGGTCGCAGGCGTCGTCGGAGCTGGGGAAGAAGTAGAAACCCCGCCCGTGGCCACGGTGGCCGCGGGGAGGTAATCGATGCACCTGCGGGCGCCGCCGCCGCCGCTGGATAGATCCAGATCCGGCGGGGGTCGTCGAAGCCGCAGCCAGTGCCGCCGTCGCCGCCGCATCCTGCTGAGTGCTCGCCATTTGGGGGAGAGGGCGCTGCTCGTGCTCGCCGGAGTTGAGTTCGAGGAGGAGTTGAGCTCGGGAAGGTGAGGAGGCCACGGTGGGTGTGCGAATGAGGAAGAAGTGCATCGATGTGCCCTTTGGGGTATTTATCCCCACGCGCCAAGATCCGTGCCTAAAATTAGGGGGACGCGAGATTTCCGCCACGTGCCCACGATTTGCACGTCGTGGCAACGGCGTCTGCGGCCTCGCTCCGATTTCTGTGCGTGGTGGAGAAACCATCATGACGCATGCCCAAGTCCAAACTGTCGTGGACTGCATGGCGTCATCCGTCAACATTTGACGAGCCTAGTCAATTGACAAGACTGGTGCCAGGAAGATTCCTGACAATGGTCAGGCCGTCTTTCCCATGATGGCGGCAAGTTGTCCGACTACTTTAGGCGGACCGCCGCTTACTTTCAACTATGGAATGCTTCAAGCTCTTCAGACGCTTACAAGACAAGGCGGACGTTGCCGACAAAGAAGACGGCGCCTGAAGAACTCGAACCCTCCCAGGGGCTAATGTTGGGGATATACCTACTAGGGGTATCACCAGCATGGATCAATCCGGCTAGTCCAGGGTGGCCCGCAGTGGTGGTGAAGGCTTTGCCTACCGGGCGGCCCAGATAGCTGACGACCAAGGAAGGCGGATGCCGGCAAGGAGGAGGCCCAAGACTGAAGCCCATGAAGCCACCAAGACCAAGACGGAAGGCGGCATACTTGCCGGCTAGGTTTAGGACTCCGTATACTTGCTGGATACGTATTCACCTTGTAACCCTAGGTCCAGCCGCCTATATAAGCTGGACCTCGGGACGCCTTTAGGGCACGATATTCTCTCATACATCCAACTCATTGTAACCTGTTCACGGCGATATTGCCTTATAGTGAATTATAGCAGCACGTAGGGCACCGCCACCGCCGTGGTGCCTGAAGCTGGGTAAACCGCCGTGTACAATCCCGACCTTGACGACGTCCACCTTCTTGCCCTACGTTCACCCTCGGCTAGCAGGACCCCGTCTCCTATCCAAGATGCCGATACGACGACATGTTTTCTCCGGCAGTCAAAGTGCGCGAGATGATAAATGTGCCACACGTTTTATATGGCATGGGTGTTAAATTTATCATGGAGAAAGCTAAGGAGAGGCGCCGCTCCACGCGTCCTCCCGAGCGGCGGCTCGTCAAGATTCGAAAAACAAATCCTGTCGCGTCTCTCTCGTGCGGTGGCGCGCTGCGACTCGTGCCTTCGAGTCGAGTGCCGTGTGCGTGCCGGGTCCCACTTGTAAGCGATGCAAGGCGCACGTCTCTCTCGCAACCGCTCCAAGCCTCCAACCACATGTCGCCTTCCTTCAGTTTGGATAAGGTTATTCTAGGACACACCTGTCAGCCTGACCGTTCTGAACTCTCTCTCATGCTTGTGTCTCCACTCCGGCGACTCGGGAGCCGATCCGCCATTTCCGGCCGTGCTGACGGCATTCCGGCAGTTCACCGCCGCTGGAGAGGGTCTTCGTCGCATTTGCCGGTGTGGTGAGCCCATTTCCCCTCTGGTTTGATGTATTTTTGGCGTATCTCATCGTTCTGCGTGGTCGTTAGGTCGCGATTCGTCCATAGTTCTCGTCGGCATTACAGGGTAGGGGTAGAGAGGCTCGTCGGCGCAAGCGCTGGCGTTGACGACGCGTTGTGAGGCCATTTTCCATCTGGATTTGGCGTTCGCCGTGGGATCAAAAAATCTCCCCTCGCCGTGTTGTGCTGCCCGCCCGCGTCTCCCCTCGTCGGCATCGGTGGATCGGTCGGTAACGGCCGCGGCAGCTCAGCGTTGCGCTATCCAGGTCCAGCCTTCCAGAGCGGCTCCAGGCGACGGCGAGTGTACAGCGGGACCGCATGATGCTCTGCCGTGCGCCAGCGCCCAGGTCCTAGTCCACAGATCATCTCCCGTGGAAGAACAGCTGCGCGATCTTAGCTGCTCTCTCTTCTCTGTGTGCGGTTCCTACTGATGGCTTGGGGATTTGGGGATCGCCAATTGGAGTCGCAACAACCAAATGGGCTTTCTAGTCTGCCTTGTTGAGCCGAATAGGTTGCTCTTTCTGAAATTACTGCAGCTAGGAATGTATAATTTTTAGCAGGTGCAGGTTATACACATATACTAGATTTTTCTTGCAAAAATAATGGGTGAACATATGTACACTCATGTACTCAAGTATTCTTCCGTAGTGCCCTCGATGAAATGTGGTATGGGCAGAGAAGCTCGCCGGCGCAGTCCCCGGCGCCCATATACCCGCTCATGGTGTTTTTTTCGACCGTCGCCACGTTCGTTATGTACTGATTCGTCCACCTTCGTTGTTGCCGTCAATGCTGGTAGGGGCAGTGAGGGTTGGCAGCACTGTTCCTGTCGTGGTTAGCCCGATACCCTCACGTTTACTGGTTAGATTGGCGTGGTGTGTGCTGAAATTAGCTAGAAGAGGACGGATTCGTTCGGTTTTGGTGTTTTTTCGACCGTGTCGCTTGGGAATAGAGGGAGGTTTTTGTTTTTGTACGAGATGGTGGTGCTAGTCAACTGGTCGGTGGTGTATTTGTACGCGATAGTGGTACTGATCCTTGATGGAAATTATGGATGTAAATTATGGGAACGATGTAATTTGTAGGATTACTTAGTTGATGCTTCGTGTATACATTTTTGGTAATTAGCACTGAGCTCTTGTCATCTGTAGCACTAAAGAATACGGTAACCAGTTGGGAATTACTTGTGCCGTATAATTATGTAATTAGCAATGAGCTCACATTTTTTACCAATATTGAACTATCTTGGTAATTACAAGCAAATAAATTAGTAGCCATGAGAACATGTTAACCGGCAGTATAAAATACCTGATAGCTGTTTGTAAAGAACATGGCAGTTAAGAAGAAATATCATGGTAGGTAGGAACAACAATTATGTTCCACTCCACCAATTTAGGTAGAAATATCATCGGTAGGTAGGTAGGTAAATAACATGACAACTATCAGTTTAAGAAGTTATTCTGTTCCACTCCATATCCAATTTATGTGGTCCATTAATTTCATGTCTCGCGTGTATTTTGGTTCACATTCGACCTCCGTGATGTCGATATCAACAGGGTAGAGGCAGAGTCGTTCGTCGTTGCAGTCCTCGACGGTTCTCGTCGGTGCTGATTTGTGATGTCGCTCATGTGGTTCTCGAGGTCGACTTATATAGGGTTTTTCATGTTGGATCCTTTGGGGCCGGCTATTTGGTATGGGTGATGGTTGTGCTACTGGTTTTGGTGGTGGTATTGTGTTTTCAAATTATTGAAGCAAATTGTTTCTGATAGTTGTGTATTTATAATCTGGTAGCTATGTATGGAAAATCTACTAGCTGTGTACTCAAATCATAGTAGCTGCATTATTTGCCCTACAATGTTCACCTTTTTTTATTTCAAATCTAGTTAGCCGCGTATAAAAAATCTGTTAGTTGTGTATGGAAAATCTCATAGCTATGTACTCAAATCATGGTATCTTGAATAAAAGTGGTAGCCGAATTAAACGGATAGCTAACATGAATTAACAAGGCAATGCTGCTTGATTAATCAGATATCTAGCTTGTTTCAACCTAGCAACTGTTTTTGTGTTAATCAGATATCTAGCATGTTTAAAACCTGGTTGATAGATTTTTTAAATGAACCAGTAAAGATTTAACGTGATAGCTAGCATTAACGAAATTGGTATGTTCCTTCAAATAACATGGTAGCTAGCATGAACATATTGCAATGATTTGAAACGGCTACATAGCCTGAATTAACTTAAGATGAATCTCGTAGCCAACATGAACTAAACTAATAGCTAGCTTATTTGGTTGTTTCAGATAGCATTGTCTGAAACCACAGTTTTTTAGATTAATCTGATAGCTAGCATGTTTTAAACCTGGTAGTTAGGTTTATAAAAATCAACTAGTAAAGATTTAACCTCATAGCTAGCATCAATGAACTTGGTAGGCCCCTTGAAGTAACATGATAACTAGTATGACCATTCTGCAATGATTTAAAACTTCTGTATAGCATGATCTGAACTTGAATCTGATAGCCACCATGAAGTAAACGGGTAGCTAGCATAAACAATTTGGTAACCAGAGGTGAATCTCTAACGTTGGTTGTTTGAGATAACATTGTCCGAAACGGCATGGTTAGATCAATCGATTGCATTGTCCATCTTTCTTGCCATGTAAACATATATAGTAGAGACATGTAGTGCTGCTAATAACTCAGCCATTTTCTTGTTTTTCTGTAATAGGATTTGAATGGGAGGGTTGGAGTCTTTTGTCCATGAAGAATTTTAAATCCTGGTGCAAAAGAATCAGGATCCTAATGACACCAAAATGTATTTCATACTATTTCTTCATGTATGCAATTATGTATGGGAAACCTTGATCCCTAGCACCATGTGTGAATCCTGTAAGTCCTTTGCTATCTATTGGATCTAAATGTAATCACGTTGATACATGTGTGTAGAAGCTGTATCTGTATTTTTCCACCTGCTAGTGTTACCGTTTCATGAAGAAAGTTAGTCCTATGGGTTCAGTGCTTTCTGTGATGGTGTCCCTTTCACTTTCTTTTGTAAGTTCTTCTTAATTTTTAGAGTAAATTCTGTGTGCAGAGAGCAGCAAAAGATGTAGAAGATTAGGGGAAAGTAGATGTTCAAACCTTGTTTTTGTCTAGATCGTTTTTGTGATTTCCTTGATGAGATTCATGGGTTCCCATATCGGATGTTTCTACATACTTGGTTTTATGGTCACCCAGACACAGCCCCAAATATGGGGGTGGCAGTTATTAGGGAAGATGGTCCCTGCCTCGATAAGGTTATGTGATGTTTTTTTCGTATTGGGCTTTTATGTGTTACTTTTTGGCCCAGCAAAATTGTTTCAGTTACAAATATTGTGGCCCAGAAACGAGTCGGAGCGTGTGCGCTCGCTCGATGGTCTCGTTCCTCGACCGCCGCTGGGTATGACACAGCAGCGGCGCCGCTGTGTAGTCCCGTCCATTTATCATTTTAATCTCGAACGTACCAAATGCCTAATTCCGTCTTTACGTTGACCAACCATCTCCAAAGTAAAGTAAAAATAGTCATGCCGTGCTCATCCCACCTATGATTGAGTCAAAGACCCGAATGTCCACCCTTCCAGCCGATTTTTTTTGGGTACCACAAATTTAGCACCGGAGTAGCTACTTGCTTCGGTTTCTAATTATTTGGCTTTGAAATCGGTCCAGATGCATTCTACAACGTTGTCAATAATCAAAATCAATTTGATATATAATGTGTGTGCCCTTAGAGCATCTTAAGCAAAAGCAAGTCGCTTGACCCCTACTTCCCTCTTTTGGCCTCCAACAAAACACACTATAAGAATCTCCCTACTTAAGCCACTACTTTAGGCAAGCCCCTAGATTCTCCCAAGCCCATACAGATTCCTATGCGAGCCTACTTTCACTTGCTCTAACCTAACCATACCCTACCCATTGGCATTCTTACAATCAATGTAACATCTCCTTCCTATAATCTACATGAGTTTTCGATGCATGCAATCCCAATTAACGAAATCATCACCGCTGTTAATTCACACCGAGTAACCAATCAATGCTAAATAATCATGACATGGTCAAAGCATAGTCTAAAAATCTCCCTACTGAAGCCACTACTTTAGGGAAGCACTTAGATTTTTCCGAGCCCATACATGTAGTACTTTCAGTTCCTTTACCCTATCCATACCCTACCCGTTGCCATATTTATAGTCAATGGAACATCACCTCCCTATAATCTACATGAGATCTCGCTCCATGCAATCCCAATTAATGGAATCATCCCCACCGGGACATGGTCAAAGCAAATGCAACCATATTAAGTGCGCAAATTTGATAGATCCAGCCGGCCCGCTTGATCGTTCCACGAGACCGATAGGCGATAAGCATGCATAAACTCGAGATTCGGAAAAGATAGGACAACACACAGAGTTATCAAGCAATAGCCCGATTATATTTGTTACCTTCGGAGGAGTTTGTTGGCGAGAATTTAGGTTTTACATGACTAATTCTCCAGCCGGGCAACAACGGCTTAGGGTTTATAACCAAAGAGAGAAAATGAAAATTACAGGCAGGTTAGATTCCGAGCTACATATAAGAGAGAATCACGTCAAACAACGGAGCATATGTGAGAACAGCTCCAGATGTAAAGTGGTGGTTGCTGGAATTCAAACAGTGACCATTGGGGCGCCTTAGCCGTCTGATGGAAGATCACCGATGTTTGTTGCATGGTCTTGGCCCCAAGCGGTAAGTAGCAACACGGGACGTGGGATCGACGATGGACGGCCACGACGCAAAGTGACAACAACAACTCGATGGGATTCAGAATTCAGAGATACAGTTCGTCAAGTTCAGGCTTGCTGACGTATCCGCTGGTTTCGTTTTGCTGACCTGAATTAGTGCATCTAGGCAGCTTGGTGAGTCGTCAATCAAATGCTTAGAGCATCTCCAAGAGCTTACCCATACCTTCTCTCTCCTCTAACCAAAACCAGTTTGGCTACCCAAATTTTAGGTAAGCTCTTGGAAATGCTCTTAATTAGGGCGGAGTTCCTAGAAGTGATTAGGCGATGGCAATAACAACCTCGCGTGTGGCGGTCTGGGCGACTTGAACGCTGGCAATCGGCAGGATTTGATCGAACTGATCGATGGTCAAGCTATTCAGGGCAGAATTAACATAAGTTTGCGTACCCATACAGCCCTTAAACTTCCGTATACTCTTCAAGATTTCTCTCAAGAAAAGGAAAATAAACTACTAGTAGTAGTGCAAGATTACAACATTGCCATTTCTGCTACCGTGCCACGTCGTTCTTGTGCTTGGACTCTCTTGTTGCCCCTCTCCTTTCTTGCAGGAATTCCGTAAGCACCCGTAGCGCAACATCGGCGTCCTCGCTCCTTAGCAGCATCTCGGACACCTCGGCCGGCGTCACCTCCACCACCGCTAGCAGTTGCTGTATCTCCGGGAACAGAGGGTGGTCATTCACGAGGTGATAGTTCCGGGTCAGCGTCTTGAACGCCTCCCATCCGCAGTAGCCCATGTAGACGTGCATGTCCATGCGCCCCGGCCTCAGCAATGCCGGGTCGAGGCGGTCCTTGTAGTTGGTGGTGAAGACGATGATGCGCTCCTCGCCGCTCGTCGACCACAACCCGTCGATGAAGTTAAGCAGCCCAGAAAGTGTTATCTTGCGCTCCTTGTGGTAACCTCCCGCCCGGTAGTCTCCGCCGTCAAACTCGTCCTCAACGTAGGCCGTCTCCGATACCTTGCGACCTTTCCTCGACATGGTATCGAAGGTGCAGTCAATATCCTCGATGACGAGGATGGACCTGTTGGACATGTCGATGAGCAGCCTCTGCAGGGACGAGTTGTCGTACACCCCGGAGAGATCGAGGTCGTAGAGGTTGAAACGGAGGTGGTTGGCCATGGCGGCAACAAGGCTGGACTTGCCGGTGCCCGGGGGTCCGTAGAGCAGGTACCCGCGCTTCCAAGCCTTACCGATCCGCTTGTAGTACTCTTTCCTCTTCAGGAACCGGTCGAGGTCGTCGAGGATGGCCTGCTTCAGTGCCGGTTCCATGGCGACCGTTTCGAAGGAGGACGGGTGGTGGTGGTTGATGCCGTGCCACATCGTCCCCTCGTCGTTCAAGAAGATCTTGAGCGCGCGGTCCTGGCTTCGCAGCTCCTCCGCCGTAGATATGATGAAGGGCACGTACTTTTCAAGCGCGGTGTCTGCATGCTCGGCGTCGAAGCTGAGCTCCAGGGTCTCGCAGCCGCGCTTGCCCCTACTGTCGTCATCGCCACCGGCGTCCATGTACGTCCAGTGGAACTCGGCGCCGTCGAAGTTGTCCGTGGTTGAGCCGCCATCCTCCATGCTCAGGAGCGTGCTCCAGTTGCTGCTCCCGGCCGGCTCAATCCCGTCCGGGTCAATGATGCGGGAGCGCGAGAGGCAGAGCCGGGGCATGGTGCGGGGCTTGATCTTGGTGAACAGGTACGCGCGCGCCGCGTCGAAGAGGTCGTTCTGGCTGCTGGAGGTGGACCCGTACCCGTTGTCGAACGGGCTTGGTTTCCTCTCGACCGGGCGGCGTATGACGAAGGTGTGGCGCTCCTTCTCGCGGGCGCCGAAGCGGGAGCACACGAAGAACGCGGCCCAGCGCACCGCAGCGCGCAGCTCGTCGGGGAGGAGCTCGCGTGCCATGCCGCGCGCAAGCATGGCGTACGCGCTCACCGTGGCCGCGGTGGCGAGCGCATTCTTGTACGCGCCCACCACCTTTGCCCCCTCCGGCGACGCCGCCATGCTCGACATCGTTGGCAAGTAATCCATAACCACCAAGCACGCAGGGGATAATTAATGAAGGAACTCGATGGATCGATCGATCGGTTGCTTCTTGCATAAATTTCCGTCGCTTTGTGTTGCTGCCGGCGCGCGCCCTCCCCCTGTGTATTGATTTTATATTGCAAACATTGATTCGCCGGATCTAACCTTATACAGATTCTATTCGAACTCTACCAGAAGGAAAAGTTCTATTCGGTCTGGGATTTTGGATACTAGTATCGTGCGATCTCCAGGAGCTTTCGAGGTAATATAAACGGATGGAAGGCACAGAAACCGCCATGCAAGCCCGACACGGACTAAGATTCAAGGAACTTTTTTTTTAAGGAACTTGCTTAGTTAAAAGATCAAATCAATAGTTCCATGTATACGGTTCCGCTACACCGGAAAAGCGTTAGTCCGCTACACGGACGTGCCAATACTAAATGATGTTCCTTTTTTTTTTTTCCTTTGGGAAAATTTTACGTTGCATTTTGCAATTGGTGGAAGGGACTATTAGAAATACCAAATGGCCGTTGATTTATAGGTTCATATGGTCTTTTCCCATTGGATATTCCAAATTTATGGGTGTGACTTGGTGCACGATTTCCGACTCTCGTGTTGTTTCACGTTTTATATAAGGGAGCGGCTAGCGCTGACCGAGGCTCAACCTTATTCTCGGTCGATTGATCGACGTCAACACTTTTTTTAGCCGAATGCCTTTTACTCCTGCATGTTTCATAGGCCTTTTTAACTAGTCATTTTTAAATACAAGGAAACATATTTTCAAAAGAGATGAGAAAATACAATTACACGTTAAAAACTTTTAACGTAATTGTGCTATTGATTTCATGTGCAATTATACGCTTCAAAAAATTCATGTGCAATTGCACGATGATTCGACTTGCAATTGCAGATGCAAATAAAAAAAGAGATGAAAATTAGAGTTACACTCACAAAATTGAATTTGCAATTGCATGCTGATTTCATATGCAATAAAAATGCACGCAAGGAAAAAAATAAAATTACACGCATGTGCAACTGCACGCTAGATATTCATATGTAATTGAGTGCTAAAAAATCATGTGCAATTACACATTAAAAGTGTTCGTATGCAATTGCACGCTAAAATATTCATCTGCAAGAAAATTGATGTGCAATTGCACGTTAAAAAATCATGTGTAAATTGCACTGCTAAAACAATTGTGTGCAATTGCACGCTAACATCCATGTGCAACTGCATGCAATTTTTTTTGTGTAACTACACGCTAAATATTCATGTGCAATTGCATGCTAAAAGAAAAACAAGTGCAATTGTACGCTAAAATTCATTTGCAACTGCACACTACTAGTCATGTGCAATTGCTCGCTAAAATCGATGTGCAATTGCACGCTGAGAAAATGTGCAATTATACAATAAAAAGAAAAGGTGCAATTGCACGGCGAGAAAAGGTGCAATTACACGCTAGCCATGGTGGCCACGGTCACTGTGGGAGATAACGTAGAAAATGGTGGGCCGACCAGCCATTGAAACAGGGACAAAAAGCCTATGTGTACGAGACATAACAAACAAAGCTATTAAAAATCCCAAAAACCCTATTCAGCTGAAGAGGTGAAAAAGGCTCTTTTTTTTTCCATTCGTGACATGAAGGCCCCTGGGACAGATGGTCTCCATGCAATATTTTTCAAGAAGTGCTAGGATATTTTGGGTGATATTCTTACTGCAGAAGTCTTGGAAGTTGTGAACAATAAGGTGATCCCGGAAGGTTGGAATGATAATGTTATTGTCTTAATTCCAAAAATTGAAGACCCTAAACTTATCTCACAATATCACCCAATCAGCCTCTGTAATGTTCTGTATAAGGTAATTTCTAAGATGATTGCTCTTCGGTTGAAGCATGTTCTTGATGATATTATTTTCCCTGTGCAAAGCGCCTTTGTTCCAGGAAGACTCATCACAGATAATATCTTGCTGGCGTATGAAAGTATGCACACCATAAAGAATAAAAAGAAGGGGAAGTGGGGATATTGTGCGGTGAAATTAGATATGCATAAGGCATACGATCGAGTTGAATGGATTTTTTTTGGAGAGTATGATGATTAAACTTGGTTTTGATACAAGATTTGTTGATCTTCTTATGGCTTGTGTGCGGTCTGTTACATACAAGGTTCGGTTTAATAACCAAGAAACCAGCAGCTTTACCCCGTCTAGGGGACTTCGCCAAGGGGATCCTTTGTCCCCTTATCTATTTTTGCTCTGTGCTGAGGGTCTTTCAAGTCTTCTGGCTCATAGAGAGGAGGTTCGTGGCATTGAAGGTGTCAGGGTTTGCAGAAATGCACCATCAGTTTCTCATTTACTTTTCGCTGATGATTCCCTTATCCTTATGAAAGAAAATATGACTAATGCAACCTCATTGAGACAGGTTCTTGAACAGTACTGTGCTAGATCATGTCAAATGGTGAGTCAGGCAAAGTGTAGCATTTTCTTTAGCCCCAATGTGGGTGTTGATCTGAAGGATGAAATTTGTACCGAACTAAATATCATGACCGAGGCTCTCTCCGATAAATACTTGGGTCTGCCAGCGCTTGTAGGGGTGGACAGAAGTGACAGCTTTATACATTTGTTAGAGAGAATTATCAAGAGACTTGAAGGATGGAAGGAAAGATTCTTGTCTATGGGTGGCAAGGAAATTTTGTTGAAAGAAATTATTCAGGCCATTCCTGTTTATGCTATGGCCGTTTTCAAAATTCCAAAAAAGCTATGCAAAGATATCACTGATGCTATGGCTGGTTTTTGGTGGGGCGACTCGGATATTCAGAAACGAATGCATTGGATGGCATGGTGGAAGTTATGTATTCCGAAGAATAATGGTGGTTTAGGGTTTCGTGATCTTCATGCATTTAACCTATCTATGTTGGCTAAACAGTCGTGGAGGTTGATTACTAATCCGGAGACCCTTTGTGCTAGGGTTTTGAGAGCAAAATATTACCCCCATGGCAATCTTCTAAAAGCTGGTGCAAAGAAGGGTTCCTCTTATACTTGGCAGAGCATAATCTCGGGACTAGCTACCTTTAAGAGAGGAATTATCTGGAGGGTCGACAATGGTGAGATGATTAACATATGGGACGACCCATGGGTGCCAGGGAGTCCGACGCGCCAGGTTATTACTCCTCGAGGTGGTATCCTTTTGCGGACTGTGAATGAGATTATTGACAAACGAACAGGAGCCTGGGATGAACCCCTGATTCGGTTCCTTTTCAGCCCTCTTGATGCAGACAGAATTATGAGGATACCTCTACTTGATCATAGGTAGGAAGACTTTGTGGCATGGAGCTTGACCAAAAATTATATATTCTCTGTTCACTCGGCCTACTATGCCGAATGGAATCATCAAAACGGAAATAGACTTGCGAGAAGGGATGATCTCGGTATGTCAGTTCATAATCCGGTTTGGGAGATCTTATGGAAGCTGCAAATCCCTAGCAAAATTAAAATATTTATTTGGAAGGCTTTGCATGGAATTGTTCCGGGGATGTCAATACTTGCGAATAGACATATCCCGGTTTCTAGCCAATGCCCCATATGCTCGTTGGATGTGGAAGATATTAATCATCTGATCTTTAAATGCCTTAGAGCAAAGGAAGTGTGGAGTTCGTTGGGTTCCTGCACATTACAGAATCGTTTGCTGCAGTGGATAGGTCTGGATCTGTTGCCCTGGAAGATTTGTTGTGACGCGACATCGAAACACCTGCTGATTTGAAATATATTGGAATCAAGGAGTTGATAGCTGTAGGAGCTTGGTACATTTGGTGGCAACATCGCGAGGTAGTCAAGGGTGAATCTGTGGCGCCTCCCGATCGTACGAGCTTCACGATCCAGGCCCTAACTCTGAATTATAAAAGAGCGCCGAAGGGAGTACCACATGAAATACCATGGTCCAAGCCCAAGCCAGGCTCGTATAAGTTAAACATTGATGCTTGTTTCTTTCTTAATGGTACAGGAGCTGCGGGAGCGGTGATTCGGAATGACAAGGGCGAGGCGGTGGCGGGAGTTGGGGATCATAGGATCAACCTGCTCGACCCTGCAACCTCTGAGGCTTTGGCGCTGCAAAGAGGGTTGCACCTCGTGGATGATCTAGGGTGCACTCCTTGAAAGGATCGTATGACACCTAGAGGGGGGGGGGGGGGGGGGTGAATAGGTGCTACTTCAATTTTAGTACTTTTTCAAATTAGGCTTGACACTAAAAGGTAAATTCTCTAGATATGCAACTACGGTGAATTTACCTATATGACAAGCAAGCAACTAAACAAGATACACGAAGTAAGGACTATAAACAAGGATAGAAGTAACCGAAGTGAAACCACTCGGAGACACGGATGTAATCCCGAGTTCCTCCTTTTTAGGGGAGTACGTCTAGTTGGAGAGGTGTGAGCTACCACAAAGGTCAAAACTCAACCGCCACAAAGGCGGACGCACCTTCTTCTCCGATGAACCGCACCACAAAGGTTTGGTTCACCTTCCACTATCGGAATCCTTCAAGCGGAATCCGGAGCTCTTACAACAACGATCCGGGGCACAACCCACAAGAGGATTGGGGGCTCCCGAACAGCTACAAATCTGTCACAAAGACAATCAAGTGAGTACAATAAGAGCTAGGTTTTCCCAATGGAAATCCTAGCAAAGGGTCCCTCAAGTGAATGAGGGGGAAATGAAGAACGGCTTGGTGAAGATGTAGATCCGGGGCTTCTCCTTCAATCCTCCAAGAATCAACGAGTTTGGGTGGAGGGATTGGGAGATCTATCAAATCTTGAGCTTGCAATCAATTGTGTTCTTCAATGTGTTCAAGCTAGGGAGCCGGAGGTAGGTGGAGGGGAATAAATACCCCTCCCAGAAATCTGGCCGTTGAAGCTGTAAACAGCCCGCAGCGGTAGTACCGGGCCTCGCCCGGTAGTACCGACTGACAGGGAACTGACGGCCACTCGAAAGACTGGTCAACGCCTCCTCCAGGCGCGCATCGGTAGTACCGGACGGCCGGGTCCGGTAGTGCTCTGATGTCTACGCACGCTTCTATCCTGTAGACAGTGTTGGGCCTCCAAGAGCAGATGTTTGTAGGACAGCAGCAAGTTTCCCTTAACTGAATCACCCAAGGTTTATCGAACTCAGGGAGGTAGAGGTCAAAGATATCCCTCTCAAGCAACCCTGCAATTAAGATACAAGAAGTCTCTTGTGTCCCCAACACACCTAATACACTTGTCAGATGTATAGGTGCACTAGTTCGGCGAAGAGATAGTGAAATACAAGTAATATGGATGATTATAAGTAGTAATTGCAATCTGAAATAAAAATGGCAGCAAGCAAACATGTAGCAGAACTTGTTGTAAACGGTGTTTCAATGCTTAGAAACAAGGCCTAGGGATCATACTTTCACTAGTGGACACTCTCAACAATGACAACATAATTGAATAAATAAATACTACTCTCAAACACTCTCTTGTTGGATAACAAACACCATTCATTGCGTAGGGCTGCAAAAGCACACCTCAAAGTCTGAGTAAACAAACACCGACAACGTCATAAAGGAATCACACACGATGCGCACACTGTCACCTTCACACCGTGGAGAGTGAATCTGGAGTTCATATTAAAGTAACCTCTAGAGTGGCATAATAGATAAAGAGTAACATCTACTTATTCAACTAGATTACAAAGCTCATGATCACATAAAGATCACACCATGGGAGAGAGAGATAAACCACATAGCTACCGGTAGAGCCCTCAGCCCCGGGGAGAACTACTCCCTCCTCATCATGGGAGACAGCAACGGCGATAAAGATGGCGGTGGAGTCGATGGAGATGGCTCCGGGGGCAATTCCCCGTCCCGGCAGGGTACCGGAACAGAGACTTCTGTCCACCGAAACTTGTCGTCGATGGCGGCGGCGCAGCGGATGTTTTCTGGAATAATGGCTCGGTGTTTTAGGGTTTTCGCGTCTGGAGGAATAAATAGGCGAAGGGGTGACGTCGGTGGAGGCGCGGGGCCCGCTCCCCATAGGGTGGCGCGGCAGGGGCCCCACCCGCGCCGCCATGTGGGGAGGGCGCCCTGCTGCCCCCCTTCGTCTCTCCTTCGGACTTCAGGAACGTGTCGGGAAAAATAGGCATCTGGGATTTTGTTTCGTCCAATTCCGAGAATATTTCAGAACAACTTTTCTGAAACCAAAAACAGCAGAAAACAGGAACTGGCACTGTGGCATCTTGTTAATAGGTTAGTTCCAGAAAATGCATAAAAATGTTATGAAGTGTGAATAAAACATGTAGCTATTGGTATAAAACTAGCATGGAACATAAGAAATTATAGATACGTTGGAGACGTATCAAGCATCCCAAGCTTAGTTCTACTCGTCCTCGAGTAGGTAAACGATAACAACAATAATTTCTGAAGTGACATGCTACCAACATAATCTTGATCAAATAATATTGTAAAGCATATGTCATGAATGAAGTGACTCAAGGCAATGGTCTATAGTTTGCTAACAAATAGATAATGAGTAAACACTGAATGTATAAGCAAAAGCTTTTCATAAATAGTACTTTCAAGACAAGCATCAAAAAGTTTTGCATAAGAGTTAACTCATAAAGCAATAGATTCTAAGTAAAAGGCATTGAAGCAACACAAAGGAAGATTAAGTTTCAGCAATTGCTTTCAACTTGTAACTTGTATATCTCATGGATAATTGTCAACACAAAGCAATATAATAAGTGCAATAAGTAAACATATAAGAATTGTTGCACACAAAGTTGACACAAGTGTTTGCTTCAGGGATAGAAAGGAGTAGGTAAACTGACTCAACAATAAAGTAAAAGATAGGCCCTTCGCAGAGGGAAGCAGGGATTAAATCATGTGCTAGAGCTTTTTAAGTTTTGAAAACATATAGAGAGCATAAAGTAAGTGTTTGAGAGGTGTTTGTTGTTGTCAACGAATGGCAGTGGGCACTCTATCCCCCTTGTCACCCAAACTTTCAAGAGCGGCTCCCATGAAGGACGTTATTTCTACCCAAGGGTAGATCATCCCTCTTCTTTTGTTTACACATGCATATTTATAAATTGGTATGACACTCCTCCCAACCTTTGCTTACACAAGCCATGGCTAACCGAATCCTCGGGTGCCTTCCAACAATCACATACCATGGAGGAGTGCCTATTTGATAAAGTTTAACATTTTGGAATTTGCTTTTGATAAATCATTGGCAAACATGTGAAGAGAATCAAATGGTTATAGTTGAATTAATTGGGACTGGGCACCCCATTTGCCAGCTCTTTTTGCAAGTTATTGGATAAGCGGATGTATATGCCACTAGTCCATTGGTGAAAGTCTGTCATGAGTAAATGACAAGGTGATAGAGTAAACGCCACATACTTCCTCATGAGCTATAAAACATTGACACAAATAAGGAGTAATAGCTTTTGAATAGTTTAAAGGTAGCACATGAAGTATTTACTTGGAATGGCAGAAAATACCACATAATAGGTAGATATGGTGGACACAATTGGCATGGGTTTTGGCTCAAGGTTTTGGATGCACGAGAAGCATTCCCTCTCAGTACAGAGTTTAGGCTAGCAAGGTTGTTTGAAGCAAACACAAGTATAAACCGGTACAGCAAGACTCACATGAAAACATATTGCAAGCATTATAAGACTCTACACTGTCTTTCCTTGTTGCTCAAACACTTTTACCAGAAAATATCTAGACCTTAGAGATATCAATCATGCAAACCAAATTTCAACAAGCTCTACGGTAGTTCTTTACTAATAGACTTTTAACTACATGATGCAAGAGCTTAAACATGAAATACTTGAGAGCTCAAAACAATTGCCAAGTGTCAAATAAAACAAGACAATGATCTATATGAGTGTCTTTTCGATATACCATCTACCACATGCAGCATTTTCTGAACCAACACATCAACCAAGCAACTCTCCAAGTAATTTACAAAGAAACAAGAGAGTACTTTCCACAAGAATTAACAGCTCTAAAAGAGATGCATGAAAAACAGGAGCTAAAAGCATAGCAGTAGCTAGATAAGAATACTCAAAAGATATAAGTGAAGAATATGAGTATTCACATGAAAAAGCGGAGCGTGTCTCTCTCCCACACAAGAATGCTAGGATCTAACTTATTCAGAAAATAAAAACAACAAAGCAAAAATAAAAGCAAACAGACGCTCCAAGTAAAGTACATAAGATGTGGAAGAATTAAAAATATAGTTTCACTAGAGATGACCTGATAAGTTGTTGATGAAGAAGGGGATGCCTTGGGCATCCCCAAGCTTAGACGCTTGAGTCTTCTTGAATATTGCTGGGATGACCCACGGGGGCATCCCCAAGCTTAGGCTTTTCACTCTTCTTGATCACATCATATCATCCTTCTCTCTTGCTCCTTGAAAACTTCCGCCACACCAAACTCAGGTAACTCGTTAGAGGGTTAGTGCATAATCAAAAATTCTCATATTCTACTGTGACACAATCATTACCAAAGCTTCTGGACATTACTTACAGCCACTGATGTTTAATGGAGCAAAGAAATCCAATCAAACATAGTAAAAGAGGCAATGCAAAATAAAAGGCAGAATCTGTCAAAAACAGAACAGTCTGGAAAGACGAATTTTTTCGAGGCACTTAACTTGCTCAGATGGAAGAAGCCCAAACTAATGAAAGTTGCGTACATATATAAGGATCATGCGTGATTTTTTCAGAATTTTTGAATTTTCTGTAGCGCATACAGCTCAAAACGGTGGACAGCAAAAATCTGTCACTGCGCAGAAATCCAATTTTAGCAACAACTTTCAACTAGAGACTTTACTTGGCACAACAATGCAATAAAATAAAGATACAAAGGAGTTGCTACAGAAGTAAAAGCACCTTGAGAAAAACTGAAAATAAAAGATAAAGGGTTGCCTCCCAAAGCTTTTCTTTAATGCCTTTTAGCTAGGCTAGAAGATTTTAATGATGCTCTCATAAGAATAAGAGTTGAAAAAAAAGAGAGCATCAAAAGCAAATATCAAACACATTTAAGTCTAACCCACTTTCTATGCAAAGGAGTCTTGTAACAAAATAAATTATTGAAGCATAGAGCAACTAGCATAGAAAGATGAAACAAGTGCAACTTCAAAATTTCAATATAAAGAGAGGAGACTTAATATTATTGAGATATATGAAGCCATGTCTCCCTTTCTCATAAAAACTTTCAGTAGCATCATTGATAAAATCCACAATATAATCATCACATGAAACATTCTTACCATGATCCATATGCACAAAAGTATCAATATTTTCCACACAAGAAAAGTTCTTCTCATTAATAACAATGGGAGCAGGATCATCATAAAGAACTCGAACATGATAGACAAGTTGTATATTAAAGGGATGGTTTTGGGTAATCCCTCCATAACTATGACAAGTTTCATGAGGATGATTGTAACTATAACCTATGTCATAGTATTCTTTATAATAATTATCAAAGACTGGAGGCATAGTATCATCATAAGCAATAGAATAGTTATCTTCCAAAGTGTGTTCATCTGTAAACATATCATCACTTTTACTAGAAGGAGATGTATCAAACATATAATCATCAGTAGCAAAAGGATTTTCAAACACATCACTAGGAGGAGAGGTCTCAGATATATAATTATTACTAGCAAAAGGATTTTCAAACACCTCATCCCCAAGCTTAGAGCTTTTCATATCATCATTGGAAGAAACATGGATAGTACTAAAAGTATGGCAATTATTAACATCATCATTTTCAGAATTGGTACCCCAAAGATTTTCAATATCAAAAGTAGTTTCATTTTCCCAATCATGATCACTACAATAAATAACAGGCATAGGAACATCATCAAATTCGGACTCATCAGCAAAAACTACAATAGGGCAACATGTTTAGGGGAAGATACCGTTTCCTCTCTCCTTTTACTCCTCTTCTTCTTCTTCTTCTTCTTCTTCTTCTTCTTCTTCTTCTCTCTTCTTTTTATCTTTAGGAGGGAGAGGTTTGAAAGGAAGCTTCTCCACATAACCTGGTTTATTGTTAGAAACAACAGAAGAAACTTGGGAGGATTCCTCTCTTTCATTAATAAGAACAAAACACATATTAGTCCTGTCATATTTTGGTAAAGTGCCATCTTTTATAATATTTTGTATGTAAGTATTTGCGTGGCAATT
The DNA here is from genome assembly GCA_947311845.1 of Poa pratensis. Taxonomy (NCBI): domain Eukaryota; kingdom Viridiplantae; phylum Streptophyta; class Magnoliopsida; order Poales; family Poaceae; genus Poa; species Poa pratensis. Next base: position 104,657,215 of record CAMZMU010000063.1, read on the forward strand.
ATCAACACAATAAAGATGACAAGCATGCAGGACACTATTTATATCAAAAGCACTCATATCTACCAAAGAAGTTTTTCTTGATAACTCTTCACACCCCAAAAATAATGTAAGTTCATCATGCTGATTAGGAGTGATCATGTCATCACAATATAAACTCGCAGCACTCATAGGATTCGAAAGACTATTATCATAGCCCGAGCATTGAAAATTTAAATGACCCACTTTATAGCAAAGTTCACAAATAAAAGGATAGAGGGCACAAACTTTTTCACCAAGCTCATCAAGAGCTCTGTTCCACGTTCTAGTTTTTTCATTCCTATGATGGATACAATATTCATCTTCGATTTGATTCTTTTCACAAGGTCTAAGTGCTCCACAAAAATTAACATGCTTATAAGAAATAGTATTTTCAGAAGTTTGAGCATGTTTATTACAATCATTAATAACAGTATCATTTTTCATGCAAGTGTCTTTGAAAGGTTCATGATACATGTCCCAACTTTCTTTAGGAACATTAATATGAGAAGCAAAGGTTCTACAACAATCAACAATAATTTGAGAATCAAGACCATAATTAGCACTAAGCTTTTGAAAACCAGCAGTTTCAACGAAAGACTTAATGCATTCATATTCATAGTTTATACCTGATCCTTTACCTTTGTCGTTCTCCCAATCTTCAGTATTGCTTTGAATTCTTTCAAGAAGATCCCATCTAGATTCAACCTTCTTACTTGTGAAAGAACCCTCTGAACATGCATCTAGATAATCCTTGTGATGACCTGAAAGCCTTGCATAAAAATTATTAACAATTATTTCCTCAGAAAGCTCATGGTTAGGACATTTGAGTATTAATGCTTTCAGCCTTCCCCAAGCTTGAGCAATGCTTTCTCCATCATGAGGGTAAAAATTATAAATGTAATTCCTATCTAGATGCACTTCATGAAGAGGATAAAATTTAGAGTGAAAGAGAGATTCAAGCTGTTTCCAATTCGAAGGTTGTTCATCCAGCAGCCTATACCATTCCTTTGCTTTGTCCTTAAGTGACAATGGAAATAGTTTCCTCATGACATTTTCTCTTGATAAACCTGCAACCTTAAATAACTCACAAAGTTCTGTAAGTTTAGACAAGTGAGCACTTGGATGGACTGATCCATCCCCTGCATACTGATCATTCATAACCCTTTCAACAATTTTCATAGGTACTTTAAAAGAAATACTTTCAACAGGTGGATTTGGAATATCACAAGCATCATTCGAATTATCACATATGGGAGACAAACTATCATCAGAGCAAATTTTCTCCTCTAAAGCTGGGGAACTAAAAAGATCATTTTCATAAAAACTAGCTTCCCCAAGCTTAGACTTTTCCATAGCATTAGCAATAATGGTGTTCAAAGAATTCATACTAATAACATTACTACCACTATTATGCAAACAAGCCTCCATAGGTTTTTTAATTTTCTCTTCAAAAGCATCATGTCCTAATTCAATATAAAGTTCATAAAGATCTCTAATTTTTTGTTGTTTTCCATTAAGCCTAACTAGTGAAAATAAAAACAAGAAACAAAATAATTGCAGAATCTAAAGGAGATACCTTCCAACACTTACCTCCCCGGCAACGGCGCCAGAAAATAGCTTGATGTCTACGCACGCTTCTATTCTGTAGACAGTGTTGGGCCTCCAAGAGCAGAGGTTTGTAGACAGCAGCAAGTTTCCCTTAAGTGAATCACCCAAGGTTTATCGAACTCAGGGAGGTAGAGGTCAAAGATATCCCTCTCAAGCAACCCTGCAATTAAGATACAAGAAGTCTCTTGTGTCCCCAACACACCTAATACACTTGTCAGATGTATAGGTGCACTAGTTCGGCGAAGAGATAGTGAAATACAAGTAATATGGATGATTATAAGTAGTAATTGCAATCTGAAATAAAAATGGCAGCAAGCAAACATGTAGCAGAACTTGTTGTAAACGGTGTTTCAATGCTTAGAAACAAGGCCTAGGGATCATACTTTCACTAGTGGACACTCTCAACAATGACAACATAATTGAATAAATAAATACTACTCTCAAACACTCTCTTGTTGGATAACAAACACCATTCATTGCGTAGGGCTGCAAAAGCACACTCAAAGTCTGAGTAAACAAACACCGACAACGTCATAAAGGAATCACACACGATGCGCACACTGTCACCTTCACACCGTGGAGAGTGAATCCGGAGTTCATATTAAAATAACCTCTAGAGTGGCATAATAGATAAAGAGTAACATCTACTTATTCAACTAGATTACAAAGCTCATGATCACATAAAGATCACACCATGGGAGAGAGATAAACCACATAGCTACCGGTAGAGCCCTCAGCTCGGGGAGAACTACTCCCTCCTCATTATGGGAGACAGCAACGGCGATGAAGATGGCGGTGGAGTCGATGGAGATGGCTCCGGGGGCAATTCCCCGTCCCAGCAGGGTACCGGAACAGAGACTTCTGTCCCCGAAACTTGTCGTCGATGGCGGCGGCGCAGCGGATGTTTTCTGGAATAATGGCTCGGTGTTTTAGGGTTTTCGCGTCTAGAGGAATAAATAGGCGAAGGGGCGACGTCGGTGGAGGCACGGGGCCCGCTCCCCATAGGGTGGCGCGGCAGGGGGCCCACCCACACCGCCACGTGGGGAGGGCGCCCTGCTGCCCCCCTTCGTCTCTCCTTCGGACTTCTGGAACGTGTCGGGAAAAATAGGCATCTGGGATTTTGTTTCGTCCAATTCCGAGAATATTTCTAGAACAGCTTTTCTGAAACCAAAAACAGCAGAAAACAGGAACTGGCACTGTGGCATCTTGTTAATAGGTTAGTTCCAGAAAATGCATAAAAATGCTATGAAGTGTGAATAAAACATGTAGCTATTGGTACAAAACTAGCATGGAACATAAGAAATTATAGATACGTTGGAGACGTATCATGCTCCCCACCCGGTAGTACCGCGCCACTACCGGGGCTACTACCGGATAAAAACTGCGCGAGTCCAGAGAGCTAAATGAGATCCGGTACTGGGCCCGGTAGTGCCGCACGGCAGGACACCCGGTAGTACCGGGGTGAACCCGGTAGTACCGGCTGAAGGAATAAACTCAGCATTTCTTCCTTATCTTGAGACAAAATCTGTGCAACATAAACTGATATATTCCTGCACACTTTTAGCACACACATTAGACATCTAAGTGTGTTGTCAACAAACATCAAAACACTTTGGGGAAGGATATGCCCTTTCAATCTCCCCTTTTTGGTGTTTGATGACAACACACTTAGGGGAAACAAATGATTTGCAAAAGATAGACGGGGCTCTCCAAATTGTGTGTTTATTAGGAATTTGCTTTTGAATGCAAAAACACACCATATAAAATGGGCGAAGCTCCCCCTATATTTTACAAACCAAGCAAGTTCATATGGATAAACAATTCTAACAACTTGCACATTAAGCATAATAAGCAAGTACCATACTAGATAGGTCTTATTACAATAACACAAGGTCAAGGCATGTCTTACATCATGCATAGAGAAGTTCAAAGCAAATATCCAAATAAAGATGGAACACAAGCATAAAGATCAAACGAAGTGCAAGCTTGTGTTCCTCCCATGCAAATCCCACGGCACAACCTAAATAGAACACATTCTCCCCCTTTGTCATCGAAATGCCAAAAAAGGAGAAGCGCGATGCTAACACGTCCCTAGGAGCATCAAGCTCCACCCGCGCCGTGGTGGGTCGAAGAGGAGGAGGCCTGGAAGCGATCACCATCTGGAGGAGCATCTTCATCACTCCAGAAACCTTGCTTGGACACCCATTCATTCTTCGGAGTGATTACTTCTTCAGAACCATCGGAGACTGGAATCTGCATATGCCTCATCATCGCTTTCTGTCGCTGTGCTGCCTTCTTGTGGTACACATGGGCTTCATACAGACGGTCTTCCAAATCAAGTTTGAGGCAAAAGGCCCTCTTGGCCTTAATCTGCAGCTTCTTGAACCATGAAGGTTCCTCAAGGGGAGGTGCACTCCCACTAGCTCTCTCAGCTTCAGCAGCAGCCTCAGGATCAAGGGGCTTCGTTTTGGAGGAAGATGAGCCTTGATATGCAGTTCCTTCACAAGATGAGTCACAACGGGGCTGCCATCCTTCATGATATCTTCTCCATTCTTCTTCAGAGCCCACTTGCGGCGAATGAGCTTCATAATGTATGGGCCATAGATGGGCGCCCTTCTATCAATGATTGTGGACCACAAGTCATTCCACATCCAATCCATCACATCAAGCTTCTTGCCTTTGCCTTGATTTTCATAGGAGAGCTTGAGTAGGTCAAACATGTATCCATGAACCTCATCCCAGTTTCCCACATGGGGAGCAATAGTTTCCCTATAGACGCGGTGGAGAATCTCAAATGGACACACAAGATGAGCAGTTTTACCAGTGGTGCCTCTTTCCATAGTAATTGGTCCTAGAACATCCTTGGAGCTGGATCGATCATTGTCATGGCATCTCCATCCACTAGGAGTACTCTCACCCTTGTCTTCATAGCCTAGAACCTCTCCAAACTCCGCCAAGGTGCAGAAAGCAAGGTGTCCTTGGTCATCCACCATAGAGTCCTGGCTTCATCATGGTCAAGGTAGACGGTGGCAAAGAACTAAATAATGTACTACTCTATGTAGGGATGGTTATCCTTCATGATTTCAATCAGACCAAACTCTTCACACATTGCAAGTGTCTCATCAAAATAGCCCTTGTGCTTCGAGTTTTTCATGTAAGGAAGATCAAGAGTGTGTTGGACAACCACGGAGTAATCCTTGTGGAGATAGATTTCCTTGTAGATGGCTTCTTGATCATTGGTGTAAAAGTGCGGATTCCGCACAAGAGGTGACCTCTCCTCAGCATAGGGATTCTCTTCTCTGAGCTTCTGATAGTCATCATTCTTCCATAAGTGAAGTGCTTTGCGGGCTCTCGTGGGAGGAGCAGTGGTGGTACGAGCAGCAGCTGGAGTTTTTCCTCTTGCTTGAGTTCTGGCTGTGGTGCGAGCAGGCAAAACTTCCTCTTCTTCTTCTTCTTCCTCAATATCATCATCCACGAGACGTGGCTTCTTACCACCACGGCGGCTACCTGTGAAACAGCATAGAGGTGGGGCAGGGAATAGATGAGTGCACAAGTTCACGGAATAGGGAACCAAAAACTAGCCAATAGATGTAAAGAGAGGTTGAATCAAGCAAATTTGGAAAACCCGGTAGTACCGGGCCTCGCCCGGTAGTACCGGCTGAGCCGATTCAAGAGGGAATGGCACAAAATTGAGAGATTCAACCATACATTACACACAAAGGCTAGCTAACAAGGCCTAGGAGATCATCCATCCAAATTTAACTGTTGCCAACGGAGCTACCAATGTTTCCTCTCCATACATCTAGGTTTCAAGATTTAGAAACTAAGAGTGCAAGGAACGGGGAAATACCGGAGGCCATGGAGGAGATCGACGAGGGGATCGCTCCCACGGAGCAGATCTGGCCAGAGATGGCGGAAACCGGCGGCCAGGGGTGGCGGCCGGAGCAGGGAGCAGAGGAGGCGGCGGGGTGGGTGTCGTGCGGGTGGGGAAGAATGGGGAATAACCCCCACCCCGCCCACACAGGATATTTTGATACCCGCGATTCCCGGTAGTACCGGGGCGGACCATCCGGTACTACCGGGGACTGAATCTTTGCGAGCAGTAGAACTGCTTAGATTCAGAGCCCGGTACTACCGGATCCCACCAGGCGGTACTACCGGGGCCTCCTAAGAAACCCCAGTTTTCTCTTTTTGGAAGGATTTCGAACTTGTGCAAGATGGAAGTTGTTTTGAGAGAGATGAAAGGCATAGGATTAGATCAACACACTGGAGATGGTACTTCATACTCAATTTGCAAGACTCAAACACACAAAAGCCAAATTGAGCACGTTTTCCATAAGAGCGCTAGAAAACCAATAAAAACCAAATGAAACCAACTCTTCACAAGGAAGAGGGTAGTGACCGAGGCCACCATGTATGAGTATGTGGTGTGACACCGCGAAGATATATCTTGGGTCCACGGCCACTACTCGTCATTTAAGCTCACAATTCATAAAATGAAAAAATAGAGACAAAATGAGTTTTTACTATTGGCATAATGGGGGGAGGGATAGTCCAATGGATTAGGACCGCACTCCCCCTATTTCCATGCCTACACCTAAACCAAATAGATAGTCAAAATATAGGTGTGTATGCAAGATGGTCAAGTCAAGCTCCTAGAATCCACGATATTTAGCTCATGCCCCAAGAAGGTGAATCTTGCTTCATCAAGTGGCTTCGTGAATATGTCGGCAAGTTGATCTTTGGTAGGAATATAGCCAAGCTCAATATCACCACGAGCAATATGATCCCGAATAAAATGATGACGAATCTCAATATGCTTCGTTCTTGAGTGTTGCACCGGATTGTGGCCAATCTTGATAGCACTTTCATTGTCACACAAAAGAGGCACTTTGTCACAATTGACACCGTATTCCTTTAAAGTTTGCCTCATCCATAACAATTGAGTGCATGCACTTGCGGCCGCCACATACTCGGCTTCGGCGGAGGAGAGAGATATGCAATTTTGCTTCTTAGAAGACCAACTCACCAAGGACCTACCAAGAAATTGGCATGCCCCGGAAGTTGATTTCCTATCACTAGTACAGAACGACACATCGGATACCCCTCTATGGCAACGGCAGGAGTTAGGCGACGGTAAATCGCGACATCCCCCGCGTGCCCGCACTGGGCTGTAAAGCAGGCCCACAACATCGGCAACGGGTGAATAGTGAAATATATGTTGGCAACGGAGGTTAGTTTACCTCCGTTACCGATGTGGGCTCATCGCAAACGGACAGTTTCGTAATCTCCGTTGCCATTACAAGCAGCCCGACAGCCGGCCTATAAGAACCTACTATGCCCTTCACTCTCACTCTCACTGTCTCACTTCCAACCCTAGCCGCCGCACGGTCTCCTCTCTCTCCACTCTTTCCCATGGCTTCCACCGTCGGCGCTGGTAGATCCGGCCATCGCGGCCGTGGCCGCGTCCGTGACCGCAGCCGCGGCCGTGGCCGCCCCACCCTCCGGGCCTTCAGGCAGCAGCAGCGTCAGCTGGTGTTGCGGGACGAGCTTGCGGAACAGGCCGCCGCCGATTCGGCCCCCTCGGGCCGGTCCCGCGCCCTTGGCGCTCGTCCGCACGGCGAAGGCTCCGGCCGCACCCGCTCATTTATCCACCATTGCAGCTACCGCGAGATCCGCCAGGCCATGTACCCCGGCCGCCATCCGTCTTCCTCCTCCTCCTCGTCCTCGTCCTCCGACGAGGAGGAAGAGGAAGAGGAGGAGGACCGTGATCTGGAGATCGCTTGCCAACTCTCCCGCGCCGATTTCGAGCGCGATGACGCCTAGCGTCGTCAGGGCGAGGCCGATCTGGAGGCGGCGGTCCTCCTCTCCGAGGCCTCGACCCAGGTCGAACGCGCCGAGGAGGCGGTCTACCAGTCTGACCTCCGGGCCGCCATAGCCCTCTCTTTGGTCCACGGCGAGGGCAAGGCGCCGCCAGGGGAGGCCGGCGCTAGCTCCGTCGCCGGCGGCGACGCTAAGCGAGCCCGCCTCGCCTAATGTAAGACCCCAGTTCAGTAGGATAGCTATTTTCTAGTTGTAAGTAGCTAATTGTTTATCCATAGATTTGCTCTGTTTTTAGTAGGCATTGTTTACACATAGATTTTTGCTGTTTTCTAGTTGTAAGTAGCTAATTGTTTGTCCATAGATTTGCTCTGTTTTTAGTAGGCATTGTTTACACATAGATTTTTGCTGTTTTCTAGTTGTAAGTAGCTAATTGTTTGTCCATAGATTTGCTCTTTTTTTAGTAGGCATTGTTTACACATATATTTTTGCTGTTTTCTAGTTGTAAGTAGCTAATTGTTTATACATAGATTTGCTCTTTTTAGTAGGCATTGTTTACACATAGATTTTTGCTGTTTTCTAGTTGTAAGTAGCTAATTGTTTGTCCATAGATTTGCTCTGTTTTTAGTAGGCATTGTTTACACATATATTTTTGCTGTTTTCTAGTTGTAAGTAGCTAATTGTTTGTCCATAGATTTGCTCTGTTTTTAGTAGGCATTGTTTACACATAGATTTTTGCTGTTTTCTAGTTGTAAGTAGCTAATTGTTTATCCATAGATTTGCTCTTTTTAGTAGGCATTGTTTACACATAGATTTTTGCTGTTTTCTAGTTGTAAGTAGCTAATTGTTTGTCCATAGATTTGCTCTGTTTTTAGTAGGCATTGTTTCCACATAGATTTTTGCTGTTTTCTAGTTGTAAGTAGCTAATTGTTTATCCATAGATTTGCTCTTTTTAGTAGGCATTGTTTACACATAGATTTTTGCTGTTTTCTAGTTGTAAGTAGCTAATTGTTTATCCATAGATTTGCTCTTTTTAGTAGGCATTGTTTACACATAGATTTTTGCTGTTTTCTAGTTGTAAGTAGTTAATTGTTTATCCATAGATTTGCTCTGTTTTTAGTAGGCATTGTTTACACATATATTTTTGTTGTTTTCTAGTTGTAAGTAGCTAATTGTTTGTCCATAGATTTGCTCTGTTTTTAGTAGACATTGTTTCCACATAGATTTTTGCTGTTTTCTAGTTGTAAGTAGCTAATTGTTTATCCATAGATTTGCTCTGTTTTTAGTAGGCATTTGCTCTGATTTTAGCTTTGTTTCTGTTATGCCGATGATTAAAATTAGGTGACACCGTGTGATCCGGGGGTGGCGCTAGTGATCCTTGTGATATGCACAAATACACATCGATCTTGTGCATCCTACTTGGCTCGCTTGCTCCATCCCTGGAATTTGTGTGTCCAATCTACCTATATATGAGGCATTGTTTAGGCTATGTTCGAGTTGTAATTAGTTCTATATTTTCTGTAATGCCGATGAAGAAGCATCTGTCTTGTGTATAGAGATGAAGGAGCTTACATTTTGATTTTTTTCATCTCCTTTAGGGCGAGGAGGAAACCTGGAGACTATGCGGCGGCCGTGAAGACGTAGGAGCAGAGCTCCATCCACACGGTCCACTGAAGCCGGCGCCTCCAGGAGCAAGACTTTTGTGCAGTACTAAATAGGTAGAAGAAGACCACGCAATGAAGCTGGGCGAAGAGGAAGGTTAAGAACCGGCGGCCGTCAAGCAGGAACCACAGGGCTCCGTCGACGGTGCAGCAGGCGTCACCGGCTTTTTTTTGGTTTCCTTTAGCCCTCATTACAAACGGTCAAAAACTAATCTCCGTATCTGATGTAAAGACTAAAGGCAACGGTTATATATTATGCCCGTTGCTAAACTTATTGCAAACGATAAAAATCTCCGTTGCCATTGTGAGGCTTCACATCAGTGACAGAGGCGGGGACACGGACCCTTTCTCCGTTGCCGAAGGGGTTTTTGGCCCGTTTCCGATGTGTCGTTCTGTACTAGTGTATCATCCTTTCAACCGGCCCAATCCGAATCCGTGTACCCGGCAAGAGAGAAATTAGTGCCCTTTGGGTACCACAAACCAAACCTTGGGGTATCAACCAAATATCGAAGGATTCTATTGACCGCCACCATGTGGCTTTCTTTAGGAGCGGCTTGATACCTTGCACACACCCCTACACTCAACACAATATCGGGTCTAGATGCACAAAGATAAAGCAAAGAACCAATCATAGAGCGATAAAGTTTTTGGCAAACATCGATACCGTCGGGGTTAAGTTCAAGATGGCATTTGGTGTCCATGGGAAACCGCTTGCCCTTAGCATTGTGCATATTGAACCTCTTGAGCATGTCTTGGGTATATTTGGTTTGAGAGATGAAAGTCCCTTCATTCAATTGCTTGATCTCAAAACCGAGAAAGAACTTCAATTCGCCCATCATAGACATCTCGAACCTATCGGTCATAAGCTTTGAAAATTCATCATTGAAAGCTTTGTTAGATGAGCCAAATATAATATCATCAACATAAAGTTGGCATATGAAAAGCTCCCCTTTGACCCTCTTGGTAAAGAGAGTGGGATCGATTTGCCCCAATTCAAATCCACGGTCTAGCAATAGCTCTCTTAGGTGCTCATACCAAGCACGAGGTGCTTGTTTGAGACCATAGAGCGCCTTATCAAGCTTGTAGACATGGTTAGGGAATTTAGGGTCCTCGAAACCCGGTGGTTGCTTAACATATACCAACTCCTTTAAAGGACCATTAAGAAAGGCACTTTTCACATCCATTTGTTGCAATTTAAAGTTATGATGTGATGCATATGCAAGAAGGATACGGATGGACTCAAGGCGAGCCACGGGTGCATAAGTCTCTCCAAAATCAATGCCTTCAACTTGAGAGTACCCTTGTGCAACCAATCTTGCCTTGTTCCTCACAACCATTCCATGCTCATCTTGCTTGTTCTTGAAATCCACTTTGTGCCTATAACATTGCGGCAATCTTTTGGCTTCTCAACTAGATTCCACACTTTGTTGCGCTTGAAGTTATTGAGTTCATCATGCATAGCTTCTAACCAATCCGGATCTTCAAGAGCTTCAAACACTTTCTTTGGTTCCACCATGGAAATATGAGCTTGATGTTCACTAAAGTTGCCAATTGCCTTCTTGTGGTAACACCTCTCTTGTGGTCACCAAGGATGTTTTCTAGATGGTGACTCTTTATTTCAAAGTCTTTTACAATTTTGCTTTACGACGGGCTTCGATATCTCTATTGCATCTTGGAGGTATCTCTTGATCATCTTGATCATTTGAGTCCCCGTCTTGACCGGAATGTTGACCTTGATCATCTTGAAGCACATCTTCAACAAATGAAGGAGAGGGTTGATCTTGGTCATGACCTTGGCTAGCATCAACAATAGGAGAACTTGGTTCTTGCATAGCAACTTGGTCAACATGAGGAGGGTCTTGAACTTGTTCTTGGGGGTGCATCATTTGCTTCCATGATAGGCGCCGTTTCAACTTGTGATGAAGAGGCCTCCACTTGAATGGAGCTTGGACTTGCTTGAGGAGACTCGTAATGAATCTCAACGGGACGATGGAAACCAATGCCCATTCTTCTTATAGCATCTTGAGGCTCTTCATTATCTACATCACAAACATGAAATTGCGCCACTTGGGAGCCGTCATTCTCATCGAACCTCACATCACAAGATTCTATGACTTTCCCAACGGTTTGTCATAGACTCTATAGGTGTGAGATTCGGCACCGTACCCAACAAAAACACCCTCTAAAGCTTTAGATTCAAATTTAGACAAACGAACACTTTTGTTCTTATAGAAACACTTACAACCAAATACTCGGTAGTAGGAGACATTGGGCTTGTTGCCGGTGAGCATCTCATAAGATGTAAACTTCTTGCCAACTCGAAAGAATAGCCGGTTAGATGAGTGACACGCCGTGGAGATAGCCTCGGCCCATAAGAATAGCGGAGACTTAAACTCCGCCAACATAGACCTTGCCATATCCATGAGAGTCCGGTTCTTCCTTTCGGCTACACCATTTTGTTGAGGGGTATATGCAGCGGAATATTGATGACGAATCCCCTCTTCACTAAGAAACTCATTTAAGGTGTAGTTCTTGAACTCGGAGCCATTATCACTCCTAATGACCAAATAGGGACATTGTATTGGCGTTGAACTTATTGGAAAAGTCGATGACGGCTTGTTGGGTCTCATCCTTCGTCTTGAAGAAATAAACCCAAGTAAATCTTGAATAGTCATCAACAATCACCAAACAATATTTCTTCCCACCAAGACTAGGTTGAGGCACGGCACCAAAGAGATCAACATGAAGAAGTTCCAATATCCTCTTTGATGAAATGATGGTCTTGCTTGGATGGGGAGAATCATGCATCTTTCCTTCAACACAAGCCCTACAAAGACGATCTCTAGAAAAAGAAACATTGTCTTTTAGTCCAAGAATGTGGCCACCCTTGTGAAGACTTTGCAAAGTTCTCATGTTGACATGGGACAAGCGGCGATGCCACAACCATCCCACGTCGGCCTTTCCGAATAGGCATATTGCTTGAGTGTTGGTAGACCCCGAAAAGTCCACCACGAACAACTCATTTTCAACATACCCAACGAACATGACCTTTAGAGTCTTGCTCCTCAAGAGTACCACCATATCAATAGTAAAATGGACATCAAAATTCATCTTATTAAGTGCACGAACGGACATAAGATTGTAACCGAGGGACTCGACAAGCATGACATTTACAAGGGTGATATCCTTTGCAACTACCACCTTGCCGAGACCCGTTACCTCCGCTTTTGATTTATCACCATAGGAGACGGATGCTTGATTTATATTTGGTCCCAACTCCGTCATGATCTCTTGCTTCCGGTCATATGACTAGTGCATCCACTATCAACCACCCATTTAGACCCACCGGAAGCATAGTCCTACAAGAAATCATTGCTTGGTTTTAGGTACCCATTTCTCAATGGGTCCTCTTTTGTTAGCAACAAGGGTCTTAGGAACCCAAATAGAGTAAGCAATGTAACCATCATAAGGACCAACATATTTTGCATAAACATCCCCATAGTAATCAACATAAAGAAAGTAGTTGGGATTGTTATGCCCCGCAAAGTCACTACGAGTGGTCTTGCCCCTAGTGGCATTACCACCCGCAATGGAGTCTTGGCTTGTGCGGGCTTGGCATTGGTGTTGCTCTTCTTCTTCTTTGCCTTGGCCACATAACCGAGGCCCTCCTTCCCTTTGTGTGGCTTTTGCTCAAAAATTTGAGCAACAACCTTTTCTTTACCTTTAGGAATAGAGGTCTTGGCACTAGTGGCCTTGGCAAGCTCAACCTTCAACCTAGCATTTTCCTCAATAACATTTGCATGATCACAAGAGGGAGTAGAGGTGCTAGGTGAGTTAGATTTAGAAAGTTGAGTTTGAAGTTGCTCATGAGACTTGACTAGAAGAGAGTGGGTACTTTCCAAGGCCTTGTGAGCCTTGTTAAGTTTCTCCACATCCTCAAGGAGTCTAGCATTAGCAACCACAAACTCGGCTTTCTCCTTTTTAATCACTTTATATTTAGCAAAGACATGATCTCTATCCTTAATGATTTTAGCAATTATTTCATCATTTTTATCATCAAGAGACTCAATTCTTTCCTCAAGAGAGGTTCTATATTCACTCTCTTCTTCAAGAGAAGCATTCAAGGATTCTATGGAAGCATTCAAGGATGCTATGGTGAGAGAATCCTCTCTCTCAATTTTTCCCTTGTCATCAAGGATTTCTTCGGCCGCATCAAGTTGTCTCAAGAGAGACTCAACATATGCCTTAGCTTCACCTTGCAAGTTAGCCACAATAGTATCGGAAGCAACAAGTTCTTTCTTAATCACAAGACTAGTTTTATCATCTATTTCATGCATAGTCTTGGGAGTAGAAGATGATACCTCGGTGACGGAAGCCATGAGGCAACGAGCGGTGTTGATGGAGAGGTTCTCATTGGGGGATTCGAAGAGAGAAGGAGGTGGAGTTGATACAATGGCCAAAGCGGCCACCTCACGAGTGGGTTCTTCTTCTTCTTCGGAATCCTCGGAAGGATACTCTTCTTGAGTCAACAACACAATTCTTGGTGCTTTCTTGAAGAATGGCTTCCTCTTGACAAAAGGCTTCTTTTGTATCATGTTTGATTCGCCCTTGAGGACAAGCCTTCCACCGTTTTGCTCTCTATTCTCATAAGGACAATCTTGATGAAGTGATGCTTGTTATGACAATTGTAGCAAGTCTTTATCCTATTAGCAAACTCCTTCTTCCCACTTGGATTGTTTGTTCGATCAAGTTGAGCCTTTGCCTTGGCCGGGTCACCAAAAGTCCTTGTTGCAAGAGCTATGTGACCATGGAGGGCTGTTCAAGTTCATCGGGAGGAAGGTTGTTCGGGCATGCTTCAACTTCATCATGTTCATCAAGGCACACAACCTTGGCCTTCAAAGCAAGAGAGGGACCTTGCTTCATTCCCATGGCCCTAGCACGGTTGTCTAGAGCATTCTTGGTGGCAACCTTGGAGGCTTGCATCTCTTGCATAACTTCATTGGATGTCATCTCAAGGTAGTTGAATTTTCCTTGAAGGGCCTTCAAGTCAACGGGCTCGAAGGGCATGAGTGCATTCACATACTTCCTCTTGATCCAAGCATCATCCACATAGGTTGCCCCAACATTGAAAAGGCTTGGGCAAGAATCTTGAGTCTTGCATACATCTCTTCATGAGTTTCACTATCAAGCATGTAGAAGCCTTCGACTTCATTGTTCAAAGCATCAAATCTATTCCTCTTCATGCTTTCATTTCCAAGAATGCCACCTCAAGGCACCCAAGCTTCTTTGGCGGTGGAGACGTTTTGAATGTGATGAAGACCACTTTCTCCAACGGCAAGTTCAATCATGTGGAGAGCGGAAGCATTGAGTTGTTTCTCGGCACCTCTCTTCTTGTCAAGTTGTTAGGATTCACGGCCTTGTATCCCTCTTGAATGATCCTCCAAAGCTCGATAGAGGAACTGTTGATATGAGATTTCATTAAGTGTTGCCAAGTAGCAAAAGCCAATGCATTAAGTTTAGGAGGTGGACCCAAAGGGTTTATGCGAGTATGATGGATAGGTGGGTCGGGAGAGTACGCAAAGGGAACCCCATGGTACTCCGGCTTCCCACCTTCGGGAGTGGTGGTAGATGTGGAAGATTTCTTAGGGTCGGTTTCTTTATCTTCAACCCCTTTCTTTTCCCTTTTCCCTCCTCGGTTTCACCGTCATGGAGGTAGCGGATCATCTAGTGGGGTGGTCTCCTTAGGAACCTTGCCACTTGCGAGTTGTGTGATCAACTCACGCATCTCGGCAAATTTGGTATCCATGGACGATATCAAAGATGTCTCCATCGATTTGAGATCGGCCATGGATGCCGTAGTGGCTTGGTCATCCAAGGGATCACCATCACTTCGTGTCATACTTCTCTTAGGCGGTTAAGCCCAACAAGAGAGCCGAGGCTCTGATACCAATTGAAAGGATCGTATGACACCTAGAGGGGGGGGGGTGAATAGGTGCTACTTCAATTTTAGTACTTTTTCAAATTAGGCTTGACACAAAAGGTAAATTCTCTAGATATGCAACTAAGGTGAATTTACCTATATGACAAGCAAGCAACTAAACAAGATACACGAAGTAAAGACTATAAACAAGGATAGAAGTAACCGAAGTGAAAGCACGCGGAGACACGGATGTAATCCCGAGTTCCTCCTTTTTAGGGGAGTACGTCTCGTTGGAGAGGTGTGAGCTACCACAAAGGTCAAAACTCAACCGCCACAAAGGCGGACGCACCTTCTTCTCCGATGAACCGCACCACAAAGGTTTGGTTCACCTTCCACTATCGGAATCCTTCAAGGCGGAATCCGGAGCCCTTACAACAACGATCCGGGGCACAACCCACAAGAGGATTGGGGGCTCCCGAACAGCTACAAATCTGTCACAAAGACAACAAGTGAGTACAATAAGAGGCTAGGTTTTCCCAATGGAAATCCTAGCAAAGGGTCCCTCAAGTGAATGAGGGGGAAATGAAGAACGGCTTGGTGAAGATGTAGATCCGGGGCTTCTCCTTCAATCCTCCAAGTATCAACGAGTTTGGGTGGAGGGATTGGGAGATCTATCAAATCTTGAGCTTGCAATCAATGGTGTTCTTCAATGTGTTCAAGCTAGGGAGCCGGAGGTAGGTGGAGGGGAATAAATACCCCTCCCAGAAATCTGGCCGTTGAAGCTATAAACAGCCCGCAGCGGTAGTACCGGGCCTCGCCCGGTAGTACCGACTGACAGGGAACTGACGACCACTCGAAAGACTGGTCAACGCCTCCTCCAGGCGCGCATCGGTAGTACCGGACGGCCGGGTCCGGTAGTGCTCCCCACCCGGTAGTACCACGCCACTACCGGGGCTACTACCGGATAAAAACTGCGCGAGTCCAGAGAGCTAAATGAGATCCGGTACTGGGCCCGGTACTGGGCCCAGTAGTGCCGCACGGCAGGACACCCGGTAGTACCGGGTGAACCCGGTAGTACCGGCTGAAGCAATAAACTCAGCATTTCTTCCTTATCTTGAGACAAAACCTGTGCAACATAAACTGATATATTCCTGCACACTTTTAGCACACACATTAGACATCTAAGTGTGTTGTCAACAAACATCAAAACACTTTGGGGAAGGATATGCCCTTTCACTCCTGTTATCGTCAAAATAGACTATATGGAACTTGTTGAAGCTTTCAAAGGAGTAACCGAAATTTGGAGCCCTTACACTCCAATCTTAATGGACTGTTTTCTTACGGCGAGAAGAATTGGTCAAGTGGTGGTTCAACACTGTCCACGCGAAGCAAATGTGGTGGCACATAAAATAGCTAGATATGCTTTTGATTCGAACTCTTCGATTTTTTGGGACTCTAGCCCCCTAGCTTTATTATTCCTGATGTAATGAATGATGTATCTCTGTTTGGTTAAGGCGGCAAGTTTCAGACGCACTCTTTTCCTTACCAGGGTACCTAACGGGACTGGTAAGGTTTTTAACGAGACGGTTTGCTGACCTAATATAGTGGTGGAAACTTTCAAAAAAATAATCCCAAAACCACATAAAAAACACAAGCCGCGCAAAAATGGCCCAAACAAAAGCCCACGAAATTCTATTTAAAACTGCAACGCAAAAAAAGCTCAACAATAGAAAAAACAACAAGAAAAGCTAAAAGGGCCAGGTCATGCGGGACAACTGACAAACACCAGTCAGCCCGTAAAAAACTTATTGTATAGACAATACATCGACCGAGAGCTAAATTATATCTCGGGTGACCGAGCTTTAGGAAAAGCGTTTATATAATATAGAACAATATAATTTTTTCACACCACTGGATACCTCGTGTGTTGTCTGATCCGTAGCGCCGACCTCCCGTCGATGACTCGGCCCAAATAAAACAGCCTGAGATCAGACAACTCAACTGCTCTCTGATCAACTGCTCGCGTTTAGGACAATTCACATAGCAGTCTCAAGTGTATGTTCCGGATTCGTATCTAAATCTCTTCATGCGTAGGTTTCTTTTCACGGCTGTGTGCATTGATTGATGCAGAGGCTGGGGTTCCAGTTTTTAAAGTATGTTTTATAACAACAACAACAACAACAACAACAACAACAACAACAACAACAACAACAACAACAACAAAGCCTTATGTCCGAAGCAAATTGGGATAGGCTAGATATGAAACCCACATAGAAACTTGTGAAAACATAAAAAAAAGACAAAAGACAAGAGAAAAAAGAGTAAATCAAGGTTGGGAAACATGCATTGCTGATTTTCATGCAGCCCTATCAAAAGCCAAATTTCTAGGTACATTCCATTCTTTCAAATCCCTTTTAACTACCTCCTCCCATGTCAATTTTGGTCGCCCTCTACCCCTATTTATATTATCTATGCCCCTTAGAATCCCACTATTAACCGGTGTTTCCGGTGGCCTCCGTTGGACATGTCCAAACCACCGTAGCCTGTGTTAGACCAGCTTCTCTTCAATAGGCCTCACTCCTACCTTCTCATGTATCACCTCATTCCCGATTCGGTCCTTCCTTGTGTCTCCACACATCCATCTAAACATACACATCTCTGCGACACGCATTTGTTGATGTGTTATATTTTAGTGGGCCAGCATTCTGCTCCAAAAAGCATGGCAGGTCTGACTGTCGTCCTATAAAACTTAGCTTTTATCTTTTGTGGGACCTTCTTGTCGCATAGGATACCAGATGCTTGCCACCACTTCATCCACTCTGCCTTGATCCTGTTGCTAACATCCTCATCGATGCCATTATTACTTTACAGCATTGATCCGAAGTATCGGAAGGTCCCCCTCTTGGGTACGAATTGCCCTCCTAGACTAACCACTCCATCCTCGCATCTATCGCTACAAAAATCGCACCACAAATACTCGGTCTTTGTCCTACTAAGTCTAAAACCCTTGGATTCCTTTCACGGTGGATAAAAATCTCAACCTAACTACATATTGCAATTTACTAATAAGTAAACACAATGAATAATCAGAACAATCATCAAAACCAGCAGAGGATGGAGAAATACATATGGTACAAACTGAGTAATAAACATGATAATTTTTTACAGTGTGTAGAGAAAGCCGTAGAATGGATAAGACTACTTATACAGACATAACATAGGAAAAGGTATGTCCACGTGGTGCACCCACATGGTCCCTAGACGTCATACACATGGGAAATTACACCGATAACCAAAAGCTCCGACCCATATACCCTTTTGAGCACATTAGAAGTATACGTGGAATATACATCGGATACCATATCTGTGAATACAACATGTAAAGCCAAAATTCTAGCCTCCGCATCATATGGAGAACTTGCAAAGCCAACGCCACTGCCATATTGTGGAGAAAGAAGCTCCATCATCAAATTATAGTACCGAAGGTCAGAAGTATTGGAGAGACCATCCTCAAGTCTGTTTTCGAAGCAGGAGGAAAACACGTGAGGACATTAGCGATATAAAGTCATTTTTTCTGAACCAAAAGAGTAAATACGAAGGGAACTGCTACAGTGAGAAGTGTCTCTTTGCCTTTTTTATGGATCATCGGGCTCAACCGGATACCAAAGTCCCAAGGGAGTGGTAGGTAAACCCTGATCCGAGATACATCGTTCCATTCATAAGTTATCACATAAAACACTAAAACCGACAAATCAATCTAAACCTGGTCCATTACCTCGGGTACAATGGTGCGGTGTGGGGCGTCGACTGATCTTTAGAAATGGCACAAACACATGTTCCGGAATCAGTAGTGATGCCATGCTAGGAGAGAAATAACAATTACCAAGTTATCGTAAAAGGGAAGTAAGGCATCATTCAAAGGCACATATGCTCGATCATGTCATCGTCGGAGGAGAAGGCGGCTCTGAATGTCATAAATTGGATATGTTCAGACATGGCAGAAATCTCTGGGTTTTGAGAAATGTATCGCATTTCGAATTTTTCTGCCAAAGATGTAGGGTCCAGCAAACTTCGTTTACACTTTATAAGATCCTATAAGTTAGCATCATCGGAAAGAAAACTACTCCTCTGAGAAAAACTGTCGGGAGCTATAAACTAACTTTGTACTACGACCTTGCTGTCCTCGCGACATTTAATCCGGACCGGAGGTAGTATATCCTCATTTGTGTATGTTCTGTTTTTTTCTTTCGACAATTGCGTGTGGCCCGTTGGCTTGCCTAGGGAAAAAACATTTAATCCGGACGGGAGGTAGTATATTGTCATTTGTGTATGCTCTGTTTTTTTCTTTTCAATGAAATAGGCCGTAGCCCCGCTATATTAATATAGCAACCACCCGATACAACCAACAACAAGAACAAACGAAATGCTGGGGCAGCAGAAAACACACACACCCAAAGGAAAGAAAGAAGAAACCAAAAGGAAACATAGGCGGATTGACTAAACAACGGTGACTCGCAACCGCTGTGCCCTGTCCAAAGAAGTACCACCATGCTCCTAGTGTCGAATCGTCGAGTACTAAGCAGAACCTTCAAGAAGGAAAGCGCACGCTGCTGCCCAGACCAGCGACTGGTCCTAGGGTTTCCCCCGACACACAGAGCGAAGCGGACGAAGGGTAGTCACGACGCCCTTCAGGAAGGGATGGTGCCACCTAGAGGCGGAACCGCGTCGGTGTAAGCCGAGCCGACAAGGATTTTGATACGTCCATTTTGCATCACTATTTTATATCATAATTTACTGTTATTCATTGATATATTTCATATTAGAGTACAATGCTTATGTTATTTTATCTTGTTTTGCATGTTTTACAATTCCCGGGATTTATCTGCCGGAGTCAGGATTCAGCTGAAAAAAGCATCGTCAGGATACCATACTTCCGGAGCTCCAAAAATCATGAAAATCTCACGAAATAAGGCAGGAGGCCAGAAAATCAGCCAGAGGGGAGCCACGAGGGCTGCAGGCGGCCTTGGTGCGCGGGTGGCCTCTCACCCGCGCCTAGGACCCGCATGCACCCCCTGGCCCACCTCTGACGCTCCCCTTCGGCATATATCTTCTTCTTGACCCTAAAACGATGGGGGAGACTTCGCATTATTTTTCCGCCGCCGTCTCGGGGCGGAACCGAGACAGAGAAGAAAGAGCTCTCGGGCAGGCAGAAATCTGCCGGCTCCGGTAGGGGGAAATCGTCGCCATCGTCACCGACATCACGCCGGGCTTCATCGGGATCATCATCACCACCATCTCCACCGCCAGCACCATCATCACCGCCGCTCCACTTTGTTCCACTGAGACATCTAGGGTTCCTCCTTGTGTAGTTTATTGGGATTACTTTTCCAGTGTTGGTTACTTGTTGTAGTTGATGTTATTGAGTTTTATCGGTGAATTAATTTTATGTCCAGATTGTTGCTCATCACTTTATCACCTCTGATCATGATCCATATGATGTCTCGTGAGTAGTTCTTTTTGTTCTTGAGGACATGGGACAAGTCTCATTGCTAGTAGTGGAATTATGTTGAGTAATATTTAATAGTTTGATATTTAAGTTGTGGCGTTATTCTTCTAGTCGTGTCATGTGAACGTCGACTACATGGTACTTCACCTTTATGGGCCTAGGGGAATGCATTGTGTATTTAGTTCACTTGTGCGGTGGTTGCGGGAGCGACAGAAACCTAAACCCCCTGCCGGTAAGCTAATGCACAAAGGAGTGTAGGATCTCAGAGTTTAAGGTTGTGGTTAGTTAATTTTTAAATACTTTCTTGCATTTGCGGATGCTTGTAATAAGGTTTAATCACAAGTATGTACTGGTCCAAGTAAGGGCGGTGCATTAGCATAGGTTCACCCACACAACACTTATTAAAACATTAAAGATTAAGCAACAGTATGAAGTGAAAGTAACTTGACGAAATTCCCGTGTGTCCTCAGGAACGTCTTAGCCATCATAAGTAACACCACCGGCTTGTCCTTTGTGCTAAAAAGGATTGGGCCACTTGCTGCAATTATTATTGCTCTCTTTTATTTACTCGTACTTTATTTATTTGTTACTATAAAAACCCATAAAAACTTGTCTGTTAGTATTTACGGTGAAACTTTGCGCGAAACCACTTGTCAACACCTTCTGCTCCTAGTTGGGTTTGACACTCTTATTTATCGAAAGTACTACGATAGATCCCCCTATACTTGTGGCTCATCAGATTTCTCCCGAAAAGCCCTATCCACAAACCCCCCGGACAATCTGTAGCACAAGAGCCCCGCAAGACCGAAGCCTCGACACCACCCAAACTAGCCACCCACCAACATGCGCCACCACGGTTGCAAAGCTGCCATCACCGTCTCACCGAAACAGCTGTCATGAGATCTACAAGACGAAGGCCAAGAGTAGCTTGTACCGGGGTTAGCAGTACCGCGGCCGAGCGGGAGGGAACTGCCTCCACCGCCGAGGGCGGTAGTCGACCGGACGCGGCGGCAGCGCACACCAGTCCCTTCTAGGCCCGACCGGGCCCGTAAAGCATCCGCAGAGGCACACCAGTCCCAATAGGGTCTGACCGGGCTCAGATCGGGCCCGTAAAGCCCACTGCCACGCTGCAACAGGCCGGCCGCCGTCGTCGCTGCCTACTGCACCAACTATCTCGCCGCCATCTACAGATCGTACATCAGGGCAGGCCAGCCAGCCCCGACCCAGATGGGCCCCGACGGGCCCATATCTGGGCCGCCCCCTGTACGCCGCCGCCGCATCCCTGCAACTGCCCGCAGATCCATGCCGGCACCACCGGACCTCCACCACCCAGCCAGAGCCGGGCCGCCGCCTCCTAGAGCACCGCCGCCGGAGAAACGCCGCCCCGCGTGACCTCCTCCATGCACGGGTTGAGGAAAACCGCCGCCGCCGACACCGCCCGAGCCACGCTCGACGGCTCGCACTGACGGCGGCGGGAGGGGAAAGGCTGTGAGGGGACGGGGGGGGGGGGGGGGGGGGGGGACGGGGGACGGGGAGAGGCCACGCCGGCTGCCGCGGGGGCGGCGCGGACGCGGGGGAGGGAAGGGTCGGGTGTTGTTTTCCGTCAAGGTCAAAGAGTTCTTGATGCCTTTTTTTTTCCTTTTTGACAATTGCGTGCGGCCTGTTGGCATGCCCAGCGCGCATTGCGCCGCATGGGTTGGGTTCATGATATATTTGATTGGCCGTTTTTTCTTACGGGACAAAGTGGTGGGACTCGCACATAAGGAAAATAATTAAAACCTATTATTTCATCTGTGCTGACGTGGATAAAAGGTGAGACACACTTGTAATAATATGAGTCAAGTTGGCCAGACCTAACTGTAGACAGCGTCTAAGTGCGGATTTGATTTAGAAGTAACAAACTCATTCGAATCAGTAACCTTTTTCCAATTTAATATGAAAGCTAGTGACACGACCTGAATTTGGACGAGAAATAGTGACATGGTAGTATTCCAAACTTGAAAAAAAAAAGGTCCACTCAACGTTGAAATTCAAAACTGTCATTGCTACAAGTTTAAGCAAAGAATATAATTTCTCGATCTAAACAAGATAGTACAAGTTTAAGCTCTGTTTGCCACGAGGCAGCAGGCAGGGCAGGGAGAGTGATTGAAGGGAATTACACCGATGCCCTTCTCTGCTGTGTTTTCTACGGCGTCCTTGTCCTCTGCCTCATTTGTTTTGCGTCTCCTTCCTTGGAGGAATTCCATAAGCACCTGTAGCGCAACGCCGACATCGTTGCCCCGACAGTGTTATCTTGCGCTTCTCCTTCCTTGGAGGAATTCCTCCTTCCTTGGAGGAATTCCATAAGCACCTGTAGCGCAACGCCGACAAGCACCTGAGCTCCAGGGAATCCCTGCCCTTGCTGTTGCCGCCGTCGTTGCCGCCCTCGATGGACGTCCAATGGAACTCAATGCCGTCGAAGGCGTCGGTGGTGGAGCCTCCGTTCTCCATGCACAGGAGCGTGCTCCAGCTCCCGCTCCCGTCGGGCTCCATCTTGCGAGCGCGCTCGAGGCAGAGCCGGCGCATGGTGTGCGGGTTGATCTTGGTGGCAAGGTACGTGAGCGAGGCGTCGAACAGGTCGCTCTCGCTGTACGCGCCGGCACCGACCTGGCGCCGCCGGATGACGATGGTGCGGCGCTCCTTCTCGGGGGCGGCGAGCCGTGAGCGAACGAACGCCGTGCCCCAGGATAGCACGGCGCGCAGCTCGTCGGGTAGGAGCTCCCGCGCCATGCCGCGCGCAAGCATGGCGTACGCGGTCACCGAGGCCGCAGTCGCGAGCGCCTGCTTGTACGCGTCCAGCACCTTTGCCCCCTCCGGCGACGACGCCATAATCGTCTTTGGTAAGTAATCCATGGATTCGTTCCTAGGATTTCGATGTATGATGATATTTTCGCGCAGGTAGAAGAAAATTGCGAAGATTTCCGTCGTATTGTGATATTGGCAGCGTCCTCGCCTTGTGTATTTATATTGCAGATTTAACTACAAGATCCAACTTTGGCAGATTCTACCCGGAATTCCGGATACCATACAATCTCTAAGATCGATCGTTCCAAATTCAACGCGTACGTAGGCGGCACGGAAACGGCTATGCCGCTCCTCCAGGAACTCAGTTAAGGAATTGCCGTATATACCAACCGACTTATTTTACACAACAGTGTCCAGATGGACGGTTAAGTACTGCACACAGGAACGATTTTCTAATGCTATGTGCAAATAACGTGCCAAAAGAACTAATCGGACTCTCAGCCGAATACAACCCTGTCTCCAAAAAAAACCCAGATATCACCCTTTTGAAAAACGCCCTAGGTCGGGATGTTGAGGCCTTCTTGAGAACTTGCCTGTGGCAAGATGGTTAGAAGGGTGGTTTTACCTCAAGTCCAACAGAGTTCAAACTCTAGGTTTGACACTGTTGTTTCTCAATTAGGTGGAATATTCTTATGTGGGAAGCGACGTTCTCATCGACAGCGAGGTGACTGTGATGACTTCGTCAATCTCAAGACTCGACCCCCAGCTCAGTATTTCGGAGGTGCTCATAGGGTAGGGTGTGCGTGCGTGCGTTCATAGGGGTGAGTGTGCATGTGTATGTGAGCGTCTGCGTTTGTACTGTGTTTCTAAAAAAAAAGATGTTGAGGCCGTCCCAGGTCAAGGCCTTGACACTCGGGTCCAAGGTTGATAGCCTCAACGCCTCGACCAGGGCCGCAGAGGTCAACGGGTTGGGTCTAAGGATGGCAATTTTAACCACGGGTACAGGTACCCACAGGTAGGTACCCGCATGGGTAGGGTATGGGCACACTTTTATACCCATTGGTGGTACCCGAACCCAGTGACGGAGCCAGGAATTGAGACGAGAAGGGCGAACGCACAAGGTCTAAAAAAAATTAAGCCAGAAAAACGAGTCTATATAACAAATAAAGGGCCCACGAAGATTCAATTTTCATAACTCATAAAGCAGAACTACCATTGACACAAAAATTACATAAAGACAACTTAAAAAACTACTAACAAGGACTCTCACCACTTGGCATAAAAGTAGACATAAAAAAATTGAGTATTTTATTTTACTAGAACAATCAGTACCGGACAACAATAGACATAAAAACTGATCAAAATTGAAATCTGCAAGAGGAAGAATTAACTAGCTCAAAATTGAAATCCGACTCCTCCTCTCCGTCCATCGCCGCCGGCGCCAAGCGGCAGTGCAGCTCGCGCTCTTAGTCAGGACTCAGGGAGTGAGTCTGGGCAGGGCGTGGCCGCGTCCCGCGTGGGGCGGCTCCGGCGTGGCTCGGCTGTGGTCTACGGACAAGGGGGTGGCGCCGGACCGTCGGATCGAGGAGGAAGGAGGGGAGCGAGCGGGTCGGGGTGCCTAAGAGGAACCGTAAAATAATTTTAAGGGCTAAAAAGTGGCCGGGCATAAAAGATCCCGTAAAATTTTACTATAAACCCGAATATTCTCTATAGTCTTTGTCTTCCTCCTAGCACCACCGTATGTTCCCCAATCCCCTCCGCAAAATCACGCGTCTCCGTGACCAAATCCACTGCTCGCCGTGTGCCACCCACGCCGTCGCAAGCCGGGCCGTTTTTGAAGCCGTGTAGTACATGAGCTAGCTACATACGTACAGGAGTTGAGCTAGCTGTCCGTCCAATGGATCGATCGTTCCATCCTTGACGATCGTTCTATCCTTGAGCTAGCTAATTACCTATAGGCAAAAAAATTGACCGAGCTGAGGGGGCGCCGCCACTACCCGTACCCGTGGGTATAGCCTTCTACCCGTGGGTATACCCATATCAAAATGTTTATACTAACATGTGAAACTTACTTGTGGAGTTCCAACATTCATTCTCGTTTGTGAACCTATGTTAAAATTATGATCAATTGTTAATTTGAGTTGAGGTAATTGTCATGTACTAATTGAGTTAAGATAAATATTTTTCTTTTGTGATACGTGTTATAGATGAATGTAAAATTATGAATTAATTGTGTACTATTTAATCTACCGTTGGGTACCCGTCGGGTATGGGTACGGATAAAGTTTATACCCGTGGATACGGGTATGGGTGAATTTTTTACCCATTGACTACACGGATATGGGTATGGTATTGCTCTACCCATCATATACCCTACCCATTGCCATCCTTAGCTGGGTCAAATTGATTTTGTCCACATCAGATATGTGCATCCGGTCATTTTGGCGGCTCAACACCTTGACCTAAGACATTGAGGCCTCGCTTGGATCCTCGTATTTTAGCCTAAAACGACGGAATTTTTTCGGAAGAAATCCGGACCCGGTCCGTATAAATTTACAGCTTCAGCTCCGTGGAGACATACATTGGTGGGATTAAACAACCTTCCAAGCGGGATCTTAGTAGTTTAACATCAAGACGCCCCAACCTAGAGCGTTCAGTAAAATGGTAGATATAAAAAATTCTTTCAGAAGGGAACATTTTGACACAACGGTCAAAATTATCAAATTTAACTTGATTAATCGTTTGGTCATCTATCAATATGTGGAGTTGGTTCCTTTCAAATACACACAGGCGCGTGTCGTTGGCTGATTTGATCCAAGCGTTAAAACATAAGTATAGAGCAACACCTTCCATGTGAAAAAAGGATAAATCTGACCCTTATGAGAAAGTTCGGCTCTTGATATTGATTGAGTTGGAGGAGTATGAAACTACGACGGAATCCTTCCATAGTAACCCCAGTGACCTTTCTCACGAAAGCGTCACGAGTTCTATAAACCAGTGACGAATCTCCCCGTCTAAATCATTCCTCCCGCTGGAAGCTCACGATCGTCTTCCGTTCGGAAAAAGAATGAGGCATCTAGCTATAGACCGGGCCCTTCTATCTTGACAATCGTTTTAGGCGAAGCACTTGTTTCCTTTTCCGTGTGGCTTACTGCTTTGGACAGATTACCAAAAATAATAAACTACCGGAAATGAAATATCATAGAAAATGATTTTGGCTCTAACCCTTTGGATTACTACCCTATGTCGTGGCGTGGGCTCAATGCCCCAATCCGGGGATTTGAGCATGTCCAGGTCGGATCCATGAAACGGTTCTTCTTGGCACCTTAACTCCTTGACCTAGGGCGCACGTAGATGTTGAACTACTCAGCAGCCTAACGTAGGCGTTGAGCAAAAGAGTCAGATCCAAATTTACATTTCAAAAGAGGTTACTTTCGATTGAACATTTTTTTGACATGGTCAGAACTGTGAAAATTAACAAATAACGGCCCATTTAATGTTTGCTTCTGTGGATTAGAGTAACATTCGGTTTTAACTTGTTATGGTTAGGGGTATTGCATCCTACCACATTAGATTTTTGGGAACAAGCGAGAAATTGTTAATAAGTTCTATGGTGCTCTTTTTTTGCAGTCTCTAATCTTCTTTATTTTCAGAGTACTCAAAGTTTGGTCCATATACAATTTCACTTGTTATTAGAAACAAAAGGTAATTGATAATTGTGGAGATTTAAATCCTTCCTAAGTAGTGGTGGAACGTGGCGGGGCTTTGATAAAATGATGTAAGATTCTCAACATACTACATGCTAGTTAGGGATGAACCTACATGGTATGGGCACGGGTGGAGCCACCCTTACCCGTCACCCGTACCCATACCCATCAGCGGGTACAACTTTTTCACATACCTGTCACCCGACATGGTAAATGGGTACCTGTGGGTAAAAATACCCGCGTTTGCAGCACATCAGATTGAGCAGAAAATAGTCATAAATAGCAACATACGACCATAATTTATAAACAACAACACATCGTAAACAAAAACACACTTACAAACATCAGCATATTGTAAACATTAGCACATTCTCATGAACAACAACATTTTCCCACAAACATCACACATCATACTTGACTACTGTTCGATCATGCGTTGTAGCCTTCGTCGGGTTAACAAGGCAGGAATGGAAAAATAGGCTAGGTCACTTTGATTTATATGGAGCTCCACTTGTTACATTTCATACGGGTACATGGGTACGCGGGTATGGGTTATACAAACTCATACCCTTACCATATATGCCCGATGAGTACGAGATTTTCCCATTTACATACCCATGGGTAATTTTTATCCCACATCCTTACACTAATAGGGTTTTTACCCGCAGGCTAAGTGGGTAATGGGTAACCACTTCCAGCATATTGGGGGGGGGGGGGGGGGGGGGGGGGGGAGGGGGATTCTCGTCCAAAAAGAACATGGTGTTCGCTGCTCGAATCCCGTCACTGATATGGAGGCCACATCGATGAAGAAGGATGGACCATTTACTTTGAGGCACTTCATAGAAATTAAACATACTTCCACATATGTGTGTTACTGATGTGAAACTCACATTGGTAACGGGCTTCTTGAAATGACTATTTGTGTTGAATGTTTATATCAGTAACCGTGTTCTTTACCCACCATGTTTTCTTGACGTGTACCTCGAAGAAGTGGGTGCAAATAATCGTTGGGTCCAAGTTTTGAGTGGTCTGTTGTATGCCAATTTTGTAAGCAAGATTTAGCAAGCGCATCAAGAGAAATTATGGTCGCAAGCAAATGAAAATAGATGGGAATTACTCAAAAACGATTACACTATTTGGAAGGGACTGATCCAACATGCATCGGTTTAGGAAGAGATTCTATCACTCATACTATTGATGCTAGCGATGATGGGTGGGCACTTAAGATATAGGTAATGATGACTTCATATCTTTTGCTTTGGTATTTTATATGATCTAATGCTATTTTCTGATATGCAGAAGTGTCGAGAGGCAGCCAAGTTCTTTATAGTCCTACCACAACATGTGGATGACTTGAAGACCACTTTTGACAAGAATGTTGTGAGCAATGTGACTGCTAGAGTGCCTACATCATCTCAAGTTCGAGCTTCTCAGTCTACAATCAACATTGAGGATATTTAAGGTACAGAGTGTGAAAGTGAAGAATATCCTCATGTTACACCTTTCTGTGGAATGGTAAGAAGAATAAGACATTATGCCCTTACTCACCTGGTCCTCAGCAACACCAAAGATGAGAAGTGGCAGTGTCTCGAGGTTGGATCATATGATGGATATCACTGAAAAGAAGTAAATGTAGAAGGAGGAAGAGTAGGAAGATGGAGTAACATCTCCGAGTCCCACTAATGATACTTTGAGGCATGAGATTAGGAGGATGGTGGCCTTACTTGTTCAGGATGGAGCTAAGTCCAAGGAAGGTTAGTATTTCTACGCCACACAACTTTTCCATGTAAAATATCCTGATGTATTCGGTTGTTTGGAGGAGGAGGATCCTTGTGTTAGGATTGCCTAGATAAAGAGTACGTGGTGGGTGCAAAATAACAAGAAGTATTGTTATGACTTCAACAATTGCCTATGTTATTTTCCATGAACTTGTATTGTCATGATCCTGTTTATTAGCTTCGAACTGGTATTGTCTTGAACGTTTGCCTACTTATTTTAACATTGTGTTTTCATGAACCTATGCTATGCTTTGAACTTGTATTTTCATGATCATGTGTTATGATTTGTACTTGTATTGTCATCAACCTATATGTTACTCCTTGAACTTGTGTAGTCATGAACCTATCTCATATGCAAGAACTTATTTATATTTGTCTAATTACAGATGAAATTCCACAAATGATCAATGAGATGCAGATTTGGACATCTATTATGTTGTTGATGCTTGCATTATATAATTTACAAAAAAAGAGAATTGGATGAGAAGATCAGTTTTGTCAATGCTACATGATACTCTTGTTGATAACTATGGCCTTGAGTCAACTTCTGTTATCTTCTCTATCTCTACTATCTAAAAGGTACAATTCATTCCTTCGTCAAGCCTCTCAGACTTTTGTCAACCACTACCACAGAAAGGCCTTTCTGTGGCGCACGTTTTTGACTTTCTGTGGCGCACCAGGAGGTTTGCTGGGTGCGCCACAGAATTCTCGCCACAAAAATTATTTCTGTGGCGCACCCAGGGCGTGCGCCACAGAAAGTGCAACTTTCTGTGGCGCACCCAGCGCGGTGCGCCACAGAAATAGCTCGGCAGCACCCCTATGCAGAGGAATTCTGTGGCGCACTGTTCCTTGGTGCGCCACAAAAAAAAAGCATGCGCCACAGAAATATGAAACAGAAATACCGATATTTTTTCATTTTGCTGTACAAATACAGGTATATACAGGATTTATACAGGTTTATACAGAAATACAGGTATATTTGACAGGTATATAAACAGACAAACACATTAATCAATATGTCATCACACATATTACTTAGTGCCCGATCGAGATACATATATACACATAGTCACAAAAGTGCCGAATGTTTCATCATTTCACACTACACATTACAAATCAAGTGTTCGCCGCCTAACTATGATCAAATGTAGTACACATCGGCGATGATGGTGAGCAAGAGCGCGCGGGAGCATGCATGATCATGGAGTCCTCTTCTTGAGCGGCGCCGGGAACGGTAGAAAGCCTTCTTTCGTCTTCCACTCCCTGGTGTCATTCTGTGCCTCTAGTCGTTCTTCGATATCCCTCTGACACAACCCTGAAGATGGATTGGGATATATATTGGTTAGTGATATAAATAGAGTATAATTTATTCATCTAAGTAGAGAGGCAAGACAATCAATCAATTGTCATGGTTGGAAATCATATGGCTATCCTATTTGGGTTTCATAGCATAGCATATATATAATATATAACCCTACACATGCACTTCTATAATACCTCTGTGGTAGTGGAAGGACCCTGATTTGTGAATGACATCATCGAGGATGATCGTTGACAACTGCAGCCGGATGCGATGGAAGTCTGTTCTGTAATCAGCATCGGTGAGAGCATCCGCCATTTTGGTGTATTCTGCGAGACCAGATGGAATCTTCGTTTTCTCGTAATCCCGGACAATCGCTTTAAGGTGATGGAGGGCGTAGTAGGCCTCCTTCACGCTGCCATCCAGTTGCTTGATGCAATGGAAGCCGGTCCCATGCTGGAACTTGTGTGTGTTGTCCTCCGTGAAGAATTCCGACTTCTTATGGAAGGGGCCGCCCTTTTGGGCATAGGCCTCGAGAGCGTCATCGAGAACACCCTTTATTCTGGTGTATCGTCTCGGCGTGGATTTATTCCCCGAGTCCAAATAAGTGGCAATGGACCACCTCGGGGATACGTAGATGAGTGCGCAGTACTTGTCCCTGCTCAACACAATTGAAACAGAATGTTGGACAAAGGATCAGCGATGGAAGAAATGTACAAGAAGGCATAAGATCCGACGGTGGCGAGCGGATGTGTACTTACTCGAAAAAGAAAGGCAGAAGAAGGGCGTTCTTCCTCTTGTTGGCCAGCATGACCCTTACGAGGTACTCCGTGGCCGTTTCCCGTGTCTTTGATCCTTCCACTAGATGGCTGTCGCGCATGTAGTAGGGATCCACTATCGCGACGTACGGGGTATCATCTCTCCTGATCTTCATCGCCATATCGAGCGCATATAGGCGGACCATGTTATAGTCCAGCCGTTGAGTGTGAAAGAGTTTGAAGATGTCCTCGTACGCTATGAAGAACACATCCGCGGGGTCTTCCTGGACGAAGTCCACCAGCTCGTTTGGCACCTTGACCGCGAACGCCGGGTAACTCGGCTGCTTGTCTTTAAGAAGGAGCTCCTCTAGATGCAAGATAGATTCCTGCAAGGCAATCATGGGTCCTTCTGCAAGGCGGAGCAAGTCCCCAGACAAGATAGGTTTACCAGCTTCATGAACTCGGGGGAAGCCATCCGCACGGGGTGGAATCGTGTCTTCAAGACCCCGGATCTTAGGAGCTGGCTGGCTCGCAGAGGTGGAGGATCCTTTTCTCTTCCTGTGCTTCTTGTTCTTCATCTCTGTGGATTGTGGGGGTGAAGTGAACCCCGCTTTAACAGTTTCTTTCAGTGTGTTAGGGCTGAAAATGTTACCCGGTTGAGCTTGATGATCGCCGGCATCCGGAGGCGTGTCGGTGAAGGCCAGGCGTTGTGTGCATGAAGTGGGACGAGCAGGTTGACCGCGGTGGTCGCGGAAGGGTTCTTCATCCACAAGAGGCATGTACATACCATCCATGCAGGCGCCAGTGTTGATGTAGTCATCGACGTTGACATCATTCTCCTCCTCCTCATTGTCGTCGTTGCCACCAAGTTGAGGTGCAACGGCTTTGTCCTAAACATAAACAATAGCACATCCGTTAGTCGGGAAAGTCGGAAAGTCGGGGAATTCGGAAAGTCAGAACTAACCTTGGACGGTTGCGGTGAAGATGTTCCCAACAACTGTTTGTGGCGGTTGGTGGCGGCGACGACCGGCGGTAGCTTCCGGCCGGTGGTGGCGGCGACCGGCGGTAGCTTCGGTGGTGGTGGCGGCGACCGGCGGTTCCTTCTGGGTGGTGGCGACGGCTGCTTGTGGCGCCGGTTCATCCGCAACAGCTTTTTGTGGCCGCCTCGACGGGGGCCGAACGACCTGGGGCCGGGGCCTCGAGGTGGCGCCGCCGGTGCGCCTGACCCCATGAAGAACATCCCCAAGACGAATCTGGGTCTTCGGCCATTCCATCATCCACTTCCCGCATTCGCCAAGCTTCATGTGTTTCTCGGCTCCCGGAGGTTGCGTGGGGGGGTCGATGTCACGGAACTCAGGCAGTACCTCGCTCACATTGACTTTCATCACGACCTCGCTCATTCGGGTGTTGTGCATATCGCGGGTCAAAGGTTGTATGATCTTGGCCGTTGCGACTTCCTTCAACTCGCCGCCGACCCCCACCCTATGCAGGAGTATGCAAGGCATGTCCTGGGAGTCAACACATGTTGGGCACCATGCATGAGATATGGCAGTCATCAAAGGCATATATAGTCATAGAAGATGTCGCGGACTAACTAATTAGTTACCTTGGTGATGGCGTCGAGCTCGGCTAATGTCGAGACAAGGGCGCCGGTGCCGGCGGCCGGCCTATCATTCTCCGGCCGCTCGTGCGCATTATCATTATTCTCCGGCCTTGGTGTATGTTGATCCACGACAGGGAGCACCGATGGGGTCACCAGGACCGGCGACACGTTATTGCTGGAGGTGCTGCCGGCGAAGCTGGGCACGTGTATCGGCCCCTGTTGACCTCTCGCGTTCCAGGCAGCTAACCCCTCCATCAACCCAGGGGGTAACACGTCCGGAGCTGCTCGTTCACCTTCTCGGCCACTAGCTTGTCCACCATGTAGAGTCCACCTTTTCTTTCTCTAGTGTCTCCAGCTTCTTCCTTAGCTCGAGAACCTCGGCTCTATCTTTAGCCGGCTTCCTCCTCTCCTTTTTCTTGTCGGTGTCCGTGCTGTAGTACTCGATGAACTTCATCGCCGTACCAAAGCCGGTCACACGGCCAGCTGACGTCGGCGGCTTTGACTTGTCCCTCCCCTTGAAAACGTTCATCGCCCGGTTGAAAGTCGTGTCCCACGGGCCGGCCTGAGCCTCCTGGGACGACGGGCCGGCCTCAGCCTCAGCCTTCAACTCAGCCTCCTGCGGACAAAGGAAATAAACGTGAACCCATGTAGAAATCAACGCAAATGGACTTTGAGATATCCGCGGTAATTAAGTTCCTTACCAGCGTTTTCTCGAAATCCAGCACATCTTATAGTCGGTAACGAATTCCCCCGTCCCCGGCTTCAGATAGTAGCGGGACCGAACAAAGTTCCTAACTTGCTCGTCCGTGATTTTATGCCACATGTTCTCTTTCCCAAGTCTCGCAACCTCGGCATCCTCCTTGTCCCAAACGGGCTGTTTTCCTGCGTAACCGCCGCTTCCCAAATGGTGGTTACCTAAGTTCAGTGCCCGCATTTCTTCCCCCACTCGGTCCATTTTTCAGCCTCCGGAGATGCCAAGGACAACTTCAATGCCTCGAACTCTTCTATGTCGATGTACGGCTCTTTGGCACTGATCTCTTCCCAGCTAAGACCCTTTTCAATCTTCGCCTTCACCCGGCCTCTCCAGCTGGTCAAGGCGGTGTTCATCTTCGTGATGGCGAAGTTGTCCACCTTTTTGTTTCCATCATCCGGGAAAATGTATCGTTCGTGAAGCTTCTTGAGGAGTTGTGTGCGCAAAGCCTCATTCTCCGCGCTCCTGAGGTCATACGTGTTGATCGACACGGTTTCCCGGAGGATGCACCCTAGTTGCATGCCGTACCCTTTTGCGATGTTCCTAGGCTCCTGTGGTTGGCCACTTAAGGAGACCTTAGTGAACGTGTCTGTGATGCCACCGCTTGCGGTGTCCGGTCCTTCCTCTGCTTCTTATGCTCTTAGCGGTCGGGTTACCACCACCACCGCCATCCGTGTGGTCGCCACCCCCGACATCCGTGTGGTCGCCGCCCTCGGTGGTGGTGGTTGCGTCCCCATCTCCGTCGGTGTCCTCCGCATCCCCCGCATCCTCCATCTCTAACAGAAAGTCACCATCGCCGTCACGAGCCAGTTCGGCGGCCTCCGCATCCTCCATCTCCGGGTTCACTTCCCAGAACGACTTGTTCTTTTCTCTAGCTTGTTCTTCGACGCTCATGTGCTTAGAAGGACCGGCCTCGGAGGACATGTTTGCACTGCATTGAAAAAGAGGAAAAAAGTTAGTACAACAAATATAACAAAAGCATCACTTAATTTAGTACTAAGATACCCGGCCCATGCATTAGCCGCAATACCCCA
This sequence comes from Poa pratensis, assembly GCA_947311845.1. Classification (NCBI taxonomy): domain Eukaryota; kingdom Viridiplantae; phylum Streptophyta; class Magnoliopsida; order Poales; family Poaceae; genus Poa; species Poa pratensis. The sequence goes on from CAMZMU010000063.1 coordinate 104,691,463, forward strand.
TATGTCCTATTTTTAGCAAAGTCATGCTAAATTTCACGAAATTTTTTGGCATGACCTTTGCTAAAAATAGGACATATGGAGTACCCGAATTTGCCGGAACGGAAGTTAATCGACGTTCCGGCAATCTCAAGGGCCTCACGGGGTACCTGCACAAGCATTTCACAAATAATGGCCGGCATCGCTGGCCGCAACAACATCACATCAACACTTTCCGCCGGCATAGCTGGCCGGCAACAGCATCACAAACAACCACGACACGATGGTCGTGGTAGCACAGAACACGTACATGGTCGTTACAGGAGCTCACCAGGGGCGTCTTCTTGCCTAGCTGCACACACCTCTGCACCTGTACAACCAAAAAAAATGATGCATGTCTCTAGTGGCAGCAAGCTAACATAAAAGAATAGCTTATTCATCAACAAAAACAGAGGGCTAATTATTGGAACCTAGCTAGCACTAAACTAACAGCGAGCAACTAATAGCAAGCAAGCAAACAACACAAGCCATATGGTGGAATTTCACGACATTTCATTCAGCAAAACATATTCAACATGCACTTCAAAGTCTTAAAAAAAGTAGATATTTGTCATGCGTTTCCAAAACATATTCATTCATGTTTTTTTTAAAACAGAGACTAGGAAATATTCATATGTTTTATTTGCTCCATTTACTTGGACCAAAACTGATAAATAAAGCCATAGGAAGATTTCCTATCCTCTGCATATCTTTGAATCAAACAAATCATCTATGTGTCGTTGGACTGACTTTTCTCGGGCAGAGAGGTACTACATAGACTGGATGTTAAGCTTACATTTAACCTCATGAATATGTACATTGCAATTGATGCATACACTGCATGGTCTAGAGTTCGGACGTGCGATAGACCATTGGTGCCACAACTACAATCATGGACTAGAAATCAGTTATTCCTCTCCCGAATCCCCAATTCTGTATGAACTACATAGACTAGGATTTTTGTCGAACACGTTGCGTGCAGGTTTTGGGAGGGGAAGGAAGAGGAAGAGAGGGGAAGCTCACCGGGCAGGGAAGGGGAGGGGGGAGGGAGGGGACGGCCGTGGGCGCAGGGGAGGTCGCCGGGCGCGCCGCGGGCGACGACGGCAGAGGGAGCGGCGTGGGCGACGATGGCACAGGGGAGGTCGCCGGGCGCGTGTGCGGCGCGGCTCGGGCGGGGGCGGCCGGGGCGCAGGGGAGGTCGCCGGCGACGAGGGCGGGCCGCGCGCAGGGTGGGCGGCGAGTTGCGGCGGCGTCGGGCGCAGGGGAGGTCGCCGGCGTCGGGACGAGAGCGCGCGCGGGAACGGTTTCAGTACTCTGTGAAATTGGGGAAGGAAGAGGCAGCGCGGGGAGGGCCCACATGTAAGTGGGTGCCCAACATTTCTGTGGCGCACCTCTTGAGGAATGCGCCACAGAATTCCCAGGATTTCTGTGGCGCACCTCTTGAGGGATGCGCCACAGAATAGCTGGTCTATAAAATAAAAAGCTGTGCTGCTATAACATAACACAAACACACACCACAGCCCAGTGGTTCCAACCACTTCAATTTCTTGGGCAAGCCAGGTTCGAATCCTGGCTGCTCACTTTTTTTTTTTTTTTTCTTTCAAATATTTTTGGTTAAATTTGGTTCAAAAAATACACATAATTAATGTCTTTGGTACATATTGAATTCATTGAATACATATATATGTCTTGCATGGTCTCACACACAATGTCTCATACATATATATGCTTGCATTGCATTGTCTCTCACACACACACACAAATTAAATACACCAAAAAAGTCTCTTCTTCGTCTCGGTTCCGCGAGCTAGATTCTCTTCTTTCCCTTCTTCGCGGTTGAAAACTTTAGGCCGGTGACCTTGAGATTTCTTCGCGTGAACGGACAACCTTTGGTAGGTAGGGAGGTCTTCCTTCTTTGTGTACTAGTAGTAGGCATGTCGAAGAACTTGTCGAATTCCTCCTCGATCTTTGGCTCGTTGTCCAAGTCTTGCTCGGTGGCGCCTCCTTCCATTCCGATGATGCTCCTCTTGCCCCTCCTCACGACAACACGGCTAGGCTTTGACGGGTCGGTAATGAAGAAGCATTGCTCAACTTGGCTAGCGAGTACCCATGGCTCATTTTTCGCGGAGGCGTTCTTCGATTTGGCATCGGGTATTACCATGGTGGTGAAATACCGGCCTTCTTTGACGACGTCCTTGGCCCATCTTACACGGAACATTGGCACCAACTCTCCACAGTAGTTGAGCTCCCATATGTCCTCAATCCTTCCGAAGTATCTTTCCTTGACAGTAGCCTCCTCATCGCCGTAGGATAGCATAGTTACTCCTGAGTTTTGATATTCGACTTCTTGTCCTTTTCCTCGGTGTAGAATCTGTAGCCGTTGATGTCGTACGCCTGATAGGTCTTTACGTTGTGCGAGGGACCCCGTGATAAGGAGAATATGAGTCTTTCATCTTCCGTAGATGGTGCTTTGTTCTTTGCTAGCTCCAGTTGCTTTTGCTTGAACCAACGCGTGAAGCTAGAGTTGTGCGCTCTGGTTACGTCTCCCTTCTTCCTCGGCCGGCCCAGTTTGATGTAATGTTGCTCGAGTAAGCATTTGTGCTGTTCCACCCAAGTTTCGATCAATTGTAAGTGTTGTAGCGCGACCCGGTGAGCCCTGTCGAAGTCGTCCTTTCGACCCTGCATGCTGACAAAGGTTGAGCTGGTGCCCTCTCGGTGACCATATCCATTGAGCCTGCCGAAGTGTTTCCTCGTGGGGACCAACATCCTGGTTCTCGGTGCTTAGATAATTCTGGCAGAAGGAGATGCACTCGTAGGTTAGAAAGCCCTTGGCCATGCTTGCGTCTGGATGGGACCTGTTGCGGACGTATCCTTTCATGACACCGTTCATCCTTTCGAACGGCATCATGTAGTGCATGAACGTTGGCCCGAGCTGCCTGATGTCATCAACGACATGGAGAAGGAGATGCACGCAGATATCAAAGAATGCTGGCGGGAAGTAAATCTCGAGCTCGCATAGTATCAGCACGATCTCTTCCTCTAGCCTGTCGAGCTGCTTCACGCCGATCGACTTCCTGTTGATGACGTCGAAAAAGTTGCAAAGGGCAAGCAGCGTATCACGGACGTGCTCGTCCATTATCCCTCGAATCGCAACGGGAAGTATCTGCGTCAACAGCACGTGACAGTCGTGAGACTTCATCCCGCTAAACCTCTTCTTCGTTCCGTCCAGATATCTGCTTATCTGCCCCGCGTAACCATGAGGAAATTTGACTCCTAGGAGACACATGTAGAATTGCTCGAGCTCCTCCGGACTCATAGTGAAGCACGTAGCGGGAAGCACCACAGTGTTCTTCTTTACCCTTTTGCGGCGACCTTGAGTCCCTTCCGTCTGATCATCATCATCATCATCGTCATCGCTATCGGGAGCCTGAAGATCTTTCCTGACACCAAGCCATTTCAGATCGTATCTTGCTTTCGTCCCATCCTTGGTCTTTTCCGGCATGTTGGAAAGAGTGCCAAGCAGAGCCTCGGTGACATTCTTCGTAATGTGCATCATATCGAGGCTATGTGGCGTCTTGAGGACCTTCCAGTACTCCAAGTCGTGGAAAACAGACCTCGCTTTCCATACACCCAGCAGCGGATCTACCTTCGGTCGTTTCTTTCCCGGCGCGGGGCACTCCTCCCAATTTTTCAACAGCTCGTCGATTTCTGTGCCGCTCCTCGGCTCGGGGCTCCTTCGATCTCGTCCTTACCATTGAACAGGTCACCGCGTTTTCTCCACGGGTGATCCATGCGAAGCCACCTTCGAGCCCCTGGGTACACGGTTTTCGAAGACCCGGGATTCCTTGGTAGCTGGAGATGCGGGGTCTTATCCATGCACCTGACACATGCGCAGAATCCGTGGCCTACCTGGGCCGATACATATGAGCAACCAGGATAGTCCTGCACCGTCGTGAGCAACGCGGCTCTCATGTCGAAATAATCTCCAGTGTAGGCATCCCACGTACGGGCTGGCGTCTCCCACAACGTGGCTAACTCCTCTTTCAACAGCGCGAGATACAGATGTATGTGGACACCTGCTTGTTTCGGCCCCTGAATGAGAATACTCATGTGTATGTACCTTTGCTTCGTGCACAACCACGGGGGAAGGTTGTAAGGCCATACAAACACGGGCCAGGTGCTATGCGTGCTACTCTGGTTGCCGAACGGATTGAGTCCATCGGTGCTCATACCGAGCCTGACGTTCCTTGCGTCGCCTCCGAAATTTCCGACGGCGTCCAACTCTTGCCACTGGCTAGCGTCTGAAGGGTGTGTAAGGATCCTGCCCTTCTCCGGATCTTCTTCGGGCTTCTCCCTTTCCGCGTGCCATTGCATGAGCTTTGCTTCCTTAGGGTCCACGAAGTACCGCTGCAGACGGGGAGTGATAGGAAAGTACCATACCACTTTTCGAGGAACTTTCTTCCCACGGCTCTTGTACCGTCCTTGGCCGCACACCGGACATGTGGTTCTGTCCTCGTACTCGCCCGATAAATTGCGCAATCATTGATGCAGGCGTGGTATTTAACGTGCGGTAGGTCAAGAGGGCAAACGACTTTCTTGGCCTCCTCGATACTAGTTGGCAATGTGTTCCCCTCGGGAAGACGCTCGTGAAGAATTGCATGTTCTTGTTGAAGCTCGCGTCGGTCCATTTGTTTCCCGACTTCATCTCCAGAGCATCAAGCGTTACTTGCAAGCGCGTATCCTGTGGCCGGCACCCAGGATACAACGGAGTCTTCCCGTCTATCTCCATTTGCGCCAGCTTGGCTTTCTCTCTAACGGTGCTCGTTCTTGAGGAGCAGTTCTTGAACATGAGACTCCATCAAGGCCGACATTAGCGAGCTCTGCGGCGTGTTCGCGTCTTCTCCACCACCATCATGACCATGTCCGTCGGCATCTCCTTCGTCACGATCATCTTGCCCGCCCTCGTCTTCAGGCGCAACATTTGCTGTCGGCGCTTGGTTGAAGCCTTCCATGAAACCGCGCCTGAGCAGGTGTTCCTCCAATTGTCCGGAATCAGGGTCGATCCATCTCACAAATTTGCAACTTCTACACGGACATCGTATCTGGCGCCCGTTGCACCGATCATTTCCGCCTTCGCTTCTTCCTTGTAGTTGTTGATTCGATTGGAGCTCATCTTGATGACCATGGTCGCCTACGCGGTATACATATAGAGTATGTGTTATTAATTAGAATTAATTAACCGCAACATGCACACACACACATACAAGCTTCTCATGCGGGAATCGGAAAGTCGGAAATGTTCGACGAAAAAATTCGGCATGACTTCCCCTAAAAGTAGGACATATGTGGTGCAAAAATTTACCGAAATGGAAATGAATCAACATTTCGGCAAACATCCATGCACCACGCCGGCGCAAGCAAAGATTCATGCAAACCACACACACAAGTTTCATGCATAGATCCGTTCAACAATAGTTTGCTTCATGCAAACCACACACACAATCGCCCGCCGACAAGTTTCTCATGCCTTTAACAAACATCCATCCAACAATACCCACCTAGTAGATCTAGATCCGTTGCCGAGACGTGACCGTGATCGATGAGAGAGAGTGTGTGGTGATGGAGAGAAAATTGTGGACAAAAAGAGAGGAGGAGAATATATATGGAGGCTCTCCCCAAGCCCTCACCAATTATATATCAAATAAAGTAGGTTTAATAACAAATAATGGAGAATAGGATGGTCAAAATGGCATGGGAGAGAGGAGGAGCTCGAGCTAGATGGGAGGATGAAGAAGGTACATGCATGGGGAAAGGGTGGTGCCACCTTTTTGTAGATCTGGGCCAACTTTCTGTGGCGCATGGTGTTTGATGCGCCACAGAAAGTGAACATTCTGTGGCGCACAGCCACGGTGCGCCACAGAATGTCCCCAGATGGACCTTGGCCCAATGATTGCACGTGGGACCCACAGGAATTCTGTGGCGCATGGTGTCTGATGCGCCACAGAAGTCTGGCTTTCTGTGGCGCATCTGTGGACATGCGCCACGGAATTTGGACTTTCTGTGGCGCATGGGCAAAAGATGCGCCACAGAAAGTCGGAAATTTCTGTGGCGCACGAGCATCCATGCGCCACCGAAATAATTCTGTGGCGCACCAATTAATGGTGCGCCACAGAATGGCAACCTCCCTATAACCCTTTTCCTAGTAGTGAACACGGTTTTTTTCCCGCACGGTTTTTTCCCGCTTCGGTTTTTCCCACCACATTAATGCCAAATCAAACCTCAGTACGGTAATCCATCAATCATCATTAGAAAAACAATTATTCCAAGGTTAACAAAGCGTATAGGTCGAACCTACCAAAACTGCCCCTAATCATTATTAAATGACATTAATTAAAGGTTGGATTACATGCCACTAATTATATAGGTTAACGACCGTGGTGTGGTATGTCGTTTGTGTTTTAGCTCCTCACAAATCTCGATATCAACCCGCAGTCCTTATCCTCTCTGTTCGCACAAAAAATCTAATCGACCTCGAGGCCGGCAGATGGAGGCAATGAGCCAGGCTTGCCGGCGGAGAAGGCAAGCCGGGATCAGGAGCTGGGCGGAGGTGGCGGTGGGATGGATGTGAGCACGCCCTGCGCCGCCGCGAGCCCCGCGCCGGAGCAGGACCCCGCGTGCTGCCGCCGACCCAGGTTCCCGTCGGGCTACTCCGCGCACCCTGTGGCCGAGCAGGGCCCGTCTTCGCCTCCGGTCACCACGCGCGGACGTCGTTACTCCTTCCTTACATAGGCCACTGCCCATGTTTTCTGCCACTGGTGGAAGGATCTCGTCCGCAAGTGCGCTTGCGGTGCTCCCCATCTTTGCCTGCTGCTGCTTCTCATCTGCTGGTGTGCTTCAGTTCGATCATTCGATGCTCGCAAGACCTTGCCATGGCCCATCTTTTCAGGTGCAGCAAACTATACATTTCTTTCAAAAATGAATCCCCCCCCCCCCCCCCCCCCCCCAATAATCTTGTGATCATGCTCATAGCATCGGTCGCCGTCGGCGAGCCTCTCCGACAAAGCAATTGTCATATTCGTAGCAGCCAAAGTTCTGAACCTGAACTGAATTCTCTGTTTGTTCTGAACATGAACATGTCGTTTAGTTCTCTGTTAAGCTTACGTCAACTCATTCCGTAGCTAACATTTGCTCATCATGGAACAACGGTGGCGGATAACCTGTTGAACAGTGAGGATGTCGACTACTCGCTCGAGGCCCTTGACGCTCTCGGGCTCTCGGTGGCGCAGATAAGGTTGCAAAAATAGCTATAGTATTTGGTTGTGGCAGCAGGTTCTGATTGAAAAGGATGCCAAAGAGCAAGTACAATCCTTCTTGGGGGATGCTAGAACTGCAATGCGGTCATTGACAACAGTTGTAGTAGTTGCTGGTGGAAATGCAATATATGTTTTTATCTTTGTGAAAATAAGTATGGAATCCATGGGAATGATTTGGGATTGGCTGGTCAGCTGCATCCTCCTTTTCCACGAATCCTACAGATCTGTAGTGTGCAGGTACAGTGGAGGCCAACAGAGATTTGTGTCGATCTGAACTGTATTCGTCATATAAGTTATTTTATCACTCCAAGTTTTGCCTGCAGAGATGATGTTCTATCAAAGGTTTGTGTGTTTGAGATAAATTACATATCACTCGTAATTTTAAATTTGTACTCGTCGCACGGGCATTTTTCTAGTGTCCAATAAAAAGTCAGTAGCTCTCTTCTTGTGGATGTTTGGGGCACCAGATCAGTCCAATAGTTAAGTTGCATACCGTTTTGGGCGTAGTGCATACCATTAGTAACAAGTTTCATGAGGTTTTAGAGTGTGTAGACCTTATTGTGGGTATATTGGACTTAATAATGATCCTATTTCACCCAAGTTCATGATACACTTAGAAAACATAGATTTTGGCTCTATTTCAAGTATGACATAGAGAAATTGATATAAGACACGTTCATGTCATAGTTGCCGAGAAAGATAAAATACAATACACTAACATGAAACATTAAAATACTATCTTGTTGACTATGGATATCCAAACATAACTTTCCCCATTCAAAGGGCAAAGCTAGCATATCTGGAATTTCATGAGCCACCGCCACGGAACATGAAGGAAAAATTCAACCATCATCATTCATCTCTATGAAATATCATTAGAAGACCATTTGCGTTTTGACGATGAAGTGGAGCATTTTTCTTGTTCTTCCATATTATGATCCTCTAACACCAACGGAGATCATCACTGCATGCATGTGTTTGCATTACTTCATTCATGATAGTAAGCTACATGATGACCATTTCGACTAGTCGAACAAGGAGCATATCTCCGTGAGGGTAGCGCTTCTAAGAGAGGTGGACTTGCTTTCGCTTTTACCGATGGTCATTGCTGAAAGTTTGGTAGCTTTTGTAATTGCGTAACCACCGAGATATTTATTTTATTTTGGCAAGTACTGAATTATATGTTGACACCATGTTTTTATTATAATTTGACTTTTCATAGGTTTTTTGATTCATTTCTAGCCTATTTTCTACTGCTAAATTGTCATATATGATCTTCACTTTTCTAGATCAAATTCAGGAGCATTATTAACATTACACAACTCAACACAACAAATGAGACAAAATTTTAAAATCTAATAAGAAGGAGAAGAACAGCTGTAGGAGCTTCTCCCCACCGAAATCTTTAAGCCGCCTTCTTTATAAGCTGCAAGCCAAAAGAAATGGCCGATGACCGAGGTAGCCATTGCTGCGTTGGACAACCGGAAGGGAGAGGAAGTTTTATCTACGTAAGACTCGGGCATTGGACAGTCGGCAGGAAGAGAGTACTGTAGAAATGTATACGTGTACAAGGAAATGAGTTCTGAAAAGACAGCCGCAGCATCTACCTTGTTAGCTGCTGTTCTCCGACGAGGATCTAAATCTTCGAGGTGAGATGTCCGAATAGCAAGCAGACAACAATGGCTTTGCATTTGCACCTGTCTGCTTCAGGTCATGCCGAAAACACGATGGTGACAGAAAATAGGAGCTCATGTGGAAGGATTCCCCACAACCAGCCATCACGAGAGGAAATAGGGGCGCGGACTGTTGTCTTTACACTCATGAAATTTACAGGCAAGCATATCAAAACTAATAAATCCCTTGTCTTCTATTCAGAAGGTATCTCAGCGCTTCCGGATACCTTAATGATGATTTGTTCCTTGGATTATCCCTTGTCTAATCAGGAACGAGTAATTAACTACCCAGCTGATTCCCACTAAAGCCAACAATGCTTCAAAATACAAAAAGAACCTGTTCATGCATGCTCTCTATATATTCAAAAAATCCCATCTGCCATTCCACTCACTCTTCAATGGATTATTTGCCCATAGTCGTGGCACTCGTCGCCACCGCCTCCTCCATAGCCATCTACCTCCTCACCAGAGCCAAGAAACCATGCCCAACAAACCTGCCGCCGGGCTCCCTTGGCCTGCCGGTGATCGGCCAGAGCCTCGCCCTGCTCCGGGCCATGCGTGGAGACGGCGGCAGTCGGTGGATAGGGGACCGGAGCGACAGGTACGGGCCGGTCTCAAAGCTATCGCTGTTCGGCACGCCTACCGTGCTCCTGGCAGGGCCGGCGGGCAACAAGTTCATGTTCTTCAACAGCGCGCTGTCGACGCGGCAGCCCCGGTCCGGGTCCGTCCAGCGGATACTAGGGGAGAACAGCATTCTGGACATCCACGGCGCCGACCACCGGCGCGTCCGCGGTGCGCTCCTGGAGTTCCTGAAGCCGGACATGCTCAAGATGTACGTGGGCAAGATCGACGGTGAGCTGCGGCGCCACCTCGAGGAGAAGTGGGCCGGACGGGCGTGTTAAGATGAATGCTAGCTAGGATATGGAACGTCATACTCCACTTATGCAGGCATCAGTTATTGTAGATGGATCGTCATGTTCCATTGATATCTAGGCCTTAATGGTTTCAGTTTTGTAGTCTGTACATCTCCTATACGTAATTAGCTAGCTCCAGACCAAAGGTCTTGTCCGTTTGTATCCAGCAGCATGATCAATATAATAGAGGAGAGGCCTGCCATGTTGAGGCACGGCAAACCTAAACACTTTTGCTTATATGGTATCAGAGCATCTCTGACAAATGTCGACTTCTTCCTCTACTCCCGCTTCCTTGCGACGATCCCCTCTGTCGTCACCGTCCGCCTCTCTCGCGACAACCACCTCATGTGGAAGGCTCAGTTTCTCACCTATCTGCGCACCATGGTCTCATGGGCATCACATCTGGCGATGAACCAGCTCCTGAGAAAACTCTAGAGCAGGTCAGCGGCACCGGCGCGGATCGCGTCACCAACCAGGTGGAAAATCCACTCTACGTCGCCTGGTACCGTAAGGATCAGCTGATCCTCGGCGGAATTCTCGCCACCGTCACCGAGGACGTCTTGCCGTACGTCGTGGCGGCCACCTCGGCAGCAGGAGCATGGGGGCAGCTCGAGCGCATGTTCGCGTCGCGCTCCCGCTCCCGTCTCGTGCAGATCAGGCAGCAGCTGGCGGCGCCGAAGCGGCGCGATATGACCGCCACCGACTACTTCAAACTGAAGAGGACCTTGGCTGACACCCTTGCGGCCATTGGGTTGCCGCTCGAGGACGACGACATCGTCGCCTACCTGCTTGCCGGCCTTGGCGCCGAATTTGAGTCCCTTGTGGATTCCCTCAACGTGAAGCCCAACCTCACCGTTGAGGACGTGTACGCTGCTTTCCTCACTTATGAGCAGCGTCACGAGCACTACAACTCTGACGTCCAGATTGGATCAAACTCGTCCGCCAGCTTTGTCAGCACCGGCTCCGGTCACTCCGCCAACTACTCCGACAAGCAGCCGGGTCGCGGCAACCAAGGCGGACAGACCGAGGGAATCAAGGAGGTGGTCGCGGTCGTGGTCGCTATGGTGGATACGGCCGCGGCGGCGGTGGCGGCAACCGCGGGGGCTACCGCGGCGGTAACAATGGCGGCTATGACCATCGCCCTACGTGCCAACTCTGTGGCATGAAGGGGCACGTCTCCGTCAAGTGCCGCAAGCGTTTTGATAGCTCTTTCCATGGCGACGAAGAGCAGCACTCGGCAAACATCGCTGGGACCAGCGCCGGGTACCAAGTCGATCCCAACTGGTACGCGGACACGGGCGCAACCGACCATATCACGAGCGATTTGGATCGACTCTCCTTCCGCGAACGCTACAACGGCCACGACAATGTCCAAGTCGGCAATGGCGCAGGTTTGCACATCTCCAATACTGGTCAAAGTTCTGTTATTACTTCCGCTTCTAACCCACTTGTTCTTCATAATGTCCTTCACGTTCCACATATCACAAAGAATCTCATCTCAGTTCACAAACTCACTAAGGATAATGATGTTTTTGCGGAATTTCATCCTTCTTTTTTTGACATTAAGGACCGAGCGTCGAAAACAAGTCTGCTCCGCGGCAGATGTAGAGCTGGCCTATACCCGATCTCGCCGTCCACCTTCCATCATGTCAAGGCTGCCATGCTTGTGTCGGTCAATAAAAGGCAATGGCATCATCGTCTCGGTCACCCGTCATCCCAAGTGGTACAATCCATTCTTAGTTTAAATAAACTTCCATGTAGTCGGTCCTCTGATGCATCGATCTGTGATGCTTGTCAACAAGCAAAGAGTCATCAACTCCCATATGGAATATCGAGTTTTGTTGCTAAAGTTCCCTTAGAACTGATTTATTCCGATGTGTGGGGGCCAGCAACTGTCTCGGTTGGTGGCTACAAATATTATGTCTCTTTTATTGATGCTTTTAGCAAATTCACTTGGATCTATTTGTTGCATGCCAAATCTGAAGTTGAGCAAGTTTTTATTCGATTCCAAACGCATGTTGAACGCCTTCTCAATGCCAAAATCCAGTGTGTTCAATCTGATTGGGGTGGCGAATACCAACGCTTGCACAAACACCTCCAAGATCAAGGAATATCGCATCATGTCTCATGCCCCCACACTCACCAACAAAACGGCGCCGCCGAACGCAAGCACCGACATATTGTTGAAACTGGGCTTGCTCTTCTTGCGCACTCTTGTATGCCAGTTCGTTTTTGGGACGAAGCCTTTCTTACAGCTACGTATCTCATCAACCGTTTACCCACACGAGTCATTGACAATGCTTCACCAGTCGAACGTCTTTTTGGCTCCAAACCAGACTACACTATGTTAAAATCTTTCGGATGTGCATGTTGGCCACATCTTCGCCCCTACAACGCTAGGAAACTAGCTTTTCGTTCAAAGGAATGTATCTTTGTCGGCTATAGCTCGCACCACAAAGGATATAAATGCTTAGATGCTAGTACCGGGCGTGTTTATATTTCTCGCGATGTCGTTTTTGATGAAACGGTGTTTCCTTTTGCTCGCAAAATCCAAGCTACGCTTGCCCCTGCTGAGCCTACACCTCCCACATACCATCAGCTCATTGCACTCCCGCACCCTGATCCTGTTCCCTAGCCTGAGCCTAGCGGAAGTAATAATCAGACTAATGATCTAATTGCCGATGTGCAGTCTGTTTCCTTTGGCCCTGATGCAGGTTCTGCAGCTACTTTGGACTCGGACGTTGGCCAGTCTCGTTGCATGGACCATGCAAACGACGCGGCCTCTGCGTCACCAACCAGCTTTGCATCACGAGCTGATCTGGGTGCTGCTTCTGGGCATCGTGGTCACACGGCGCCCGCGTCCCCTGGAGGTGCTTCCCCTGGCGGTCCGGGCTCTTCTGCTACTAGTGGGTTGCCTTCGACTGGAGACCCAGCTCGTTCCGCGACGGCCTCGGCTGCACCTGTACAGACGCGTCCACACACGCGGTCTCGCTCCGGCATCGTCAAGCCTTTTAAGCGCACAGACGGCACAGTCACGTACGCGTGCCAAACTGTGCCGTATGAGTCCGTCGAGCCTTCGAGTTACACTGAAGCAGCTCAGCATCCATCCTGGAAGGCTGCCATGGATGAAGAAATTGATGCACTTCACCGCAATGGCACTTGGAGATTAGTGCCGCCACGTCCGGGTCTCAACGTCATTGATAGTAAATGGGTTTTTAAACTCAAGCACAAGGCAGATGGCTCAGTGGATCGTTACAAAGCTCGCCTCGTCGCTAAGGGATTCAAACAACGTGCCGGTATTGATTATGATGACACATTCAGCCCGGTGGTCAAGCATACAACAATCAGGATTCTTCTGACGCTCGCCGTGACTCATCGCTGGAGCATGCGTCAATTGGACGTCCAAAATGCCTTCTTGCATGGTGTTCTTGATGAGGATGTCTACATGCATCAACCACCGGGATATACTGATTCACGACACCCGCGTCATCTCTGCAAACTTCAAAAATCCCTATATGGCTTGAAGCAAGCTCCACGTGCATGGTTTTCTCGGCTGAGTGGACGCCTTCTTGCACTTGGTTTTCGTGCATCTGCAGCTGATGTGTCTCTCTTCATATTTCGGAAAGGGGGCCTTTCTATGTATTTCCTTATTTATGTCGACGACATCATTGTGATCAGCTCGTCTGATGCAGCTACTGACCATCTACTTAGCCAGCTTCGTGAAAATTTTGCTGTCAAGGATCTTGGTGCACTTAGCTATTTTTTGGGCATCGAGGTTCAGGCTATTGATGATGGTATTGCTCTATGTCAGCGGAAATATATTATTGATCTCCTGAAGAAAGCAAACATGGCAGCGGCAAAGCCTTGTGCTACACCTATGTCGGCTACACAGAGGCTCTCCAAGGACTCCGGGATAGCTCTTTCCCCTGTTGCCGCAACTCAATATCGCAGTGTTGTGGGCGCATTGCAATATGTGACCTTAACACGGCCGGATATATCATATAGCGTCAACAAGGTTTGTCAGTTCTTGCACTCGCCGACTGATATACACTGGACCGCAGTGAAGCGGATACTACGGTATCTACAGGGTACATCGACACATGGACTACTTCTTCGTCGATCTCCGTCTATGATGCTGAGTGCATTCTCCGATGCGGATTGGGCGGGATGCCCGGATGATCGACGCTCCACCGGTGGTCATGCTGTATTTCTTGGGGGCAATCTTGTGGCGTGGAACTCTCGCAAACAGCCGACTGTCTCGCGATCCAGTACGGAGGCGGAGTACAAATCAGTAGCCAATGCTACCGCGGAATTAATGTGGATACAAGCGTTGCTTCATGAGCTTGGGCTTACAGTGAGTCGACCACCTTCATTGTGGTGCGACAACATTGGAGCAACTTACCTCTCCGTTAATCCGGTGTTCCATGCCCGCACGAAGCATATCGAGATTGATTACCACTTCGTGCGTGAACAAGTGGCCAAGAAGGCGCTTGAGATTCGTCATATCTCAACTCATGATCAGCTAGCAGATGTTCTTACCAAACCTCTGATGATTCAGCAATTTGAACGTTTTCGAGGCGATCTCAATGTACTCCCTACGTTTCGATCGAGGGGAGATGTTAAGATGAATGCTAGCTAGGATATGGAACGTCATACTCCACTTATGCAGGCATCAGTTATTGTAGATGGATCGTCATGTTCCATTGATATCTAGGCCTTAGTGGTTTCAGTTTTGTAGTCTGTACATCTCCTATACGTAATTAGCTAGCTCCAGACCAAAGGTCTTGTCCGTTTGTATCCAGCAGCATGATCAATATAAATAGAGGAGAGGCCTGCCATGTTGAGGCACGGCAAACCTAAACACTTTTGCTTATAGGGCGACCGTGACGGTGCTGCCGCTGATGAAGCGGCTGACGTTCGACATCATCTCAGCGCTGCTCTTCGGCCTCTTGAGAATGGTACCGCGCGGGATGCTCTCGCCGGCGACTTCACGCGCATGATCGAGGGCATGTGGGCCATCCCAGTGAACCTGCCGTTCACGGCGTTCAGCCGGAGCCTGAAGGCCAGCCGCAGGGCTCGCCAGGTGCTCGAGGGGATCACGCGAGAGAAGAAGGCCAGCCAGCTGGAGCACGGCAAGGCGTCGTCCAACAACGACCTCATCACCTGCCTGCTCAGCCTGACGGATGACCATGGCGATCGGCTGCTGACCGATAAGGAGATCGTGGACAACGCCATGGTCACCCTCATCGCTGGCCACGACACGTCGTCTATCCTTATGACATTCATGGTTCGTCAACTCGCCAATGATCCAGTCACACTAGCCGCCATGGTGGAAGGCAAGTAACCATTTCACTGTATTTTTTGCAAGTCTGTGTATCAACTCACGAGAATTGATCTCACTCTCACCACACCATGATCATATTGTGTCTTTCTTGGCACAGAGCATGAGGAGATCAAGAAAGACAAGGCTGATGGAGAGGCTTTGACCTGGGAGGACCTGACGAAGATGAAGTTCACATGGCGAGTCGCGCAGGAGACACTTCACATTGTCCCTCCAATCTTCGGCAACTTCAGAAGAGCACTCGAGGACATCGAGTTCGACGGCTACTTCATCCCAAAGGGCTGGCAGGTAATTTGCTAAATTTGCATCCTTGGACAATTCACACCAGGCGTAGCTAGTATCACCAACTTGCCGAGAAACTGATGTAAACTCTTGCCGTTTTCAGGTGTTTTGGACAGCAAACGTGACACAGATGGACTCTAGCATCTTCCACGAGCCGGCCAAGTTCGACCCATCTCGGTTTGAAAAACAAACGATGTCGGCGATACCACCATGCTCCTTTGTAGCCTTTGTTGGTGGCCCGAGGATATGTCCCGGTATAGAGTTTTCCAGGATCGAGACTATTGGTGACGATGCACCACCTGGCAGTGGCGGAGCTACAGAGTTGAAGATAGGGATGCACGGTGGTACCTAGCTGCAAAATACCTTGTTTTACGGGTGGCACATGTGGTGAAAATTAGCAATTTTACAAAGAAATCAACTTTTTCCGGTGTCCTGTGCACCCGGGAGGCTCCACATGGATCCGCCGGTGCCACCTGGTGAGGCAGTTCAGATGGAAGCTCTGCTGCAAGGATAATACCTTCGTGAGGGACCCCATGCCATCACCGCTGCATGGACTGCCGATCGAAATCGAGCACATAACCTCTCCATGATTCTTCACAACTATCGAAGTGTATGATGGTCAGTCTCATTACAACATTGCATTAGAGAGATCAATGGAAATGTAGCTGGAGACAAGGAAGAGGCAATATGTGCATAATATATAGTGCACAATTGAAGAGTTCTGTATTATGGCTATTTTTTGTCAAGCACATATATTTCAGGATAAATGATCAAATATTTATCACACAAGAATACTGTGGGCACAACATCGATGATTTTTTTACAATTATTTGTTGTTCGGGCGACAGAATGTACACCAGAAGACTGGAGATACTAGGTGCAGCAGGGTCACTCAGCACTCACTGGGAAGTAGACCTTGTTACCTCCATTTGATATCTTATACACGTAGAATATCAGTACAAGTGCACTGCGAAACAAAAAGAAAAGAGAGCATATTATGGTGACGAGCTCAGTATCCCCATCAAGAGAACCAGAAATGTTCCAACTTTTAAGATCATAGGCCAAAAGGCAAGAGAAACATCTAGCATCAGAATTAATCAGACATTATGGTTTGCTTTGAATGAAGTAGTATGAAGAAACTACATGCTCCCGGCCAAGAAAAGGTGTGCATTTAAAAAAATCCAATAGCTATATGCACTTACATTATTTGGAAGAATTTTATCCATTGTATTCTTTATTAGTTCTTCATCTCTTGTTTTTTTAATACAGAACAAAAGATTTTGTTGTCAACAAATACAAAAGTGCATAGAGTATTTTGTCATGTATATCTCAGATAATTAGTTGGAATTTGCAAAGAGTCCTCTAAATTTTTTTCACGGGACCACATGCGCTCAGGAGCATGAAATGTGCATCTGCAATAGCCACATGAAAATAAATAAGCTGCTACCAGAGCTATAGCTAATACATCTAAAAAAAGAGCTATAGCTAATAGATCGTAGGTTTTTATTTTGCATTTCTTGTGAGCGTGAAGTAAAGTCTTGTTAACATTTGTATTAAGTTTTCTAAACGACAATTTCGCATTAAAAATGGATGATATAAGGGATCTTTGACCATTCAATGTTAGCCCATGTGGAAACCTATGAGATTTCATGGATTTGTATAATTTTGTTCATACTTCTCAAAAGGAGTGTTCATATATGATCATTTACCCGTATTTTAATATTATTGGAGTACTATATTCTATTTAAAAGCTTATGCTACCAAATATATGTTCTAGGATCATATTGTTAGACCAAGCAGTGTTAATTAAAAACGCCTCCATACAAAAATAGATGATTTATTTTTAATTTTTAAGGAAGGTCTCTAGGATGCAACTTTGATCCTTACGTTTTGTATTAATATGCAAGGAAATGCATATAAGAAATCCATATTGTGAAATTCTTTTTCATGAGAAATTTAGTGATATGGTTTCACCTCACCAACCTAAATAATATTTTAATAATTGGTTTCTATTCATAGGCAAGTTTGACTTCAGGTAGTATTTATATAACATATAAGAAATGTGTTATGCAAGATAGACTCCACGAGAGTCGAGAGGTAGCGAAACTGATGGCCACTATTGTTTTTTTCAGGACATTGGTGTGAGTGCATGAAAATCAATTTACAACCTTTGAAGTAACAAACAAAAGACTCGAAATTGCAGTAACCAAGTGAAGCGGGGAAAGCATGATGAATGGAATATAGCCTGCACAGAAATCTGGAAGGTTGTGGCCCTTGTGGGCTATATATTTACAAGGAATCAAAGAATGCATTTGTCAGACAACAGTTGAACTAATTCATGCTATTTAGGCACACAGCACGTACAAGCACTCTTTGGATGAGTACAACTATGGCTACTAGGCTTCGAACTTGAAAGGCACAAAGAAATATCATGATAAAATGCTCCGGACTTAACAAATCTGAACATACCAATAAAAAGTTGATTTCCAAAGGTTGTTCTTTTAAGATTTTTAAGACACTCGGTCAAGGATTAAGTGTCGCTCGACTAGTCTACTTGTCGGTACCCCAGCGACAAACCAAAAACCTCGACTAGCCGTGACTAGTCACGACTAGTACCCCAGCGACAAACCAAAAACCTCGACTAGCCGTGACTAGTTGTGACTAGTCACGACTAGTACCCCAGCGACAAGTTGCGACTCATCGACTCGTAATCCTTGCACTCGGTGGATACAAATAAGCAGAGCTTGATATTACTAGAACTCCGGAGCACCTAGAAGAAGTTAGGATACATTATCTTCAAAATTAAAGGCTTGGTCCCTTTGTGGAGATGAAAGGTCACCCCTTCTGTAGTTCTTTTTTCTATTTATCAGGCATGTAAATGGCATCATCTAAAGTGAAGTTCATGTCATTCATGCAGGAGGCTTCAGCACCATCCTCCAAATCGATCTTATTATTGTTGTTGCGGTGGGTTTCAGCACCTTCCTGCCAATTTGCTGAGGCGGTTTGGTTTCTCCATGCTGTTTGCAAGATATTAGGACAACTAAAGTTGGGATGGGTCGAGTGATGGAGTTAGGATGAAAAGTACTGAGGAAGTTGAATGTAATAAAAATGACTAGACAGGTTAGTTGGTTTTATTACTGTGTTAGAAATGGGGAAATATTTTATTGTCTACGAAAGCAAGAAAGGGCTGCAAAACAGAGGACAAAGTAAATACAAATAAGGCTCCACATGTTCACGTACAACGGAACCAAAACATTTTGTGTGTCGATTTGGTATTCCAATCACCTAATACAATGAATAGTATTGTAGTACCATCTAGACACGCACATGGGATAAAGATGGAGTGGAGTTTCGTACGAACCTGATGGCAGCAATTATTCCAGCTGGCATTACCTTTCTTGCTTTCATGTATCTGATTCCCATCACTATCGTTAATGCTGCAGCACAAACTGTTGAAAATAAATCTTATAAGATAAATTTGACTAAGGAAAGAAACACAAGTCTAGAACATTCACTAGTGATAGATCTTCAACTGGAACTACAATATGGCCGTCGAGCAGGGACTGAATTCCAGAACAAGCTGGCAAACGTGGCATTCCGAAGACGAGTGTTGCATTTTTTTTTCCTTTTTCTTTCTTTGGATTCATGCAATGGATAGGATCCAACCTGGCCAACTGGAACATCAAAATAGTAATAACCACTAACTATCCATGTGAAAACAGGCGAGTTTAAGGCAGTAGCAAAAGGAACACTACAAGACAACAAGTTTTTGTTTGTAAATTTGAGTTTTGTGAATGGCCAAATTTCAGGAATTTAAAAGGACTAGTGGTGCACCAATTCACTTTACGAAAATACTCTGCTAAATATTCTCTGAAACATTTTTTACTCTTTGTGATGTTAGTAATTTGGGTCCAATACACTGCAAACATATTGCTTGCTCGTCTAAGAAATTTAGCTTGTTCATGTAAATCAGAGGAGGTCGAGCCTACTGAATCTTGCAACCCCTAGTCACTACACAATTAATTAAATTCTTAACTGCAGATTGACACACGTCCTAGGATACTGCATTTGGAACATTTCATCATCTACATTTAGCTCCGATCCCAACGTAAATGCAGGATGGATCCCTGCCATGAACGCAATATATGATTTTTCTACACCGAGTTGAAATAACAATCACGAGATCTAACGTGACTGCCCAACAGCACCAACTCAGCCACCTCAAACGAGCATCGGCTAACCCGACAAGGAGACGACCAAAATGAAGGGGAGAATGGGTGAGAGGAGTTAGTAGTAGCAGTAACGGACCGGTCTGGAGGACGGTGGCGAAGAGGGAGCTCGAGTGGCCGCTCGCGAAGGCCCAGATGCTGAGAGCGCCGGCGAGGAGGAGCGCGCCTCCGAATCCTGCGCCGGCGGCCAGCGAGGCAGCGCTCCCCCGCTTGACGTAGCCGGCGATGCCGCCTCCAAGGACGACCAGGCCGTACGGGATGGTGACGTAGAAGTCATCCATGCCTTAACCGGATCCTCCTTTCCTGGCCCCCCGCCGGCGGTTGTGGTGTACGGTGTACCTCGCCTGATCGGCTAGACTCTCCCCTGCGGCGACTTCTCTGATTCTCTCCTTTAATTTAAGCTTGTTGCCTTTTTTTTGTTTGGAGCCTGGCGAGCGAGTAGACCCGTAGTCGTCGTGGCCAGGAAGGAAGGCCCAGCCTGGTTGCATGCATGTATTGGGCTTTAGTTGGCCACCCATTCAAGCCTTTGTTGTTGCAGCTCTAAAGGCTCAGTTCTTTCGAGTGCTTCTCGAGAAAGCCACTGATGTAGCTCGGGTCACGACTATCACCATGTCAAGATCCTCAACACATCCCATGTTGTCATCGAACTCAAAGATGAACTCAGTCCTCTACGAGAACCCATTTCCTGTCCCTTTGAATGGTATACTACTTGAGCATCTACCATTTTGTCATGCTAGGTTTGATACGACGAGTACGGACAACCGGGAAGATGCCAAGGAAGCCCAAGACTCAAGATCATCCAAGGCGTACGCGTGGAAGAGGAGGAGGAAGCGACAAGACGAAGAACGGGGAAAAGACGCTGGAAATCCTGAAGAAGTGCCGGCCGGTACTACCGGACCCTCGCGGCCGGTACTACCGCCGAGACGCCAAACGCTACTGGATCCGATGCCACCCTAAGCGGTACTACCGGAAATAGTTCCGGTACTACCGGAAGTCCGCACGTCCGGTACTACCGGCCCTGCGCGTGCCTGTGTGTAGATCTGGGTTTTGACCCATGTATTTCGTCCCCTTTTGCCTAGACTATAAATAGGACATCCCCATCTAGATCTAGGGTTAGACAATGATTTGGGATTAGAGTAGAGCCTTGCTCCTTCTTCTCAAAGTGTCTCTTTCCTCCTATGGAGATGACTCAAGGCCTCCACTTGTGGAGATAAACCAAGGCCTCCCTTTGTGGAGAAGATCCCTGCGTGGATACCAAGGCTCCGCTTGTAGTTGCGATTACTTGCCGATCTTTCATCCTACGGTGATTCTATCGGGTTGGTTGGATTGACCAATTGGACAAACAATTCTAAGAGTAAGGTGTGCTTGGGAGAGGAGAATTGGGGGCTGCCCACGGGGATTTGTTACCAATTGAGTCTTGCCGAGTTGCTACTTGCTATTTATCCGTGTTTTGAGTGTTTTCCCTCTTGTGTGTTCTTGAGTTCATCCGTTGTTCTTCGTGTTCATCGTTCCCTCCGTATCAATCCGTGAAAATCGGGACCAACCTACATCATATGGTATCAGAGCTCTAGGTTGACACGGATTTGATTTGCGTTTCTACCAAAATCCACCAAATTTTTCTTTGTTTTTGAGAAATTCGAAAATTTCCACCAAAAATAGCCTTGCCTTGATTCGAGCCGATCTGTCGATTCGTTGCGTTTTTGGTAGTTTTTGTCCATGGATCTGTTGCTTTAGGACCCCTCCACCTTTGTTTGCGTTCCCTAGCCTTAATTTTGCCAATTTCCCACGAATTTGAGGATTTTTCGAGCTCACTTTCCGCCCAAATCACGAAGAACAACTCCAGATTTCGAGTCCACCGGTACTACCGGACCTGCGCGCCTGACCGGTACTACCGGGGCAGAACGAGCGGTACTACTGCCGGGTAGGATTTTCAGAGCAAATTTTTCTTATTAGGATTTTCAGAGCAAATTTTTCTTATTCTTCCTCGGTTCATTTTGGCATTTCCTCTTTGGTTTGAGTCCTTTGTTGGTGTGCCCTACGTCTACGACATCGACACGCTTCCGCAGCAACGCATCATCAACGCCAAGCGACGACGCCACCAAGGACTCGACATTCCCCCACCATCATAATCCGTTGTGAGCCCTTCTTCCTTTCGTGTACCTTGACCTATCGGACTAGCTCTTTGATATTGCGGGGCATTGCACTTGTTCGAGTGATTGTCTTAAAGTATTGGCGAGTGTGTTTCGTTAGAGATCTTGGCACTAGCAAAAGAGAAGGAATCATCGTCAAAAAGCAAAAATCAAAAAAAAAGAAAAAATAAAAGAATCAAGTGGTGCCAAGTATCATCTCTTATAGGTTGCGACAAAGCTTATACCGCCAAAGTGAGTGAGTGAGTAACACTTGTGCAAATCCGTTGCCCATCAAAAAGCAATTGAGCTAGCGTCCCTCTTGTGTTGGGTGACATTTGAGCACATAGTCTTCGATAGGTTGTTTATCTTCGAGTGCTCGTCCTTTGGTCGCCCAACCCCATCATTTGCTTTTGTGTGTGTTTCTTCATCATTTGTGGTTGGAGTTTCTTTGATAATTTGATCATTGTGGATTTTCTCTACCTTGAACAACATACTTTTCGCCGGATTTGCTTGTTTCGTTTGCCACTTCATACCTTCCTATCCTCATAAGTGTGTGTGTGTGTTGGGTGTTAGAACCGGATTCTCTCCTCTCAAGCCTCATTATACTTGGGATATAGTTTGTCTTGGTTTTTCCTTACCACACATCTCACTTGTTCTTGAGAAAATGTTTAGGGAAGTACAAACGGAAGCTCAAGCTCGAACGATGCAAGCCACGGTGAAGTCCAAGGTGATCATGACTATGTTACACATGACGAGTTCGTTGGTGTTGGACACCTCTTTCGTGATGGCTTACGCCACTATGAACGACGTTGTCAAGCTCTAAAAGCCAACTTCAACGACCGCATGCATGCGCAAGAAGCGTCTATGGAGCGCGTGACCGAAGCTATCAACAACCTTGTGCAACATCGCTCGTCTTCAAGCTCGCGCCACACAAGGCACACTACAAGGTCGTCACAATCAAGGCATGCGCGTCATGGTCCTCGTCAAGGTGAACCACAACAAGATCTTCAAGATAACCCAAGGCGCGACGGTCATGAACGGCATCGTCATCACGTGGAACACCCACGTTCTCCTAGCGTGAACAATGCCAACGCGCATCAAGAGCGTCACCGCCCAAATGGGGAACGTCATGACCGCATACCATCACAACCACCGCAACAACGCGAATATCATGGATGTCACGAACCTCGACAAGAACGTCAACACAATCCAAGGCGCGACGCTCATGAACGACCTCCTCCTAATGTTGAACAACCACATGATCTTCTTACAAACCATCGCGACGCTCATGACCGGCATCGCCATAAAGTGCACAATCAACACTCACCTCGAGCGTACCAAAAGAATGAACATCAAGAGCTTCATCGCTCAAATGGTGGACGCCACGAACGCACTCCTTCGCCACCACCTCACCCTAGAGATCGCCGAGACACTTGGGCACCCATATGGCACGAGGAAGAACGCATATGCGACAATTGCCACGGCCAAGACCATGGTCCACGAGAATGTCCCAATCTCTCGTGTCCAATATGCGATGGCAATGGTCACATGATGTGGGAGTGCCCAAATGGAGATAAGGACGACGAGAAGATGGTCGAGAATGGGATTCTCCCTTCGACCACGGAGGCGAGCATGAGCAATGCTATCACATTGGTGGATGCGTTGAATGAGGATGGCCAAACTATGGCATGCATCTTTGTAGGCGATGAGGTCGAGAAGGTTGAGCATGGGAGTTTCCCTTCAACCTTGGAGGCGTGTGGAGATGAGGAAACTGAGCCTACCCTCATGTGCTTGAATGATGAGATAACACCAATCCCATGTGAGTATGAGAGCCACTTAGCCCACTTGTGTGAGAGTGAGAGTGAGTTGAGTGCCTCCACCATATGTGAGTTTGAGTGTTTCTATTTTGAGGGAATGAGTGATACACCACATGAGTTGAGAGAGGTAGTTGAGAGGTCAAGTGAGGCCACTTTGCATTCTAACAACTTACCACCTTCCTCTAGTGTGTTCCCTCATTGTGTGCGAGGTTCCATGAATGTTGATGCCACACCATGTCTACTTCAAAATGATCAAGTCGGCTACATGGAAGCGACTACTACTTCAACACCTACTTCAAATGAGCGGAACTATCAAGGTATGGGTGTTGATTTGACCATGATCCCACTAGTGGACATGATGAATTTTGATTGCTCGCATACTATGGATGATTTCCTTGCCCCATCATATGATACATTTTTATTCCCATGTGATACTTCCAATGTTGATCATGTGGAATCACCTATTTGTGATGATTTTTCCATGGACATGCCTAGCTATGAGTGTTTCCAATTTTCTCCCGTTGTCAACTCAAACATGATGAACAATTGCTCTTTTCCAATGTTTGTTGACAACAATGTTCCCACTTTCCGCATGCTTTGCAACAAATGCTTGCAATTTTGTTCTATTGATGCATGCAACATGTTGAATAATTTCTCTTTCACACGTGTTGTTTGCAATAATGATAAAATTCTTGATAATGAGATTGCCCCCATAGCTTTCTCACATTTGGAAGATCTTTCGTTTACCCCTATGGACTTTGGTCCATCCTTCACTTTGCATAGTGACCATCCACATAGGTCACCTACAATTGATTTTCGTGTGGTTGGTGATATGCAAATGAAGAGACACTTCATGATGGATGATGTGTTCATATACCATGCACACAATTTGTTTCTTTGGTTTTTCGTGTGCATTGAGCCTCATACTATGATGTCAACCTCCATTGAACATGAGTTGACAAAACGAGCTCTTGAGAGCATACACTTGAGTCGTGGATCGAACCCGGCTCTAATACCCTTACCATGTTTTGCATCAAACAAGTTGCACAATTTCTCTTGGTTTTGGTTTGTTTGCAAACATGTTTGTGATGTTGGTTTCTCCTATGGCAAGACAAATTTTCCCATCTTTCATATGAATGATTTATGTGTTGCCACAAATATGATGAACAATTGTTCTTGTACTTGGCTTGTGTGCAACCATAATGATATTTTGAGCATATCTTGTCATGAGTGTGTTGGTTTCTACACATTTGGTGTTGCAACAAATATTTCGAAAACTTGCTCTTTCCTATGGTTTGTTTGCACCCATGTTGATACTTTGGACATTTTTCATTGTGTGTTTCGGCCAAGTTCTCCTCTTATTGCATCAAGGATGATGACAAATTGTTCTTTCCAATGTCTTGTGTGCAATAATGATCATATGTTTCACAATGAGATAGCTATCATTGCCTTCTCACATTTTCATGGAGTTTTTGTGTTCCCACATTTTGAGGATGTTTCGAGAAATTGTTTGCACATTGACCTTGCATATGCTATAACTTTCACATATTTGTGTTGTGCTAATGGTGTAATTAACATGAACGGACATGTCATTGATGATATGCTCCTCTATCTTGCACACACATGGTTTGCTTGGTCTTTGATGTGTAGGTCGGACCTTTGGATGAGCCTCCATGAGTTGCTTCAACCACGCATTCCTATGACGGAAGATCTTGCAAGAAGAGCACATCGGCATCTTGCTAAGGTGACTTCCTTCTACATAAGCGATCATGCGATGACTTTCAAGAATTGGCTACTCTTTGAGTGTTGTTTCGTCTTCCTTGTGAGTTTTGTAGGTTACTTGAAAGGCGAAGGGACATTGAATAAGTGCCACATCATTTCCATCGACTACATGGTGAACCACACGACATGGTCTACACAACTACCTCCTTGGCATGGTGATGAGCAAGAGTCGAGGACGACTCTTTTTAAAGGGGGGGGGAGATGATGTAGCCCGGGTCACGACTATCACCATGTCAAGACCCTCAACACATCCCATGTCGTCATCGAACTCAAAGGTGAACTCATTCCTCTACGAGAACCCATTTCGTGTCCCTTTGGATGGTATACTACTTGAGCATCTACCCTTTTGTCATGCTAGGTTTGATACGACGAGTACGGACAACCGGGAAGATGCCAAGGAAGCCCAAGACTCAAGATCATCCAAGGCGTACGCGTGGAAGAGGAGGAGCAAGCGACAAGACGAAGAACGGGAAAGGACGCTGGAAATCCTGAAGAAGTGCCGGCCGGTACTACCGGACCCTCGCGGCCGGTACTACCGCCGAGACGCCAAACGCTACTGGATCCGATGCCACCCTAAGCGGTACTACCGGAAATAGTTCCGGTACTACTGGAAGTCCGCACGTCCGGTACTACCGGCCACTTCGGTCCGGTACTACCGGCCCTGCGCATGCCTGTGTGCAGATATGGGTTTTGACCCATGTATTTCGTCCCCTTTTGCCTAGACTATAAATAGGACCTCCCCATCTAGATCAAGGGTTAGACAATGATTTGGGATTAGAGTAGAGCCTTGCTCCTTCTTCTCAAAGTGTCTCTTTCCTCCTATGGAGATGACTCAAGGCCTCCACTTGTGGAGATGAACCAAGGCCTCCCTTTGTGGAGAAGATCCCTGCGTGGATACCAAGGCTCCGCTTGTAGTTGCGATTACTTGCCGATCTTTCATCCTACGGTGATTCTATCGGGTTGGTTGGATTGACCAATTGGACAAACAATTCTAAGAGTAAGGTGTGCTTGGGAGAGGAGAATTGGGGCTGCCCACGGGGATTTGTTACCAATTGAGTCTTGCCGAGTTGCTACTTGCTATTTATCCGTGTTTTGAGTGTTTCCCCTCTTGTGTGTTCTTGAGTTCATCCGTTGTTCTTCGTGTTCATCGTTCCCTCCGTATCAATCCGTGAAAATCGGGACCAACCTACATCAGCCACTCAACCACCTACTAGCTCCTATCTAGGCGTGGGTCGTCACGTTTGGCTTTGTTAAAGGAAAACGCTACCCTATCACTCCGGGGATCGTGCGTTTCCATCCCCCGGCTTGCGCGCGTGACCCGCGTCCGGTTCCGTGGCTGAAGAAAACGAAGACAGGCCCACCACGCAGTCCGTTCTTATCCTCTCGCTCGCATTGCTCTTCCTCTTCCTCTGGACAGCGCCATGCCAGCCGATCCTCTCTTGTTCTCTCCTCCGCGCGACAGCGCATGACAGTCGTGCTGCTCCCTATTTCTCTCCACCGGCCACGGCAGCCGCGCTGCTCCCTATTTCTCTCCTTCGGCCACGGCAGCCGCTCCACCCTATTTCCCCATTATTTTTCTCCATCGATTTTGTGATACGTTGGAGCCCTGCTGCCGGCGGTCCAGTGAGCATATCAGGCGCTGCTGCAATCTCCCCTCCTTTTCCTGGATCCCCTTCGGATTGACGTTGGTGCCCTGCTGCCGGCGGTCGGTGAGCGAACCTGGCGCTGCAGCAACTGCGCGCGGCCCGCGACGCCATTGCCGCGAGCATCGAGTTGCTACCGGCGGTGAGAGGAGGTGCTACCACAGGTGTGAGCTGGCGCTGCTAATGTAAAACTTCGATGCTACCATAGTGGCGCAGCGGTGCTACCATATTGGGACGACGATGCTACCATAGGGGGCCGGAGCCGGAGGTGCTACCATATGGGCGCGGCGATGCTACCATATGGGGGCGGCGATGCTACCACAGGGGACAGGAGGTGCCAACATATGGCGGCGGCGATGCTACCACAGGGGACCGGAGGTGCTACCATAGTGGGGCGTCTATGCTACCATAGTGGGGCGGTGGTGCGACAAGAGTGGCGGCGGTACTGCGACCGGCCGAGGGCGAAGCTGCAAAGGGGCGTCTGGCGGGGCTGTGATCGAAGGAGAGCGGAGCTGCAAATGGCGTCCAGCGGAAGGCAGAGCTGCAAAGGCCAACCGGCGGTGCTGCCACCGGCCAACGGCGGAGCATCTGCAAGGCGGCGTCGCCTCTGGCCGGCGGTGGTACAAGCGATCGATGCCGCCGGTGCTACAAACGGTGAGTCGGTGATGCGTGGTGCGAGCATCGGCCGCTCGCCGCTGGTGGGGCTGCAAGCGTCCTGCGGGCTGGCTGCCGGCGCCGGTGCTGCTGCAAGAAGGCGACGCCGCGAGAATCCAGGGCAACGTTGAATCGAGGACGAGGAAACCATGCGGAACAGCGGAAGCCACTTCTGGAAACACGGGGATTTTTCTCTCGTGCGGGTTAGGTGCGAGGGAACGGGTCAACGCGGTGGGAAACGGACACGTGTCGAGCTCTCCATGCGGGGGATCGGGGGTTCTGATCCCCCGGGGACGCTTAGCACTGCCCTTTGTTAAACACCATGAGCTTGTATCCCTCTTGTTATAAGTAGTTAATAAAGTGGTGGCCGGTTTATTCAAAAGCCAGAAAAACCTCAGGAGAATATTCCACTTAAAAAACTCACTGGAGAATAATACCCTGGAAAAAGCTCACCGGAGAAATCTGCCCCTCAAATTTTGTTAAGCTTCCAAATTAGTTGTGGGAGGCAGTTTCTCGGGAAGCTGTCTTAGGCCAATTATTTTGCCAACTTAAAAAATAAGCTGACCCCTCCCCAGTTTCTCTCATAAGCCAACCAGTTTATTACTTGGGGCTTCCAAACTAGTTATGGCATAACTAAATTAGAAGTCTCGAATAATAAATTAGGCGGCTTATGAGAGAAGCTGGGGAGGGGCATCTTACTGTTTAAGCTGACAAAAGAGCCGGGCCTTAAACTGCCATACAAATCATTGCGTAAAGAGCTCTTCTATTTTGAGGTTGAGTTTATTTTTATGGAGCAACCGACACAAGCGGCAACTTTTATTTATTAAGAATATATGAAAAAATGTAATCTATGGACCAAGTTCTTAGGAGGAACATGGCGCGTTGACACCAACATACTTTTATACCATGTACAATAATGCAAAGTGTTTAGTGAGGTTCTTACCAACATAAACCAATTTTTTCGTAAGTACCAATGTTTATCCCTCTACGAGAGGTGGCTAGTTAAGGATTTCTCTTCTACAAATAAACACCAATGCTTAACAAGAAACCTGGTTTATTTTGTTAAACACCTTGCATCATACATGCCCTTATGAATGCTCATTGACGCCAAGCCGAATGAGATTGCTCTCTCGTTGATACCCTCAACAGAGAGATACATAACCTCTATATAGGTCATATGCCCGATCGTGAAGATTCTTCAATTGGTTTTTTCTAGACGTTCCAACCTGACATATAAATCGATCAATCGTTATGCTTGAATTTGTCTTATCGTCCCTAAAAAGTATGTGCTTCATCAATCCTTGACTCAAGTGTGGATTTTAGGGTTGCGAACATGAGCCTTCAAATCTTTGTCATCGAGAAGGTTAGGAGCGATCACTAGAATTGTGCTACATAAGTGGAGCTTGTTGTGTATTTACTGGTAGGCGACCAAAGCAACACAATGGTTTTCGGGTCGATATGGATCTCAATGATCATGGTTGGAGTTTAAACAACTCCAAAATGCTCTTCTTTCCTGACTCTACTTGTTTCAGCAGAACAAACTCTACTTCCGTCTCTGAGGCATGGTGATTTTTTGCATATGCCTACAAGATGCCCAATTGCATCGTCATAAGGCGGGAGAGATCCAGCCCAAGGTTTCCCTTTTGAGGTCGATCCTGACAACTCTCTGTCAGCTCCATGATGAGAGTTACACCGGTAAGTTCGATGGCCATTGTTGCATGAGAATAGTTAAGCTTCTCCAACTTCTTCCCAAACTTGGTGGCATTATCTATTATGTAGATGGTCGTTAGTTTCTGCAAGTTGATTTTCGGTGAGTTTGGTCGATCGGACCTCTTATGTTCACATGTTTTTAGAGTTGATGGTTTATGCATGTCTAGTACCGGTTTTATAGCATATCAGTCGTTTGATTTGCATTCCCGTTATATTCCCGCCGTTCACAATTACGTTCCGTTCTATGTTTAGTCAAAGTCAAACTTTATAAATTTTGATCAAATACATAGGAAAAATATCAACACACAGAATATAAATATAATATTATTAGAATCAATATAAAATATATTTTCATACTATATACATTTGATAGTATAGATGTTGATAGTTTTTTTTTTTGAATTTAGATGTTGATAGTCTTTACTATATACTTGATCAAATTTTTAAAAGTTTGACTTTAAAAAACTCAGAACACGAAATAAATAAAAATGAAATGAGTACATTACATGGCTTGTCGCTTCCTTCAACCTTAATTGGTACTATGTGTTTTGTGATGACTTTGTTGTAGTTTCCATAGTGTGGGTCTTTGCATGGGGATGTCGAGGCCAGTGTTGGTTCTTGCTTAACCGATAGGTGTGGCCGGAACCTGTGGACCTTTTGTTCAACTCCATGGCTTTTTACCGCACTAGTCCTTGTGCGTGGTGACACACCAGAGTTAAAATATTGCAAGAAAATTCTGATACGATCATACGAGGCCGAAAGATGCGTCGAACATGACCGAACATCCGACATGGACAACACGCTTTCACTTTGCGTGCTCTGCTTTCTCTATCCAACCCGAGATTCCTTCGTCCTCGCATTCGTCGCATCACATGCAGCCTCGCAGAAGAGAGAGGTAAAAAAAAGAACGGTTAATTTTTTTTCATAACGAAATGAAGGCAAGACGACACGAGGTGAAGAATTATTGGAATCCCCTTTTCAAAAAAATAATAAAAATTATTGGAATCCCAAGCAGAGGAGACCTGTGATTGGAGTCAACCGCCTTTTTTTTATGGGACCTTCCAGGAAACTGCGTCGACGCGGTGGTACAACTTCGTCGATTATAAGTGGAACTGAGCACTAGATGGAGCACTGCTTGTGAAGAGTGGAGCACACACTCGTGTTAGCAGCCAGCCAGCCAGCCAGCCATGGATCAACTGCCACTGACCTCCATGGCCGGGGCCGCGGCGTCGTCGCTGGAAGGAGGCGGGAGGGTGGTGGATACGTACAAGAAGGCGCTGGCCACGGCGGCATCGGTGGCCGCCTACGCCATGCTGGCGCGCGGCCTGGCGAGGGAGCTCCTCCCCGAGGAGCTGCGCGCCGCGGTGCGCTGGGGTGCGGCGTTCGTGCGCGCCCGCCTCGGCGCCGGCGACAAGGAGCGACACACCATCGTCATCCGCCGCCAGTTCGACAGCGGCTACAGCGAGAACCACCTCTTCGACGCGGCGCGCTCGTACCTAGCCACCAAGATCGACCCGCGCGCCATGCGCCGGCTCTGCCTCGCGCGCTCCCGACACAAGGAGCCCGACGGGAGCAGCAGCTTTAGCACGCTCCTGTGCCTGGACGACGGGGGCTCCACCACCGACGTCTTCGACGGCGTCGAGTTCAAGTGGACATCCATCGAGTCCGGCGGCGACGACGGCAAGAAGAGTAAGGGACATCGGACGACCCCACGCGAGACCCTGGAGCTCAGCTTTGACGCCGAGCACGCGGACACGGTGCTGGAGCGGTACGTGCCCTTCATCATGTCCACGGCGGAGCAGCTGCAGCGGCAGGACCGCGCGCTCAAGATCTTCATGAACGAGGGGCGGTCATGGCACGGCATCAACCACCACCACCCGGCCACGTTCGACACGCTCGCCATGGACCCGGCACTGAAGCGGGACGTCGTCGACGACCTCGACCGTTTCCTGAAGCGGAAGGAGTACTACCGGCGGATTGGCAGGGCTTGGAAACGCGGGTACCTGCTCCACGGCCCACCTGGGACCGGCAAGTCCAGCCTTGTCGCCGCCATGGCCAACTACCTCCGCTTCAACCTCTACGACCTCGACCTCTCCGAGGTGCGATTCAACTCGGCGCTCCAGAGGCTGCTTATCGCCATGCCCAACAAGTCAATCCTCGTCATCGAGGACATCGATTGCTGCTTCGATGCCAAGTCGAGGGAAGACCCCAACATGCTGGTGCCCGCCGACGCCGGCAGTTCGTCGGACAACGACTTCCCACCCGACCACACAGGAGCTCGCCAGCAGCAGAATATAACACTATCCGGACTTCTCAACTTCATCGATGGGCTATGGTCGACGAGCGGCGAGGAGCGGGTCATCGTCTTCACCACCAACTACAAGGACCGCCTCGATCCGGCGCTGCTGCGGCCGGGCCGAATGGACATGCACATCTACATGGGCTTCTGCTGCTGGGAGGCGTTCAAGACGTTGGCCCGGAACTACCACCTCGTCGACGACCACGTTCTGTTCCCCAAGATACAGGAGCTGCTTGCATCGGTGGAGGTGACGCCGGCCGAGGTGTCCGAGAGGCTGCTGCGGAGCGAGGATGCCGACGTTGCGCTACGTGTGCTCACGGAGTTCCTCCAGGGCAAGAGACGCAAAGCTAGAAAAGAGGAAGCAGAATTCAAGATCGACGTAGCAGAGAAAGCAATGTAGAGCATTCTACACGAAGCCAGCCTATGGCGATCTGCGTATTTTTCACCCAAAATGGCCGTTTTCCGAAACTAATGACGCATCTGGCCGCGCCTAGAAACTATTGTCAAATCTGGCCCCTCTGGGTCGGCGCCAACTGAGATGGCGCCGACGTTGTGCAGGTCGGCGCCACCCAGGCCGAGCGCCGAAGTTCACAGCTGGGTCGGCGATGGAACTGCGTGGCGCCGAGCTGCACAGGGTCGGCGCCATCTGCATTGGCGCCGAGCCCAGCGGCCATTTTTGAAAATAGTTCTAGAAACAGGCCATTCGTGTCACTAGTTCCGGAAAACGGCCATTTTCGGTGAAAAATACGCGATCTGCAGGCCGTTCGTAGGCACTGGGCGGAACTACTGCAAAGACCGAGGGAGCCGGATTAGAGTTGGGCATAGACGGGTTCCCAGTTGTTAGTTAGAGTAGCTTTTGTTCTTCTTTTCTCTGTTTTTGTTCGTGGGTCTGAGTCCTTGTACTCTGTTTTCTCCTTCTACTATCAATGAAACAGCAGCCTTGACTGCTTTTCGTCAAACAAACAAAAAATCATTAGAGTACACGGATTCCGATTTCATTGACATATGATCCAGAAAAGGCCAGAGATTATTACATAATTCACCAACTATTACTTCCACGCCTGGAAAGAGCGAACAAACAACTATACCAGTAGCTACCCTACTTCTTAAACGAACACTGTCATTAGGCAAACCAAAACTCAAACCCGTAATCACTACAAACCAAGTTTTTTCATACAAATGCCAATAACAACCGTCAGCCAATCTCAATCCTCCTTGTCGGGGTCTGGGTGTGACTGACATCCAGACTAAGAACACTAGTTTACTGCGTAAGTGGCTGTGGAAATTTGAAAACGAGGAAGGTAAATGGAGCTAAATACCTGAAAAACGGACTTTAACTCAAAGTAAACCATCATCTACGCATTCTCGCTTCTTGTCTGGTATTATTGCCGTTAAAGATTTATTTTATAGTTGCTGTACTAGAATTCTTGGAGATGGTAAACAGACTAGATTCTGGGAAGACCTTTGGCTAGGACATAAACCTTTGTATTTATTATTCCCTAGGTTATACAACCTAACTTTTAGTCATAATATCACAGTTAATACAATGTTCAATAGGGAGGCTGCATAGAGGAGGGGATAAGGCCTGACTCTCTGCTACAGTACCAAGAGGCGAAAAGGAGGCGATTTCGAGAGTTCCGCCGGCGATTCCGATGGATCCCTCCGCCTCCGGCGCCGTCGCGGCGTCGTGAGGTGGGGGGATCCGCTGGATCCCGCCGTGCGGTAGTAGATTAGGTTTTAGTTAGCTTTCTTCCCTCGTCGGCTTCGCTCTCGTGGTGATGGCGTCGGTGGTGAGGAGTAGTTGTAGATTACGGCTTCCCGGCGGCGGCGGTGGGGTGGAGCCGGCGTCGTGGCTGTGGAATAAGGTGGCTGCTGCACGTCTTCCGCCTAGGCTTCGTCCTCTGCGGCGGCGCCGGCGTGTTGTCGGCTTTTCGTGCTCGTCGATCTTCGGATCTGGCGGGCTCCAGTTGGTGCTTTTGTGCTTCGTCGCCGCCAGGAGTCTTGGGCTGGCGGTGGCCGTGAAGCCTGTGTTCTCTTCTCCCTCCTTCCGTTTCGGCGAGATCTTCGTCAGGGAGGTGGTGAAGCGGTGTGTAGTCTCTTCCTCCGTGCAGGTGGTCGTCAAGGCGACGTTGATGGCCGCGTGTGGTGGAGTCCCTGTCCTCCGAGCTCGTCGTCGTCTCTGCAGCATCCTCTCCAGTGCTGTTGCTGAGTTCCGGAGGTGCTGTGATGGAGTTCGTGGTGTGGAAAATCTGAAAATGAAGATGGAAGTGGTGTTTCCAGGCTCTGCGTCATCGGCGACGTCATCGGCGGGTATGCTCGGCGACTTCCCGCTGGCCAGGAGGCTGACTCCGATTGAAGATGCGTCAAGGAGCAGCGGCAGCGGCGCGCCACCGACGGCCTCCGTGCGTCGGCGTCGGCGAGTTCCAGAAGAAGAAGATGAAGGACCTTATTGTAATTTCGATTTCTTTCTGGACCTTTCTGTAAGAGCAGAGTTTTAATGCCACTTTTATTCTCCGCAAAAAAAAAAAAAAATACAATGTTCAATAGAGGGTGGGACTGTTTTAAGTTTAACGTTTTCTTAGGGAGGAAACTCTTGCTATGTGGATTAAGCTCAAAGAAATGTGTGATGCAGTCAGGTTGAATGATTCGCCAGACAAAGTTAAGTGGTTGCTGACTAGATCTGGGGAATTATCGGTCAAGTCTATGTACACGTATTTGATGGCTAGCAGGGTGCATTTTCCATATAAATTTCTGTGGGATCTGAAGATTCCATTGAGAATCAAAGTCTTTTGTTGGTTAGTTGTTAGAAATAGAGTTTTGACCAGAGACAATTTAAGGAAGAGAGGGTGGGAAGGAACTGAGGTGTGTGAGTTCTGTGGTGATAAAGAATCCTTGGAGCATTTGTTTTTTGCATGTCCATTGGCGAGTTATATTTGGAATGTTGCTAGTGTGTCTCTAAGTTTTCATAGTAAGCCTGAATCTTTCGATGATCTTTATAAGGGATGGTTTGCTGCATCCTCTGGTAGAGATAGAAAATTTCTTATGATTGGAACGGCGGCTCTTTTCTGGACTGTTTGGAAAACGAGAAATCGTTCTTGTTTTCAAAGTGTTAGACCTGGTGACCCCACTAACGTGGTGTTAACTTGTGCCAAATCTTAAATGAATGGGCTATGTTACAGAAAAAAGGACTGCGAAGGGTGCTGTAGCGGGGAGCCAGTAGGATGGCGAAGGTCGCATACGAGGTGTATTTTCGACGACACCGTTGGGGCCTGACATTCTGAGGCTTTGTGACATGCGGAGATGATTTCACTTCGGAAAAAGATCGGTGTGATGTCCTTCTCCTTCGCAAGAGTGTTGTAATTCAAAGTTTAAATAGCTTGGTGGTTTTGCTGTTGGAGATGTTGATCAGAGACCTCTAAAAACTTGTTAGCTGGGTGTTTGGTCGTTGGCAGGTTTATGGTTGGTTGGTTTAGTTTATCTCTAGCTGGTTTCAGTAAAGTTTATGTCGAGGTCTGGGGGGTTTGTACCCAGCCTCTTGCAATGGATGTTGTAACACAAACACTCAATTTCAGTAATGAAATTAGGGGCCGTGTGGCCCCTTTGATCGGAAAAAATCCTCCTTGTCATGGGCGCCCAGTCTGATCTTCGATGGAAGAACTCGGACATTTTTGTAAGGAATCCTTACCGACCAAACATTTCTATGAGACCATTTAGAGCATCTCCACCGACGCGACCAATAACGCTCTCAATAAGTCTATTTGGCGCGCCAGCATGAAAAAAGCCCCCAACGGCGAGCCTAATAGGCCAAAAGTTGCCGACGCGTTCTAATAGAGTGTCCAGCAACCCCGATACGCTCCTAGTTACGACGCATCGGGAACCGGCACCGGCGTTAATAAGCTTTCCCGCGCCGCGTTCCCGCGCTTCGCCTCCCCGCCGTCCTTATAAGCGCGCGTGGCGCCCTCCCCGTCGCCTCCATCCATCGCCGCACTCTCTTCTCCCCTTGCTCTACAAATCACCGCGAGCAGCGATGACGCACAAAGGCGAAGCGGGAGGCAGCGGTGCCGGCGGCTTCAAGAGCTGCCCGAGGAAGGACGAAGTAGCATTCTTCCACAAGCACCGCATCCCAGAGCCGACGTGGCGGTCAAGGAGGAGGAGACGGAGGAGGCGCCGCAGCAGGGTGGCGCATTCGACGTCGATGCGGCAGTGGCGGGGTATGACTGGGACCAGTTGTACACTGGGTTTTAGTTTAGTTTTTTTAGTTTAAATTCCGGTCGTATTTTGTAAAAATGTATGAAATATTAATGAAATATCGTCGTTTAGACTTTAAATTTTTTATTCGCTTCTGGGAGCGTCTATTGGGAGCGGTGGGGGGAGCCGCTTCGAATAGCGCGGCAACATGTGTCGGCGCTCCCAATAGTATGTGTCCGGCACACTTGCCGGACGCTCTATTGGGCGCGTGATACGTCTCAAACGTATCTATAATTTTTGATGTTCCATGCATCTTTTATACCAATTGCTACATGTTTTATATACACTTCATATCATTTTTATGTATTTTCTGGGACTAACCTATTAACAAGATGCCACAGTGCCAGTTCCTATTTTCTACTGTCTTTTTGTTTCAGAAAAGCTAGTCAGGAAATATTCTCGGAATTGGACAAAAATCAACGGGAATGAGTTTTACACCGACACGATGACGAAGTCCGAAGGGCGAACGAAGAAGCGACCCAGGGGGCCCAGACGCCGCCTCGGCGCGGCAGAAGGTGGGACCGCGCCGGGGGGTCGTCTGGCGCCCTCGGGTGGCCCCTCGCGCCGCCCTTTCGCCTATATATTCACCTCCTCCCGAAAACCCTAAATACCCGAGCATTATTCCACAAAAAGTTCAGTTGCCGCCACCGTCGTCAACCCTAGTTCGGGAGAGTTCTGAAGCTCTTCCCGGCACCCTGCCGAGGAGAAGATCATCGCCGGAGGCTCTACATCACCATGCATGCCTCTAGACAGATGCGTGAGTAGTTCATCGTTGGACTATGGGTCCATAGCAGTAGCTAGATGGTTGTCTCTCCACTTTGTGCTATCATGTTTAGATCTTATGAGCTGCCTAACATGATCAAGATCATCTTATTGTAATGCTACATGTTGTGTTTGCTGGGATCCGATGAATTGTGAAGTTATGATCAAGTTGTTTATCTATTTATCTACTGTTTTATTTATGTTCTTGCATGCTCTCCGATGCTAGTAGATGATTTGGCCAAGTAGATGCTAGTGTCTCCAAGAGGAGTATTTATGTTAGATAGTGGGTTCATGCCTCCAGTAATCTGGGCTCGAGCGACAGAAACGACTAAGATTGTGGATGTGTTGTTGCCACTAGGGAGAAAATAACTTTGCTTTGCTTATCCTTTGTTTTCAGCAAGCGAGGGAGATTGACAACCTTCCTGTTTTGTTGGGGCAAAGTACTTTGATTGCGTTGTGTGTAGGTCCGCGTCAACAGCATTTCAACGGCGTTGTTGTTGACACCGTGTTGAAGCTCTTCCACCTCCTACTAGTTCGATAACCTTGGTAGATTTCAAGGGAAAATTGCTGCTGCACTACTTCATACCTTCCTCTCGTGTGTTTTCACGTCATCAAGCACATTTTCTGGCGCCGTTGCCGGGGAGTTGGAAGCTACAGCAAGGGGAGTTACACGCCGCCAATCTCATTACTTTGTTTTTGTCTTGCTTGTTTTATTTTTTAATTTTATCTTGTTTGCTTTAAAAATCAAAAACCACAAAAAAAAAAATTCAGCATCTAGTTTATTTCAGTTGTCTAGTTTTATTTCTTGTTTTAGTCATCATGTCTAGCTCTACTCCTATTAATATTATACCACCTTTAAGTGAAATCATCATGTCTGAACAAAAAAAATGGAGAAACTTTTAAAAATGCTTGGGAGAGAATGCTAGAATTGCATAGGAAGATGCAACTGAAAATTGGATTGAGTGTTCTTATAAAAATATTCTACTTTGGTTTATTCTCTCTATACCAGCATGTTCTAGATGTTATGGTAGGAGAAACCTTCTCTGAATATGATGCGGCAAAAGCATATAAGATTTTTAATGGATTGGCTATTTTTCCCATGATAGATAAAACTGATGGGGTGATTACTAGGCTGGATAAAATAGAGAAGTCACTTAACGAATTAAATCTGAACCATGGTCCTAAGGATCAGCCCCTTGTCGAACTAAAAAAATGATTGGGAACCTTTTATTGAAATTAAGATTGGAAGTGAAAAGTTTCTTGCTTATTGTGATCTTGGGTCTACAATGTCCATTACACTAGTAGGGAAGTGCCTTTCTGTGGCGCACCAAAAACTGTTCTGTGGCGCATGGTGGTGCGCCACAGAATCCTCGCCACAAAAATATTATTTCTGTGGCGCATTCCGTGCGCCACAGAAAGTATAAATTTGTGGCGCACTTCCAGAATGCGCCACTAAATATGTTCCATGCGCCACAGAAATATTATATTTGCTCTATTTGACAATAATTTATCTGTGGCGCACTTGTTCGTGCGCCACAGAATATGGTGCGCCACAAAATTATTTACCATGCGCCACTAAATTATTTGCTGAATATATTATCGATTATTTGCTGTATTTGACAATAATACATGTATATTACAGTATTTATACAGAAAATAATAGAAACAGTAATATATTTTGACACGGTATTAAAACAGACAGATAAATATGTCATTACATCAGTTAGAGCCCGAGATACATACATATATAGTGACAATTAACTGGTACAAAAGTTCACACAAGTCTTAGTATAAATGAAGTTTTCACGACCGCCTAAACTAGGATCAAACTGAGTACACGTCCACGTCCTGCTGATCAAGGAGTCTTCTTGTTGAGCGGCGCCGGGAACGGTTTGTAGCCGTCTTTCGTCGTCCACGTCCGGCTGTCATTTTGAAGAGCTAGGTGTTCTTCGATTTGCCTTTGATGCAACCCTGGAAATGGATACAACCATGTATTAGTGTTCATATTTGTAACCATGTCAATATTTGTGCAGTGTCAATATAGGTATATATATTGGTTAATAATATAAATAGATTGAGTATGATAAGTCTATAGTAAAGAAAATAAAGAAACACTTATTGCGAGTATGCATGATTTATCCTACCACTGGCTTTGTTGAAGGTCCCCTTTGCTGTCACAACATCGTCGTAGATGATTCGCGACAACTCCATCTGGATGAGATGAAAGTCTTCTCTAAGCTTATCCTCGGCGATTTTCCCTGCATTTTTGGTCCATTCTCGGATACTAGATGGCAACTTTGTTTTCAGTGCATCCCGGACAAACCCTTTCATGAGATGGAGGACGTAGAAGGCATCCTTCACGCTGCCATGCTTCTGCTTCATGCAATCGAACTGGGTCCCATGCCTGAACCGGTGTTTGTTGTTCAGCGAGAAACATTCCCCGTTCGTCTGTCCTTGTTCGAAGTGGCCTCCCATTTGGGCGTAGCCCTCGAGAGCCTCATCGAGAACACCCTTTATTCTGGTGTAGTCTTTCTTATTGCTCGAACTCCCCGTGTCCAAATAAGTGGCAATGGACCACCTCGGGTTTAGGATGATGAGTACGCAGTACTTGTCCCTAGTCGGAAAAAATGCAGTGGAAAGGATCAACAACGGAAGAAATCTATAAGAAAGCATAAGATACGACGGCGGCGAGCGGATGTGTACTTACTCGGGAAAGAAAGGTAGAAGAAGGTTGTTCTTCCTCTTGTTGTTCAGCATGAACCTCTTCAGGTACTCCGTGGCCTTATCCCGTGTCGTTGATCCTTCCACCAGCTGACTGTCACGCATGTAGTAGGGATCCACTACCGTGACGTACGGGGCAACATCTCTCTGGATCTTCATCGCCATATTGATCGCGTATAGGCGGACCAAGTTATAGTCCAGCCGTCTAGAGTGAAACAGGTTGAAGACGTCCTCGAACGCTATGAAGAACAGATCGGCGGGGGCTTCAGTAACGAAGTCCACGTTCTTTGGTACCTGGACCGTCAACACCGGGTAATTTGGATTCTTGTCTTTAAGAAGCAGGCCCTCCATCATCAAGATAGCTTCATGCAAAGAGAGCATGGGTCCTTTTGCGAGGCAGAGCAACTCCGGAGGCAGCAACGGTTTACCAGCTACATGAACTCGGGTCAAGCTATCCGCACGGGGTGATGTCATGTCTTCATGACCCCGGATAACCTTAGGAGCTGGCTGGCTCGTAGAGGTGCCTTGCCTACTTCTCTTCTTAGACTTCTTGATCTTCTCTGGGGATGGTGGGGGTGCAGTGAACCCCGCGCAAACCGTCCGTGTCAGTGTGCCAGGGCTGAAAATGTTACCCGTTTTGTCTGGAGCTTGATCGCCGGCTTCCGGAGGCGTGTTTTGAGAAAAACTCAGGCGCTGGCATGTAGTGCGACGACCAGGTTGATCACCGTGAGCGCGGAAGGGTGGTTCCTCATCCATAGCAGGCATGAACAAATCTTTGCTCGCGCCCGTGTTGATGAAGCCATCGACGTCGATATTTTCATCATCATCGTCGTTGCCATCAAGTTGAGGTGCAACGTCTTTGGCTTCGGACGGCTGTTGCGGTACAGACATTCCCAACAGTCTTTGGTGGCGGCTGGTGGTGGCAACGACCGGCGGTTCCTTCCGGGTGGTGGCGACTGCTGCTTGTGGCGCCGGTTCCTTCTCAACAGGTTTTCGTGGCGGCTTCGAGGGCCGAACGATCGGCTTCCGGGGTTTAGAGGTGGCGCCGGTGGAGCGGCGCCTTAACCCCCCAAGACGAATTTGGGTCTTCGGCCATTCCAGGACCCACTTGGGGCAATTTCCAAGGAGCATGTGTTTCTCGGCTCCCGGAGGTTGCATGGGGGGGTCGATGCCACTAAACTCAGGCAGTACCTCAGTCACCTTGACCCTCATCACGGCCTCGCTCATTCTATTGTTGTGCATATCACGGCACAATGGTTGTATGAGCATGCCCTCAGCAACTTCCTTCAACTCGCCGTCGGGTACCACCCTATGCAGGAGTATGCAAGGCGTGTCCTTTTGTGAACAAATGTTGGGCATCATCAGGTGGCAGTCATAAAAGGCAGAGTTATAGAAAATGACGCGGACTAAGTAATTAATTAGTTACCTTGTCGATGGCGTTGATCTCGGCTAATGTCGAGACAAGGGCGCCGGTGCCGGCGGCCGGCCTAACATTCTCCTCCGGCCGTTCGGGTGGTGGCGCCTCGGTATCTTTCGCGGGAGGGGGTGTCGGTGCGACAAAAGGGACCGACTGCTGCAGGGTGGCGTTGGGTGGGGTCACCAGGTCCGGCGACACGGCCCGGTTCATGGTTGAGTTGCTGCCGCTGAAGCTGGGCACGTGTATGGGCCCTTGTTGACCTCCCGCATTCCAAGCAGCTAACCCCTCAAACAACCCAGGGGGTATGAGCGTCCGGATCCTCTCGTCCACTAACTTGTCCACTGTACTGGAGTCCACTATTTGCTTCTCTAGTGACTCCACCTTCTTCCTTAGCTCCACAACCTCGGCGGTATTATCCCTCTTCATCTTCCTCCTCTCCTTTCTCTTCTCCGGGTCAGATGAGTAGTACTCTACGAACTTCATGCTCGTACCAAAGCCGGACACACGACCAGCTGACGTCGGCGGCTTCGACTTGTCCCTATCCTTGTAAGCGTTCGTCGCCCTGTTGAAAGTCGTGTCCCACGGCTCCGTCGACTCCTGGGACGACGGGCCATCCTTCAACTCATCCTCCTGCAGACAAAGGAAATTAAGGTGAACCCATGTAGAAATATATGACTTCGTTATCTAATTAGATCAACGCAATGGACTTTGAGATATCCGCGGAAATTAAATTCCTTACCAGTAATTTCTCGAATGTCCTCACATCGTCATCGTCGGTAACGAATTCCCCCGTCGCCTCGTTCAGATAGTAGCGGGACCGGACAAAGTTCCTCACTTGCTCGTCCGTGAATTTGTTCCACATGTTCTCTTTTCCCATTTTTGCAACAATGGCATCCTCCTTTTCCCAAACGG
This sequence comes from Poa pratensis, assembly GCA_947311845.1. Classification (NCBI taxonomy): domain Eukaryota; kingdom Viridiplantae; phylum Streptophyta; class Magnoliopsida; order Poales; family Poaceae; genus Poa; species Poa pratensis. Next base: position 104,733,324 of record CAMZMU010000063.1, read on the forward strand.
GCTGTTTTCCTCGGTAACCGCCGCTTCCCAAACGGTGGTTACCTATGTTCAGCTCCCGCATAGACTTACCCCACTCGGTCCATTTTGTAGCCTCCTCAGACTTTAAGGACTCCTTGAATATCTCGAACTCTTCTTTGTCGAGCGTCGGTTCTTTGGCACTTATCTCCTCCCAGCTTTGACCCTTATTGATCTTCTTCTTCACCCGAAATTTCCAGCTGCTCAAGGCGGTGCTCATCTTCGTGATGGCTAAACTGTCCACCTTTTTGTTCAACGGAAGCGGGAACGTGTATCGTTGGTGAAGCTTCGTGAGGAGGTGTTCGACCAAAGCCTCATTGCCCTTGCTTCTGAGGTCCTTCGTGTTGATCGACATGCTTTCCCGGACGATGCACCCTAGTTGCATGCTGTACCCTTTGGCATGCTTTTCCGGCTCCACTGGTAGGCCACTGGCGTGACCTTGGTGAACACGTGTGTGACGTTGTCGAGCGCTTGCGGTTTCCGATCCTTCCTTGCCTTCTTCCGCTTAGCGGTCGGGTTGCTATCGGTAGCAGCATCTGTGTGGTCGCCACCATCAGTGGTGCTGGTGTCATCCTCCTGACCGGCACTAGCAGCTCCATCTGTGGTTTCGGCGTCCTCCACCCGGTCCTCTTGCTCATTCTCGGCGGCCTCCACCTCCTCCTCCATCTGCTGGGACACCTCCCAGAACGACTTGTTGAAATCTCTAGCTTGATCTTCGACGCTCATGTGCTTAGAAGGGCCGCCTTCCGACATGTTTGCACTGCATTAAAAAGAGGCAAAAGGTTAGTACAACAAATATAAGAAAAAAATCGCTTAATTAAGTACTAAGATACCCCGGCCCATGCATTAGTCGCAATACCCCATATGTCCTATTTTTAGCAAAGTCATGCCAAAATTCACGAAAAATTTCGGCATGACCTTTGCTAAAAAAGGGACATATGGAGTACCCGAATTTGCCGGAACGGAAGTTAATCGACGTTCCGGCAAACTCAAGGGCCTCTCGGGGTACCTGCAGACATTTCACAAATCATATGTCCTATTTTTTAGCAAAGTCATGCCAAAATTCACGAAAAATTTCGGCATGACCTTTGCTAAAAAATGGACATATGGAGTACCCGAATTTGCCGGAACGGAAGTTAATCGACGTTCCGGCAAACTCAAGGGCCTCATGGGTACCTGCAGACATTTCATCCACAAACATTTGTGGCCGGCATCTCCGGCCGGCAACAACATCACATCAACACAACCACATCTCCGGCCGGCATCTCCGGCCGGCAACAAACACACATACAACATCCACATCTCATAAACATACACGGCATACGGCAAAATCCACATCCACATCTCACCTAAAATCACGCTGAGTTTCCTTTAAATTTCCTGCATTTGGCAAAATAATGCATTAGTTAATTCCAACTAAAAATGCATCTTCAAGACAATTAAAAAGTACCAACTTTGGACGCTTACGAAATTATCAAATCTTGATCCTATTTGCAATGTACCTTCATGGATATCTTGCACTACGTTATTACTTCATGATAAAGCTCAAAAATAATTTTTGAAAACTTCTAACACCTTAATTCAAGTCAGTTTGAAAGGCATGTTTAAACACTGACCATATTTGACTTAGCAAATTTTTCATCTCCAAAATTTCATCTTCAATTTTTTGCATGTACTAACCTAACACTAACCTAGCAACTAACTAGAAACTAACCTAGCATCACTAACAACAAGCAGCAAGCAAATGAACAACAAAATTCAAAAAAATTGTTGTTGGAGTTTCAACAAACACCTAGGGTGCATGTTTTTCGGTAGGGGAGGGAGGCAGGGGAGCGGGGAAGCACCTCGGGCAGGGGAGCGAGTGGAGGTCCTGGTGTCCTGTGGCGGGTCCCAGGGCGGCGCCGGTGGTCTTCTTCGTCGGCGGCGGCTCGAGGCCGAGGCGGGGGCGGGGGGGTTGGGCGGTTGCTCGTTTGCTCGAGGGAGGGTTGGGCGGGGGCGGGGCGCAGGGGAGGTCGATCGACGGCGACGAGTTGGGGCAGGGCGCGTGCAAGGGTGGGCGGGGCGCAGGGAGGTCGCCGGCGGCGAGTTGGGGCGCGGGGGTGTCGAGCGCGCGCTCAGTGTGTCGAGAGGGTTGGGGAAATTTGGGAAGAGAGAGGCCGGCGCGGGGAGGGCCCACATGTAAGTGGCGCAGAATAATTCTGTGGCGCATCCTAGCTGGGTGCGCCACAGAATTGTGTTGCCTGAAATTTTAAAAAGTAGTGCTGCAGGTTATAATCCTCAAATATTTGTAAATTTTTTTTGGTTAAATTTTAATAAAGAACACTACATACATTTGTTATTCTTTAAAAAAAATTTAGTTATATTTAAAAAATAAAGAACACACACATTTGGTTAAATTTTAAAAAAATGGTTATATTTAAAGAAAGAACACACACAATTTTATAAAAAAAGAATGTACAAAACACAAACACATTTGGTTAAATTTAAAAAAAATTGGTTATATTTTAAGAAAGAACACACACACATTGAAAAAAAAGAATGTACAAAACACAAACACATTTGGTTAAATTAAAAAAAACACACACACATACTTTCTGTGGCGCACGGGCTTAGATGCGCCACAGAAATATTAGTTTCAGTGGCGCATCCAGAACCGTGCGCCACAGAATAAGCACCCAGGCAATAGTTGGAGGGGGACCCACAACATTTCTGTGGCGCACAGGACTGGATGCGCCACAGAAATGCTGCTTTCTGTGGCGCATCCAGATCAATGCGCCACAGAAATGTCACCAGATTTTTGTTAAGGCGGGACCCACCATATTTCTGTGGCGCATTACAGCTTGCATGCGTCACAGTATTCGTGGCGCATTGTCCATGGTGCGCCACTGAAATGTTTTTGTGGCGCATGGCCAAAATGGTGCGCCACAAAATGTCATTCCACAAAAAGGCACTTCCCTACTAGTGTTATGCCCAAAATGGTTTATGATGCTTTAAAAATTGATAACATGATCGAATATCATGTCTTTCATTTCCATGCGGACGGTACTATTACAAAGAGTCTAGGGATGGTCAATAATGTTCAAGTAACAATGCAAAATAAAACTATCCCAATAAACTTTATGATCCTAGCAAAATCTCCCGATAATATAATTCTTGACAGATCATTCTTGAAAAGCAATGGGGTTTTTATTAATGCAAAGTACGGGCTCATGAAACTTAATGCTTCTGTTAATCGAAGATTTTTCTTCCCAATTAAGAAACATGACCCTGCTGAAAGGTTGCAAGATCTGACTTTTATTGACAATCCATTTTAAGAAACTTGACCCTTGCTTTGTGCCTAGCTAAACGGCGCTAAAGAAAAGCGCTTATGGGAGGCAACCCATTTTACTTTCTGTTATTTTATTTTATTTTATTTTATTTGGAGTCAAGGAATTTGTTGCTACTGTAACAATTCCTTTGTATCTTTTTATTTTCGTTTTTTGTGCCAAGAAGAGCCTCTAATAGCAAGAAAGTGTGGTTTGCTGTCCAGAAACAGATTTCTGAGCTTCACCGTAAAATTCTTGCAAAATTCACGGAATATCTTTTTGATCTGAAATTTTTTATGCACAAGCCCGAGCTTTATATATATCTTTCGTTAGTTCACCATTTTCTGATTAGAGCAACGTAAGTGTCTCAAAAAAATTCGTCTTTACGGACTGTTCTGTTTTTGACAGATTTTGTCTTTGTTTTGCATTTTCTCTTTTACAAGTGTTAAGTGAAATTCTTTAAAGGTGGAAGAGCTTCACGTAAGGCTAGTAAACAGTAGCTAATGTTTAAAATAACTGTTCATAATGTGTCTCTACAGAACCAAGAGAAGTTATGTTTTGATGCACTAACCCTCTATTGAAGTTTATGTTGAGTTTGATGTGAAGAAAGTTTTCAAGTATCAAGAGAGAAGGGTGATAAAAGAAGATTAAGAAGAGAGAAGAGCTTAAGCTTGGGAGGCTCCCATGGACCTCCCCTGCATATTTCAAGAAGACTCAAGCGTCTAAGCTTGGCGATGCCCAAGGCATCCCCTTCTTCATCAGCAAATTATCAGGTCATTTCTAGTGAGACTATATCTTTATTCCTTCACATTTTAAGTTCTTGGAGCGTTTGTGTGTTTTTATTTTCAGTTTGTTTATGTTTTATTATCTGGTCATAACCAAGTTGGACCCTAGCATTCTTGTTTGGGAGAGAGACACGCTCCGTTTTTCATGGAATACTCATGTTCTTCACTTATACTTGTTGAGTATTGAGTTCTAGCATTGTTATGCTTTAGCTCTTGTTTTTCATGTATCTCTTGTTTAGAGCTATTAGTTCTTTTGAATAAAGTACTCTCTTTCTTAACTTATATTTGTTTGGAGAGTTAAATAAGTTGATTGGCGTTTGGTTGGAACATAAAATGTTATGCATGTGGTAATGGTATGATAAAAACTACATAGTCTTGTAGATCATTGAACTTTGATAACTTGATTCCTTGCAATTGTTTTGAGGTATTAATTAATAGATGTAAATGCTTGTTGGTTACTTAAGTTAAAATCATTAGTGGATCATTGTCTTTAAGCTTGTATCGTACTACAAACTCTGCTAAAATTGTTGAAGGTGTAGTTGGTCTTGATAGCTTTTCATGTCTAAAAGTAATTCGTAATTAACATAGTTGCGTGCTAAGGTCAAGGGATCTAACGGGGTACTTGTACCTCCATGAACGGCCCTCCTTGGAGTGAAATTTAATCATGCTCTTAATTTTGAACCTACTAGTCGTTCACAATAAATTTGTGAGTTCTTTTTTACTAATGTTAAGCTACGGTCTTGGCACTTCCACCATCCAAATTTTGCTAACCTGTTCGATGATGTGCATTGCCCTTTTCTCACCTCGAGAGTTGGTGTATACTTCGCCAGTACATCCAAATCCCGTGGGAGGACTTTCTCTTGTTCTCATCCACATAAGCCCACACATCTTTCTCAAAACAGCCACCATACCTACCTATCACAGCATTTTCATAGCTGTTCCGAGATATATTGCCATGCAACTTCCACCATACATTACATGACTTGTTGTCATTCATCATTGTTATATATTGCTTTGCATGATTCTATACAGCCGGCGTGCGGTTTACCCATGTTACGCTAGATCATTGCACATCCTGCTACACTGGCAAAGGCATTCATTTTCATACGTCATGTTCTGTTTATTATGAGTTATTTGTACAAAAAGTGTGTTGTCATATTAGAATGTTGCCCCTACAGTGAGGGATAGAAAAGTGAAAAGAGCCATGGAGGCCATCGAAAAGAGAAACAGAAAAAGAAAAAGAAAAAAAAGAGAAAAAAGAGAAAAAGAGAGGATAAAGAGAGAGGGGGAAACATCACTATCCTTTTTGCACACTTGTGCTAATGTTTAGCACCTATGTTTCATTTGAGAGGGTTTTCATGTTTTATTAGTATAACTATGTGGAGAATTTACACTATAGAATTTGGGTTGTATATTCCAATGATGAACTTCCTCAAAAGTGCTCTAGGTCTTCATGAGAAACCAAGTTGGATGCACCCCCACTAGTTTCATTGGAGAGCTTTCATACACATATAGCTCTATGTGCATCTGTTGCATGGCAATCACTACTCCTTACATAACTTTGATTATAAGACTTCCTTTTGTCTAAAGATCACTTATAGCTTTGTGAGCCATTCTTCCGTTGGCCTTCCAAACCCCATTATTACTCTATTTGCCATAACATACTGGTGCCAAAACCAAATGCTTGCGCTCACCGATTGAGTAAAACTTCGAAACAGTTGATTCATGACGTTCATGTTTATTTTTACTCGACTGGATCCTTTCTATGTTGTGAAAAATTGCTTGATGCTTGGATTGAAGGATAGAACTTCTACACTGAATACTTAAAACATCTATAATGAACCTTGTACGGTTTCATGTCTCTGAAGCATCATTCATGAAAAAATTTAGCTTGTTTAACTATCTTGCTTTATTATCTTTTGTTTAATATCAATTATAGACATTTGCTTTGAATGATTTGATCTCAGTTCACATGTTGTACATTACTATTTGATCAAGATTATGTTGGTAGCATGTCACTCCAAAAGTTATATTTGTTATCGTTTACCTACTCGAGAACGAGTAGGAACTAAGCTTGGGGATGCTGATACGTCTCAAACGTATCTATAATTTTTGATGTTCCATGCATGTTTTATACCAATTGCTACATGTTTTATATACATTCATATCATTTTTATGCATTTTTTGGGACTAACCTATTAAAAAGATGCCACAGTGCCAGTTCCTGTTTTCTGCTGTCTTTTTGTTTCAGAAAAGCTAGTCAGGAAATATTATCGGAATTGGACGAAAATCAACGGGGATGAGTTTTACACCGACACGATGATGAAGTCCGAAGGGCGAACGAAGAAGCGACCCAGGGGGGCCAGACGCCACGTCGGCGCGGCAGAAGGTGGGGTCACGCCGGGGGGTTGTCTAGCGCCCTCGGGTGGCCCCTCGCGCCGCCCTTTCGCCTATATATTCACCTCCTCCCGAAAACTCTAAATACTTGAGCATTATTCCACGAAAATTTCCGTCGCTGCCGCCGTCGTCAACCCTAGTTCGGGAGGGTTCTGAAGCTCTTCCCGGCACCCTGTCGGAGGAGAAGATCATCGCCAGAGGGCTCTACATCACCATATGCCCGCCTCCAGACAGATGCGTGAGTAGTTCATCCTTGGACTACGGGTCCATAGCAGTAGCTAGATGGTTGTCTCTCCACTTTGTGCTATCATGTTTAGATCTTGTGAGCTGCCTAACATGATCAAGATCATCTTATTGTAATGCTACATGTTGTGTTTGCTGGGATCCGATGAATTGTGAAGTTATGATCAAGTTGTTTATCTATTTATCTACTGTTTTATTTATATTCTTGCATGCTCTCCGACGCTAGTAGATGCTTTGGCCAAGTAGATGCTAGTGTCTCCAAGAGGGAGTATTTATGCTAGATAGTGGGTTCATGCCTCCAGTAATCTGGGCTCGAGCGACAGAAACGACTAAGGTTGTGGATGTGCTGTTGCCACTAGGGAGAAAACAACTTTGCTTTGCTTATATGTCTCATGCATTGTTTACATTACACACGATGCTTAATGCAATTATCCGTTGCTTGCAACTTAATACTCGTGGGAGACACGGATGTTATCTCGGGAGTGGATTATTAGTCATAGATGCAGCTGGTAAGCGGTCTATGTAAAATATTGTAATGCCCAATAAATACTACATTGAACATCTTGTCATAATATGCCTTGTCATGCTCTTGCCATTTGTCAATTGTCCAGCTGTAATTTGTTTACCCAACATGCATGTTATCTTTTATGGAGAGACACCACTAGTGAACTGTGGACCCCGGTCCATTCTTTTACACTGATAAAAACACCGTTTCCACCACGTTCTATAATCATTTGTCCGCTGTTACTTTTTGCATTTATAATTATTCTCCACACCATACGTTTAATCCTTTGTTTTCAGCAAGCCAGGGAGATTGACAACCTTCCTGTTTCATTGGGACAAAATACTTTGATTGTGTTGTGTGTAGGTCCGCGTCAACAGCATTTCAACGACGCTGTTGTTGACACCGTGTTGAAGCTCTTCCACCTCCTACTGGTTCGATAACCTTAGTAGATTTCAAGGGAAAATTGATGTTGCACTACTTCAGACCTTCCTCTTGTGGTTTCCCAACGAACGTGTGTTTTCACGTCATCAGCGTGCTGGTGGAGATGCTTTTACATCACACACTTTCAACGCCAAGTATATTGATCAAACATTAATGTTTCCAGACTTAGTAAGCAACCATCTACATGTATTCTCCTCCTCGGATAGAACAACCCCTTTGGCCCAATGGACCATTGTGTTCGTATAATCCCGCGGGAGGTATTTCGCGGGAGCTCCTACTTGATGACCTGCGCGGAGCGCATTGCTCCTACTTGATGACCTGCGCGGAGCGCAATGCGCTCCGCCCATTGCCCTTCCTTCATGGCCCGCTCCAACCCTGACCCAATAACAGTATTGTTTCTCTCCTTTTTCTTTTTTTGAAACATGAAATTTTTCCAAAATATGAACATTTTCAAATTTGAATGTTTTTTGAAAACTGAATAAGTTTTAATCATTAACATTATCAAATTTTGAACAATTTTAGTTATGAACATTTTTTAAAATTTGAAGAATTTTTTATTCTGAACATTTTTCAAAATTTGAATATTTTGCAAAAACTGAACATTTCCAAAATTTGTACATTTTTTTAAAACTGAACATTTTTCAAATTTGAACATTTTTTGAAAACAGAATTTTTCAAATTCAAACAATTTTTAATTGTGAACATTTTAAAATTTTAACATTTTTATAAAACCAAACATTTTTCAAATTTAAACATTTTTCGAGAACTGAACAATTTTTAGTTTTGGACATTTTTCAAAAACCGAACAATTTTCAATTCTGAAACATTGTTTTTAATAGACACACAAAGAAACAGGAAAAGAAAAACAAACTCAAACTCAAACAGGAAAAAAAGGAAACATAAAAAAAGGCCAGATTGCTCCCGGGAGGGGTGCGCGGAGTGAATACGCTTCGACCTATGGGGCAACTAGGATGTGCCGTATTTTGCTCTCGCGCTGAGAATGGGGTGGAAGCCGCACCAAACCCACACCAGCCCTACTAAAAAATTCCTTCACATCCACACCAGGCCAACCCACTGATTAATTACTGCCACCCAACCCACACCAGCCCGCTTTTGGCCCCAACCCGCAATACTTGTTGGGGTTCGAAACCGTTTGACAGCCCGCACGCAAACGATGGGGCGAACCGAAATACTGTGCGAGTGTCTGAGACATGAAATAACATTTTAACTAGTACACTGTATCCCCTTAAAATAACTAGTACACTGTACGTCATATAATCTTCAAATACACCAGAATATCATGAAAATCATGAAATGTAAATTTAGATAAATCATAATACCACTAAAATCAATAAGAAACTTTAAAAAATAATATTACAAATTCATAAATTCCTTGGCAATGCCGTACTAAATTCCTTGGCCGAAATTATTGAGTGGTTTTAGGCCATTGCACTCTCTGCCAGTACATTCTCTTCTAGATTTGTGATGGCCATTGACCTCCATGGCGAAACCCTTGGCAGTATAATATCTGTAGAATAACATATCAGAATACAAAATCTCCTGTGAGACAAATGACCCACTAAATGATGCTGCTCTTTGTTCCTAGAAACGAGTACAACTTGCTAAAAAGATGCAGAGCATCTCCAGTGAGACAAATGACTAACATCTGAATAATGTACCAGCAATCACTAGTGGACATCAGGAAATGACCCAGCAACTACTAGTAGAAAATGAAACGCATTTGAACTTACAAGTTCAGAATTACTTGGCCTTGCCGCAACAAGCAAAATGATTAATGGAGACAAGATGTTTGTTTAGGCTATCTTCATCAAAGAAATGTAGAGCAGCAGGTCAACGGTTGCCCAAGGGCCAACGACCAAGAAGTACAGTACTTCACTGCAGTTTAGCGAAGAGAAAATAATCAGTTATCATGATGATTAAATGAACAAACTGAATTTCTTGAACCAAGGACAGTACTGCAGATAGGAATATGCGACTTATGATATGTATTTGTACTAACCATTGCATGCATGTACAGAGACTGGTGAATCTGAATCAAGGACAGAGCATGTGTATAAATTAGCTTCAGAACTTTTTTTTTTTGAGAGTGCGCAAATTGCGCACCTTATTTTTATAGAAGGCAGCAAGATAGTTACAAGATTACAGCTCCTCTGCTAACAGAGGCTCAGAATACACCAAAACATCCAGGGCTAGAACTCTACTCTCTCGCGATAATGTTTTGAACACCAGCACCATCGCCTACCCCTATCTTAACTCTCATCCACAGATGAAATTCATCTAGGATTCTACCAGCTAGGACAAATGGCGTCACTTGTTGTTCCGGGTTGTTGAAAACTCGTGCATTACGTTGCTTCCAGATCGACCAGCAAGCAAGAATGACTAGGGTGTCAAACTTCTTCTTCTCCTTCCTCTGAAATCTCGCTCTTTCTCTTAGCCACCAGGGCTCCATAAGCTCTCCCTGGTTCGGTACCTATGTGTTAATGCCTAGCCGCCGAAAGCATTCGAACCAGGCTTCCCTGGCAAACACACATCCGTCAGACTGCGCTAACTGCTCGCAAGAAGAAGACACCATTAGCATCAGAACTCATAACTCACAAGTAAATATTAGACGAGCTGAGCACCATGCTCTGAGCTTGGACCTCCTTCAGATCTTGGACCTCCTGCTGTGCTTGATTTCGTGTTGAGCTCGGGATTTTCATAAGCCAGTCCTTTCTGCAAACTAAAGCTTCAACCCAAGGAAACCTGAGCCTTGCTATAGAATTTATCAAGATGTTTCAGAAGGAGGGCTTCGTTTTGCTTCTAGAAATCCACAATTCTTACTCCTCCCTTCATTTTGGCTTACACAACAGCTCCCATGCAATAAGTGAGAATTACTTGATTTTTCACTACAAGACAAAGTTTTCTTTGTCAAGTTACATGCACTAGCTAACGCAACCAAAAGTCTGAACTGATGGAAAGGGCTAGTGCAATACACATGTACTATAATGTCCCAGCTCAAATGTGACTGAGAGAGGCAAATCTCAGAGATATGGCCCAGACTATACGTGGAATCTGAGGTATGACTCGGTGGCCTATATATGAACACAAAGCGCGCCACGAGCAAATTTTAAAAAAATAAACTGTGAAAGTTAGGATTTGAACTTGAGACGTTGGCCTCTAATGCAATGTTACGTTTCATGCACTAGCCAATGCAAGCAAAAATCCGAAGTGATAGAAAGAGTTAGTGCAATCCACATATATTGTCAAATTTCATGCACTAGCCAACGCAATAAAGGACTAGTGCATTTCACATATATTGTACTCGGAAATGATTGACATGGAGTTATCTAAATACGGATGTATCTAGATATGTTTTAGACTTATGTAGATACATTCGTATTTAGACAAATATGTGCCAACCATTTTCGATTGGAGGGAGTAACAATCTTCACATATTCGTTCCTTAATAAATCCAGTTGCACCCCTGCTCATTTTCTAACTTCCATAACTACCCGCTAAGCAAACAAATATTCATTACTTGTAAATCTATTACACCAGTCCCTCAAATCGAGCACTAAAGGGGAGTAATCATATGTTTTTGGAGTTAAAACTTAATGCACCATAAGAGGATACATACTTTGCCAAGATAAAGATAATGAATCCTATCTAACTTCTTAAGAGTGTGATTTTCATAATTATGAGACAAAGTGTACCATCTACCAGCCATCTCTACCATTCTTAAGAGTGTGGTTTTCTGAAGAGTGCAATTTTCTTAATAAAAATATTTTGACCACTTATTCAAAGCAACCCTTTTATTACATTCACTACATTTCCTTATCAAATTAAAATTGACCATCTACAATCGAATGTAACTTTTCTATTTTCAAAAACATGAATAATTGTTCCAGAATTGCTCTATATCTGTGCTTTGGGGAGCACCATAGACATTTACTAAGTTCCATCTATATCATGTAAAACTGTTTTTCACAACCATACTATTATGGAACTTCCCTACTTCAGAGTCCAAAACTTCAAAAAAAAATCATTCCCACAAGCATACCACCACTTTCACCAACAAAAGGAACAAAAACCCAAGTGAAACTGTGCCTACCACTGATACGATTAAGATATTGAGCACTAAAACTTTTTTTGTTAGGTTCTTGCTAACAAAAAACCTGTAATTTATGTTCATTAATAGCATTTCTTAAGAATTTACCTTTATATCTTCACCCACATCGTACCTCTAGCATTCCAGAAAATATACATGTCATATCAAAACAATTTTAGTCCAATATACACATGTCTACCTCTACCCCTTCCTAAATGAAAACCCCTTCCCAACTTCTTGTAATGGGATTTATCTTACTCATATTACTTGCTAAACCTTTTATACACTGATACGTCTCAAACGTATCAATAATTTTTGATTGTTCCATGCTTGTTACATAACATTGCCACATGTTTTTATAATGTTTTTATATCATTTTGGCATTTTATGGAACTAACCTATTGACAAGATGCCCAGTGCCAGTTCCTGTTTTTTGCTGTCTTTTTGTTTCAGAAAAGCTAGTCGAGGAATTTTCTCGGAATTGGCTGAAAATTTAATATAATTATTTTTTACGAAGAAACGAAGACGGAGTCAGGAGGGGAGTTGCAGGGGGCCCACAGCCCCCAGACGCCACCCAGGCGCGGTCAAAGGGTTGACCGCGCCTGGGGCCCACCTGGCGCCCTCGGGCGTCTCCCCAAGTTGCCCTTTCGCCTATAAATTGCCTTCGTCCCGAAAACCCTCGAAACCCGATCATATTTTCTAGAAAAGTTCCGAGGCCACCGCCGTCGCCAACCCTAGATCGGGAGGGTCCTGAAGCTCTTCCCGGCACCCTGCCGGAGGGGGAGATCATCACCGGAGGCATCTACACCACCATGCCTGCCTCCGAAGTGATGCGTGAGTAGTCCACCACGGACTACGGGTCCATGGCAGTAGCTAGATGGTTGTGTCTTCTCCTTTGTGCTCCATTGTTTAGATCTTATGAGCTGCCTACATGATTAAGATCATCTTTATGTAATGCTACATGTTGTGTTTGCGGGGATCCGATGAATTATGGAGTGATGACATTATTGTTCAGATTATTTATCATATGTTTTATTTATGATCTTGCATGCTCTCCGATGCTTGTGGATGCTTTGGCCGAAGTAATTGCTAGTATCTTAGAGAGGGTATTTATGCTAGATAGTGGGTTCATGCCTCTCTTGCCTGAGCTCGAGTTGACAGAAACGATTAAGACTTGAGATGTGCTGTTGCTACTAGGGATAAAACAGCGGTGTTTATTGCTATATGTTGTAACCATTGCTTACATTACGCACCATGCTTATTGCAATTATCTGTTGCTTGCAACTTAATACTTTTGGGTGACAGGCTGGATAGCGATCCCGGGGTGGATTATTAGTCATAGATGAAGTTGGATAACGGTCGATGTATTTTGTCGTAATGCCCATATTAAATGAAATGGTGAACTTTGTGTCATGATAGTATTGTGTTGCGCCCATGATTGTCAATTGCCTCGCTGTAATTTGTTTACCCAACATGTTTATCTTTTGGAGAGACACCACTAGTGAACAGTGGATCCCGGTCCTATTTTCCTATATTGTTTACAACCGTTCTAATAGCCTTTCTAAATCATTTTGCTCGTTGATCATTTTTGCTCTTATATTATTTTACACACATACATTTAATTCTTTGTGTTCAGCAAACCGGAGAGATTGACAACCTCTCTGTTTCGTTGGGGCAAAGTAGTTTGTTCGGCTGTGCGTAGGTGCATGTCAATTATCGTAAACGGCGCCGTTGACACCTTTCTGAAGCCTTCTCCAAATCCTACTGGATTGATACCCTTAGTTTTGTAATCAAGAGAAAACTTGCTACTAAATTACATCAAACTTTACACTTGGGGTCTCCCAGCGAACGTGTTGTTCCACGCCATCATACACACTCATCTAATTCTGCAGTTTCCTCATCCATATCATCATCCTTAGATGACACTACCTCAGGACATCGGCGAAGAGGTTAGTGCTCCTAGATGCGGCGGGCGTGGTGATTGATGCCCGCTTCCTCCTCATGGGGAATTTGTCCAAGTCGGACGTAAGATCGAACTCCCTAGCCACTCGGTCTTGGTCCAAGATTGCATCCATGATCTTTAGAAGCAACGCGCCGCCCCTAACAAGTCCGTTTCGGCTGGACCATCCTCCGATCAGGTGAAGCACTCTGACATCTCCTCCATTGGTGGTAAGCCGAGTCTTTATCTGCTTAGCAGGCCTGGCGTCGTTTCAAGTCACCGATCACTCCTCTGCCCAGGGTGGGTGGAAAGCTTTCTTCTTGGTTGCATCTTTTGCACGTTCAAAGTTCAGGATGTCTCCAGATTCAGTTGGACAGCTCCTGCAAGCATGTCTAGGCAGAATTGCAGCTGATTTTGATGTTCTTCTCCTGCGCGATCGTTCATTTCGGTTTTCAGTCTCTTGCAAGGAAATTGGCTTTTTTATTCACAATTTGAGAAGCTTTGCTTCTGTGGATTTCTCTGTTTTGTTCAATCTTTGAGGCCATGGTGGTCCGGATTTTGTTCGTGAATATGCTGCTTGGGAGAATGAAGAAGAAGCGTCCTGGAACTTGGTCTCATCTAAGCGTAAAGCTGCTACTACTAAATGCCCTCCTCTCACTGGAGCGAATGCCATAGCTCTCGGTCATAAAAAATCTTATGCTTAAATGGCCTCGCCGGCGAAAGCCTCAGCTCCGCCGGTGGTGGAGAAGACATTCTTCCCAACTTTCCTTCTTGCACAGATTGACTGCATCAGAAAGGGAGCAATTACAGGTCTTGATTACGGCGGGTTATTCGGCAGATGGAATTTTTATATGTTTCCGATTAGATGATAATCATAAGGCAGTTACCTCCTCGCGGGATTGTCTCAGTGAATCACAAATTGATGAGGTCCTCAATCTGATTAAATGCAGGCCCAATTTCAGGGATCTAGCGGTTGTTCTAAAAGTCCCCATGGCGGATTTGGTCTTCTCAACGATCAAGCAGGCGGCAAAACTGAGGTTTGAATCTCCAGCTCAAACACCAATGAAAAATGGGCTTCGTGCTGCAAATAGGGTTTCCGTCTTTCAGAGGATGCAACCCAATATGAGGGCAGATGGACAACGGATTTCGGCGTTTGATAGACTCTCTGGTAATGGGCCTCAGCAGCCTAAGCCTGTGGCTCGGTCAACCCGACCCAGTCGGCCATGTCCAAGATGCCTCTCCCTGGGCCACCCGCGCAGGTTTTGCACTAATAAAATTAGGTGTCACAGTTGCAATAAAAAAGGTCATATTAAAGGAAACTGCTGGCAGACAAATTCTCCCATTATTGATGGACCCTCTGATACTCCTAATCTCGTAGTTAAGGCAACTGATGCTGCCCCTAATTAGCGGGATCCTTTGTCCCATTCCATTTCGAGTAATCAGGAGCCGATTGCTGCCGCATGTACAAATCCTACGGTGGAAAAGGTAGAGGCGAAGGGAAAGTCTAGATTTGTCTCGCCTTTCCCCTTTTTGGCAAAATCCACTCCGTGTCTTGACCCAGTTGCCTCCTCATCTCCTCCGACGAGACCCTCTGCTACTCTTCTCCACCTTGCGCCGCCGGGCAGCCTCCACCGCCCACGACCATCCAAAATGGCCAACTTCCCGGTAGATCCACTCGTCTTCACCCCGGGGCACTATGAAGTCATCCCGCAGCATTGCCGATACCATGTCTCCGGCCATATTTAGGCCAAGAATTAATATGTGGCCATTGCAACCATCTTCCCACCTCAGGCGGCGACGGTCCCCTTTGAGGAGGTGAGGGCCATGCTTCGGAACTTCATCGAGCACCATCTGCACTACAACTTGGAGGTGATTCAGCGTACCTCCCTAGGTCAGGCTTATGTGAGGTTAGACTCCAGCTCCGATAGAGATTGGCTTGTCACACATAGTCCCCATGGTTTCAATGGTCTCCAATTTTCATTTGTGCCTCACAATGAAGGAATCAATAGGAGAGCTGCGATTTACAATATAGAAGTATGGCTGATGCTTGTGGGTTTTCCCCTTGACCTTTGGGATATTGAGCATATCAAAGGGGCTGTAAAAGATTTTGCTAGTCTGTTCATCTGGGACAAAACTGTTAGTAATTTTGCTCGTGTCATCATCAAGGTGAAACTGAATGAGCTACGATTTATTCCGTACATCTGTGTGGTCTCTGACAGCACTTCACCTGTTGGCCAGTCTTGGTCAGTTCCTATCTATATTTTGGGACAAAATTTTCTTGGAGGGTTGCCGACTGATGAAGATGCACCACCTCCTGGAGGTGCTACTCCACATTCTCTACCAGAGCAGCCACCAGTTGGGCCTTTCTTGGAGCCAAATGCAGGTTGGCTCCCCTGGGGACAGATGGGCCAGCACTTGGGCCACAATGCAGGCATTCAACAAAATGCAAGTTGGTCAAAACCTGAATCATATTTTTGGGCAGCAAGATCTGGCAGCGCCGTTTGATCTCAATGAGAATCCAATTAATCTGAATGTTCCGCCACATGAGCTTGCACATGCTGACTTCATTGAGCTTAATGACCTGATAAATCCAGCTATGGGAAACATGAATGTGGACCCAGTGGAACAGCCTGAACAGCAGGTTCAAATTGTTGATGATAATAGCTCTATAACTCTGACTATTAGTTCCAATGATGCTACCAGCTCAGATGATTCAGTTGGCATGGCTCTAATTCCTGAATTTGTGTCTCTTCAGGACCAGCTCTTTCCAGACTTGCAGAAATCAAGATATGCAGTCCTTGATAGTATCCTGACTCCCTCATCTGAGTTCATGCAGGAAGTTCCTGCCCCTAAGACGTCGCAAGGGGCTTTCTTCTCTAAAGAAGGTATTGCAGCCTGGAATGCTTTTATCCAAGCTACAGAAAACTCAGAGAGCTCCATCACCATCCCTGCACAATGGGCTGACTTCTTCATGGCTAGACTGATGTCTCCACAGGATTTTGAATGGGCTAAGGCCTTCTTGCAGTCTAGGATCTGGACAATTATGTGTGATGAAAATAAGGAGGAACCGTGTAGGCCTTTTTCGGTTCCTTCTTCTTGTCCAGTAAGTGAAGCGCCTAAATGCTATCTAAAAGAAGAAGTGGAAAATGTGTCTCAGGGTTTTTCTACTCCTCAAGTTCCTAAGAGTGCATAGGGACTGGCTGGTACCTACAGCACTTCAGTGATCCATGTTAAAAGAAGGGAGCAAAACCCCAACAGTTGTCACAGAAGTCCGCTAGAGTGGTAGAATTAAAGCGATTTCTCATGGTTACCGTGGAAAAACATGATTAGATAAGAACTATTTGGCATGTGCAGAAGCTCCTCCTATCGCAAAGAAGATTGTGAAAAATCTAAGCAAGTCGTTTGGGTTGGCTGATCCTGGTTCCCCTTAGGGGAAACAAACCAAAAGGCCAAGAAAGAATGCTAGTAACAATGCAGACAAGAAGAAGCCCAAGAAGAAGTGAAGTGCCAGGTCTGAGACAGGAGCAGAAAGTCTTTCTTTCCACCTTGCTTAGTGGTGGGTCCTTTTGGCAGCTTAGTCCAGGATCTCCTTATTGGAGTATTTTTGTTTTTGCTCATTGTCTGTCTTTTATGGTTTTTAAACAGTGTCAGACTTTATGGTGTGTTACTCCCAGTTATATTTGTGTCAGTACTCTAGCTTATGGCTCTAAGTTAGTGTCCTTTCTCCAATTGTATTTTAAATGGATAATGCAACGCTAAGGAGAATCTGGAATGTTTTAAATTGGAATGTAAGAGGCATAAATGCTGTAGAAAAATGGCTTCATATCCTTAACAAAATCATTGAAAGTAATTGTGACATCGTCTGTTTTCAGGAAACTAAGAGAACACTTCAATCTTCAATACATTAAACAGTTCTGTCCAGCAAGTTTCGATAACTTCTATTATTTACCTTCGGTGGGAAGGTCTGGAGGCATTCTTATGGCTTGGAAAGGAACTGCTTTCACGGGACAACTTGTCTTTCAGAATGAACTAGCTGCGTGGCCCGCGCATTTGCGCGGCTAGATTTTTATTTTTTTGAACTTTAGGTCGAGAGACATTTTTTGGCCAGCTTCATGACCTGCAGGGGCTAGTGTATTATTAAACCAACACAATTTGATTTGGTCTAAGGAACCATTATAGGTATCAGATTCATTTTGAATCTCGGTTCTGCAACAGAATAATAAAGAATAATTTCCATGTGAACTATTTATGTATTTTCAACACAAAGTGGACGATTACTTGAATATGAAAACTGATCTTACCTATGCTAATTACCACTATTGCGACACCCTCTATATTCTTGAGCACACGTTCCTATGAACTTGATGAACACCGTCTCTCCCTCGAGATCTTTCTTACAAAAACATCTGGTTCAATACGCTTCCAGTACACCCTTTCTTTTGGCATGAACATAATAATATATTTTTTCTGCAAAAATGAAACATCGATGAAAATATGTAAACCAAGACGAATACATGACTTCATGATCTTAAGCCGTAGGCATGTTTCGAACATAGAAGGCAAGCAGAAGTGCAGCCAATTTATATGCTATCTTCTCAAATATATTGGTGGTAGTTTTATTTCAGCCATATTGAAGGGATTTTATTGTACAACATACACAATTAATAATTCGTTTAGTGGCTCATTATGGGAGTTATTTTAATAACGACGAACGTGATCAAATTACATTTTCCTAATTTAGAGCATAGAATGCTTACACATATTTTGCACCCCAGAAACACATAAATGATGAAAACGGACCAACAAAAATAAATAATAGGTATTTGCGTCTATTTATAAATTTAGTTGCGTAAGGATGCATGTTTCTTCCCCGAGAAAAATGGTAATAGAATATGGTGTTTGCCAATTTTTATTGAAACCGATATATTATCGCAATCCATGTTCAAGAATCAATCTGTTTCACCTAGTCTCCAATCTTACCATCTCGTCAGAGTCTGCAGCTTCAGCTACCATATTTGTTGGCCAACTCAGAGTGCAATTAATTGTTAACAATTGCTACGTTGGACACATCATCTGCAGAAGGGATATCTTTTGTTTATTCTTGTGTTCTCTCTCTCTCTGATCGTTGCAGGATGCATGGTGCCTAGCTCGAATCCATCGATCCTTGCATGCATATATGCGAACAGTTGGACACTACCAATTCCTGAGTTCGTGCAAGTACTTCAGTTTATAGGCATACACATATCACATATGACTCTAATATTGCACGATCCAAATTTATATGTACGTTAGAAATAACTTTGTGCATATAAAATAATTACATACCTGAACATCAACATCCACGTTGTCCTGAGTTCCCGACTTTCTGGCCAGTTCAAGGGGACTGAGGCAATTCGTCGAGCCCGCGGCGTGACATGCAGAATTACGCGTCCGGCAGCCCGACATCAAGCAGGTCCCTGTATATGAACGTGTGTATAACACGATGCCTCGACTGACACGGATTCCAAAAAAAAAAAAGAACACCGGCGGTATTGCTTGTTGACGTCTAATGCTTGTCGGCGCTCAGCAGCCGGCCGCCGGAACTTTTTTGGTGTATATTAACCCTGATGTAGCAACGTCGACCAGACGCGTTGTATCATCGACGCTGGTTGTTTCTTCAGCCCGCGATTCCTGGCACCAAATCTGATCTTGGCTGCTACACAATAGCGTGTGACGGCATCGCGCACTCAATTATCTTTGGCCATAGCTGATGGCTGGGAAAACATATTTGAAGATCAGATCTGGAGCAACGATTGCACAAATTCATAGGGACAACTCTTGATGGACTTGACCTCGGACATCCACACAAAAAGCGGGCGGCGTTATGCTTGGAGCCTAGGCTGCATCGGCGATGTATGAAAGCATACCACCGCTGCACCGCGTCTTGGCCATGCGCTGCGGACGACGAAATCGATTCCCCACGGGAAGTTGGCCATCCGATCTTCGACACCCTATAATCACGATGCGGTATATGTGGCCAAGAGATACGTGTGTTCTTACGTCGAGATTTTGTTTGCTGGAGTTCGCGTCGTGTACGTTACAGACTCATCCTTTTCCGTGCATGTGCTTCGGTGCCTAATATTTTAATCTCAGCCGTAGGGATTTTATGACCTCAAATTGACAAATCTTCACCGTTGGTTATCCTGTGTTTTAAGTATATAATAGATTTGCCATTTCTGGGGATTTCCATGCCACTATTTCTAATGATCAATGGACCTTGACCTGTGTTTATGGGCCCAGTGTTGCTGACAAAAAACTAGAATTCCTTTCGTGGCTGAATAGTATGCAGGTTGATGATGATACAAACTGGCTCTTGTTTGGAGATTTTAATCTCATTAGATGCCCAGATGATAGAAATAAACCAGGAGGGAACATCCAGGAAATGTTTTTGTTCAATGAAGCAATCAACAACTTAAGTTTGGTCAAAATCCCCTTAAAAGGCAGAAAATACACTTGGAGCAATATGCAAGGATCAACCCTTATTGGGAAGATTAGATTGGTTGATGATAGTATCCAGGTTGATGATGATACAAACTGGCTCTTGCTTGGATATTTTAATCTCATTAGAAGCCCAGATGATAGAAATAAACCAGGAGGGAACATCCAGGAAATGTTTTTGTTCAATGAAGCAATCAACAACTTAAGTTTGGTCGAAATCCCCTTAAAAGGCAGAAAATACACTTATTGGAAAGATCAACCCTTATTGGAAAGATTAGATTGGTTCTTTTGTACGGCTTCTTGGACCATTTCCTATCCCAATACTTGGGCTTTTCCCCTATCAATGCCAATCTCTGATCATGTCCCCTGTGTCATTGCTATTCAGTCATCGATTCCAAAGGCCTCAATTTTTCGGTTTGAAAACACCTGGTTGGAGTATGCTGATTTTGTTCCAACTGTCAAAAGAATTTGGGAAGAGTTCATTTTCTATGCAGATGTTGCTAAAAGGATAAATGCTAAGCTCAAGATTTTGCGTAAAGAGCTCAAGGCTTGGTCCAAGACTCATGCTAATCTTAAAACCACTATTAATGACTTCAACCAGGTTATTTGGCTTCTAGATGTTGCTGAAAATTCTAGGCCTTTGACAGTTCTGGAGCAAAACTTGAGGGAAGTCTTAAGGAGGAACTCTCTGCCCTTCTTAAAAAGCAACAAATTTATTGGAAACAACGAGGGAAAATTAAGTGGGTGACTTTGGGAGATGAGAATTCGAAGTTTTCCATTCCATTGTCTCTATTTAGAACAAAAGAAATTTTATCTCCTCTCCGACTGACGCTTCCGGAATCACTCATGACAGTCATCCAAAGAAGGATGAGCTGCTTTGAGAGGAT
Source organism: Poa pratensis (assembly GCA_947311845.1). Lineage (NCBI taxonomy): Eukaryota > Viridiplantae > Streptophyta > Magnoliopsida > Poales > Poaceae > Poa > Poa pratensis. The sequence goes on from CAMZMU010000063.1 coordinate 104,754,426, forward strand.
TTCAAGGAAAGGTTAGGTCAAGTGGATGATACAACAATGAACTTTAATTTAGATGAACTCATTCCAGTTCAGCATGACCTGAGTTTTTTGGAGGAGCCTTTCTCTCATAAAGAAATTGATGATGTGGTGGCAGCTTTACCAAATAATAAGTCCCCTGGTCCGGATGGTTTCAACTCAGAATTTGTCAAGAAATGTTGGCCTTTTATCAAGACATATTTCTATGACCTTTGCAACCAGTTTCACCAGGGAACTTTATGTCTGCAGAGAATAAACTCCGCTCATATCACCCTTGTTCCCAAGAAGGATGACGCTTCTACTGTCAATGATTTTAGGCCAATCTCCTTGCTTAATTGCACTCTCAAGCTCATCACCAAACTTTTGGCAAATAGGCTGCAGACAATAATTCTGGATTTAATACACACTAATCAGTATGGCTTCCTCAAGAAAAGATCTATTCAGGATTGTGTAGCCTGGGCCTTTGAATATTTACATCAATGTCATAGGTCAAAAAAGGAAATACTTCTGCTGAAATTGGACTTTGAGAAAGCTTTTGATAAAGTGGCCCATGCTTTCATTCTGCAAATTCTTAAAAAGAAAGGTTTTGGTGATAAATGGTGCAATTGGATTACACAGCTCTTCACCACTGCTAACTTTGCCATTCTATTAAATGGTACCCGGGGAAGTTCTTTAAATGCAGAAGAGGTGTTCGCCAGGGAAACCCCTCTCTCCCCTTCTGTTTGTGTTAGCCGCTGATTTTCTGCAGAGTGTTCTCAACAAGGCGCTTAGTGATGGTCACCTTGAAAAACCTTTGAATTCTCCTGGAATTCCAGACTTTCCAGTCATTCAATACGCAGATGATACTCTTATTGTGATACCCGCTGATTTGGATCAGCTGCCGTTTCTTAAGAGCACACTTGCTGATTTTGCTGCAACTACGGGTCTCATAGTTAATTACCAGAAATCAAGCCTCATTCCTATCAACATTTCTAATGACCGAATTCAGTTATTCACTGCTGCTCTGAACTGTCAATTGGGAACAATGTCGTTCACCTATCTGGGCTTGCCTTTAGGTACCACGAAGCCAAGAGTAGAACACCTTATGCCACTGGTTTGCAGAGTGCAAAAGAGACTTGTGGGTCGTGCTCAATTTCTTGGATCAGCTGGACGACTAGAAATGGCAAAGTCTGTTCTATCGTCGCTGCCAACTTTTTACCTTAGCTCTCTCTTGGTATACAAATCAGTTATTGACCAGGTGGATAAGTACAGGCGGCACTGTATTACTAGAGGTAGTGACCTCACTAAGAAAAATCCACCCTTAGCTGCCTAGGATTTAGTGTGCAAACCAAAACGTAATGGTGGCTTGGGGGTCATCAACTTGCAAACTCAGAACAAATGCCTGCTACTTAACAATCTTCACAAATTCTTTAACAAGCAAGAGCTACCTTGGGTGAATTCGATCTGGAATACTTACTATCAGAATTCTCTGCCCCTGGATAAATTTGTTGATTGCTCCTTTTGGTGGCGTGATTGCCTGAAACTTCTGCCTGATTACCTGTCTTTAGCCAAGTGCTCTGCTCAAAAAGGGGATACTATGAAATTTTGGAAAGACAAGTGGGCAGATAATGTTCTTCAAGATCAGTGGCCACATTTTTTCTCATTCATTCTGGATGCTAACATCTCTATACAGAATGTTGTCTCTACTCAAACTCTAGATGATATGTTTGTTCTACCAAATTCTGAAGAAGCTTATCAGCAACTGTGCTCTTTCCAAGCTTTGTCTGATGGTTTGGAGTTACGGGATACTAGAGATGAATGGATCTAAAGCTGGGGCAAGGACTATTCGGTGTCCAAGGCTTATAAACTATTTCAAGGAGATTCCCATCCTATGCCATCTTTTGCCTGGCTTTGGAATTCTTGCTGTCAGAAAAAGCACAAAGTGTTTGCCTGGTATCTGCTTCATAACATGCTGAATACTCGAGCCCTCCTCCAGCGGAAAACTTTCTTTTTGCCTGATTACAATTGCATCATGTGTGGTTCACAACAGATCGAATCTAGAGATCACCTTTTCTTCCATTGTCCATTTGCTATGAGGTGTTGGAATCATCTTCTTCCTAACTGGATCATCCCACATGGAGATATTCACGGAATCTTGAGGTCTTTTCGCAGCATGTTTGGTCAGCTGTTCTTCATGGAAGTTTTCATTCTTGGTCTATGGTCAATTTGGATCACCAGAAATGAGCACATTTTCAAAGGAATCAGAGCAAGCCTCTTCCGTTATTGAGAAAATTCAAAGTGGAACTCGATTGGGTCAGTTATCGTGACAACAGAGCTAAGCTTGCTGGCTTCAAGACTTGGATTCAGAACTTCAGAGCCCCTTAGTCTGTTTAGTTTGTTACATTCTCTGTAACGTAGCTAACTAGTCTTCTTTTCTTTTGTTTGCTTGTACTAACCCTTTTTTGGAAAATCAATAAAAAAACCCAGCATGAGACTGCCGTGCTTTCCAAAAAAAAATCCTCTGATGACAGATCCTGCACATAATCATCAACCATTTATTTCTTCTAGAATACCCTCCTAGCTCTACTTAATTGTCAAATTTTCCTAGTGCTGGCATGAAAAAGATTAAGTCTGGCTTCTTCCAAATTTTGAATAGCATTTGTTGTACCAGCAACATTTTCCCTACTGTCACCTAAATTTACTCATCCAACATTAGCTATACTATGCAAAGTTAAGTTTACATTGTTCCTCACAGTCGTCCTCTTGTCCTTATCAACTGCATGATTTCCATTGGTCTGCTCATTTGTGTTTGTGACCGGATTCCACCTCCGCCGCGGGGGCGGTGGTAAAACAATTCATGGTTTGCAATGAATACCCAATAATTTTTGCAAAATACTTTTAATATCTACGTCAATACATAGGCGGAGCTTAGTACATGCCTGGGGGGGCACCCCCCACCCCCCCCCCCCCCCCCCCCCCCCCCCCCCCAAGAATGTATGTACTGTATTTTTTCCTTCCCCAAAGCAAGTTTGGGCAAGCTCCGCCACTACGTCCATATATACATTTATGTGTACATGGTACCTTCATTTTTACATGTAGAACTAAGAGGGAAATGAAAAGAGTTGCCTCATGCGCTTCGCAGATCCCTGGGCCGAAATTCTCCAGGCCACTTGATCCCGTCCACGAATTACCGATATAGCATAGCACACTCCTCACACTACAGTGACGTTACACTAAAAGCCTAAAACGTACATGTCGCCAGGGCTGAGGCAAGCCGAGAATTGGCGCGGCGCGAGCTCGCACATCCGCATCCCATCCCGTGTGAGGTTGTCCGACGGCATCCGGCAAGCACGATGGTGTGTGTATGCTCCATGGCTCCATGGCGAGTCAGCGGTCGCAGCATCATTGAATGCCTTGAGAGTGTTCCAATTCTTCACAACTTCGGATTCCCTCCTGCCTCCAGACTATTCAATTGAGGATTCTTAATTAATTGGTTGATTCATTATCAGGTTGTAGCATTGAATTAAATTTAATAAAAACTTGCATTATCATTGGCTGATTTTATTCAGCTTAGACATGGCTAATTTTGAGCAAGGAGATGAACATATTGATGACTTAGACATGGCTAATGTTCCTGCCACTAATCCCACTAATCCTTTGTCTAGACCTACTTGTGCTGTTACGCAGGATACAGGAAGCATAAATCAAACACACGGTGAAAATTTCGCTCAAAACGGAGGTCAAACGAGCTCAAACAGCGTCTCTGATATTTCATCTGGACAGGATAACAGCACAGGACACGAAGACGATTCATCAGCAAATTCATCTAGCTCGCATGCATCTGAAGCTGAAGCGCATGATGAACATACTTCGCATGCGCATGTGCATGTGCCCAGTCCGCATGGGTCTCCTGCCGGATCCTCCGTGGCTGACAACAACGAGGCAAGCCCGGCTGCGTCTCCTTCGCCCGCACCGTCGGCCACAGAATCTTCTGCGTCATCCGACCGGTCTCCATCCGTGACAGCGTCGACGGAATCTCCTGCGCATGGCAGCTCGACCAGAGCAGGGTCCTCTGCACCACAGCCTCCTGCACGACACGGCACACGTGCATCCAAGGGCATTGTTCAGCCGAAAAAATACACTGATGGCACAATTAGGTGGTGTTTAACCTGTACGCCTGATGAACCTGCAAATTTGCAAGATGCTTTGGCAGATCAGAATTGGAGCAAGGCTATGAATGAGGAATATGATGCTCTCATGAAAAACAAAACATGGATATTGGTCCCACAACGACAAGGTAATTTTTTTATTGATTGTCGATGGATATATAAGATTAAACGCAAGGCGGATGGCTCGATTGACAGATATAAGGCTCTCTAGTAGCTAAAGGTTTTAAGCAACGATATGGTATTGATTATGAGGATACCTTCAGTCCAGTAGTAAAAATTGCAACTGTTCGTCTTGTCTTGGCAATCTCTGTTTCCAGGGGATGGAGTCTGCGACAGTTAGACGTCAAGAATGCGTTTCTTCATGGTGTTCTGGAAGAGGAGGTCTATATGAGACAGCCACCAGGTTATGAAGACAAGGGGAAACCAAATTATATTTGCAAGCTTGAGAAAGCGCTTTATGGACTGAAATAAGCACCTCGAGCATGGTATTCTCGGTTGAGTTCTAAACTCATTGATTTTGGTTTTGTTGCTTCCAAATCAGACACTTCCTTGTTTATCTATCACAAGTCGCATATCACCATATTTATGCTCATATACGTGGATGACATTATCATTGCGAGCTCGTCTCAAGCTGCAACAGATGCTCTTCTGAAAGATTTAAGCAAGGAATTTGCATTAAAAGATCTCGGTGATCTTCACTTCTTTTTAGGAATTGAAGTACAGAAAGTTAATGATGGTTTGTTGCTCAGTCAAGCCAAATATACTCAAGATGTTCTTGCACGGGTCAGGATGACACATTCTTCAGGAGCACCTACGCCGTTATCATCTTCTGAGAAGCTTACTGCGCAAGAGGGAGATTTGTTGGGTCCTGAGGATAGCACCAAATACAGAAGCATGGTAGGTGCATTACAGTATTTAACACTCACAAGACCTGATATCTCTTATGCAGTTAATAGGGTGTGCCAGTATTTACATGCTCCCACTACTGTACATTGGACTGCTGCTAAACGCATTTTACGGTATGTAAAGCAAACAGTTCGCACAGGATTGACATTTATGAGGTCCAGCTCTACACTAGTCAGTGCCTTTTCAGATGCAGATTGGGCTGGTTGTGTAGATGATCGTCGGTCAACTGGAGGTTTTGCTGTATTTTTTGGACCAAATCTGATTTCGTGGAGTGCTAAGAAGCAAGCTACAGTCTCAAGGTCAAGCACTGAAGCAGAGTACAAGTCTGTAGCAAATGCCACGGCTGAGGTAATTTGGGTACAATCAATGCTTGAAGATCTTGGAGTTAAGTCAACTCAGACACCGTGTTTATGGTGTGATAATCTGGGAGCAACATATTTGTCAGCAAATCCCGTCTTTCATGCAAGAGCGAAACATATTGAGATAGATTTTCACTTCGTCAGAGAACGAGTGTTGAAGAAACAGCTAGAGATTCGCTTCATACCTTCGAAGGACCAAGTCGCCGATGGTTTCACAAAACCACTTCCAGTTCGTAAATTCGAGGAGTTCAAGCATAATCTCAGCTTGAGTAAGTTGTGATGAAGGGAGGGTGTTAGCGATAGGAACCTGATCGTATACGACTTGTATTCAGGTGTTCGACACCGTTTCATATCTGTAACGCTAGCACCGCAAAGTGCATATATATACACGTAACCTGGGCTCTCGGAAATTATCTGAGTAGAAGCCTTCGTCAATTTGACATGGTATCAGAGCCATGAGGTCTCGAGTTCGAGACCCCGCTCACGCGGATTAAAAAAAGAAAAGGAAAAAAAGATCTTGCGGCCCGCTCCTATCCCACGCTAAGGACTAAAATAGCCTAGACGTGAAAGGGAGTGTTGAATATAAATATATTGTCTAGCCCCTTTCCATCAGTTCGGACTTTTTGTCCGGATGGCTAGTGCAGCAATTCTATAGGTACTCCCTCCGTTTCAAAATATAAAGCGCCTTGATATCTCTGGTGACCAACTTACAAGCTTGACTATCATTTGTAGTTATAATATGTCCACAAAATTAGTATAATTTATATGGAATGAATGAATTTTGTAAGACGAATCCAACTATGCCATTATACATTCTCAATCAATAGACTTTAGTATATATTAGCAGTCAACGTAGTGTATCAAAAACCAACAAAAATTAACGAGCCTTATATATTAGGACGGAGGGAGTACTAAGTACTGACACTCATGATTCTTGGCGTGCTCAATTTTCGATAATTAAATTGTAAGTTTCAGCCAGGTACTAACAACAATGTGTAATTTCATTGGTGTTTTTTTTTTTTGTGAAACACAGTACAACGCAGGCGCTCATATACACGCGCAGACACTCACCTCTATGAACGCACGCACGTACACCCTGCCCCTATGAGCACCTCCGAGAGACTGAGTCGGCGGGTCGAGTCTTGAGATTGACGAAGTCACCACGGCCGTCTCGCTGTCGACGGGAACGTCGTCTCCCACTGAAGAATATTCCGTCTTAAATGAAAAACACCAGCGTCAAACCTGTGGTTTGAACTCTGGTGGGCTGGGGGTACAACCACCCTCATAACCATCTTTTATGGCTTATTCCGTTGAAGAAAACCATATCACTTCCCATAACCAATTTGAAAATCCTAACTCTGCCATTGCGCTGGCTTCGACTTGATAAAGGCACGCGTCGCCGAGGAGCTACACCCATATGTACCGGCTACGGTCGTCAACAAGAGGCAGGATGTAGCGTCGTCCTCCTTGTTTCACTGCGTAATCGGACCGCAGAGGTCACCGTGGACAAGCTCAAGGGGCTTCTGAGCTAGCTAACGTGCCTTTGGGAACGGCAAGCGACGCTGATTGCTGCTTCCCGTCGAGGCATGCCTGGCACAGCTCGATGTGCGGCAAGTGTCTGAGTCACGTCGGGTCCAACGGTTGCACAGAAAAAATCCACTTTGGCGATCAACAGTTTATGGTCACCAATAGTGAGCTGTCTGGTAGCCATCGTGAACCCAACATAAGTGAATGGGTGTTGGGGCTGCAACTCGCAGCCCCTCTCTTCTTCTGCCTCTCACAATCTCTCATGAACACGGTGAGAACTCCACACACACACACCAAGGAAGAAGCCTAACTAGCTTTGCAACGAGGCACCTTTTCCTTGGTGGTCACAATGGCTACATCTTTCCTCTGCCCGCAGGCCTTTGTTTTCTCATTCATTTGCTCAGGCTTAAATAGCCGGTAGTACAAGATAGACTCACCCACTAACTCCACTAACTAGCATGCACACACGCACTAACAAAGCTGACCTATTCCTAAGCCTGCGGCCACACGACTCGGCCACTTAGCCCACCCGGCCAGATGCATGCAGCTCATCTAACTAACTCGACTAACTAAACAGCTTGCATCATGCACACGTGAACACACTTCGGCGTGTGTACATTGCCGCAGCTGCTACTACTCATGAAACAAAGGAAATACACATGAACTACATCTAACTAACAAGATTTGTTCCAACAATGGGAACGTCCCATATCTGCAGTTTAGGAGGTTGGCCAGCCTGGTTTGTTCCTCCTCGGACACTCCCATCACTAGGATTTCACTCGTTGTGATAATTGATCTTAAATCCCGACAGCATTTCAAAAAAAATCGAAAAATTATTCAGATTGGCCAGCCCTAGGTATGAGTTATGGATTAGGTTCATTGTTTCATTGGCATATTGAAGGTGAGTAGCTCCACCAGTGGTCAAGTGAGGGACCACCCTTGACGTGACCGGCAGCATTGGCCTTATTTAGGATCATTTTCAGAGCTTCCACGATAGTCGACAACAGAGGGAGAGCGGACACCCTGCATGACCTCTTGTTGTGAAAGACTGGGCCGACTCCTCTTTTATCGCAATCAATGTACGGCTAGCTGCAAGATCTTGTGCACAAAGGATGGTCCGAAGCCTTTTTTAAGCAGCATTTCTTTCAGAAAATCCCAGATGCTTTTTTGTCCTCTCCTTTTATTTTTCCTCAACGGGGAAACGAGCTCCACTAGCCGTCCCACGATCTGAGCTCATTTTTCTGATAATATGTGTCTCACTTATAAAATATAGATCAAGTTACATGGCACATAAACACCGACCTTCCGGAAGAAAAGATAGGAGAAATGTATGCAAAAAAAGCCAACGCTTGTCCCTCTCCTTCGGCACCACGGTAGGAGTCACCAAAGGAGAAAAAAAAGGACGGATCACCTCTTCATCCGAACTCGACGCGATTTCATCGCTGATCAGCAACTTTACATACTTTTAAATTAGTTTGCCAGAGGCAAACCATTGTCGTTGAAAGAATCGAACCGGGGCAACACGAGTCCGGACACGTCATTAAACTCCAGAACCGACACCCCCGCACGACGATGTCGGAGTAGGCCGAAATCAGAACTGTCAGCCTCCAACCATGAACCCAGCACAAAATGCATCATCTTTCAGCTGTCACCAGCGCAGACAACCGTCTGCGCGTACTTCTGGACGACCTCCCGAGGTCCGCTCCGACGCTGGAGAGAACGTCGTCGCAACGATGAAACCCAAAAGCACAAGTCCACCATAAGGATGCCGACGCCGCCACGCCATCCCCGCTTGAACAGACTACGGTCCAAATCCTTCGCCGACCATAGAGAGTAGAACACCGAATAGGAGTAGAATCTAGAACACATTTATTCATCGTCGCTTTGGCCAAAGCCAACACGTCTAGCGGCCACAAATCTAAGCTACAGAGGGCCTACCTAGAGCTACATTGGTCCGTACACGCGGGATCCGACGACCGCCTCACCATCGACGACCTGAAAGCTAGATCGATTTTCTTCTCTCCCTGGCGGCGTGAGGAGGAAAAACGAGTTCGCACGATCTGAGCTCATGCTCGACGTCCTACTAAATCACCAGTGGCGTAGACATCGCAAGCTCCTGGCCTAGCTAATAACTTTGCTGAAAAATCTGAAACAAACCGAAGAAAACACACGCCGTTGCAGTGGGAAAATAAGGACTCAGAGAGACAGGGTTTAAGCCCACACGGTTGACGGGTTGAGGGAGCTGCACCCGCACGGCTGCACGGCATTGAGCGGCGTCGATCACCCAGCGTACCATCGCCACCAGATGCTGCAGCCCGCGCCGCCGCTGGTTAGATGAGGACCGACGTCTTCGTCCTGTGGGAATCGTGGCTGCGGCGGCGTGCTCCGTCGGATGATGATGCGTCCGGCGATTTCTCTGTTTTGCTGGACATGCAGCGCTGTTCGGTAATACGCCGAGGTCGATACTTCTATTTTCCTCCTGACATGTGGGTAATACGCCGAGGTGGCAGTATATATTCAACGATCAATCCTAGTCAGCGTCGTAGTTTGCCAAAACCGTCCTTAATACCACTCTCCGGTTTCGAACTTACCAGATGCCTCTCTCTCCGTCCCAGATCCCGCCGCCGGCGATCGCGCGTGGAAGCGATGGCTGCCATTACCGCATCTACAAGCCGGGGAACACTTCAGGCGACGAGGCAAGGCCCGAGGATATCAATCGGGAGAAGTCGGAGCTTCTCCGGAAGATCCACGACTCGTACGAGTGTGCCTACAAGCGGCTCACCATGGCCAACGTCGAGATTCCCTTTGTCGGCGCCGGCCTCTCCGTTGGCCATCTCGACCCGACCGCCAACATCATCTACAACACCCTCACGGCCTCCGATCTCTGCCGCGGCGCCGCCGCTGACACGGCCACCGACATCACGGGTGTTAGTCTCCTAGACATGGCGCAGCGCTCGCTGGACGGTCTTGTCGCCTTCCTCACCTGCTTCTTCCGCTACCTCGTCGACTGGGAAGCCGTGCGCTACCTGCTCCTCGCCGGCGCCGACCTCGTCGTCGCCGTGCGCCTCGTCGTTCATGACCGGTGTCTCTATATGTTCAACTTCAATTCCGTGTCAGAACCTCTACTGTCTGCTGTCCAATACTGTTAGAACTTCAAACAAGCGCCAACGATCCAGATGTGTCAATCAACTTCTGAAGCCATCCAACGGTCACAGTTAGAAGCAAAACTTTTACCAGTTTACCCTTAGGGTTTATCTCGCTTGCTGTAACGAACAAGGGCTAAATTGTAATCATGCTTGAGCTTGCTCTTCGATATAAAGAGCAGGTGGGGAGGTTGGGAGGATCAAGCAATACAAACACTTAAATTTACCAAATTTATCTATTTTTCTTAGTTATCTTAGAGTCGATCTGAGCACCGTGCTCCCCTTCTTCCTCTTCGATCGTCACCGGGTGTCCAGGTCCGTCGAGGTCCTGACATTCCGATACCAGCAAGGCCATCGTCCGGACCGCCCTCACGTGCGCCGCCCAAGCATTTAAGCACATGAATCCCGAGCACCTCGTCAGCACCTGGCTGTCGCCGTCTTGTTCTCTGGAAGAAGCCCTCCATGCGATCCAGAAGGACATCAATAACTTCACCAGAGTGTTCACAGACACAGTGCAAATGCAACCCCTCGATTTCGCTTGGAACAGCGCATTGGTGATCCCTGGATCGACAGCCGTGCGGCATCGACACTACCTGCCGTTGAAGTTTACGGTCCTCGACCTGATCCACACCTTCTACCTCAAGGCACTTGCCCGGCTGCCGGCGAGTGAGCTCCGGTCTTGTTACCACGACAGCCTGCTGAAGGCTGGCCACTGCTATGGCCCCTTTGATCCGTCTCCAACATCATCATAAACACCATCTGGTATAACACTGTCTCCCCACCGAGCAAAGAACTCGAGCTTGACATGATCAGTACCAAGAGTCTGTTACGCATCGAGGCTCGCTCCTTCTATGGGCTCGTTTCTTTCCTCTGCGCTCGCGGCAAGAAACTCTATGAAGCCATGCGCATATTGCTCCGCTCCGACTGCACTTTGGGGCAATCTAACTCTTTGGCTACCTTCGGTGATCAAAACGTGATTTATAATGCCTTAAGGGTTGCCGGTGAGGCTGCTTGGCACCCCAACCCTGCTGCACAAGCAGAGTTTCTATCCTCCTGCAGTGTTACAACCATTAATCCCTTGGCCGGGTGATGCTCCACTCGACTCTGCGGATGTTCGCCGCATTGCCAGGATGTTGTGTCCAGGATCCCCCACCCCTGCTGACAAGTCATTGCAGCATGAGTCCGTTCCCAGGCCCAAGCTCTCCGTATTGTACGATATCGAATGGCCAATTGGATGGACGAGTATACAAGAATCTCTAAGAAAGTGAAAGCAGCGTTGGCCTCATACGCACTGCAGAACAAGGTTAGTTCAGCTTGATATTTATCTCCTGATTGCTCCTTTACTTCTAATTATCACTGTGATATGTTACAGTCACTTATTTGCCCCTTCCGTCTGCCCATTTTTTTTTAGATAAAGAGAGTTTTATTACTTAAAAGGTTTAAGTATTACACCCAGCCTCTGCATAACCAAGATGCACACAGCCGAAACAAGTCTGAAGTTCGAAACATAAACAAAAGGCGCATTACATATCAGAATGAGAAATTGTAAAAACGCCTATGGTGGTGGAGGGCCAATACGCAAATTATGCTGCCATCCATGTCGGGATAAAAAGTCTCTCGCCGTGTCCTCCAGTCTTGTACAGACCTCCATAAACAGGTCTCGATGCCCCACATGTTGCAACTGAGACCACGAACGGAGAGTAGCAGTAGTCCGGTAGATAACCTGCATAAGAGAACAATTTTTATCGTTAAAAACCTTGTCATTTCTACATAGCCAAAGCGACCATATTACGGCAAGCGCTGCACTCTAATAAGTTGTTTAAACCTATTATCCACCCATTCAGCCAGTTGCCAAAAATATTCGCAACGCTTTTGGGAGGGTATATAGTAGAACCTATTTGAATGATTGACCATATAGAACTAGCGAATTTGCACTCAAAGAATAAGTGTTTGATTGTCTCGTCCTTAGGACAGAAGACACACTGCTTACTCCCGTGCCAATTGCGTTTTGCAAGGTTGTCCTTAGTAAGAATAACCCCTCGACGTAAATACCACGCAAAAACCTTGTTTTTTAGTGGGATCTTCATCTTCCAGATTTTCTTATTATTATCTACTGGCACTTCTGGCTGGATTAGTGCATTATACATAGAGTCCACCGAGAATTTTCCACTATTGTGTAAATTCCACCGAAACTCGTCGGTCCCTGTGTCAAATTGACAGCCGCTAGTCGCTGTAGCAACTCGTGCCAAGCTACCAGTCTTGGACCAACAAGATCTCTTCGGAACGTCACAATTGGGTGATTATCCACCAAAACTTGGGCGAGCGTATCACTCTTGTGACGTCCAAGGACTATATCATACAACGCTGGATATTGTTCACGGAGTGAGGTAGCACCTAGCCACCTATCTTCCCAGAACCTTATCTCCGATCCATCCTTAATGGAAAAAGAACCATATGGGAAGAAGAATTTCTTCGTCGCCATTAGTCCGGACCAAAAGTGGGAATCACCTGGTTTCGAAGTCACCTGTGATAACGCACTCGATCCTAAGTACTTTCTCCTAAGAAGAGTTTGCCACACCCCATCTTCGGTCAGTAGCTTAAACAGCCACTTACCGAGGAGTGCTCTATTCTTGACCTGTAGGTCATGAATCCCAAGGCCTCCATGATCCTTAGGGCGGCACACTACATCCCATTTAGCCAGCCGATACTTCTTTTTTTCATTATCCCCTTGCCAGAAGAATCTAGATCGAAAGTAATCCAACCGATGCAAGACTCCTTTTGGTAATTGGAAGAAGGAAATCATATACAATACCATATTAGTTAGTACTGAATTTATGAGAACCAATCTACCACCAAGAGATAGCATTTTCCTTTCCAGCTGCTTAGCCTTTTTTGTAATCTTTCCTCGACGTGCTTCCATTGAGCAATCGTTAGCCTCCTAAAGTGAATAGGAATGCCAAGGTAGCTAATTGGAAACTGGCCAAGCCCACAGCCAAAGAGCTCAGCATATTGGGCAGCCTCGTCCTGAGCATCGCCAAAACAAAACACTTCACTTTTATGGAAATTAATTTTTAGACCGGAAAGTTGCTCGAACGCTGCCAAAATTAATTTCAGATTTCGAGCTTTCTCCATGTCATGTTCCATAAAAAGAATTGTATCGTCAGCGTATTGTAGAATGGACAGTCCGCCATCCACAAGGTGCGGGACCACTCCAACAATTTGCCCATCCAACTTCGCACGTTCAATGATAATAGCTAGCATATCAGCCACTATATTAAATAGTATTGGTGATAATGGGTCGCCTTGTCTCAATCCTTTCTTTGTCTGGAAGTATCTACCAACATCGTTATTAACTTTGATGGCGACACTTCCTCCGGAAACGAAATTGTGTATCATTGCACGCCACTCATCTGAAAAACCTTTCATCCTGAGTGTTTGTTGGAGGAAAGACCATTTGACTTTGTCATATGCCTTCTCAAAGTCAATTTTTAGATTACTCCATTGAGTTTTTTCCGATGCATCTCATGAACCGTTTCATGCAATACCACAACACCATCTAGTATGTTGCGCCCTTGCATGAAAGCCGTCTGAGTTGGTCTCACAACGTGTTCAGCCACCGAATTAAGCCTAATAGTAGCGGTTTTAGTGAATATTTTGAAGCTAACGTTCAGAAGACAGATAGGTCTATATTGTTGAATCCTTTCTGCTCCATCAACCTTTGGCAACAAAATTATCTCACCGAAATTTAGGCGAAATAGCTCGAGTTGTCCGGCATGCAATGCATGAAACATTTCGAGCAAGTCCAATTGGATTACATCCCAAAAAGTTTGATAAAACTCAGCGGGAAAACCATCCGGACCCGGCGCTTTGTTGTGTTCCATTTGGAAAACCGCCTTCTTCACCTCCTCCTCGAGTAGGGGGCTGTCAAGTGGGCGTTTCCTGATCGGAAACTTGCGGAATATCATTCGTTTGTGATTCGTCGAGTGAGAAATTATCTGCATCCGGCTCACCAAACAAATTTTTATAGTACTTCGTGATGTAGGACTCGTGCCCTCCTCCTGGATAAGAGAATGAATGAGTTTCTTTCTATGTCTGCCATTAGCAAGACTATGAAAGTATCTCGTGTTCGAGTCTCCTTCCAATATAAATTGGGCTTTCGACCGTTGGTACCACTTAATTTCCTCTTCACGAAGAAGAGCCGCCATCTCAGCATTAGATCGATTTTTTAATTCAATCTCTTGCGTTGACAACGGTCTAACTTCCGCAAAAGCTTCTAGTTCATCAATAATGGATGACAACCGAAGCTTCTCATTTTTTAACTGACCCACCATATGTTTAGCCCAACCCTTCAGGTGTTTGCGCAATGCGCTTATTTTGTTATTCCACCTTTGAATTGGGTAACACCAGGCACCGTCTCTCGTCTCTCCCACACTGTCTTGACCATTTCGAAAAAACCTTCCCTATGTAGCCAACCCAATTCGAATTTGAATTGATGTTTACTAGATGGATTAGGTGTTCCCGTGGTTAGAAGTATGGGTGCATGGTCTGACAACGCCTCTATACGTTCGAGGACCCGTACTGAGACCGTGGGTATTTAATTTCCCAATCCGAGTCCATCAATACACGGTCCAACTTTTCGTATGTTGGCTCTGGGAGGCTATTAGCCCAAGTGTATTGCCTCCCAATCATGGAGACCTCTCTTAAACTAAGACTGTCAATGACAGCGTTAAATAAGAGAGGCCACCTGTTGTCAAATCTGCCTCTACTCTTCTCATGTGGGAACCTTAGTAAATTAAAATCACCACCTATAATTATAGGATATGGATTGTCTTTCACTAGGTTAACCAATTCTCTGAGAAAAGCAGACTTATGTTCATCCTGGGCGGCACCGTACACAGCAACAAGACTCCATGTGAAGTTGTCGGCTTTGTTACGGATGTGGAACTTAATATGAAATTCCCCTTCCGAACTAGCCAATACATCCATGGTTTCTGTTCTGACGCCTAGTAAAATGCCTCCAGACCTACCACGTGGCGGACGGGACTTCCATGTGAATTCTACCCCACCAGACAAGCGGTTAAGTAGACTCGCAGAGAAGTCCCGTTTACCTGTTTCGGAAATTCCCACAAAATCCAATCGATGATCCCGAATAAGATCAGCAATACGAGCATGTTTAGCCAAGTCACGAAGACCTCTGCTATTCTCGAATACGCCATTCATCGGGAAACAATTGGAGGAGTGGAGAACTTCGCCTTTTTCGTGGCGATTTTTTATTTTTCTTATGAGAGTCTGCTTTTGACTTCCGGTCAGATGCTCTTAGATCAAATAATGAGCTGAGCCTGGCCTCGTCTAAGCCACCCTCCGATACATCACCTACTAGATGTGAAGGAGCTGGACATCAATTGTGTCATTTTGCTCCTCCTCATCCAAGTTGGTAATATGCGACTTACACGAGACTTTTGGGGTGACTGTTAACCGGTCATATTCCAATCGTCTTAGTGCATTAGTCGACATTGCAATTTTTTCAACATTATTACCCAAAGAAAGTCCTACACTATTCAATTTAGAAGCAATGCTTGAATTTGAAAATGTAAGAAAAGACTTTTGGGTTGTGATCATACCAGACGTGTCCATGTTTAGTTCGGCCTTGCGCTTCATCGCCTTCGCCATGGAGTCCTCATCCGTCGCGGAGGAGCCATCGATGGCCACAATGTGCCTCTCGCTCCTCCTCAACGACGTCAGCACACTTACAGGAACCTATGTATGATCTTCATGTAATTTGTGGTGTCAACCATTCTCTATCTGGTCCTGACTACTGTATGGATATCAACAGGCCCGATTTCATATACTATCACAGTCATGTTAATTTTCAGGCAAGCCGAAGAGGTGAAATTCCAAAACTCTTCTTTGCTGAACTTAGCAATGACATGGCACACAATGAAGGCGGGAAGGTGCTCTTGTGTTGTCCCGTGAATTTTCCCCGAACATGCCAAGGTACTATCTTATACTTTATCCGTTTCACAATATAAGCCTTTTTGGCGTGCTAAATTAGCTTGCTAAAAAGGCTTACATTAATACATTATGGAACAGAGGTAGTAGTATTTTCGTAATACAATAAGCCGACTCACTGAACACACACGGTACATTGGACAATTGTGAAACCACCTTTCAGGTTCTTTTTTGTAGTAACTCGAAATGCTCTACATCGTGAGAGCAACAGCAGCATTTAGCTCCTCACACGCGGATATGACCACACTGCACCCGCTCTGACCAAGATAAAATTTGTTTTCTTTAAATTGGAACATTTCTTATCCTACACCTACAGTTTGGTAAAGTTTGAACCCCATGTAGCTGGGAGCGCAGCATAGCTGAGTACTTCTATGCAATAGTCATATCTTTACTACTTCAAACCAGCAAATCAATGATGACTTCCATTTTGCAGTAGATTAATTTTATTGTTGACAGGTCACACTAAAGTCTTTGATGGGTCTAATCTAGTTATCTTGTTTGTGTGTACCAGAACAAATCCGCTGCCTGTACTGTGATTACGAAGGGACTAAAATTGTGCACCCGGCTAAGGAGGAATTCCAATTCAAAGGGCGCGACTTGGAGTTCCAGGAGATGGCCTGTGGAAAAGATCCGTACGAAGAGGAAATCGATCCGGACAGTGTGCAGATGTACACCTACTATAGTATCATCAGCATGTCGCGCCTGGCATTAGATCATGTGGGAGCTCTCACAGATGACTACATCTATACCGACTATGATGATGATGATGACACTGATGAGGAGTGGGACAGTGATGATGACCTCATAGAGTGAGGTGGGTTTGGCTAGCGTTTCTCAGGCAGCTAGATTTTCCCACTTTGATGTACCCTAACATAAAGATATTGTGAAAATCTTATGTCCTACGTACTCCCTCCGTTCCTAAATATAAGACTTTCTAGCCTTTTTTACTTTGTCCTGGTTCGTTCCTAAATGAGTGAATCAACACACTAAAACATGTCTACATACGTACGAATTAGGACAAAACCAGAAAGGCTAGAAAGTCTTATATTTTGGTACGGAGGAAGTACATGCTGTAGCCTAACTTAACATATTCCGGAAGTATAACGCCCACCTGTCTAGGGAACGTACGATCAGTTTAGTTTGTATATTATTATTTGCGTAATTGGGACGTGTTAGGAGTGTTCTGCTATTTACATAGACTAGTAGACTTGCACGTGCAATCGCACGTCACACTAAATAAAACAGATGCAACGTGTAGCTCCTTCTCAAAACTACACATACCATTCATCTTGCGCAAGCCTGTCCCCTAATTCAACATTACATTTACATTGTGCAATTTTGCTAAATTCAGAAGATAACTCAAGATATATATGGTCAATTGCACCAATCATAGTTCTTCACATATTATTAAAAACACCTTACAACAAATATGTGTATGACAGACAGACATGGCACCCTAAGGAAAATGGTCACACAAAATTATCAGAAACAAACCGGACTTCTCTTCTCACCTTGGAGATAAATGAGAAAATAATGCTATAATTAGCTATCATCTCGCTGAAATTTTCAATACAAGAAATATCCATATTACCAACGCTGTTCTTACCTGGGAGAAAATAAGAAACAACAAACGCAAACACAAATATACATGGTCGCAGCAACAAATTTAATGATGAACCAAAAGTCTTCCTGAATGTAAAGCAAAACTTGGAAAAAACTAAGCAAGAAAGGTACGCAATCATTTGGTGCATATCTTATTTCGTTCATCAATATCCTCAGGAACAAGTCCGTTGTTCAGCTGGTCCTCTTGGTCAGTGTCTGGTTTGATCCCTTCATCTTGAAGATAAAAATAAATCAGATGAGTGAATGCATGTTGATTCATGCATGAGGGAGCAACTTACAACATCTCTAACAAATGCCCTATATAGAGCAACATTTTTTGGTTATAGGGTCTTTTAATGTTTTAGGGCACCAATCAAATACCTTATAATAGGGCACGGCCGCTCCAACAGTTGTGCTAAAAATAAAATAGGGAACCGCAGCGGTGCCACATCCCTCTATCTATTTGCACATTTGTATACGCTAGTCAAACAAATATGATAGATGACCTAAGATAATTTCAAACAAATTAAACTAAACAAAACTTGCATCCAACAAATTGCATGGATGGATTTTTTTATTACATCTTCAAAATCGGTTTGCATAAATTCATATTCTTTTGAAAAATTCCCCAAGCAAAGATTACACAAAATTTATCCATATGCTTCGTTATACAGTACAACAAAGATGCCATTACAGGCGATTTGTTGACCAAAGGAGCTAGCTATCACACACATGGAAGGCTAGCTATCAGATCCATCCACACACACGGCAAGCTAGACATCAGATCAACATAGGCCAGCTAGTACCACGGCAAGCAGCGTCGCTGCGCAAGATGTAGGCACGGGAGGGTGCGTCGGCATGGATGCAGCGACGCCTGGGGCCTTGAAGGACCGCGACTACACCGTCCAGGACCTGGCGGCGCTCAGGGCCTTCGACGGGATCGACATTGCGCTCTTCGGCGCCGGCGGAAGCGTCCCGGCGTTCGGCCGCGGCCGCGTGGTGCAGGCGCCCGGCGTACGCGGATTTCTGGGCGAGTGGGGAGGCTGACGTGCATGTGCTTCAAACGGAGGAGCTCGTCGGGGAGCAGCCGCCGGTGGACGGGTGGAGAATGCCTGATTCGCCACTGGCCAGCGGCGGAGGAGCTCGCCGGTGCGGCAGGATGACCAGCGGCATTGGGAATTTGTAGGGGATGGCCGAGGGGGACTGGGCGATCCGTACCGGCGAGCGGCTCCACTCTTAATTAATATACATTTACAATATATGAAAACACAAAAATATTGTGTTTGGTTACTCCACACTTGATGCATGATTCTTTTTTTTCAAAGTCAAAGTGGTCCCTTTTTCCAATTTCTTCAGATCTTTATTCTTGCACCGAAATGTTTATTCAGGTCATGATACGTTATAATCTTAAACATACATGAAATAGTTTTTTCATGGGAAAAAGGGTGGAATGTAAGTAGTCTGGAGATAACTCTAGTGTCCTGATACTGTTATATAGTTAAGGAAAAATACCGAAGCAAGGTTCTCTATTTAAGCTCTAATCTAAAAAGTTTACCAAGTATCATATGTCAAGAGTAATCTGGAGAAAAATTCACAAACCCACGAGAGACTACATTAGAAATTCACTATACACACCCAACAACCACCATTTACCTGATACAAATTAGGCTGACTACGCAGCTTTATAGTCGCTTGAGGAAACAATCAAATATGTCCGGTACACATTGATTACATTTGATATTTTTCCATCACATATGTAAATATGATGTGTGAAATTTATGAATAATGCACGAAACATTTTTTAAATGTGCAATTATGTTTCACCAACAAATACATCTTACTTCTTCACCAATGTACAACGTCTTTTCATTTCTTTGTATTCGTGCAGCAGCAAAACTTACAAGGATAATTTTCATGAAGCACAAAATAGAAGAACCACACTTATGGACAAAGCACAATGATCTATAACTTCCCTCAGAAAAAAAAACAATGATGCTTAACTTCCCAGAGAAAACGTGCTAAGATACAACTCATCGCAGCTCAAGCCTTACTGCATTTAGGCCCCAAATCATAATGCACGTATTCACACTGAAAGGTCTTGACAAAACATAATGCACTCTAGTTAATTAGATCCATCTATTATATTATTAGCATGTAAAAATACTGTGACTAATTTACAACAGAAGCAAGATCACCCGTAATGCAGCAATCAGACAACAACAATCTGGTGAACAAACCAGGTTATTTCCTTCTATTTCTCTGTTGCATGTCCATGTCCCGCACCAGATAAAAAGTTAGTTTGCATTCAGACTCAAATGGTCCTTGAAATAGTCGTACTTTGACCAGGATACATACATGCAAGAATAGTGAATAAGAAACGATCAACAAATGTCCTAAAAGCTTTGTGCCAGGTTTGACACAACTTCCATAACAAGTTTTACAGCCTTCCAGTTTTGTTATCTCAATTTCTCTCTACATCAAACACTGCTTTCTTGAAATTAAATACCAGATTGTATCTCTCTCATCATCACCTTGCATTGGCCTGTTACCAGCAGCACAGCCACCCGCCCACCGCCCATTCCACAAACCCTTCAAATAGTCACCAGAATAAATCAAATGGGCTTGAGTAATTCTGCAGGGCCAGAATGTTTATATAAATTTTAGTCTAAAATATCAAAATGTACTGTTGAATTGTTGATCAAACCTGTGAACTGGACGACTATCTAGGAGCACCGAACACTTACTCCTGTTCCCATGCCTGAACCCTTCAGACCAACTTCCCCATATTTATCATAGATTAATCGCTTCTCATCACCAGACAAAACCTATAACGAGCATGTGACAAAATCGTGTGACAATGTCGAGTTGATGCTTTCAGGCCAGAGACTCACATCCTTTGCGTGTGCAATCTGTAAGCAGAGTATAATTGAGGGCACCTCGGCAGGTGCTGAATATTCAAACATCTTAGCCAACAATGACCAGATCACAAATTTCGACATCTATTGCAGAAAGGAAACTTCAACATACCTGCTTCTCCATGGGTTCAAAAGCGTCCTGAACAGAAATAGCTCCCACCAAAGGTTCAGCCTCAGCAGTTTGAATCTGTAAGATTTCAGGAAAGTCACTTTCCGTTCCATAAATCTGCTAAAAACCTGCAGTCTGATGGGTCATCAGACTAAAAGAATAAGGTGGAGGGAGATGAAGTGCAAGACAGAAAAGAATTTAAAAAACGAATCGAACCCTCACCCCGATTAGAGCTGCCCAAACCTCTGGCCGCCGTTCCTATGCACGTACGCCGAGAATTCACCGCCGGTCCGCCGCTGTACATTCGCAGTGTCACTGCCTTCTGCCATGGCCCCCGCCTCCGATCTGAGGGGCGTCTCCTTCCAGCTCCGAAGCCTCTGCCACCAAAGCATACGCCCTCATCACCACCCAGGGAGGGAGAGCTGGAGCGGCTAGTGCTCTAGATCCGGGGCGGGAGGAGCCGGCAGGGGAAAAGAGGGGAGACAGTGGTGATGATGAGGTCGGCGGCGGCGCTGGGCTCGATTAGGAGAGAGGCTCTCCTGGGATTACCTAGGGAGGCCGATTCAGCAGCAAATTAGCTGGCCGGCTGCGCTTGGACGGCGTCGACATGCTCGACGGCCAAGCTCTGGCGGTGGCGCCGCGGCCCTCCCTCGCCTCAGCGTTAGCCAGGCTCGCCGCGTCGTCGAGCTTCGCCGGAGCCGCCACAGCTTGTCCGCCAAGAAGGCCGCGCCGCCCGCTAGCAGCCCTCGATGGAGCAGGCGTGGCGACCGGCGACCGGCGACCTGACGTCCGATCTCACCCTCCACGCAGCGAAAGAAAAAATAACGGTTCGGGAGATGTGTTGAGTTTAGCTCAACACGGACGGAGCGATCTGGTTCGTTGATCAGCGATCGTAGGGCATACATTTAATGTATCCGGCGAAGTTTGCTCTTTTAATAATAGTATAGATATATTCGTAGTTCACATTTTTTAACTTGATGTTGAACTGCTTTATCGGTCCATTGCGCCCAACCATCGTACTTATCAACAACCTATTTTTCGGATTTTCCTGCACGCCCCGAGTAATTTCATAAGTTCATTGGACATTTGAACCATCACACAACAGGTCACATGGGCTGGTTAGACTATGGTAGGATCTGCAATGAACCACTTATCCATTTCTAAGATCCAGATGTGCATTTTACAATATAGGATCTGCTTGACATATCTCAGAATATTTTTAGGACCTTCTATACATTTTAATCAATTATGTACTAACATACATGCTACTACTCATTATCAACTATCTTGCTGCACTTTTCGAGCGCAGAGTAATCCTTCTTGATGTTCTTCAGCCTTGTGACCAAGTCGCTCATACTCGTCCTCTGGTCAGGCGAATCGCTGGAACACTACAGACCCACCTCAAATGTCGACATGAAAAAGTTGCCATTGTAGGCATTTAAGGATGACAAAGGCGAAGTAGTAATTGTTTGCTGATGAAGGGCTTGGCTCATTTGTTCATCCTGACGTAACTTCACATCCAAAACATCAATGAGCTTTGCTGGAAATGGTTGCAAAACCCACTGCCTAAGACTGGATTCCCCGAAAAAAGTAGGATCTGTGGGCCTCTTCCCTGTGAAGACTTCAAGCAGCATGATCCCAAAGCTGAACACGTCGCTGTTTCGCGATGCCCTTCCCATGTATGCAAGCTCTGCTCAAGAAAAAGAACTCAAGAGTTCACTAATCAAACAAACACTCCAGTATAATTGCTCAAGCGTGATCATGGAAAATACGTACCTGGGGCCATGTACCCAATTCTCCCCGGCATACTTGCTGAAACCAAGGAGTTTTCATCACCTAGAAGTAACTTCGCAATGCCAAAGTCGGCAACCTCATCGAAAAGCACATTGCTAGGTTTCAGGTCGCAGTGTAGGACAACTTGATAGTGATGGTGGTGCAGATAATCCATTGCTTCTGACACGCCAAGCATAATGTCCAATCTCTCGATGAATCCTAGTGGTTCCCCGTTTTCAGTGTGCAAGCGTGTCTCCAAGCTACCATTGGGCATGTACTGAAGCAGCAATGCCCTGAAATCCGGGTAGGTACAGGTATTCAATATCTGAATCAGGTTGCGATGTCGAGCCATCCGTAACACTTGACATTCAACATCAAAGCTCCTCACAGCCTGCTCGACTTGCATATTGAGCACCTTTATCACAACCACCAAACCATCATTTAGCTGGCCAGCTTGAAAACTTTTTCAAAACTTCCAGCTCCAAGTAGGTTATCCTCGCTAAAATTATCGGTGGCACGAGCAATCTCATGGTATGATACTAGTCTATGGCTGATCAGATCAGTCATGCAAGTAGAAGCCGTTACATATGGCTGCTTCTTTTTTTCCTTTTTGATCATTAGGTACAAGCAAGCTACAAACGCACCAGCTCCAATGATGACAGCTGGGAGTATATACTTGAGGATGTGTGGACCAGAAGTCGGTGCAGACTTGTCTATGCACGGCGATAGTCCAAGCCGAGGAGCACCACAAAGCCCAACATTCCCAACCACAGATTGCAAGGTGATGTTTGAGAAAACACCTCCATTTGGTATTTGCCCTTCTAACCTATTATAGGAGAGGTTTAGATAAGAAAGGTAGGTGAAGTTGGCAAGGTAGTTTGGTATTGTTCCAGATAGATTGTTTGACGATAGATCGAATGTTGCCAAGCTAGTTAAGCGGCCGAAAGAGTCTGGGACTAAATTCTCGAATGAGTTGTGCGAAAGGTTTAGGTAAGTCAATGGGATCACAACCTGTCCAAAAGAATTTGGGAGGCTACCAGACAAGAGGTTGCTAGAAATATCTATTCGGTCCATACTTTGCATATGACTGAGATCAGAAGGCAATGTACCAGTTAGAGAGTTATGGGACAGATCTAATTCGATAAGGTTACTATGATAAAACATGCTTGGTGGTATGGTGGAAGATAGATGGTTGTAAGATAATGAAATAGTCTGTAACATGGTGAGGTTGCTCATGCCATCTGGTATGGAGCCACATAATCTATTATCATTGAGATATAACTTTACAATACTCCTTAGTGTACCAAATTGTTCAGAGATTGGGCCAACGATGCTATTTGCCGAGAGACCAAGTGCCTGGAGATTCTCCAACTTAGAGATGGATTCTGGTATTTCTTTTATTAGATGGTTGTTGGAAAAGCTTATCCGAACAAGACCACTAAGATTTGATACAATTGATGGAAGCCCACCACCCAAATGGTTGTTATCTGCTTCAAATACTAACAGGTTAGTCGAGAGGTTACCAAAATAGCTGGGGATACTCCAGAGAAAAGATTATTTGATATGAGAAAGCTTTGGAGTTGCCGAGAATTACAAAGGCTGGCCAAGAAACTAAGATCCCCATGGAGACGATTATCTCGAGTATCAAGAAGCGTAAGAAGTCTGTTGTTTCTAAGAGTTGATGATACTGGTCCAGCCAGCTGATTCGAACTTAAAGCTAAGATAGACATTTTCGAAAAATTTCCAAGAAAAACTGGGAAGGTGCCTTTTAGCTGATTGTATGAAAGGTGCAGATATGTGAGTTGCGTCAGTATTCCGAATTCCACCGGAACCTCTCCGCTAAGGTTGGAGAATGAGAGGTCAAGCATACTGAGGGTGACTTCTTTTGAGTTTCTAGAGCAGTTTCTGGGTGGTGGACCGCTGAAGCTGAAAAGAAGTGTCGGGCTTCTCCCTTGCTTATTTTTACCGCGAAACGGTTCCACAGTGCAATTCGAGAAACTGGTCGGAGGCAGCTTCCCGAGCTTCTGCGATTAGGAGTCGAACCGGTTGGTGGAGCTACCCTCGCTCTTTGATGAAATCACACTCGAAATGCCACCACGCGTAAAATGATTCGTTCATCTCTCTCCGCAACGGAAGAAAGAAAAAAAGATTCCCACACCCGCACCCAGTGCCCCGCACCCAACCGAACCCAAGCTCTCTTGTCTCTTCCGCCGCGGCGCCGACACCGGCGCCGCCTGATCCAGTGTATGCGCTGCTCACCTACGCCTCCAGGCTTTCGCTGCTCTCCCTGTGTCTACCCTTCGTCATCCTCCTGTGTGAGCACTCCTTCTCCTCCTGTGGTGCGGACCTCGCGGAACCTCCCTGACCACCGCCGGCTCGGATCTCTGTTTTTTTTGTAGCTAGCCGATCGTACCTAGTTCACCACTTTGGTCGTTGCAATGGCTCTACAAGTTAATTAGCGTAGATTAATATCTGCTACACCAGCATCACTAACATGTACTTAATGCTATTCTCTTCTTTCGGTCATGACAGCTTTAGAATTTTTAATCCACAGTGTATGATCATTTGGGGGATATATTTGTCTCTTGTCTTTGGAGTCAGGTCGATTTTTATCATCTGACTTTTCATATTATTTTTATTTTATTTATAATAAAATTTTCTACTAAAAACTATCATAGGTAAAATATCATCCATTTATTTAGTGCACATATCAAATTTAGGGGCATTTCAGACAATTCACAACTCAACACAACAAATAAGCCAAACTACATAAACTCAAAAGAAGTCTCCCAAGCAGTTTTTGGGAGCTTCTCCCCACCAAAGTTTCTCCCGACCGAAATCCATAAGCTGGCTTATGCATAAGCAGAAGCTCAAAAGAAGTCGCCCTGAGCATGGTAAGATTGCTGAGCACTGCCGGGATTGGGCCAACGAGGTCGTTGCCACCCATAGAAATCACCGTAAGTTGTGGTAGCTTAGCCAGCCATGTCGGCACCACATCCACAAATAGATTCCCCCCAATGTAAAGTAGCTGAAGACACTGGCACGCTGCAAGGCCCAATGGAATTTGACCCCTGAAAGGGCATGTGTTGCCCCATGCGTGGTTTTGGTAATTAATGACAATCCTTATGGACTAATGTTTGCATTGAGATATACTTGTAAATCTTGTCCATAGGGAAAGATTGGAGTTCATGTGTTGGACTCTAGAAGATTACATGATGACCAAGGTTCCATCCATGGGTTTATATGAAGAATGGTCATGTGAAGAGTTGAGCTTATTGCAAGCATGGCTTGGAAAAGAAGATTGAGTGAACTTCATGTTTATCTCCAAGCCATCATCTATATCAAGATAAGAAAATGAAGTGCAAGTGGATTCATGAAGACGGAGTTAGCAAGGCTCTCCCGTAATGGTGTATGGGGGAGTATTTGGAGAAGTCTTCATCAAGCATGTGCTAGCAAGCACAATCAAGAAAGGTGTTCCAACTTGAGAGAGTCAAGATCGTCATCATCGAGCTCAAGTGGAATGCGCAAGGCAAAGGTATGATCTTGATAGGTTTCCTATTTTACCGGTCTCGTGGTGTTAGTGGGAGACCGGGTTATAGGATAGACGGCGTACTATCAAGAGGGGCTCTCAAGTGAGTAACTTGATCGCACTTTTGTGGAGAGCTCAAACCTTTGCATTTTTGACATATCATCTTTCTTGGTTCTTATTTGGCGTTTATTCATGTGAGAATTTAGAGCTTGTGTTCATCTCCATACCAAGCTCTAGTTCATCAAAAACGGATTTCATTTGGATATCTTGTGGTGTTTTTGATGTTGGAGGTTTTACCGGTTCGTCTCTTGTAGAGAGGTCAATCTCTCCTCTTGTGTTATCCTCCTCACATGATGGACTATGATGTGTATATGCATGATCTTGTAGTGCTTGTGATTATCTTCGGAGCAAGCCCAAGATCATTGAAAACGGAGTCCGGATGGAAAACTTGTTGCGTTCTCGGTGTTGGAAATATTACCGGTCCTCCTCGGGATAAGGTCCACACCTCCCATGTGTGATATCTCCTCCATATTACCGCTCACTGGAAAAATAGCCGTTGGGCTGAAAACTTTTAGGAAAGCATTCGTCGTTATCTTTCCAACAAAGTTGATTTCATCTCATTTGGATTTTTATTGAAAAAGATATGGTTTTTAGAAGTTATTTCTGCGCGGGCCGGCTCCCAGGCCGGCCCAGGCCGGGCCGCAGGCCGGGCAGCTCTGCCAGGCCGCCAGCCCACAGGCCGGCCCAGGCCGGGCCACAGGCCGGTCAGCTCTGCCAGGCCGCCAGCCCACAGGCCGGCCCAGGCCGGGTCACAGGCCGAGCGCCTCGGGCAGCAGGCTAGCCCAGGCCGGGCCACAGGCCGGCGCGCCCAGGCCACTGCCAGGCCGGCTCCTGGCCAACTCGACCGGCTTCCATTTTCAGCCCAACGGCTATTTTTCCAGTGAGCTTTTTAAGGGGTTTTCTTCCCCATTGTTTCATACATCTCTTGAGCAAGTTTTTCTCCCCTCTCTCCTCCATTGTTGATCTTTGGAAAAAGCTTGCCTTCCTCTCATTCCCTCCCATGATTCTTGCATATCTTTGAGGGAAATTGAGAGGAGATCTAGATCTACATATTCATCCAATCCATTCCTCCTCTAAGTGAGGGGAACCTAGTAGATCTTGATCTTGAAGTTCCATTTGTTGTGTTCTTCGTTGTTCTTCCTCTCTTCTCCCCCCATAAGCATTAGTTGCTTGTGGTGGGATTCGAGAGTGAAGGATTTGAGCCTTGTGCTCTTGCCATTGCTTCGTTGCATCGGTTTGTGCTCTCCACGAGGATTCGTGGAAGTTGAAAGCTTGTGAACTTGTTACTCTTGGGTCTTTGGACCCTAGACGCCCGTGTGGTGGTTGAGACCCTTGTGTGGTCACTTGTAGCTGTTCGGGAGCCCCCAATCCCATTGTGGGTTGTGCCCCGGATCGTTGTTGAAAGGCTCCAGATTTCCGCCTCGAAGGATTCCGATAGTGGAAGGTGAACCAAACCTTTGTGGTGCGGTTCATCGGAGAAGAAGGTGAAACCTTTGTGGTTGTTGAACAATTGTGTTGGTTCACACCTCTCCAACGAGACGTACTCCCTTAACAAGGAGGAACTCAGAAATACATCCTCGTCTCCGCGTGACTCGGTTATTTCTATACCCGAGTTTTTTACTTATGCACTTTACATTGTGATAGCCTTCGTGCTTGAAGTATTCTATTGCTATCACCTTGTTGCTTGTCTTGCTTAGCATAAGTTGTTGGTGCACATAGGTGAGCCTAGTTTATTTAGGTTGTTGGCTTGTTAATTTAAACACATAGTTTTATTCCGCAATTAGCAAGCCTAAACCGAAAAAGTTTTTAATCGCCTATTCACCCCCCCCCCCCCCCCCCCCTAGGCGACATCATTGTCCTTTCAACCCCTGAATTTGTTCTCATATAGATCTAGCGTTTGCAACATGGGGAGACTAAAACTTGTATTGCTAGGTATATGACCTGTTAGATTGTTGTACCCAGACGCAAGTCAACAATGCTAGACATGTTGAAGATGGTAGGAGGTACCGGACCGGAGAGTTGGTTATGTCCTAAGTGAAGAACCTGGAGCATGAGCAAGGACCCAATACCAGATGGTATTGGCCCGGACAGACTGTTGTTGTGAATGTCTATGTGGCTTAGTGTAGGCATGCTATCGAATGAGAAATTGGGTATCAGGCCGCTCATGTAGTTTCTGTGTAGAGAGAGGTGCCTAAGGCTACGCATGTTTAGCAACTCATTGGGAATCTCCCCAGAGAGCTGGTTGAAATTTAGGACCAGAAATTGGAGCATGGTGAGGTTTCCTACGAAGACGGGATTGTGTCCGATAGATTATTGTGGCCAAGCTCAAGATATCTAAGACGGGCTAATCTTCCAAGATCAGGTGGGATGGAGCCAGTGAGGGCCGTGTTGGTGAGGTTGATGGCATGGAGGAAAGAGAGGTTACCAAGGTGAGGGCTGAGCTCTCCTTGGAGGGGAATGTCTGGCAGCTCCAAAGCGGTCACACGCCCGTGGTGACGGCGGCTGCATGTTACACCAATCCAGCTGCAGAACGGCACATCACTTGTCCAGTTATTCGTCAGGGTGGCCAAAGGATCATTTAGCTGGGATCTGAAAGCCAGCAGCGCCGCAAGGTCAGTGTTGTTGCTTGGAGCAGGAGATGAAACAGCCATGAATGGGATCAGCAGCAAGCTGGTGGCCATTAGCATGATCGGAATGTATGAAGGGGGCATGTCGCTCAGGATCAGCCTATTCGCACTGTGGAGCAGTGGACAATACTAGATGTGGAGTATTAGAATGATAATATAGTGGAATGGAACGGAATGGAGTGGAGGGCAAGTTTGACTTGTCACTAAGGTCAACATGACTTGGAAAATGTGGCAAATAGCTGACCATACGTCCCACTTTAGACGAAGGATGAGTGATTATCGGTATCCATAGAATGAGTGATCAGTGCCAATGGACAGCCACGGCACCGCCAAACCCACTCCAGAGTGGTTCTGCTGCGGCCACGAAATTAAGTGGGCAACTGGGTGCCGTCAAATCGGAGACAGGGTGGGAGCACTGACAGTCATAGACGGAAGACCTTGACTTGGTGAATTTGCGGCTCCAAGCATCGAGCAATCTGCAGCCAGTCATGGCGACCTTGCACGGGCAGATACATTTCTGTAAATAAGACAGTAAGTTATCGTCTTAGGGTCCGTTTGGTTTGGCTTCGAAAACCAACTTTCGTGTTCGAAAAGCAGAATCTAAACCAAAGGCGTTTATCGTCGTAGCAGATTTTCCAAAAGCAGCTGCTTCTGGTAGTGTAATTTTCGCAGCAGGTCGACCCCAGCTTCCATTGCGGTGAGAATCAAACTTTTGGTTGAAATTACCCACTGCCACCGGTAAGTGGTACTGGTTGGTGCCTCTTTAGAGAGCAAATTCCCCTTTGCACACCCATCGATCGGAGAAGGAAGGATGCGCGCTGGGATAGGATTCCCGCCGCCACGCTCCTTCAGCCGTTCCGCCAGCGGCTGCCGCCCTTCCGTTCGTCCTCCATCTCTGCTCCGCCTCCTTTCTCACTAGAAACTCCTCGGGACGCAGACCCAAAGTGGCGCGCCGCGCCGGCCCTGCACCGACTCCGACATCCTCCATGAGGAGTCGTGCCAGCGACCGCGGCCGCTCAGGCATGCCCGCAGCAGCTCCTGTCACCTCGATCCTCTCATGGCCTCCGCCCCTCCCCGAGGTTCTTTCCCGTGACGTCAACTCCGAGGAAGCCGTCCGTCCTCAGGAGCTGCTCCGTCCATCCCGTGTGGCGGACATGGAGCTGTCGCTGCCTCTCTGGCCGTGGTTGTGGTGCTGGAATATATCTCCAAAAGCCATCCGTCTTGACGAGCCGCTCCTCGTTGCGAGAAAATGAGCCCCTCGGCACGGCCGCCGCCTGGAAGAACGCTCACCCACGGGGATTGGATTGGTTGCTGGCATGGTGTACATGCCGTGCTTGGAGCAGTGGAGGTGTTCGAATGCAGGTACAGTAGATCGATGCTATAGCACACAGATAGGCATTACAGCATGGTGCAGATCGTTTATTTTTTATTTGATCAGATGTATCTCGATGTGGTTCTGTGAAGATGTGACAACGAGGTCATGTGAAGAATTGTGTGCTACTCCCTCCGTTCTAAAATACTTGACTTGGTTTTGTCCAAATACGGATGTATCTACACGCTAAAATACGTCTAGATACATCCATATTTGGTCAAATGTATGTCAAGTATTTTGGAACAGAGGGAGTATATTTTATTTTGATTCTCACGCTCAATGTTTGAATGTGATTGATGATATATTAATGTTTTGGAATAAACTGAAATGAATTTTTTTATTCAAATTTGGGTGCAAATTTGCATTTTGAAATGTCCGGCTATATCAAGGTGGCCAGAGGCAGTCCATCGCAGCTCCGGCATGTCTTCCCCATCTCCGGCGAGGTTTCGGCGAGGTCCGACCAACTTCGGCGAGGGTCCGGCGATATCTAGGTGACAGGACGCGGTCCATGACGGCTCCGGCGAGGTCCCGCGTGTCTTCCCTATCTCCGGCGAGGTTTCAGCAAGGTCCGACCAACTCCGGCGAGGGTCTGGTGATATCAAGGTGGCCAGAGGCGGTCCATGGCGGCTCCGGCGAGGTCTGGCGTGTCTTCCCCTATCTCCGGCGAGGTTTCGGCAAGGTCCGACCAACTCCGGCGAGGGTCCGGCGATATCAAGGTGGCCAGAGGCGGTCCATGGCGGCTCCGGCGAGGTCTGACGTGTCTTCCCCTATCTCCGGTGAGGTTTCGGCAAGGTCGACCAACTCCGGCGAGGGTCCGGCGATATCAAGGTGGCCAGAGGCAGTCCATCGCGGCTCCGGCGAGGTCCGTCGTGTGTTTCCCTATCTCCGGCGAGGTTTCGGCGAGATCCGACCAACTCCGGTGAGGCTCCGGCGATATCAGGGTGGCAGGAGGCGGTCCGGCGCGGTGGTCCGGCACGGTCTTAGGAGTATTACAGATGATTCGCATAAAAATTCCCAGTTTCACAGTTGTTTCAGCCAAACGACTTTCAGCTTTTCCACAGTTCTCATCTCACAGCTCACATTCCACAGCAACTTTTTTGAAATCCACAGCCGAACCAAACACACCCTTAGTCATTGTTGGGTTTCTTTTAGAAGGTACAAAAACACATGATGCCTGTTAAATGAGGTAATTATTATCACGAAAAATTGGAATTAAATCTTTTCTTTCATTGAAGTCAGTAAAGTGTAAGGAAGATGACCGCTAGCTGGAGCAGCTCGGCGAGGAGGTGGGCATCATCAACACGCTCGTGGAGTTCGAGCCCGACCTCTGCATCAGCCCTCGTCAGGTGCCGCCTCCTTGCGGAAGCCTGCGCGCACAAGCGCTGGATGCCGTCACCGGCGAGGTCCGCACCCACCTCCGCTTACCGAGAGCGGGACGAGTGAGCTCCGCGCCGCCGAGAGCTACTTCCGGCTGGCAGCGCCTCGATCCACAGGGCAGCTGGTGGGGAATCCGTCAAGGTCCTGTAAGTCGCGATCAAGGCCATCGAGACCGCCGCGAAGATCACTGGCTTCGACGCGGACGCGGCGGCGGCGTCGCCCGGTGGGGAATCGGTGTAGCTCGAACCCCAGCTAGCGTGCCTCTCTGCTCGTTCTAGAGGAGGCGAGGGTCGTCGGTTCGGCCCAAGAAGAGAAGGAGAGATGGGCTCCGCGACATTTGAGAAAATTGCAGATAACACCACGCTTTTACAGGACACCACACATTTTTATCTAATTATTAGTTACATTCAGCCAAAACAAACAAATGATTAGTCTTGATTTTTGGTTAATTACTTGCAGCTAACACAAGGTTTTGTGTCACTTGTTGCACATAACACAGAAATAAAATCTCTTTTGCAACACAACACACATTTTTTTTCTAATAAGTTGCACATAACCCAATAACGTGTTAATCTTAATTTTTGGGTAATTACTTGTAGCTAACCCTATGCTTTTGCCAGATATTGCACGAAGCACATAAATAAGTTACGATTTTTTTATCTAATTAGTTGCACCTAGCCCAAATAGATTGCTTAACCTCGTTAATATAATCCAGCTCCTATAGCACCACGCCATCAAAACATCTCGCAACCAAAGAACAACATTTCTATTTGTGATACATGGACAAAAACAGTATGATCAAGGGGAAGTGGTCATGTCATCTGAAAAAGCAGGCTCCACCACCTCAGCTATTTTCTACAATAAACTTTCTCAAAATACAAAAAAGGGTTTTATCATTTCTGCCACTATGACCGACGCTAACCTCGGTTTTGCCATTTGACCGACTGAAATCTCAATCTTGCCACTGCTCCTCAGTTTTGCCACTCCGTTACTCCGCCTTTAATTTTGTCCGCACTTTTGCCACTCCATCGTTAGTTTTGTCCTCATCTCTTTTGCCATTGCAAGTTATCCCTCCCTTTCTCTTTATTTTTCATTGCATTGATTGGTGGACCTACATGTCATCACTTCGGCAAATTCAAACGTCACGGTGTCTCTGACCGCCTGCATCACGCTAAGCTCTCGGTGGCTTTTTCTCTTGGTGGCCGGCATCATGATCTCGTGCCCAAGCCTCTGCCGCCCTCCAATAGGCCTCTTGCCCCGCAAGCAGCACCTCACTGGTCTGCTATTGCCAGTCTTGTTGGCGGGTCACCACCAAAAGCCACAACAGCAGGAGTCACTAGTCGCAGCCGCGCTCGTACGGGACTCCACCGTGTGCCAGCCAGCGCCCAACTCCGAGCACATCCCGTCGTCTGCCGCTGACCTAGGGAGAACTAGGAATGGAAAAGTGAGGATAAAACCAACGGTCGAATAACGGAGTGGAAAAACTGAGGAACGAACTAACGGAGCAGTGGCAAGATTGAGATTTTGATTGGTCAAATGGAAAAACTAAGATTAGCATTGGTCATAGTGGCAGAAGTGATAAAAACCTACAAAAAATTGTTTATATATTTTAATGGTGAACGATAATGTATCATATAATTAACTCAAGTAACAGTACTTTTAAGCATAAATCAAACCGGTTGACCATATCAGTAAATACTACCTTAGTATCAAAATATAATATGTTTTAGCATTTTTCAGATATGCATGTATCTAGACATGTATTAATGTGTAGATTCACTCATTTCACCATGTATGTAGTCCATATTAAAATATCAGAAACATCTTATATTTTGATACGGAGGTAGTAACTTTTGGGAGCGGCGTTTTGGAGCTCGGGAGCATATGCTCCCGTTATTTTCGGGAAAATAAAAAAATAGAAAAACTTTTCACAAAATTCCGAAAAAAATCTAAGTCAAAGATGAGTATGGTACGCCCGCCCATGATTTTTTTCGTAACAAAATGGCATCGTGGCCGCCCTGTGCAAAAAAGACAAATTGCCACGATGTCATTTCGTTACGAAACAAATCACGGGCGTGCGTACCATACTCATGTTTTCCTGTGATTTTTGTCAGAATTTTTTGAGAAGTTTTTCTATTTTTTTTATTTTCCCGAAAATAACAGGAGCATATGAGCTCGGGTGCCATTATGAATTTCCGCTAACAAGAGATAATACAAATGTACGCCCTAAAACTAGCCAGGCATTTACACTCCGATTTTAAATGGGATAAAAGTTCTTCAAGAAAAATACACTGAATATTTGCATCGTCGACAACTTGTTAAAGCGCTGAGTAGAAGACAAGAAAAGATTCCACAAATTATGAATAAAAGAGACGACGCGGGAAAACAATATCAACATAATATCACCCAACGCACCAATCCATGCCAACACAGCTTCTCTCCTCCGCTCCCATTCTCTCATATCTAATCATTTATACTCCTAAAATAGCAATAGAGCAAACAAAAAGACCGGGGATAATGAACAAATGAATTTAACTCATGCAAACAACCCAATGACTCTAATTGATGAGCTGCTGCAGATCGATGCGCCACGATGAGGCTAGCTGCTTCATTATCTGAACAGGTGTTGCCCCTTCCCAATCATCCGGCAGCTCGATGGCAGTGGCTTCGTGAAGTCCAAATAAGAGTTCGTTCTTCGCATCTCGTGGGATTCCAAGATAGTCAGATCCGTTATCCATTACCAGATCAGTCAACTGCATTAACAACCAAGACAGTCATAATTTAAACGAGTTGCTCAAGTAATGCTTTCAAGTATTCAACTCGAATATTAAACCGCAACATGCAAGACATCTGAGTACAGAATCAACCAGCTCAGTCTAAACATCTCTTGCAAGAAAACTGTACCCAAGGTCCCCAAAGAAACATCAACTTTCACAATCTTTGTTTGACCAACATATAGCCTACTGTTTTGCTTAAGATAAAGACAATCACTACGGTTAAATCTTCAAAGTTTCTATATCATCTGAAAGTAGTAATTATGCCTGAGGAAACACAGTACTGCATTGGCTTCGCTAGTATTTATTTGATACTGTAGATGTTAATATCTTTTCCTATAAACTTGGTCAAAACTCACAAAGTTTGACTTAGGACAGAACTAATATGCACCATACTTTGCCATGGAGGGAGTAAATAGAAACAGCTGCATCCGCATTATTTGACTTGCCAAGCAGACAAAACAAAACAAAAAGGTAACTACTTAACAAATAAAACCCATTTGTTCACTGAAGAAACATAATTATCATTCACCTACTTCACAATATTTTTCCCTTCAACCTTGTAGCAATCCGGTAAAAATGAGTGGCCTTCATTCTAGAGCAAATGAAAAGCCAGGAGTCTGCTTGACAAGGCAAAAGGACCACTTGTCAATCAGTTGCAGTTCTCTATCCAAATGATTTTATACCAACATATGTTAGAATATTTCATTTAACTTGATTATCTGGCTATTTATAAAGTTGCTGAGGGATAAACTCATTGTAAATGCATGTTCTATTAGGCAAGCCCCCTTGCCTGCTTAGCCCACCTAGGCTGATTTGGGTCTCTTCCATACACCTCTCTAATGGGGGCTGCTTTTAGAACACTGGTTGTTAGTTAGATACCACTGAGATTGTCAAACACCGTACTCAAATATTCCGTTATTCTTGGACAATTTGGAAAATGAGAATCACTATTCAAGTTGTTACAAGGGCCAATACGAAATCATATCCACTGCTCTGTGAACACGATCTACATTTAACAAAAGTAACATAGCAGGCGCACAAGGCCTATTTGGTGAACAAATGCAGAAATTAAATGTCAGGAGGTTTTCTGAAGATTATAGGTACTGGTGGCATACGTTGGGTGCGGGACTACCCACATATGCATCTGGGCCACACTGATGGGATTGGATGGCTTGAATTGGATTTGCGCCACATTGACAAATATAAGAGCACACAATCTGACTATTGACAATATACTACGCAGAACTGAGAATACAGGAAAAGTTCAGTATATTCAGCTACAACCCCACTAACTTCACGGAAGCATCTTACTGCCAAATCCAATTTCCTAAACTAATTTGAATTGCCAATGGTACGTTATTTCGCAAAAATGAATGGTAATTGTGCACGAGATACAAGAACAATATGCAACGGTTTAAGCATATGCACACCGAAATGTGCTTTAGGCTGTACCATAGCCATAGCATGGAATGACGGATTGTTTCCCCAGTTTTGGCAAGACAAGAAAATTTTAATTTGACATTTCCTTACTATGGTTGTCACTAGTCAAAAACATCCTATGAACTTAGGGCAGCCCCGGCGCAGTAGCTCCCGCTTGCGCAGGGTCCGGGGAAGGGTCCTAGTCAAAAACATCCTATGAACTTCATATGGAAAATTTTGCTCCTAAAATGGAAGATGGTAGTTTACCTGCTGAAGCCAGCTCAAAGCAATATCATAGAAGCTTTCTTCTACAAGAAATTGTCCAACAGCATGTAAGACCTCATTTGCAACCTCGTTTGACAGTTGATCGACAACTGGTCCGGTTTGCTCCATTAACTTTACAAGTAATTCAGCATCTCCGGTTGAAAGAACCTCAGCGTAAGCCGAATCCATGTCACCAACATGAACAGCATCCATCGCGCGAGTCCAGGATTCCCAGAGTGGTCCTCTTCCATCCCCTTGATTGTCATCATTCAGAGCCTCTCCATCCAATTCAGGAATAGCAACTCTTGCGGCAGCCCTTGAACTTCCATTATCTTCGCCAGCTACTCTAATAGCTTCCAGTGTTGCCTCATCTTTCGAGGCTCTCCATGCACTTCGAGCAGAAGGACCTTCCCCAAACCGAAATGGCCCTTGCCCTTGTCCCATCCTCTCCTTGGACCCGCTTGATCATTACCATTTCTAGGCACCCTAGTGTCAGATGAAAAAGAATCTAAGCTCTTCTTGAATTCATTCCGCTTCGTGATCCAGAATAAGCATATGAATCCCATTGTTCAGAATCTGGTCTCCAAGATGGGCTTCTTACGCCAGAAGCCATACCATCTGCAGAAAAATACCTATCTGCATATCCTATCCTTCCATCACCACCCCTACCAAATTTCGAATTAGAATACTCATGAAAACCATTGTATTTCGCAGATGATCTGCCAGGAGATGAACCACCACCTCTCCTGCCTGACGATTGTGATATATCCCTAGCCATTTCCTCGACGACTCTCTCAAGACCACGTACTCTGTTCTCCAGAGTAACCATGCTGTCATGAGATCCTCCCATAAAGTCCTGAAATGTGCAAAGCGGAAGTGGTATTAAGTAGCTTTCCCAGATCTAATAAGCTTAAATTCTCTCATAAGTAGCACATCACAACAATATATGGTATCACTTGGATAAGTAACAACAAAAAGTCAAGTACCACCTAAAATGGCCGTAAAGGCAGTTTAGTTTACGTCCAGGAAATATAGAAGGTTGTTTCCAAATTACCAAATAATCTATGCTTCGGTTCATTTGTATTATCATGTAATGTCGTAGCACTAGTTTCTCCTGGATGGCTTCATGAAAACTGTCATATCAAGAGATTGGCAGCAGCTTGGCGCAAGCACCAACATAGCAAATGACAACAGAATTGAAATTTTACTTCCACTTACACAATTGCATATTGATTAAAAAATTAAAGACTCAGAATATTATTTCTTATCGTCAATCTGGAAGTTTAAAAGCTGTGATATTTTATGACTATACTCTTAGAACTAAATACACAAATCAAAGTTCAGTGCTTCCTATGCTAAATAAATCAGTACAGAATAAAGCTGAAGAAAACTAACCTGCAACATGTTCATGAGACTTGTTTGTTGTCTCTCTAATTGTGACAGCTGCTTCTGTATTACCAACCAGTTTGTTTTATTGTTTATGAAAGGACCATCTCCTGGGATAGTCATTGGTGCAGAATCTTTTGCACTTGTTTCGCACCTATCTTCGACATCAGATACCCTAACCTTTGCATCTTTGTTTCTATTTCCTCTTTGGCCAGCCCATTTGTTTCGAACACTTTGAAAACCAGAGCTAGCACGCACTTGAGTCAGACTTCCTTCATCATCTGCTGATCCATTGCTGTTAGCAGGACCAATAGGATCACCATCTGCTTCTTCTGGATCATCTTCGCTTTGTAAATGAGATTGTAGAGTCTTGCGGGGAACTACCACCTCGACAGCCAAGTCATCTGTGGTTCTAGTCTCAAGCTTTTGGAAAAATTCAGGGTTCAGTTCCCTGTCAGTTAGTGTAGGTCTTTTCTTCAATAGAACTGCTGCCTTTTCAGCTATGCTACTGCCCTTTGATTTCTCATTGTTGCTAGGCGAATCCAGCCTCGCTTCACTACCAGTTGGTTCCTTATTTTTGCCATCTGCTGCATGCAAATTGTTTAACATTAAGCATAAAATATGGATATACTAACACCCTAATAATAAGATAGTAAGATACACTTGTTCAAGAAAAGAAAAGGTTGATACCATTTGTATCTTCACCTGTCAATTGCTTCCACAGTTGTACTGCATCAATCACGCTATCTCTGACAGGCCTTACCTGGATTTTTGTTTACAGGAACAACTTATCAATGCATTGTGTGTATGTGGGCATCTGAAAATGCATGGAACAAAAACAAATCCCACATTCTAGATTGAGCGAGCTGGATTGTTTATTACCTTATCAAAACGGCAAGCCTCGAGAGCAGCGATGGTTGGAGCGGCACCATCACCTATCAAGTTGCCTGAATGGGTAGCCAGGACACACAGTGTGTCAGCAGCTGCTTTTCTAGTAGCCCAATCACTGTTCTCAAGACAGTCACGGATACTTTGCAGTGTCTGTTGCATATTCTGGGGACTGATCGCTCCAACCTGAAAGGCAGGAAATCAATTAACAAAACTCAAATAAGAATGCCAGTGGCCGTATTGATAGTTTCTATCATTGCAGACTTGCAGTATGAAAAAAAACTATGGCATAGGCGGCAAGTTTACATGATAAGACCATATGAAGCTCCTAATTATAACTAAAAAGCAGTTCAGCATTGTGTCCTATGAATGAAACAGGATAATGTGTGTCGAACACTTGCCTAGGTGCGCAAGGTCATATTTAACGCATTGGAACCTGGTAATATCAACCAAAATAATAATTAACGCTCACAAATATGATCCAACATATAATCTCCACAATTCCAGTTGCGACCTATCAAAATCCCGCGGCTCAAACAGCTAATGGGCAATAGGAGTAGGTCCCAAAAAAACATCCTACTACTTAGTATCAGCTAGTACATCAATGAATACATAGAAATATCCAGTATATTAGAACGAAAACTGCAACTGAAACTCCCAACATTTAAACCATATGCATATGGGGAGGTAATACAAAATGTCTGGTGATCCTTTGCGAAAAAGGAAGAATGAAGAGTTAGTGGAAGCATCTAGAAGGTTAGCTAAGCTTCTATTTAAACCTTGTAAATCACAACAGCACTGTGCTTCCCATAGTTCATGCCTTCGTGGGGCCAAACTGTTGGCACTAATCTTGATATTGTGTATCCCATATTTAGTTTAAGTTTTGCATGTAGTTAGACGTTTGTGCAAGGCTTTAGTTGAGCGCATGCATGGCGAGATGCCTGTGTACAAGGTGAGGTGCCGACGGCGTTGCCGTGTGAAGCGGTGGTGCATGTGAGTTGTGAGGCCAAGATTGCACAAACTAGTATCCAGTTAGCCGAGTGAATCAGCTAGTTAGCAAGTTAGTTGCTGCATGCATTGATTAGTTAGTGGATGCTGGAGTGGATCCAGGAAGTGAGTACGTGTGGTAGTGGGTCTAGGTAGTGGCGTGAGTTTGCATGGCATGAGTGTCAAACTTTGTGTATATATATGTTGCTTTGATTGGAAAAGGCAGCCGTGAGGGCACCGGCAAACATGTAGTATCTGTGTTCACCAAGGAAGAGTCCCCCTTGGCAAAGCCATCGTTTTTCCTCCTTGGTTGTGTGTGTGCTGTGTGTGTTCTTTGAAATAAACTACAAGAAGATAGGAGCTGAGCGATTCAGCTCCAACACAGACAGTATTTAAAAGTAAACATTTAGCATCTAGCATCTAGCATTTGCTGTGTCAATTCATCAAGCATATAGCATGCAAGACAAAAATGAAATAAAGGAAGACAGTGTACTATACCTGAGCTAAGCTTCCGATGACATTGAGCAGTGCCCCCTTGGCCTGTACACCCTGCCCGCCGACGATTTGAAAACCCTGGAGCCAAGCTTACCAAACATCCCCAACACCCCAGGTCCAGGCCCTGCCCCCTCCACCGTCTTTGCCAAGCAGGCCGCAGCCCCGCTTTGCACAGTCTTGCTCTGCTCTCCCATCGCCTCGAAGAGCGGCTTCACGAAGAGTGCGACAGTCCCATTTCCAGCCTCGCCAGCGGGTAAAGCAGCCAGCGGGCGGAGGTAGACCGCCGCCAGTTGCCCCGCGGCGTCGCGGCAGGCGTCGCGCACGGACGAGTCGGATGCCGGGTCCTTGAGCCGGCGCGCGAGATGCGCCATGACCTTCTGCAGGTGCGGCGCCGAGGCGTCGGGGTGCGCCGCGCAGAGCATTGCAAGCAGGCGCATGGACTCGCGGCGCGCGGGCGAGGCGAGCCCCTGGGTGTCGGGCGAGCGCGTGGAGGAGCATGGGCACGGCGTCGGGGGAGGGCGGCGAGCGGATGAAGCGGTCGAGCTCCTCGACGGCGATGTGGTGCGTGTCGCGGTCGGAGAGCTTGGCGAGCGCCGAGAGCACCCGCGACTTGAGCTCCGCCATGGCCGCGTTCTTGGACGGCGCCGCGGCGACGGTGGCGGGGTTCGGCGGCGGCGGCGCGGTGGTGGGCGACCTGGGGTGGGACTTGGTGGCGGATTTGGAGACCGCGGTCGCCATTGCGGCGGATTCGCGTGGGAATCTGAGGAATGGCTAGTTCAGATTTGAACTGGTGGGATTTGGGTCACGATTGGATGCATCAGTTCGAGACAAATTGGTGGGATTGGGGAGGTTTTGAAATCGATCGATGGGTTCGGGAGTGGGTTTTGAGGACGATCTGAGAATGAGATGATGGATCTCGCCTTGAGAAGCGGAGATTGGTGGGGGAAGACGAGGAGTGAGAGCCAACGAGTTCAAGATTCTTCCCAGACGGCGGGTGAGAAGGGCCACTATGTCAGTGACCTGCCAGGGATTATTAGGTGAGAAGGAAAATGATGTGGAGTTGTTCGTGCCTTTTTTTTTTTTTGAACAAAGTTGTTCGTGCCTTGGGCCCGCCTTTTCAGCGAACTACGACTCCGTTGTAACGGTACTGTGCTCATCCTTTACTCATTTGAAATCCAAGTTTCTACATCACCG
The DNA here is from genome assembly GCA_947311845.1 of Poa pratensis. Classification (NCBI taxonomy): domain Eukaryota; kingdom Viridiplantae; phylum Streptophyta; class Magnoliopsida; order Poales; family Poaceae; genus Poa; species Poa pratensis. The sequence continues at coordinate 104,795,307 of CAMZMU010000063.1, forward strand.
AGAAGAAAGGATTAATGGAGCAGGTGGATCATCAATCCAAGTTTGATCAGATCCCTTTACCATCCTACCTATTCATGCCCTACGAAATTGCCCCCTCCCAGGATACATAATCGGAATGAATTATTACAAATCCTGGAGAGATGATAACAATCATCCAAAACCACTAAGAGGAAGAACAATAATATAGCCGGGTGTTGGCTACAACATAGTGACATGTCATGTAGCCTTATCTCAATCGGGCTTTGTACTCAAGCTTGTACTATAATATTCACTATACCATCAGAGTTATCTATTCCATCCCATGGATTATGGATCATCCCTTTGCTTCCTATGTTTTTCTAGAGGGAAACACCGAGACACCATACATAGACACATGTCACCATGCAACGCCCACACACTTGCGAATAATCCCCCACAGTTGCGAAATAATCAGAGTATAGTGCATGTGGAGAGACCCAAGGGGAGAAAACACCGTTTGCGACCGCGCTAGCCACTACAACACGGATATGGTAAGGAAGTAGAATGGCGAGGATGAAAATATGAACGTACGAAACCGACAAGAGAGAAGACGTGTGGATAGCAGGAACGGCGAAGCCGAGGTGTAAGACGAGCACACCATTGTTGTCACGTGGTGTAGGAACGGTACAATGGTAACAACAGAGAAAATGCATGAATATTGAAACGTGTAGTTGATTAGGAGGGATGAGAGAGGGAGCTTGGGTTGGGGAAAGCAGTGTCGGGTTAGGCATAAAGTCATAAATTGCGTATAACATGAAATTTTGGTGCCAGGAATGAGAATGTTTAGTACTATATATAAGTCTGTTGACAATATTTGTAAGAGGATTTCAACATAGAAATGTACCAAGCGGAATATAGTAAGCTCATAGCACCCGTGCTAATGGACGACGAAGAAGCTAAAGTGGAACAAACGGCTTAGATGTAATTTTTCCGGGTAGAATTAGTCTTAGCTATATAACCTGTGATGGTAATTTGTGAACCTACAACTTTTGCTGAAATTTTGGAAGCGTGTGTTGCACACAAAACCAAGCAAAACGATGGGTACATTTAAAATTGTTATTATACAATCTCTCCTTTAGATATGAATTCTTAAATCCTCGAGCAAGACATCATTTTTATGGTAAAATGTATTGCACCTTTATCACTCGCGATAATGATGTTTGATCAATGGTATGCGCCGACGTGATGGTGCGATGTCATTTCAAGTGATGGGTTCCTTTTCACGGCTCACAAGATATAAATAACACCAGGAATAGTTTCTTGTGTTATCAGTCCAAATCAAGTCTAGAATTTTTTCCATTGTTTGTACTTTGGAGCACTCCGTGTAGAGATTAAACATTTAAGATTTTACTTTGTGCGCAATATGTGGATCTCCGTTTTGGGAAGATAGCTTGAATTCAAAAACATGTTGAATGATAGTGGCACTGCATTTTGACGAGGCAATCATTGATTATTGCACTGGAGTGCATGTATGGCTTGTGCCTTGTGAGTTGGTGGGAGAAGATTGCATGTGAACATCTCAACGACAAAGCGGTGCGCTAGTGGGCTCAGCCCACTTTTGGCTGCTCGTTCATGGGCCGCTCCAACTACGGCCCAATAACACGTACTATTTCTCTCCTTTTTCTTTTTTATAAAAATGAACATTTTTCACAGTATGAATATTTTCAAATCCGAATGTTTTTCGAAAACTGAATAATTTTTAATTATGAACATTTTCAAATTTTGAACAATTTCAATTCTGAACATTTTTAAATTTTGAACAATTTTTAGTTCTGAAGATTTTCAAAATTCGAACATTTTTTAAAAACTAAACATTTTCCAAATTGAATTTTTTTTAAATTTGAACATTTTGAAAACTGAAGATTTTTAAGTTTGAACATTTTCCACAATATGAACATTTTCAAATTTGAACATTTTTTCAAAAACTGGATAATTTTAATGATGAACATTTTCAAATTTTGAACAAATTTTAATTCTGATTTTTTTATTTCTGAACATTTTAAAAAACTGAACATTTTTAAATTTGAACATTTTTAAAACTGGGTAATTTTTAAATTCGAACATTTTTTTAAACTAAGCATTTTTCAAATTTGAACTTTTTCGAAAACTCAACAATTTTAATTTTGAACATTTTCAAGAACTAAACAATTTTCAATTACGAAAACATTGTTTTTAATGGACACACAAAGAAACAGAAAAAAGAAACTCAAACAGAAAAACAAAACGGAAACAAAAAAAACCAGGTTGGAGCTATTGGGCCGGCCCACGGTGCCCAAGGTGTGGGCAGCGAATAGGCTCCGACCTGGTCGGCAAAAAGGATTTGCCGCCTTCACGATGCTCTCGCGTCGGTCGGAGCTCCTTCATGGCCGCATTTGGAGCGACCCATTATAAAAGGTACTTTTTTTGTTTCTTTTTTCTTCTGTTTTAAAATCTTAACAAATTATATATTTGAACAAATTTGAATATCTGAAGAAAAAAATCTGAACAAATTTTCAAAATCTGAACAATTTTCAGATCTAAACAAATTTGAACAATTTTCAAATCTGAACAAATTTATAATTTGAACGATTTTCAAATATGAACAAATTTTAAATCTGAATAAATTTTCAAATCTGAACAATTTTTAAAATATGAACAATTTTCAAGTATGAACAAATTTGAAAATCTATAAAAAAATCGAAAATCTGAAGAAAAAATTCAAAAACAAAACAAATAGAAAAGAAAACAGAAAAAATAGAAACAGAGAAGAAAATAAAGAAGAAAACGGAAAAATGAAAAATCCGTCAAATGGGCCAGCCAAGTTTCGAAATCCTTCAGGCGACGGCTCCGTTCCGCATCGCCGTAGGGCGATGTATAGGATTTGCCGGTGGACCGTCCGTACCTTTAATCTCGTCATCCACTTATTCTGACCAGTATCATAGACGCGCAGCTTCTTAGCTGCATATGGAGCTGTATTTCTTTATCCAATATCTATGTATTCCGCCATGCTGAGCATTAAATGTTGTCCCAGAGGATTTACAGAGGTAGATTTGAGATTAGTCCGGAAGCATGTTGTGTGGACAAGATGGGATTTGCCTCTTCACTCTCAGAGAGATTCTCTATCCCCTGGAGTTATCAGATTTGGAAAGTATGAAAATTCCACTTGAGTTAAGAGTTAACTCGGTTTTGAGAATCTTTATCATGAGATGGAGAAGCGATATCGAGCTATTAACAAGGATGACAATTACTCGTCTTGATGTTGCACCATATAACGTGGCTAAGAGAATAGATATATTACACATTGTTCATTAGACTGATTTGATGTCACTCGGGAATTGACATGTTTAGCCAGGAGCCGATACCAACTATCGATTTAAGAGAAAATATTGTATAATAAGTTAAGTCGTGTCCTTACGCAAAAAAGTTAAGTCGTGTCCAAATAATCGTGACTTTAGTCTCTTGACTTGAAAAGAAATATTGATTATTCGTACACTAGATTAAAGAGTGCTAGTTGGACCATCATAGAAACATTGTTTAAGGTCTTATGCATGCCACTTTAGAATGGTCCACTCAAGTCGGTGGGTCACCTTAGACATCCTACATTATGTCATTGACTTTTCTTAACTACAATATGTAATTACACCCTAATCAACCTCTCTTAACTATGGTACTGGCTTTTCTCTCTTAATTCACCTCTCTTTTACTTTCTTCCTACTTCCTTCTCCGGGAAAGAGTGTACTTCCAACTTTCTTGGAAATTCAGTTTGACCATGTTTATAAAAAATGCACCAATATTTAGGCAATTAAATTAGTATAGTTAGATTCATGATGAAATATATTTTTATCTTATAGATATTTTTTTACAAATATTGTTATATTTTGTGTAAACTCGGTCAAAGCTTGAAATAGGTTGACTCATCAAAAAAGCTGGAAGTACATTCTTTCGTGGACGGAGGGAGTATGTTATTATGGTTGATATTATTTATTGGTGTGAATTGTGCAATATAATGTACGTATTATCTATTAAAGTAAATATATGACATCCACGCATCATATAGGTATGACTATGTGTATTGCACATGTAGAATTGCTAGTTGTCTAAAAGACAGTTGTGAATTCCAAACAACATTTTCTCCTAAAAAGATGAATTGAAACTTAGGCAAGTATAAGTGTATCGGATTACCGACCAATAAACTAGAAGGATGCCTCGCACGTTGCAGCGGGGATCCTCTACAAACTATAGTGTGTATAAAAGGGTATAAGAGCTATGATACATTATGTTGTCTAAACGAATATGTAAAATCAATTTATCATAGTCGAGAGACTATATAATAGACATGAGAAGAGCGTGTGTTATAAATTATTAATGTAAGCAATTGGATAATTTAAGAAATGAATGTTGTGTAGTTTACCATGTAGTGATTAATAAATATTAGTGAAGATGACATGAACAATTGATTGGCGAAGAGAATGGATGATGTAAATAGTTTGCATGTTGAGATAAAAAAATCATTAATGCATATTAGTGGGTTTTGCATTATAAAAGGTATAGATAAATATATTTGCCAATGCACTTGCACAAGATAATCACACAATTTAACTACTGCTTTTAATTTAGTTTGACCATATTATAAATAGTACTCCCTTTTTTCTTGAAAATACATTGTATTCGCAAAAGAACAAAGGAGGGTAGCGAGAGAATTCTTTGTAGCTTTATCCATGAATAATCGTGAAGCAAAGATTACTTATTCCTTTCCCTCTCTCCTAGTGATGTTGGTTCCTTGCATCATATTCCTATGTTGCAGATGTCTTTCCTCTCGCCGCTCTCCCACCTTCTCCACCGCAGGCGGCTGCATGAGCCATGTGAGGCCAGTAGGGAGACCGTGTCCTCCATATCGAAATGTAGCGGTATTAATTCTTTCTTGTGTAAAGTTTGACCAATTAACAAAATATGTATCAACATTACAAAATCAAATCAATACCATTTGATTTATCATGAAATATACTAGGTAAATTTGGTGCGGCGGCACGCCGCACCCGTGTGTTGAAATTCAAATTTGAAAATGTCGACATTTTTAAATTGTGTATATTTGAGAATCGTTGGAATGCATAGAGAGTTTGTGTTTGGAAATTGTGTAGATTTCGGAAATTTGTGAAATTGGAAAGCTATTTAGATTTGATTTAGTTTGATGTTAGTAAAATGGTTAGATTTTTGTGTTGAAATGTCGAAATTTGTCGGGATTTGTCGTCTATTTTGTTGGAAATTTCATCAGTTTGGAATGTTCAATTTTTTTTGTCTTTGTGCAGTAAGTAGTTAGCGTATTTCATTTAAATTTGAAATGTCGAAATCTCTTGGAACTTGGCGTCAATTTTGTGCAAAATTTCATCAATTTGGAATGGTCAATGTTTTTTTTTGTTTTTTGTGCAGTAAGTAGTTTGTGTTTTTCAGTTAAATTTGAAATGTTGAAATACGTTGGAATTTGGCGTCGATTTTATACAAATTTTCATTAATTTTAAATATTCAATGTTTTTTGTTTCGTGCCATAAATGGTTTATATTTTTTGTTTATGAGAAATTTGATACACCGCCGCACCCGTGTGTTGAAATTCAAATTTGAAAATGTCGACATTTTTAAATTGTGTATATTTGAGAATCGTTGGAATGCATAGAGAGTTTGTGTTTGGAAATTGTGTAGATTTCGGAAATTTGTGAAATTGGAAAGCTATTTAGATTTGATTTAGTTTGATGTTAGTAAAATGGTTAGATTTTTGTGTTTTGAAATGTCGAAATTTGTTGGGATTTGTCGTCTATTTTGTTGGAAATTTCATTAGTTTGGAATGTTCAATTTTTTTTTGTCTTTGTGCAGTAAGTAGTTAGCGTATTTCATTTAAATTTGAAATGTCAAAATCTCTTGGAACTTGGCGTCAATTTTGTGCAAAATTTCATCAATTTGGAATGGTCAATGTTTTTTTTTGTTTTTTGTGCAGTAAGTAGTTTGTGTTTTTCAGTTAAATTTGAAATGTTGAAATACGTTGGAATTTGGCGTCGATTTTATGCAAATTTTCATTAATTTTAAATATTCAATGTTTTTTGTTTCGTGACATAAATGGTTTATATTTTTTGTTTATGAGAAATTTGATACATTTTTTTCCCGATTTGTAGATTTAAAGTTGTTGGTTCTAAAACATATATTATTTTTTGGAAAAAATTTCACGGGTTTGACATTTCATGGATTTTATTTTTCAGAAAGGGAAAAAAAAGAACTGGCATGTGCGGATCCAAAAATGGGTAAAGCTTGGGAGTTTTTGGAATTATGAAAAAGTTTGCGCTTTAAGAATTCACGAATTTCAGAAATATTATAACTTGGAAGGTTGGTAAGGTTTGATCTTTCTAAAAAATGTAGAGGGCTCAAATTTGAAATTTGTATTTCAATGCCCAAAAATGGTTGTATTTTACCCATAATTTTATCTAGATTTTGACCAATTTAAAAAAACCTAATTTTGTTTGTTTTATTTCTATAAATAGTTAGTTTTGTTTTGCTGAACGTGTTGTTTTCTTTTTTATTTATCCGATGAATATTTGGAGAAATAGAAATGTCGATTTTTTTTTGAAAAGCTGACAGCATGGGCCCACCGAGGCGTCAGGCTGACGTCAGCACGCTGCCCGCGGTGGGCACGGCGGGCACGGCGAGGTCGCCGCTTGCCGGCGACGCATCCGTGCGCGATGGGACGCGGGGCTTGGCGCAGTGGATGCGCGCGGACGCGGCGCACCCGGAAGTGGCGGCGCCGCTCCGGATTGGTCGCGGAAACGTCGCCGGCGGCGAGAAATCGAGGCGGAAGGAGCAGGGGAAGGCGCGGCGATTCCGGCGACGGTACGCGTTTCGGCACGCGAGAGTTGGCGACGAAGGAGAGGACGCGACGGCGGAGGCTCCCGTGTGAGCGGATCTGTGCGGGGAGGGGCGTACCGGCGGGGACACGCAGCGGCGGCGCCGGCGAGCTCAGCTCGCGCGGGAGAGAGGAGAGAGGAGGGGGTTGTGCCGACGGTTTTGCACGAAAGTCCTTCATTTTGTCTCAAATTACAGTTATGTCCCTCATAGCGTAAAGGTATGGATTGCGGGTTCGATTTTCCGATATGTGAAGGGTTTTTTTTGCGAAAGCGTCATGAACATGTCATCTGGACCGTTGGATTGCCGGTGAACGGCCAGGCTCGGCACTGTAGACCAGTAACCACTGTAGATACAGTGCTCGGGTAGCTCTCAGGCCGCGAAAGTGCATCGCCTTAATATATTGAGTAATATCTTATATAGCACGTATTTAGTACCATAGATGTTTACATTTTTTTACAAAGTCTAGCGACCCAAACTTTATATATGACAACTCAATTACACACAATGCATTAGATTTGGCTTATGGTGGCACGTACGTGACACGGGGCCGATCGAAAGCAACACTACACCGTTGAAAGAGACACAGGACGGGAGCGCAACAAACAAGCAACTACCGGTGATCGTTTGGCAGTATCAGTACCGAACAAACGGTACGTGCGTTTTGATACTTGATACCACGGGCACCACACCGACGCATATGTGTTGTGTACTCCAGCTCTGAGTGTGTCACCACTTTGTGACCACCGTTCAACTGATTTGCATTCGCCAAATCCAAAATTCGTTTGAATGGGGATATATTTGTTGATATTTTGATTGCCATCAAGTATATAAAGTAGATGTACTTACGTACAAACACACCCGCATAACGCTACTCATGCTCGGAGTTGTGAGGTTCTGAGGAGAAACATCTCCTTCCCAAGTGACCGAGCCCACGCTCGACACGCCTCACCCTGATGGGCGCACCCGTACGCCTCCTTCTCCCTCATTTTTTTGATCCAGCCGACTCGACCTGCTCCTTCATTTTCTTCTCTCACCCGTTGTTGCCGTCGACGCCATGCATATCGTTCCTCATCGGCGAGCCTTGAGCGAGCCCGAGGTGAACAAACACTTAGGGGAAGGTGTTAGCAAAGTGAATGGATATGTCTCGCTTTGTCATCGAAATTTTAATTCATTTACATACATGCCAAGAAACAAAAGAAACCCTAGCCACTGCCAGTTTACCCCATCTCCTCTGTTTGCCGCTCTGACGGCGGGAGGGGGTGATGACGTTGGACCTGCGCTCGGCGTTGTACTTAGGTCACTAAAATTAGAGTTGGGTCAGCCGCCAACGATGTTATGATGGATATGGTGGCGATGTGCGGAACAAAAATAAGGTTTTCCCGTCTCATCGTCCACCTCGTCGACTGTGATCTCGTCGGCGATGTTGAAGAGGACATGTAATTGTCTGGTCGTTGCTCTCTTAGAGTGATGGATCTCATTTTATTTACGTGTGTTCCAAGTTCCATGTCAAGAGATACGGATCGATTCAACGTTTTAATCGCCACAACTTCGGCTCTAGAAGCTGGTCTTTTGGGGGCACTTGAGGAGTGCATTCCGGTTATCATCAACAAAATCAGACCGCTTCCAATAGCGGAGCAGCAACAACAACGCGTCTCGCTCTATGGCGATAGTGGTGGTTAGGTGGTTCATAAATTCGACGTAATTATTGGCTTGGGGTGCCTTGTACTTGTGCTGGACTGTTATAAAAACATACTCCCTTTGTATCAAATTATCAATTACATGCACATAAAAATGCGCGAATAGACACGCTAAAACACGTTTATATACATGTGTTTCGGAAAATCTAGAATGCTTTGCAGTACAACCATTGTAACTATCCTTATGGTCGATGTTATACTAAAGTTTTGAGTGAATTACAATATTTTTTACCATTTAGTTGCGCATTTGTGATAATTATTACCCCATATAGTGAAACAAAATCCGAAATACTCCATATATAAATTTTGAACATGATTTTACCCTCATTTGGCATTCCGCATGTTCCGTTAGAACAGACGGGCATCTTAGACTATGTAGTTCGTCAATATGTGTACGGATCTCAGAACGTCATCAAGGATAATGGCCAGTCATGTCTTAACCATCTGTTCAATTCATCGTCGTTGTACTGTTATTTTTTTATCCTCAATCATCACCTCACGCTTTGCCCAATAAAAATGCATCGGAAAAGGAGGATCCAACTTTTCTAAAATTTATAATCTAGACAAGTTTTCACTAGATGTGGATAATTAGTGTCACAAATACATATATATCACAAAAAGTGGAATTCACTCTAAATTCTAATATACTCTGTTGCATTCACGGATTCTATCGCCAGTTAGCCGCATCTCAGGCCACAGAATTCATCTCACAAGACAACCTCGCCATGGCGCCGGTGAGCACTGATTAGTCACAACTAGCTAGAAGCATCCTACCTAATTGAACATGGGCTTGGATGGGATGAGATGAGGTTATGTATCGTTGACTTGATTAACTAGAGCGGATCAAAATAGATCGGAGGTCGTGCGAATCCGACTATAGGAAAAAGCGATCGATGGATAGTGGTGCAGTCATGCACTGTAAACATTACTCCTACTACTCGATCTAATCAGCTAATTTAATTACTTTAATCCAGTCATGTCTAACCCACTTGCCTAATCCACGTTTGAATTTATGCATGGGTTTACAGCTGTAGCTAAGAAAATCTTGTATCCAGTGACCAAGAATTCTCTGCCGTAACCAAGATCTTGCCTAACCCACACTCTCAAACCACGTTTATTAAAGGAAGATTTATAGGGCCTTGGCTCTCCACGAAATTATCCATGAACTAAGAGCATCTCACCGGCGCACCCAATAGAGTGTCCGGCAAAGTTGCCGGACAGGCCCTGTTGGGCGCGTCGGCAACGGTTGCCGCCTATTGGGAGCGTCGCGCCCCACCGGTCGCTCCCAATAGACCGTCCCAATAGATCGATCCCACAAATTCAAATTAAAACGACCCCACAAGTTTGAATAGCGTTGGTGCGCACACCCAAAAGTGTCGCCAGGTTCGGCGATCACACCCAAAAGCATCGCCAGGTCAGGCGAAAATATTACATAACGTCGATCATGCCGAAATCAGTCGATCGTCAACACCGGCTCGACCGACCCATCCTGTGTCTCGGCGTCTTCCCAGCCAGGGCACGGCGTTGGCACTGCGTCTGGGTCTGCGTCTGCGTCGGCTGAGGTCCTACTCGTCGGCCGCTCACCCGTCGTGTCCATCGGCGCGGTGGTCGTCGCCGTGTCTATCGGCGTCGGCTCGGGCGGAAGAACCCCCATCTCACGCAAGATGCGCTGCTGGCGGAGTTTAAACCAAGCCCTCACCTCCGGCGTGTAGGCGGAGAGGTCGGCAGTCAAGATCCTGAGTCCTCCTTCATCTTTCGAGTGACGGATTGCGACGCCTCGGACATGGCCTGGATCCTTGCAGTGTCGGCTTGCATGACAGTCGCTTGGGCCTTCTCCCTCTCGACCTCCAGCCGCTCCTTCTCGAGCTTGATCTTCTCCTTCTCGAGCACGACCTTCTCGTCATGCTTGCTCATATAGGATGACCAACTCTCGGCGAAGGTGCTTGCGTTTTGCTTCGAGATGGTCGTGACGTCGGCGAGGCACTTGTCGATGGACGCTTGCACGGACGCCGCGGACGCCTTGTCGCTCTTGGCCTTCTTGTTCCCAACAGGGCGCCCCTCGGACGCTGGGCACGCCGGGTCGTTCGGCCCATGCACGCCGTGGCCGCCGTTGAGGTCGATCCGCGTCTTCTCCCACTTCTTGTTGTTTTGGAGCTTCACGAAGCAATGCATGAACTTGAAGTCCTTGTGATTGTTGTTCTCTAGTAGAACGTGGTCGCGTCGGTCAACAAGTCCTTCACGGTCTTGCCACTCTCTTTCCTTCTTTGGATTTGCTCAAGGTCGCCGTGGAACTTGTTGCACTCGGCTTGGATGGTCCGCCACCTATGCGACATTGTATTCCAATTGCGATCCATATGCACTTTCGCATAGTCACCGTACCACATCGTCTCATGGAACTTTTCTTCGACCCTCTTCCAATACCTACCGTATGTTTGGTTGCAGCCGACGGTGGCGTCGTTCGTGACAAGTTTCCATGAGTCGACTAGGCACTCGTCCTCCTTGGTCTTCCACCGCTTGCCTTTTGTGCCCTTCTTCCTAGTCTTCCGGACCTTCGGGGCCTCCACATCGCCACCGGTGGCCTCCACATCGCCATCGCCAACCTCCATGTCCTCACGGTCGCCCTCTTCCTCCTCACCGTCCTCCTCTTCCTCCTCACCGTCGCCATGTTCCTCCTCACCGTACCATCCGGCCTCCACCTCGGGCTCACCGACGTTGGTCCCCGACCCATCACAGATCATGTCATGCAACACTTCCGAGCCTTCGATCTATTGCAATCAACAACGCGCACGTCGGTTTCATGTATTCAACACAATGATCATGGGGGTAAAGGCCGTAGATTTCATACCATCTCGTCGTCGACGTCGATTGGCATTCTGTCGAACATTTGGGCATCGGAGTAGCCGGCACCATCGCCGTCCTGCCAAAGAGGCATTGCCGGCCGCTCACATCGACGCGATGGCAACGCCGGTCTCTCTGGAGAGCCGACGAGTCGGTGAACGCGTAGTTGAGGTCGATGGAGACGCCCACGGTCGGCGAGTCGGAGTGGCTGCTTCTTTCACAGAATGGCGAGGCCCGTGCCCCGGAACGCGGGGTGGTGCCACCGCCATCAAAGAATGCTGGGTTCGACGGCGATGCGCCGCCCGCCGCGTTCGTGCTCCCTTGACTTGCGTCGCCGGCAGTGGCGTAAGCCATCGACGCTTGAAGATCTATGTCCCTCTGCCTAGCCTCCACACTGACGCCTAGCCCTCTCCTGTCTACGGTGGCCGCCGATCGACGCGCCAGCTCCTTATCCCAGGCTTCATCCGTCGTGTTCGGCGGCCGCGCGCGTGATTTGCGAGGAGCGATGTAGCCGCGAGCGCCACCGCGAGCAGCGCCACCCCGAGCAGCACCCCGTCGTCCTCCTCCTCCGCCACGAGCGCCGCCACGGTTGCGTTTGATGGGCGACATCGGCGGCGGACATAGATCGCCCAAGGTGGGAAAGGCGGGAGGGAGGAGCGCGGGGGAGGCGAAATGGCGGGAGAATGAAAATGGACGGAGGAAGGGGGAAGTGATATCGAGCGTCCCGTGTCGCTGACGCGTCATCCCCACCCGTCAGGATTGGACAAGGCGCGCGTGGCCGTGGTTGTCGGCGCGCCCGGTTGCGTCCCTAGAACCTGGGCGCGAAGCGGGGTTGCCGGACGCTCTATTGGGACGTGCCGACAAATTTTGGCCTATTGGCCGCGCCGCTGGGGGCCAATTTCGTGTCGGCGCGCCCAATAGGCCTATTGGGAGCGGAGTTGGGCGTGCCGGTGGAGATGCTCTAAAGACCAAAAACCAAGGAGCGGTGATCCTTAAACTGGATTTCGAAAAGTCCTACGACCGTGTAAGTTGGCCATCCTTCCTGAGACGTGGAAAGACTTTGAATCTGGATTCATCCACGGAATCCTGCAGCTTGTTGCTGGTGGTCAAACATTAGTTAATATAAATGGTGAAGTTGGCCCTTAATTCAGAAACAAGAGGGGGCGCGCCAAGGGGATCTAGTTCCCCCCCCCCCCCCCCTTCTGTTCGACTACATTGATGATACCTTACCTCTCTTGATGGATAAAGCAAACCAAACTGGTCATGTTAAAGGTGTAGTGTCACACCTGATTCCAGGGGGAGTGTCCCACCTACAATACACATATGAAACGATTATGTTGTTTGAAAAGGATGATCTCACCTTAGCAAACCTAAAATTTATCTTAATCTTCTTTGAGATCCTTTCTAGCCTTAAGATCAATTACCACAAGAGTGAGGTAATTATAATGGGAGTGTCCCCACAGGAGCAAACAAGGGTGGCCAATCTGCTAAATTGTAAAAAGGGTTCATTCCCTCTTACCTACCTTGGCCTTCCAATAGTAGATGGAAAATTAAATATCAGTGATTTTGAAAGCCTTGTGGGTCATGTTGGGCATAGAGTGGACCCATGGCAGGGGAGAATTATGTCCTCTACTGCTAGACTTACCCTGACCACTACCTCCCTCTCTATCCTCGCAATCTATACAATGAGAGCTTGTATTTGCTTGCTGATGGCACACATGCTGGATTTGACAAGCATCTTGCTAGAGGTTTTTGGGAAGAAGTGGGTGAGAAAAGAAAGCACCATTGGCTCAATTGGCCAGTAAGCCCAAAGATCAGGGTGGTCTAGGAGTAACTAACTCAAAGCTCTTGAATAGTGCCCCGATGGTCAAGTGGATTTGGAGACTTATGACAGAGGACAACCGAGCTTTGTGGGTGGGTCGTAATTTTGGCACGCCCTCCACAAAATAAAGGAATACTTTAAGCTAGGGGCAAGGTTTGCACCGGGGAACGGCCAAAAAATACTGTTTTGTGCTGACTGGTGGTCTGGCCCTTCTCCTCTCGAAAATAGATTCCCAAGACTCTGATATATGTTCCAACCCCAATTTAACAGTAGCCCAGGCGCATAACGGTGAAGGCTGGCCGATGAGACTTCAAAAAACGTTTGGCCCTAATGAGATCGCACAGTGGGGCATGCTCTGGAAAGAAATAGAAAGCCTTGAACCCTCTTCTGACCCTGACACTATTTCCTGGGCTTTAGAACAATCTGGGTTCTCCACTAAATCTCTCTATGCAAAGCTAGGTCACAGTGACAGCTGGCCGTTTGCGCAAGCTATCTGGAATGCCAAAATTCCTTTAAAAATCAAGATCTTCACTTGGCAGATGGCCCTAGATAGGCTCCCAACCAAAGCTCAATTACATCATAGGCAGAAGATGCAAATCACATATTTTTAACTGCATTTTGGCAAAGTTTATGTGGAGTGGGGTTCGATAGATGCTTCGTGTTCAGTGGAACCAAACATCCTTTGAGCAATTCTTTGGTATTTGGCTTTCTTTGGCTAGAAGAGCTAGGATAATTGTCTGGCTTCTTTTTGCTGCACAAAGTTGGGCTCTTTGGCAAAGTAGAAACAAGTTCTATATTGAACCAATTTTTCCAAAACAGCCAGCTGACTGTCCATCAAAATGTTCTTCTTTATATAGCACTGGCGCTCGCTATCAGGAAGTGAAGATCATGCAAGGATTGATGAACTATTGCAGGTAGTCAAGTCGCTGCTAGCTGATGCCTACTCCAGAAGAACTACGGCTACCTAATACGGCAGACGCCCCCGACCCTCCCCTCTCGTTCCCCACCTACAGTGTTCAGAGGAGATTTTTGGGCGATCCCGTGCGCTCCAGCTCGCCGGCGGCGATCCGCCCGATTCCTCGCCTCCGCGGCCGCTCCGGCGGCGGGAGGTCGGGGGATCGACGGATCCCGCCGTGTACATAGCCTAGGTGTGCGTGGGTGGCTTGCCGGCGGCGCTGTGGTGAGGGCGGCGTGGCCGGAGAGGTTTTTGGCGGCGGTGGCTCCCTCCTCTGCTCTCGGTGCTCCGGTGGAGGCCAAGGGCAGATCTGCCGTCGCGGGCGCGGCCGCTGCTCTCCGGAGTCGCGGCGTGCTCTTCCTCGAGCTGGCGGCCGTGGTGGCGGCGCTAGGTCTCGCTTTTGGGGTTCGGCAGCCTCCACTTCGGTGGAGGTCGGTGCTTTTGCTTAACTTTTCTGGGAGTTTGCAGGCGGATCGATCTTCCTCGTCGTTGGCCGTGGTGGGTGCAGTGGAAGATGGGTGGTGCTGTCGTTTCCGTCTCCGGCGCGAGGCGGCGATGGCGGCGTGGTGGCAGCTCGAAGCCGATGCTCCTTCAACGTCCAGATTCTGGTGCGTGCGTCAGATGGATCATGCGGCGTCTCAACGCGGTTGTTCGAGCTGGCTGCTCCAGGGCGTGGTGAGGCCGCCTTCTTCGGCTCCGGCGGCGTGCTGCTGGTGTTTCAAGACGGCGTGCTGCTCGGTGGTTCTGCGGCCGCTGCGTGTGAGTTTGTTCTTGCCTCGGTTCGTGCGTGTGTGCTTCTTTGCTTGTTGATCTTGTACATGAGCTCCCTGTCAAAAAAAAAAAAAAAACTACGGCTACCTAGTTGCCCTGTTGCTTTTTGAATCTTTGTTCATTATGTCCCTGGCCGCCTATGGCCCTAAACTTCCTCAACCCTGAGCTTATTCCTATGTAAGCTGACAACCCCAGTAAATGTCGCTTGTGAACCTTGTTTATGCAAGGCTATATTAAATTAAAGTCGGGCTAAAAAGCCTTTTATCTAAAAAAAAGAGTTTACCTTTTTGAGCGATGGTATCTTCTAGATGTGACAAAAAATTCTAGTAGAACTTCTTTTGCGAAAATCTTATATACACAATAACCTACTTAGGCCCACTTCTTTTTTGCTTCTCCAGTGGCTTATAGGAGAAGTTTCTCCACACCAGGTCCTCCCAGAAGGTTGGATCTCAAATTTGTTCTGACTAATAATCTTGTTTGGGCCAGACATGTACATGCCCCCCTGGAGCTCCTAACGGGCAAGCTACTATCGTGGCCTCAGTCCTCACTCCTCCCATTCGCTATTTACTAAACCCAGCGCCCCTGAGTCCCTCCGTCAACGCACATCGTGCCATGTACGTTGCAAAATATGGAGTCGAATATATGTATCGATGAATGTGAAATTGTGAACTATTACATACCATTGATATATCTAGTGGATAAGGTTACCCTCCGAATATATGTGCGTGGGTTAATATTTATACTCACGAGTAAGACTATGGGTAGAATTTTCTAACCACGAGTTGTAAGGGCATGGTATTTTTATACCCATATCATAACCTGCCCGAGTTAATAGCACCAGCGGTCACACAACTCGTCGTCGATGTGCACTTAAGTCACACTTCTCTAGAATGTGATTATTTGGTCACACAACTCGACAAGTGCGTGCACGCAGGTCACTGGCCCCACTTGTCAGTCCGTTTTGGACGGTAAATTTTCAGAAAACCCCTGGAGTAAAATTAATTTTACAAAATGGTCCTTCTAATTTTACAAAATGGTCCTCCTAATTTTACAAAATGGTCCTTCTAATTTTACAAAATGGTCCTCCAGGGGGACCATTTTGTAAAATTAATATTACTCCAGGGGTTTTCTGAAAATTTACCGTCCAAAACGGACTGACAAGTGGGGCCAGTGACCTGCGTGCACGCACTTGTCGAGCTGTATGACCAAATAATCACATTCTGGAGAAGTGTGACTTAAGTGCACATTGGCGTCGAGTTGTGTGACTGCGGGTGCCATTAACTCTAACCTGCCCATAGTCATCCTTGATTATTTATTCCAAATTGTCTATGCTTAGCTACCAAAATAAAAATTTCTTTTACCAAAACTATCAACAACAACAAAAAAAACTCCCTCCAATCCGTAAAGGTTGTCGTGAGCTATGTAGAAACATGTAATAGCTTAGTTTGTTTCCACGACAATTATTCCTGGTCGGAGGTAGTAACAAAATACAGGAACTCTGGTGAAACCAAGGTATGTGAGCCAACAGTGGTAAACAGA
Organism: Poa pratensis; assembly: GCA_947311845.1. Lineage (NCBI taxonomy): Eukaryota > Viridiplantae > Streptophyta > Magnoliopsida > Poales > Poaceae > Poa > Poa pratensis. The sequence goes on from CAMZMU010000063.1 coordinate 104,811,811, forward strand.
TACAAGGTATTGAAATGCAGCATTATGGGTACGATCCGAAGTCTTACTATTTACTCAAAATTGGCTCAAATGGTTGACTGAACTTCACAAAGGACTAATAATGGCTACTTAACTCTGACAACCTATTTTTGAATCATAAGGACGGAAAGTTGGGACTTTACCAGAAACATAGATTAGAAGTTCAACAAGCCAATACTTCCCTCATAGGCAGAGGAAGACATACAGTAGTTCCAAGTTCACCACTTAAAAGCTGGGAACTTAAACTCGACAACCTCTTTTCTACCAGAGAGAAAAGAGTTATATCATATGCTTCATTCGAGTTCATGCTTATTCTGACGAATGTTTTGCTAGCCTGGTTCGACTTCAACAATTTGTCTGATTCATGAGAGGTATCTCATTATTTTAGTATATACCTTATGGAAAGGAGTACATCTCATGTGACTAATGGATCATAAAAATTACATTTTTTTAAGAGCCAACCAATTGTTAGATGGTTGGAGGGTGTGGTATCCCTAGTGCATCAAAGATCTGGTCGTAGATTTGACGTCATGTGTGTATCATTGACATGAAATTTCATCCAGCAAAAGACGATGTCCTAGTCAATACCTAAACGTTCTGTGGAAACTTAGTCCATCTTGAAGCTCCATCTCCAACTGTTAGTACATGATGTGTGAATGTTTGCATGTGTGTGCACCTACACAATTCTAAAAACACATGTCTTATTTAGAGTGCCACCCAAACAGGTAAAGATACCAGTACACGACGACTCTATGGATATAAGTCAAAATCATCATTATCAGCGGAGATAGACTCCGTCAGTTGAATGTTGTCACTGATCTGGGGATCCAAAGGAAAGATCGAGTTCACTAAACCGGTGCAAAAACAATTATCCGTGCAAAATAAACATAATTCAATCTCACAATAACTCTATTCCTATTAATTTCATGGAAGCACACATATCAACGTGACTAAAAATCAAGCATGTACTATCAATTAAGTAGAGAACTAAGCATTACACTTGCAAAAAGTTCATAATTAAAATAACCTCACAATACTCTGTGTGTACTGTGGAAATATATCATCAGCAACAAGTTATGGTAAAAAAAGCGTTCTATCATTTCAAACCTTAGGCTAGTCATAGTATGGAGTAAGTTAGAGAAGTGTCACACATATATGTAGTATCATACTCTATCCGTTCCGATTTAGTCTACATCTTGCCCCTAAATTTGTTCCAATTTAGTCTACATCCTGGTTTGGTGTAAAGTGGAGACACATGATTTTTAGCACAAGCCTGGCATACCATCTAATCAAACTGCATGCATGTCATTTATTCCTTCTTGGGTAAAGTGGAGACTCCCGTGATAGATTAAGAATAAGTAGTACTAATAAATGTCTAGCTAAACTGTATGATATTTTTTCAAGATATAGACTAAATCAGAATGAAAAGGAAGGGAGTATATGGTCTCATTTATTAGTTTGTAGACTTATTTTCTCCCCGGAAGCGTTACACTAGCCATAGTGGGGTAAATATTTATAAAACATCTAATGATAACTAGCTTATATTTATTTAAAAAAATCTTATACATCGGTGTCCAATCTTTCTAATATGTCATATCTTTACCCGTGAAGGCAATATTTACTCTTATATATTCAACGATTAGGGAAAACACATGTAAGTTGCATCCTTGTAATAACCACCTCATACGATTTCCTAGGAAATGAGATGCTTGGAGCTTGGTTATTCACGACATCCAAAACATTTTATTCATTTGAAATAAGGACCTCTTTGATTTGGAGGATTGCCGAAACACGTGAATATGAAAATTACTAGATTATAATGGCATGTTCTCTTGAAATCTACAAGAATAAAAATATAGAAATGTAGATGAAAGAGTGCTTACCACCACAGTAAAAATAAAGAAATTCTACCAACAAGAGGCCTGGATGTATGGAAGATTTTCTAAGAAAAGGAACTTAGACTAAATTCTTAAGACTGCTATATATTTTTTGAATCAAATAATTATGATTTTTTTATAAAGAACCAAATCCTCAAAGAAAATCTTTTAAATTAAGGCACCAACCCAGCAAAGTTCAGATCCAAATTTGACACCCGTGTGAAGCTTCAGTGGGAGGCGGTACACTAATTAGAGCATCTCCAACAGCAGCGATAAAAACGCCGCGCGCCCAAGAAACCGCCGATATCGCGCGCGCACCCGTTTCGGCGTCTCCAGCAGCCGCGCTAAAACTCCGCGCGCGGTAAAAAGGGGCCAGCGCGCTGGCCCAAGCGGTACTCGTTGCGCTGAATTTGGGGCGGCCGGTCCAGCGCGCGGTGCAAAAGCAAATTGCGCAAGAGAGAGCAACCACCACCCGGAAAATTCCCCGCCGTCGCCCTGCCTTCGCCTAGCGCGCGGTGCCGCCGGCGGAATTCCGGCGATGGAAGACCAATCGAGCGTTCCTCTGACCCCTCCCTACGTCCGCGACCCCTCTCCCGTCGGCGCCGCCGCAAACCCTAGCGCGAGCGTGACCACCTCCGCCGCCGGCGCCGCACCAAATCCCGGTATGGGGCTCGCGCGCGGCCTTTTCACGACGCCACGGACGAACTCCGTCGGAGCCATCGCGCAGGCGCCCGGTGCGCAGCGGCGGAACGTCCTCCCCAAGCGCCCGATTGCGGCGGCGACAACGGTGGCGGCAGCCAACAAGAAGGTGAAGAAGGTGGGCGCCGCTGCGGCGCTAGCCAACAAGAGGAAGCCGACGCCAGCGCCAGTGCCGCCCCCGCCTCCGCCACCCGTAGCGCCTGCACCCGAGCCAGAGCGGCCACAAGATTTTGCGCCGGAGGAGGATGCAAATAGGGTGTTTGAAGAAATGCCCACAAGGTACTTATCTCTATCTTGCTTCACAATTCGCTATATGATTTGTCCCCTTGCTTGACTATCTTCAACTTATTTGTAGTTTGAATGATGACGCATATTTCTCAACAATGGCAAAAGAAGAATAGCCTACACGCCGAGACCGAAGCAAGAAAGGTGGCGGCGGAGGAGAGGAGGTTGGCATTGGAGGAGAAGAAATTGGAAATGGCGGAGCAAGCTAGGATGATGGAGTGGGAGAAATACCTCTTTTTCATGGACACGTCACACTTTGATGACAAGCAAAAGGAGTACCTCAACATACGCCGTGATGAACTATTGATGAAGAAAAGAATGATGGGAATGACAAGCATGGGAGGCGTTGGTGGTACCATGGGAGGCTTTGGAGGTATAGGAACAAGCATGGAGGGCATGGGAGGCAATGGAGGGATGGGAGTGATGAATGCACCTCCGATGGGCATGGGAGGCAATGGAGGGATGGGGTGATGAATGCACCTCCGATGGGCATGGGAGGCAATGGAGGGATGGGAGTGATGAATGCACCTCCGATGGGCATGGGATGCATGAGTTTTGGCTCTCTTTTGGGAGGCATGGGACCATATGGAGGGATGGGCGGCATAGGAGGACCTCCGATGGGCATGGGAGGCATGGGTGCATCTCCAAACATCTTTGGAGCATATGGTGGGATGGGCACCATGGGAGGAATGGGTGTACCGCCGGTTAACTTGGGTGCATCCATGGGTGGTGGCAATGCTACCATGGTGTCTCCTATGCTTTCAGATGGGGCATTTGGAAATAGTGGAAGCACCGTCCCCGTCAATGATGAAGATGGGGTTGAAGAAGGTGAAGAGAAGGAGGAGGAAGAAGAGGAGGAGGAAGAAATTGGAGAGAAATAAACTTGTGGCAAGTGAATGATGTTTTATTCGTTTGTACGCACTTTATCGTAATGCATTTAAATTATGCACTTTGGTGAATTTGTGCTTTGGTGAATTTGAACTATGTCATGAATTGTTGCTATGTTTCATATTGGCGCTGTTCGCGCGCGCTGCATTTTAGCGCGACTGGTGAAGCGCGACGCGCTGTCGCGCTAAATTATAGCGCATCTGCTAAATCAAAACAAGCGTCGTGAGAAATCGCAATTCTGACGCCGAAAAAAAAATTTAGCGCGTCCGCGCCTAACACTGCTGTTGGAGATGCTCTTACGTTTCCGCCATAACCCGGCCAACACAAGCGTGTTCAGACGCACATGACAAGAGACAGAGAGGGGAGGGAAGAAGAACAAGGCAGGCAATAAATGGGGTGAGGTAATATAGGTTGCAGTCTTCAAGGCACACAGAGCATTCGGTGTGACTGTGACCCCATTATCGGATTCTCCTCACCCTTCCCTTGCCTTCTTCAATTCAGTTCTTCCCAGAAGCTGTCGGCCCGCCTTCTCTTCCTTACTTCCTCTACCCATCCCTCTATCCTGGTGTGCAAAGATCTTCGAAACGGTTCAAGATTCAGAAGTTTGGTAGGTATGTCGCAGCCTCCTATCCTCTTTCTTGTTGCTTTGTGTGATCTCTTGAATGGCTGTGCTGTTGCGGAGTTGAGGATTTGATGCAAAATTGTTCGTGGGAGCACCTCTGGGGATCCAAAGGTCCTGGCACTGCTATTTCCCCTCCCACCGTTCTTATTGCAATGGTTTTGCTTGATGCCGTTTCTCTCAAAACTGTTCTGGATTGCTAATTCTTTGTGGTTCCAAGTGCTTTTTTTCTTCCAGATCTTTTGTTGTGTGTAGAATTAGTCCTTTCTTGTTTTATTTGTGCCTGTGTTATGGTGCAGTAAATCTTTTGGTCATTCAAAAGTTGTCCTACATGCCGGAATGGAAATGCGGGCTCCTGTCCATATCTGCTCGGATGTTGCTTCCTTTCTAGGGAATCTGTTCCAGTTTTGTGTTCAGTTCTAGTTTCTTCCGTTCCAGAATTCCTTAGATAAATGGGTGTGGTGGGCGCTGCCACACGACTTGGTGCCGGATTTGATTTGTCCATTTCTAGACCAGTAGCCTAAGGAATCCAAGAATAAATATACCGAAATAAAAATGCGGAGGAGTAGGCGGCGGAAGAGAGTAGTAGATTCTTTACTTCGCCCAGTTGGCATCCCATCAAGTGATGCTTCATGCCATTTGCTTCTTCTTGCTGCTGTTGGTGGCAAAACATTATTATTAGCACGACTTCTCTCTGGAAGGAGATAAGAAGGAACAGAGCAACGTGGCCTACATGTTTCTTTGTAAGCTAAACAGTTATTTTAGGGGAAAGCTAAAACATTTTTGTCTGAGTAGGCCTACATGATATATGGCCTAAAGGTAGGCATCAGTAGATGCACTGAGGAAATTAAGGCAGAAAATAAGGAATAGAAAGAGATAAAAATGTTTGAGAGTAGTGCATCTGTACACCTCGGTGGTTGGTCAAATTGTCCTGAAAAGCACATCCTTTTCAAAACCATCTTGGAATAACTCCTGTTATAATAGTAGTATGTAAAAACTGTAAAGCATGTTGACATTTGTTAATCCTTGTACTCCTATTGTTTGTCAACAATGCATTGATTATAGCCACAAGTTGGTTCGTCCATTCGCTTCTACCTTCTGATAATCATGTAATGTATTATAATTTCAGAATGTTAGTACTCAGTTGCATCATGTACGTTATTCAACGTGTGCCTTTTAGCACAAAAATATGCATAGAATGCGCTGCGGTGTCATTCTTCAGAACATACACATTTAATTTATTCGAACTATGTATGACTTTTTATTGCTGTCAATGATACCTGAATTAGAGAATAATTTCGTTAAATTTGTTGCGTGGACAAAATCATTCTTGAATTAGGAACAGAACTGATTAAAATTGTCTGTTGGATATAAATTTTTTTCGAGAGTACGCGACCGGTGGATATAATAATTAGTGAATTAAGGAAACAAACTGGGTGGATTTGTTGTGTAGATATCATAGGAACAGGAAGGGTTTGATGCCATGCCATGCATGTTATCCTAGTGGTTTAATCATTGCACTCATATCCTTCTCCATGTTTTCTCAAATGGCAATCATGTCGGCTAGATGCACCTCTCAGAAAACACCATCATGTTTATTCTAGTTGTCATGCAACTTTTTCCCTGGCTTTTCACCTTTGCGGTACACTGCCAATGCTCCTCTTGCGGTCTTGTCAATAAACCTTGCTTCATACAATTGTTGCATTAGCTTCGTTGCCTAACCAGTTACTACTCTTTTCCCACAAACAGATCATGCCTTGCTCTGCCGAGCTTGTCAATGGTGAGGGTGGCGTGATCAAAGTGGGCACAACCGGCACCATCGGTTCGCTCATGATAAGAGAACTAGAGGCCAACAAAGTCACACCGCAAGGAGCTGCCACCCCACGTCTAAGACGCCAAAGTAGTCCGGTTTCAGTCCCCTGTGGAGCTAGCCCTCGGAAGACCATCCTAAGGAAGAGCTCATCCAATGTCTCTTGCAGCAGCAGTAGCAGCAGCAATGGCAGAACTGATCGTGTGAGTGCTGAGGAAGCCCGCAAGACAAGGATCTCTCAGCGGAACAAGTCCAACTCTCCGATGCTGCACTCAGATGGTGTGCTAGTTGACATAAGCCCGAACGTCGAAAAGGCGAAGAAGAAAGGAAATTTTCATGTCGTCGAGGTGGTCGATGTTAGGTGTAGTAACCCGATGAGCAGCCGCCTCAGGAAGCTCGGTTTCTCCAAGCTGTCCGAGACATTTGCCTAGCCATGATGGAATACGACTGAAATATTAAAGACACTGCTGGCTACTGCCCTTTCCTTGAGGTCATCTTGGGTTCTTGCAACCCTTTGGAGGGCAAACCCAGTGATGTTTGGTGGTGTGCCAATCATACACCTGACTGCATCTTTTTATGTGGCGATCGATCTGGTTTAGGTAAGTTTTCCTTACTGGTTCCTTCCATGGAAACTGCTCTTGTGCTCTTAGGTGTGAAACATTAATTCGTGAAAAGCATTTCCCATCAGAAACCAGATGTAGATGGATGATGTAATGTAATGATATGCATTCGCGTGATCCCTTTTTCATCGCTGTCCTGGCTTGTTTCGTGAAGTAGGTGTGGGGAGTCTTTCCATCTTGAAGTGCAAATTTAATGGAAAACCTTTCACTTCTGGAATAACATATGGGATTCTTATAGTCTCTTAAAATTGAATTGTTGTCTCCGGTCAGGTCAACACGCCCAAATAACTTGGATGGGTTTGATCTGTCCGTCTTGAATCTAATGGCCAAAGAGTTTACAGTTTCCTCTTTTTTAAGATAGAACATTGCAGTTTCTGTAAATTTAGATTCCATGTGAATATGATGTACTCCGGCAGAACCCTGCTGCCGCAACTGGAATGGAAGAACATGCAAGTACCATAATAGCAGCTTTTCTTTACTGAACAGACAGGATACTGGTCAGTGTTTTGCAGCAAAGAGCTAGAAAGATACCAGCGTGGAGGAATTTAATCAAGGTACAAGCATACAATTTCAGAATTCTAAAGTGGTGTCAGAATTCTAAAGTGGATGGGTGGACAACTTCCACGCTGCACGTCAAAGAGGACGTGCATCCCGTAAAAAAAAAAAGAATTCTAAAGTGGACAGGACTCAAACCCTGTGGTTGCCAGTGCGACTCCACCACCGGGCTATTCCGCAGTTCTCAGTGAGAAAACAAACACTTGTTTATTTTGATATGTTTTTTAACCATTAGAGCATATCCACCGGCACCTGGCACCCCCAATTGCCTCAATTGGGGGTGCCGGCCACGTGAATGGGGCAGCACACAGCGGCGCACCCCAAAAGGGCACTACAATTTTTTTTACATTCGTTCATAACAATTCTGGCGGAATTTAAACGAGATTTAACAAACTTACAATTTCAAATCTAAACGAGATTTAACAAACTAAACTAAAACTACGCCGTTACCGGCTAGCCAACCACTAGACGCGCCGCCGTCGAGGAAGATGCCTCTTCCACATGCCCTCGCCGGGGAAGAAGATCCGAATCAGCACCGAAATCATCAACAGACTTGCATGTCTCGATGATCCGGCACCGGAAGTTTCATCTGCTATTGCCGTCGGCTACGGCCTTTAAAAATGTAGCCTCGGCTGAGGTTGAGGCTTCAGGTTTCGCGGTCGACGCGTGGTGGGATTTGATCTACCGACGATGCATGCCGCGACGCGCCTGATCGGAAGCCTCGCCGGCTTGATCCTGCGCCCCCTTCTCCGGTGACGGCGACGCTGCTGACCAAGATGCGCCTGCACTTGCTGATGCCGGTGGTAACGGGAGATCGGGCAGCTCCGGGTCGTCGTCGTCCTCGCCGTCAGAGCGGGCACGCTCGTCGTCCGAAGCAGACAACTCCGGCGTTGGCTCCCGCGTGCCGGTAGGGAGGAAGACGCCGCTGAGACGCGCGTCCACCACGACGTGCCAGTAGGGCGCCGAAATGGAGTACTTGGGGTCGAGCTTTTGCTCGTACGGCATCTCCATCCACTTCCGCTTGAGGAAGTCGACGCGCTCATGCCAGCTGAGACACGCGCCACCGACACGTTGACGGCGTTCCTCGCCCACCCCTCCGGTAGGGTGGCGTAGTCCTCCACCGGCACACTGTGGCGGCTGCATAGCCGCGCGGTCTCCAGCGACAGCACGTACGTCAAGGTGCGTTGGCTGCCCCCTCGCGCCGCATCTCGCGTTGAAATGCCTTGGCCATCTCCGCCCCCTCGTTGCGGTGGCGTCGTTCCTCCAACTGCTCGCGGCGTTGCTGGCCGTGGCGCTCGTTGCAGCGGCGAGTACGTTCCGTCGAGAGGAAGTCGTGATGACGCCGAAGCTCACACTCCTCCGGCGTCTCGCGGCTGCCCGCCATGCTTGGCGGCCGATCGGCTGGTGGTTGGGTTGGGAGAGGGAAAAAACGTGGTGTGGGAAGAGGAAGGCCGCGACGCGCCGCGTTAACGTGGCCGGAGGAGCGGGGTTGGGTGGCCTACATTAACGGCGAGCATCGGTTCGACTGGCCACGCATTGACGCCGACGACGCGTGTGTAGGGCGACGCCGCTGGAAGCCGCAGCGACGTCAACATGTGGACGACGCGGCTCGAGGCGTCGCTTCCGCCTACCATATAGGAACGGGTGCGGCGTAATAATTGCGATGCGTCGCTTCGCTCTGCGCCCGCCAGGGGAATGGGCGACGCGTGCTGACAGGCGTGCCGCCGTCTCATCGCCTCGCCATTAAAATCGGGCGAAACGGCCTCCTGCACAACCCTAATTTACACGAGCGTCGACGCTGTGTGTAAGACGGGCGGGCCACACCTGTCGGAGGGCATGTCTGCCCCATGTCCGGCACCCCCGCGAGGGCCTCCAAAGTTGGGGGCCTTTCGGGGGTGCCGGACACGATTTTGCTCGGACCGACCCTTTGTGAGGTGCCGCTGGTGGCGGTTTTCGCCGCCCGGACCCCCAATGGGCCTTTGGGGGGTCAATTGGAGGGTGCCGGTAGAGATGCTCTTATCTATGCCATAACTCTAGGTTTTGAAAAAGCTTTTTCATGTCATTCCCATTTAGGTTCAATTCATATCCGATTCAGATCCCTCCATTGTTTCCCTTTCCTCCCGAACCTTTTCCTCGAAATGATAAAGAATCTGGTACACTCGCAGCATCCATAGTTGTTGTGTGTAGAGCCAAAATGGGGGCGGGTCCTTCCATAACACCGGCCAACTTAACCCAGATGGTAATGACCTGCTGAACTACAGTACGAGTGACAGTCTAGATCACTTTGGACGCGTTTGGTAGCCTGCAGCCCTTTTGAAGCTCGCTGGGGCAGGCTCCAAGGGACCTGGCCGAACTAAAATGGGCCTCGAGCAGTTTTGTGCGTTTTGTTCGGTAGCCTGCAGACGAAAACGTGGCATGGGCCGAAAACATAGAAGTGGTTGTTTGGTTGTCTGCTTTGCATCCTCTAGTGCGACGGTAATCTCTTCCCCATTTTGGTGAGGTTATCCAATGCTTACCGATAAACCACATATCAAATAAGCAGACAAGTTACATATCAAATAAGCATAGCATACCATAGCATAGCATAGCAAACCGAGTTCATCCGGATCATAGCATCAAGACTGAAGCATCGCGAGCTAACGAACAACAACTCGTAATGCATCTCAAGTTCATCAAGGGAGGCGTTAATATATACCACCTCGCAAAATATTACTGACCAATCATCAGTTCTAGTGAATAGGGACTGAAGGGACGTTGTGCTTGCGCAATTAGGAGCTAAGCCAGGTATCCCTCTCTGCGTTTGTCATGTTGGCATACTTGATCTGCTCATCTTGGTGGTCCGCAAGGAAGTTTAGAGACTGGATTAGTGAAGCTGGAGTGAAGATATTAGGAGCCTGAACACTCACTCTCGTGTAGATTGTCCTCATTTGAGCATAGTTGATTATGAGCTTGTTCAGTAACTTCTCGTCCTTTAGGTACATCTAATATTGAGAAGACAGCTTGTTAGTGCAGGTTCGTACACAATTGTATGTCCGGGTACATGGAATCTAACCCTGATATGTGGAATCAACTTCAATTCATCATCATGAGGGTCGAGCTATCTTCAAACCAAACTTTTCCTTCAATCTCCTCGAGATGGTTAAGCCTAATCCACCTCGCTCTCCACTTTCTCAGGTGGTTGTAAATCTGCATACTGGTGACAGTAAGCCCTGTGAAGTCAAGAAGTTGAAGCTTTTTGTCAAAGTGGATCCCCCTCTGCACTCTCAAAGCGGACTCTGTTCTTAGAGACCTTGGCAGACATCTTAGATTGTTGTTGCAGAGGGACTGTATGAAGGGGATCGTAGACAGAAAACAAAAAATTTCCCACCGACGATAACCATAAACTAGCCAGGATCTATACTATGCAGATATACTAATACGGAGGAGATCAGAATACATACCCTTGTAGACCGGAAGCAGGATTACGTTCCCGCACAAACGTTGTCGGTGGAGACGATGGCGCCGACCTCAGGGTCGTGTAGTGGAAGAAGACAGCTCCCAGCACCAAACAATGGTGCCTCGCGGTTCCAGACACGTACGGTGTGGATGACGACCTCCGGGCTCCAGATCCAGCAGAGCAGCGGAAGTGGAAGAGTGGATCTAGCAGCACGGCGGTGTGCGTATAGTAGAGAGACTTCCCTCTCCGTACGCAGCTCCAGAAACGGAACCACGCTCAAGGTAGGAGAGAAGAAGAGGGAGAATTGGTGTGAATTTCCAAGGCATGGGGTCCCCTATTCAAAGAAGGAGGAGGGAGGCCATCTCCCTTGGCTAGGCCATGTGGGACTAAACCCCACATGGCCATCCGCCGGCCAAGGGAGCCACCGGCCCCTAGGTGGCCCCCATTCGGCCCACCTAGGGCGGCTGGCCCTCCTCCCTCCTTTTTTTTTTCCTTTTTACGTTTTGGGATTTTCCCTAATGGGCCTCTAAGGCCCATTTAGGTTTAATGCCTTTTAAAATTCAAATTTAATTAAATAAAAAATATATTTAATCATTAATAACACTTATTAATATTAAATACATATTATTTAATTCATTCGACCTCCGAAACATATTTCGTTGCCTCCGATCAACATCGGACAAGTCCCGGAACACTTTCGGAGTTTCCGGTTTCCTTTCTCTCTAAATCCAATCTAATCGTCACCCACCCTTAAGTGTGTTACCCCACGGTTCGGGATCACTCTAGACATGATCGAGACACGCTCTCTGATCAATGACTAACAGCGGGATCTGGATACCCATGATAGCCCATGTGCGTCCACGAATGTCTTTTATCGTTTGAACCTTTAGACGTCCAGTCTCATCCTCTTGCCTAGCGATACTTAGATTGTCCGAGCGTCGTTCTCCGGTATCACGATTACCGAGCATGACCTCGCCATAGACAAATCTATCTTTACTCGTCTATGATATTACATCCCCGTGACCTAGTCACATGCTTGCAAGCTCATTGATGTAATCTCACCGAGTGGGCCCAGAGTATCTATCCTGCTATGTGGATTGGCAATTTCCGCTCTTGATCACTCGCTTCTACCGCTTCCTTCCGATACCCGAAAGTGTCACCTTTATTTTCACGCTATATAAGTCATGTCGTTTGATGTGATCAGCCGTATCTTTCAGAAGCAGAGATTTGATATGATCTCACAGTCGAAAGTATGAACACTATGTTTCTATATTTTGGGTATGTCCATCAAATCATTCACCTAATGATATGACTCCGTTGTTAACCGACGTCATTGTCCATGATCAGGAAACTTTGATCATCTGTTACCCAACGAACTAGTTAATTAGAGGCTACTAGGGACCTGGTTGTTTACATACCACACGTGTATTAATGTTTTCGAGTAATACAGTTATAGCATGGTATTAAAACGTATTATGAACAATTGAGACATGACAAATAAAATCACTTTATTAATTGCCTCTAGGGCATATCTCCAACACTGTATTCATAGGGACTGCATTCAGAGGCACTGCATTCTCAGCCATGTAAGGCAGTGCAATCTGATTGAAGTCAGGCAGTGCATTCTCACATAGCGCTTGCAGAGGGACTCTCTTCTTACAGTGGACCGTATCCTACATCACTAGTAGGAAACTGGCTTTCTGTGGATCTATAATCTGTGGCGCACCATATAGTCCATGCGCCACAAAAATTATTCAGTGGCGCACGGGGCAACGTGCGCCACAGAAATCATCTGGGTCCCGCCTCCACAAAACTCTGGTGACATTTCTGTGGCGCACGGGACTGGATGCGCCACAGAAATAAACATTTCTGTGGCGCATCCAGTCCCGTGCGTATTTCTGTGGCGCATCCAGTCCCGTGCGCCACAGAAATGTGGTGGGCTTCTGTGGCGCATGGTATTGGATGCGCCACTGAAATAAACATTTCTGTGGTGCATCCAGTCCCGTGCGCCACAGAAATGTGGTGGGGCCCACTCCAATGATTTCAAGGAAATTAGAAATGTCGTGCCCACGCCCCAGTTGACTTTCGTCTTTCTTCTCTTCCCGACGACGCGCCGCCGCACCACCACCGCCCCACTCGCCGCCGTCGGCCGCCCTAGCCCAACCCGCCCCCACTCGCGCACCACTCGACGCCGGCGTGCCGTCTCCACCCAACCGGCGGCCGCTGCTCCGTCCTCGACGCCCGCGGAGGACCGGCCGTGCACGCCGCCGTCCCTCCTCGACGCCCGCGGCCAGAGAAGACCTCGACGCCGCCACGCCCTCGACACCGCCTCCCTCGACTCCCTCCATCCCCTCCCCGATCAGGTGCTGCTCCTCTTCCCCTCTCCCTCCCCTCCACACCTGCACATAAGGTGTTTGTGAAAATGCAAAACCTAAAAATTTGTTGCTAATTCATCTAAATTTTGTAGTTCCTTGCTGCTAGTTCTCTTAGTGATGATTCTTTGCTGCTAGTTCATCTAAATTTTGTAGTTCCTTGCTACTAGTTCCTCTAAATTTTGCTAAGTGTTAAATGGTCACTGTTTAAACATACCTTTAAAACTGACTTGAATTAAGGTGCTAGAAATTTTCAAAAAACTATTTTTGAGCTTTATCATGATGTAATAATGTAGTGTAATAGATCCATGAAGGTACATTGTAAATAGGATCAAGATTTCATAACTTTGTAAGCCTCCAAAGTTGGTACTTTTTAACTGTCTTGAAGATGCATTTTTAGTTGGAATTGGCTTTTAGTAATAACATTTTTAGTTGTAAATAGTATCCATAACAAGGCATACTACTCACACAGCCATGATGTTGACCAAATCTAAGATCCGATTGACAATTTAGATGAGATGCTAACATTTCAGTCACATTAGTGAACATTGCTTCAACTAATCTCCTCCCCTGATCTTTTTATTCATCTTTTTATCCATATTGTTGTACATCTTCTTTTTATCCTTTTACCCATGTTCTGGTATATGTACTATAGGCCGATGATTTAAACTATGTCATGTTAAAGGGAAAAGAGTATCTACAATACCTTGTACTATATACAATTTGAGTGCTTGTATTAGTACATGGTCTTGTAGGTACTCTTTTTGCCTTGTTTTGACAATGATATATGAGGCTTCTATTGTATTACACTGATGACTCTGATTCACAGTATAGCTAGGTTGACTCTGAGCCTGAGCATGACCGAACCTATAGAACGAATGTAAAAAATGGGCCAAAGATCGACGGCGTCGCACCGTCGGTCTGTAGTTTCTGTCAAGCTCAGGCTCAGGGCCACGCTACTGTTCTGTGAATCAGAGTCATCGATGTGAAACATCATTTCATAGGATAGCTAGGTTGACTCTTACATCCTGTGTGTGCTTGTTCCATTGCCTGTCCTCGTCGGTAATGTGTGTGCTTGTGTTGATCTGTGCTACCACGACCATCGTGTCGTGGTTGTTTGTGCTCCGACCATCGTGTCGTGGAGATGCCGGCCGGAGATGTGGATTTTTTGTGAAATGTCTGCAGGTACCCCGAGAGGCCCTTGAGTTTGCCGGAACGTCGATTAACTTCCGTTCCGGCAAATTCGGGTACTCCATATGTCCCTTTAGCAAAGGTCATGCCAATTTTTTCGTGAATTTTGGCATGACTTTGCTAAAAATAGGACATATGATTTGTGAAATGTCTGCAGGTACCCATGAGGCCCTTGAGTTTGCCGGAACGTCGATTAACTTCCGTTCCGGCAAATTCGGGTACTCCATATGTCCCTTTTTTAGCAAAGGTCATGCCAAAAAAATTCGTGAATTTTGGCATGACTTTGCTAAAAATAGGACATATAGTTGTGTAGCTTAGATTGTAGATAATTTTAGTTGTGTTCATTGTTGGTTTATATTGTGTAATTTTCACATTGCTAAAAATGAGTTTGAAAATTGTGTTGTTGATATTAATTTGATATGGTACTATGTTATTTGATAGTTGCTATGAATTTGTACTTTATTTAAATTTGCTTGCTACTTAAAAATTGTGTTTTTAGTTTATTGTTCTCGGCGACGATGTCACTGTTGGACCAGAGGGGCGATGTCCGCGACTGGACTCCGCCGGGCTGGCACTGGGAGGTGCTACCTTCCGGGACGCGTATCTTGGTGAGGAATCCGGGTGACGTCGTCGACCCGGATCTTCTTTGGTGGCGGTCGCGTGGGCCATGCTCGGTGCAGAGGGAGCCGGCCCCCGAGGAGGTGGTACGTCGCCGTATCAGGGAGGAGGACGAGCACGTCCGTCGCTACATGGATTTGTTGGATAGGCAGTACAACAATGGATGGTCGTTTCTTCAGAGGGTTCCTCCTCATCACGTGAGCTATGACCCTGTGAGGGTTCCTTATCTTTGGATGCGCAGCGCCCGCGGCTCAGCACCCGCGGCTCAGGACCCGGTCGAAGTTAGTTTCAGAGGTTCATGTATTAGTGATATTATTCGCGATGTATTAGGGTTAAATAAAAATGTACCAAATTATTCATGGGATCAAGATGTATTAGTTATACTTTTGCATATTTGATCAATGTCCCTACATGCATGAATATAATTTTGGCATGACTTTGCTAAAAATAATTTTAGTTCTGTTCATTGGTTTATATTGTGTAATTTCCACATTGTGTAGTTTGTAGTATATAGTTGTGTAGTTTTTTGATTCTAATGAATTTGTTTTTAATATGTTTTAGTTTCACGGAATGGCCGGGTTTAAGGGTGTGAGGGCGTGCTATAGGAAGAAGCTTGGTCGGTACGTGTATGGATGTCAGATCCATATCAACAAGAGGAAGCACTGGGCTGGGCAGTTTAATACAGCGGAGGAGGCGGCGCGCGCCTATGATTATTTCGCCGTACACGAGTACGGTGATAAGAAGAAAGATAAGGATCTGAACTACCCAGCGGATCGCCACCGTGTGAATGAGTTCATACCGGATGGGATCAGACAGGTGGAAATGGCCAAGGAGATGGAGCACAGGTTGGCTGAGGCGCAGATCGCACGTCGCAACGCACGCCCCCAGGACGACCCGTATGTGAGGCATCTCCTGCAGAACGAGCCAAACTTGATGTCCTACCAGCAGTTCGGCGCTAGTCCTTTTGACGGTGCTGGTCCTTCGTACGGCACCGGTCCTTCCCACGGCGCCGGTCCTACTGACGACGACATCACTTCTCTTGGGATCTGGGCGGAGGAGGAGGAGCAGCAGCAGGAGGAGCAGCAGGAGGAGGAATGGGAGAAGGACTGGGATTCCGACTCTGAGCAGCAGCGGCAGAAGCGGCAGCAGGCGTCGGAGGAGCGGCAGCAGCAGCGGCACCAGGAGTGGCAGGAGTCGGAGCAGCAGCTACTGCGGATGTTCGGGCCGCCGAACCCCGATGCTTATCACCACAGCGACCCTAGGCACTGGGTCGAGGTGAATAGGCGGGACGGCATACCTCCGTTCCGCACTCTTTCGGGTCAGCCGTGGGGGAGCGAGGACACTGATGACCCTCTAGATCCGATGTTCTGGGCTCAGCTGGATAGGTCGACGGACCCATAGAGCGACTTGTCCACTTCTTTCCGTACTATGTTTTATGTTGACTTGGCCACTTATCTATATAGACTGATGTTTCCACTGTACTTGGTTAAGACTAATGTTTTATTTTCATGCATATGCCAATGTTAAATGCATATGCTTGTACTATGACTTATCCCAATGCATATGCCAATGTTAAATGCATATGCCAATGTTAAATACCGTGTCAAAATATATTACTGTTTCTATTATTTTCTGTATAAATACTGTAATATAGCTGTATTATTGTCAAATACAGCAAATAATCGATAATACAGCAAATAATCGATAGTATATATAGCAAATAATTTAGTGGCGCACGGTAAATAATTTTGTGGCGCACCATATTCTGTGGCGCACGAACAAAGTGCGCCACAGATACATTATTGTCAAATACAGCAAATAATCAAAATTATTTCAGTGGCGCATGGAAAATATTTCTGTGGCGCATTTCTGGAGGTGCGCCACAGAATTGTCTACTTTCTGTGGCGCATGTAACCATGCGCCACAGAAATAATATTTTTGTGGCGAGAATACTGTGGCGCACAATGCGCCACAGAAAGCTATTTCGGTGCGCCACAGAAAGGCACTTCCCTACTAGTGCATACCCGATTATCCGCAAGCAAGGGTAAGCATCAATCTCTTAAACACGATGATAATCTTGAATCATACTCAACAGATCTAGGATATGCACACAGATCTAGGATATGCATACAGTACACAATCAATAGAATCAAGCCTAAGGTACACAATCAATCGAATCAAGCCTAAGGAAAATGTTCAACATATCTAGGATATTCACACAATACACAATCAATCGAATCAAGCCTAAGGTAACCAGCGGATCCATCGAATATTACACAGATCTAGGATATGCACAAGGAGTTAGCTCATAAGAACAAGTTTAGAAGTTCTTACAGCCACCAGACGCAGATGAGAGTTGGGGATTGAGCAATGACCCGAATTGCCGCCGACGAACTCTACCGTCACTGTCGCCTTCGCCTTCACGCACAAAGGTCCTGCCATCGCCAGAGCTCGCGAAGGGGGAATGGCAGTTTTCGATTTGGGGGTGAGCTTAATAGAGGGGCGAATAGGCGAGCGGTGACTGAATGTCTACCACCGCAAATTTGGAGCTCACGCCATCTCCGGTGCCTGCACCAGACCTTGCGCGGCGTTCCGCGAGGTCACACGCCCGAAGCCTGGCTCCACAAAAATGGCTGATTCGGTCTTTCCCAGCGGGCCTGGACCGTGGGTGCTTTGAGCAGCATGGTGGCCTGGTCCACAACCCCATGCAGGCATCCAATCACCCAGAAGTTGTAGCTGGCGGGCCTAGTTGGAGCTCCTACATGCTACCAAACGCGCCCTTTGTCTACCCCTCCCCCGTTGGGAGTCTTGGGTGTGCATCATTTTTTGCCTCCTTACATTCGTGGCTCTCTAGAGCGTAGAGCCTAGACGAGAAGAAACGTGGCCTGAGCCATGTTCCACACTTTGTTTGCTTACCAACAATCTTGGACCATATGGCAAGAAACGAGTTTTTAAGCACCGACGTGTTTGGTGTACATCTGTGTTTCGTGTATTCTCACCTCTTAGTCTACGTTGTGAAGTTACCTCACACCACCCCATTTTTGAACAATCTACGTGACAACACCATGAAGAGCGTCGAGCAAAACAACGGTGCGGCGCATCGGTGGTTTGCGGTGGTGGTCACGGTACAAGCACCAGCGTCGGCGAAGTTTACGGTGGCAACGAACGCCGACGAGGTTCTACACGTCTATGACCGTGAACCATGTTGAAAATCAAACGTGCATCATGCACAACTTACTAGTTGCTGCTATGACGGCGGAGTTCATAACAGCAAGCGGACGAGGTTGAACGGAGACGATACATAGTTGAAAAATACACGTACACCAAGCACAGTCTAAGTACGTACAAAGGAAAAGTACAATGTCTATTTATACATGACCGCCAAAACGAAAAAATACGAAAGTTGTGTGAAACGTCGAGATGAACCTACTCGTCATAGGATATTTTAAATGGTTAACCGAGTGTGACGAATTTGAGAAAATTCGCCCAAAATAGTCTAGACATCGGTTTGAAATTGAGAAGTTACAGTCAACGAACTCGAAGCCGAACACGAGAATGGAACCATAACTTTGACGTGCATATTTTCGTGTACGTTTTATTTCGGGCCAAAAAATGATTTTGCACTTTAAGAAAGGTGAACAGACAAAAAGGTTACATAACGGGGGAGCCAACCCACTTGGGCGATTTGTACGTGTTAGGGCAACTCGTGTCGTTGGTGCCCCCCATGCGTTTTTCCGGCGGTCAAATGGGCCGCTTGGGGGCCGCCAGCGCTAATTTCGGCCTGCGCGGCGTCGGTTCCCAGCTGCGGCCCCAGATCGCCCCCCAGCCGGCGATTCCGCCCCAAAATTTCACACAACATAGTTTTTATCACATAGTTTGACATAGAATTCTATACAAATAGTTCAACAAAGCAAGCTCATAATTTAACAAGTTTTGAAACACAAATTAAAACACATCAAACTAGTTGTTACCTTTGATCCTCCACAGGTGCTCCACGAGATAGTTGGCACAGGGTTTGAGATAGTCTTCACAAATGTTGACCATCTTGGATAGATGCCATATGCTAGGTTGTAGCCCTTGGTGTACTGGTGCCCATTGATCTTGTAGTTTACCGGGGGAGCATGACCTTCAACAAGCTTGGCGAAGACATTCGAGCACTGCAGGACGTTGATGTCATTGTGAGATCCTGCCATGCCAAATAAGGAATGCCAAATCCAGAGACCCTGTGTAGCCATTGCCTCAAGTATCACACTTCAAGCTCCTTTATGGCCTTTGTACATCCCCTGCCAAGAAAATGGATAATTCTTCCATGCCCAATATGCAGTCGATGCTTCCAAGCATCGCAGGAAATCCTCTTGCTTCATTCATGGCTAGGATCCGAGCAGGGTCTTCAACATTGGGCGATCGCAAGTATTTTTGTCCAAACACTGCCACCACTGCCTGCAGAACCTGTACAAACACTCAATGGCGGTGGACTCGACCATGCGTAGATAATCATCATGTGTATCACCGGGAGCACCATATGCAAGCATTCTCGTAGCGACCGTGCACTTCTGGAGTGAGGGAAATCCTATCGTGTCAGTGCAATCCTTCTTACAAATGAAGTAGGTGTCAAACTCCCGAATGACACACACAATATCGAGGAAGACTTCCGGTTCATCCTAAATCGGTGCAAAAACACCGTCTGGTCGTGCAACGGATCATCGGCGAAGTAGTCGACGTACATTATGCAATAGCCTTCCATCCACTGCCTTTGCTTGCTCTTGTGGCGCTCTACCGCCGAACCACTGTGCCTCGGCTTTGCATTCCGTGTGTACAGGCCGGCCAGACAGGTGAGGATCATCATGTGCTCTTCATCATCGACGGCAGCTTCGGCTTCCTCTTCCATCAAAGCGGCTAACATCTCCTCGTCGTTGGAGTCCGTCGCCGAGCAGACAAAATGTCGAACACCTCGCGGGCGTGGTGGGCACGAAGCTTTCCGAGGAGCTTGGTTGCGGCTAGTTTGCGGCAGAGGTGAGAGGGGTGGTGCTAGCGGCGGAGGGAGAGAGGTAGTGCCCTTTCTAGCGGCTAGTTCGCGGCGGAGGGGAGAGGAGTGGTGTTAGCGGCGGGATGGCGGCGAGGGGGGGAATAGCGCGGGAGGGCGAATCTGGGTGGGGAAAGTCTGTTGCCTCGCCGACAGAGCTGACCCATGCGCCATTTTTCTTCCGCCGGTGCTCCAGTCACCCCCCCCCCCAATGGGCTGGGTTTGGCCTGAGAACGCAGGATGATATTTCGTCCAAATCCAGCCGAAAACGGGATCCTGGGGGGGGGGGGGGGGGGGCGACTGGGAGAAAAAATGTACGCCGGCGGAAAAAGAAGGGTCCTCGGGGCGCTGGGGGCGGCTGGAGATGCCCTTAGCCTGGATGCGAGGAAACGACTGATTCCTTCTCAGCCAGCCCAACATTAATTTAAGTTTGGTGCGATGGAAGTACGCGGTCCCCAAACACACACTTTTTTGTTGCGGTGTGATTGGAGGCTCTGTGGGCAACCAAACACGCCTTTGGAGGGTGGTATCCTCGCTCAATTTGCTTCACAAACTTGTGAAATGCCACGAGACAAATATTGCTGCTATGACATTGCTCTCTTTAACGTGATGTCTACATGTGGTACTTCTTTTACTGTAGACCAGCGAGGCACTTTGGATACCAGTTGTACTCGATTGATGGCGGTAGTTCGGTCTATCTACAACCATGGTGTCTGCCGGCTTACTAATAGAATACAAGATGCATAGAGGCGTCATGATCGTTCGTTCTTATACACCGCCCTCTGGGTAGGCCGATAGGCGGTGGCACGGGCGTTAATGCGTTGCATGGGGGAAGGTGCAACACCGTCGCGTCGACTGCTGCTGGCGTTAATGCGTTGCGTGTGTGAAAGGTGCAACGTCGTTGCGTCATGCCGCGCTCGCCGAAGCAGCCCACAATAAGTGTTCGCATAAGTTGAGGTACTTTTGCTTGGAGTGACGCGCTTCCACTTCAACGCTTGTCGCTTGGTTTTTTTAACCGTGCCCTGGTTTGCGTCGATGCCGGTCAATTCCACCTCATCTGTCCCCGCGATGTCGATGCCAGAGAAGGATGCCGTGATGCCTGAGTAGGAGCCACCGAAGCAGGAGGCCGCGCCGGAGGACGACGTGCCGACAACTCCACCACGTCGGGCCTAGTCCACGTGGCCGTCCCGTTTGGTTGGTGCGGACCCCGCATGGGTCACGCATAGGGCTGCACCGGCAGACAAGCCGGGAACTCCACCACCGAAGGCCGACTTGGGGAGACGACGAGTAGTATATTGCCATTCTATTTATGTAAGAATTTATATGTAAAAATGGCTTTTAAATTGAAATTGAAATCACTTCTCGGCTGGTTCAAGTCTAGGATGGCCCAGCTGCACCAGGGAAAAGAATAGAAGAAGCATCAAACCTGCTCCGCTCCCATTTAAGGAAAAAATATGCAATTTCCGTGTCAATGACAAGTGGGCGGGCCTGTCAGAGGGCTTGTCGGGGCGCTGTCCGGCTGCCCTGAGTTCGCCCCCAAGTTTGAAGGTCCTCTTTGGGTGCTGGACAGAAAATGAGTCAGGCCGGACAGTTAGGGGTGCCGATGTGGCCGTTTTTTTGTGTCCGACAGCCCAATGGGCCTTTGGGGCCGCTTTAGGGGTGCCGGTGCTAATGTTACACTAGTGTCAAGATTCAAAACTTACCCATAAACTTAGAATCCAAAACTGTACTTTCTCATTTTGTAAGTTTTGAAAAACACGTTGAATGGCCATATTATTTGTCAAATAATTGCATGGTTAGTTTAAAGTCAAGATCTATATTTGTGATCTTTCTGAAGATTTTACACAACTTACAACTGTATTTCTTGCTAAGATAAAGAAACACGGAGGGCTGCATTTATTAGTTTTATTTATTTTCATTTTTTTTTGCTTGGATACCAAAAGATAATTAGGGCCCACTTTTTTAGGCTTATGCTTATAAAGAAGCCGGCTTATAATTTTCGGTAGGAGAAGCTCCGGTAGGGAGAAGCTTGTAGGAGTTCTCCCTGCCCTTCTTTTGAGGAAATTTTTGTTTTTGCCACACTAGTTTTTGCCCATTTTGCTTTTGCCACTCTAAGTTTTGACATTTTGCTTTTGCCCTGCCAGTTCCTGGTAATTCATCACTTTTGCCCTCTCTGGGGCAAAAACAAAATGAAAATGCCGAAATTTCGTTTTGCTTTTGCCCCTATTGATGTTGTTTTGCTTTTGTTTTTGCCCCTCAAAATGGCGAAAACAAAATGTCAAAACTTAGAGTGACAAAAGCAAAATGGGCAAAATCTAGTGTGGCAAAAACAAAATTTTCCCCTTCTTTTGGGCTTATGAAATTTGTTGTGTTGAATTGTTTAATGTCTATAATACCGACGTCTGTACACAAAATTTAATCAACAGGGGTAATATTTAATCATCTATGCATTGTCCCTATCCCATACCCGGTTTAAACTAAACTACGTACAAAATATCCGGTGTACAAATAAAAACCCAATCTGCATAGTAAACGCATCTTACTATGCAATTTACCATTACAGAACACCATAGTTACAACATGTCGATCATGATACATAACATTCTTACATACTCAACATGTCGATCTATCTCACACCTAAGAGCATCTTCACTTGCGGCATCGTGTCCGGTAGCAGCGCCGGACGGGCGCTATTGGCGCCGTCCGGACGAGTCGCGGGCTATTGGACGCGCCGCTCCCCACTCACGGCGCCAATAGGTCCTCCTAATAGATTTTTCTCTCTTTTTTTTCTCCCAATTCAAATATTTTGGCACATACAAATCAAATTATCTGAATGGTACATAAATTTCAAGGCATAAAATAAAATTTCACAATATTTCAAAATAACAATAAAGTTGTTCCATAAAATTCAAATTTGTTGCCCCGTCGCTACCATTCCCCGGCGTGCCCAGATGTTCGGCTATATCATTTTGAAACTGACGATAAATGCCTTCATCCCTGATCAGACGGTGAGGAAATCACACTTCAAGAAATATGCTATGCTATGACCTTTTTGATAGTGACCCTAAAAATATTGGTCACAAATCTATGAGTGTCCCAGCCCACCTGATATGTGTGTCCCACCAAGCCCGACTTGTGGGACCCGAGCCGCCCACCAACCTGCCATACATGCGTGAATGACAAGCGGGCCCGGCTTCTTGACAACTCAAATTCGGATGAATAATCAGCAAAAATAGAACCGGGAGTCGAACCCACGACCTCTCCGTCCAAATGGAGCGAGCCAACCACCATGCCACCACATCATCGTTGATACATAAGCGCCTCCGCCCTTTTTATTTATATAGCGCCTACTGGGCTTGGTCGTTCTCGTTGGTGGGATGTGGCAGAGTGGGCCTTGGCCCATGCAGGAATAAAGGGGATGCCCACATATTCTACACCCAGATGTATTCGGCCCATAACGAAACTAGGAAAAATAACTAGTTTTTCATTATATCTGGTTTCTCGTAAAATCGCCGTAAATAAGTAAAGAAATCGGAAATGTATTTTTTTTGTGATTGTACATAAAATGATGTCTAGTCCGGAAATTTTAGGAAGGAACATTAGGAGGGTAAATTTTGGGATTTTGTTGTCGACAACAAATATAATTAAACAAGCAGCACTATACATGTATCGAACACTTTACCAACAAACATCTGCAATGTAAGTTTTTTTTTCCTCGTAACTACGTCACATATGATGACGCTACACGAAGGTTTTCCATTATTTTGTTTTTTTGAATTTTGTGTGCTCATTTGAAAATCTAGTCGAATTCGTGGCCGTGACTGTTTGTGTCTAGTGGTTGAATCATGTGGATATTTTGGCGTATCTCTGATGAAATGGATACTTGTGAGCCTAAAAATGAAATTTCGAAAAAATAACGGGCAAGCTATGTGGCGGCTGTCGTGTCTCGTTGAACGGACACCGGGAGTATAGGATACCCCCTTTTAGGTTCGGCACGGGGCACGAAGGAGGCTGAGAATCATCTTCTTGGGCGGAGTCTAGATCAAGCTCTCCTCTCCACGATCAAAGCATGCAACCAAAGGGACACAAGGAGCTACCCAGGTTCAGGCCGCCCGGAGGCTAAAAGCCCTCCTCCTGCATGTCTGGATTGATGAGTTCTTCATAGTGTGGCTTACAATGGAACCTCCGGGCAGGGTACCCGGAAGGGTTTTGGCTGGAGGTAGAAGAAGGACAGATCCTGACCCGGAGGAGATCACCTTCCTCTCTACCTTCGCAGCCCTAGACTAGTCTTGCTCTGGCTCTACCTTGTCTTCGTCCTTTGTTCGACTTCCCCCTCCTCCGTGCCTTGGTCCTCCTTTTACAGGCTAAGGGGTTGCCACAGGGTCACGTGAGGGGCATGAGGGTCCTTCGGGGTGAAGGACTCTCCTCATCTAGTTTAGGGGGAGACGTGGCCTCTCCTCAGCCTAGCGTCTCCCTTGGGTTAGGTGGGAGCGTCCGCCTTGGGGGTGGACAGGAGCTGACACCACCACGGGGCGTGCTTCCCACCCGCGCTGTCTTCGCCTTGCTTCCCAAGTCTTCCGTGGTGAGGTGGAGTGCTTATCCACAGGTGCGTAGGAGGTACCCGGGAGGGAGCCTGGCCTCCTGCCGGGAACTCGGGCTCTCGGGTCCTTCCTGGCCTTCTTGCTTGATTCGGGGACCCGGAAGGTCCCCAGGACCGGAGCCCTTGGTCGATGCAGGCCTTGCGTGTCTTGACGGTGAACCCGCCAGCTTGACTTGAGTCTTGGTCTTGTCCATCTTCAACTTGGGCCCACATGGGGTGGACCCACTTTGGCAGTACTAGGGAACCCCATGTACTGCAGCAGCCGTAGCGTCCGTGTGAATGAGAACGAGTTTTTTGCAAAACACGCTCCCATTACTGCAGCAGCCGTAGCGTCAAGGGGTAGGTGGAGCAGGGGAGGCCTATAAAAGACCATCTAGGCTCCACCCCTTCGCCACATCTTCTCGCCTTGCTCCGCTCTTCTGCCTCCTTTGCTTCCTCTTACCCGCAGAACAATGTCCGGCGAAGCAGGAGGGCCTTGTCCGATGTGTCGACGGCGGAGTCCGTCTTTCGAGGAGCGGCGGAGGCACCCAGCGAAGCTGGAGCCCGAGCCACTGACGGCGAGGTTGCGTCCCGTCCTTCTGCTGCCAGAGTTGCTCGCCTGGCGGCTGTCTCTGGTCCTGTTGCTCAGGAAGAGGCGAGGATTAGGGCAGTAAGGAGGACGCACCTGTGGTCCATCCTGAAGGAAAGGACTGCCGGTATCCGGAGCTGTCCTTGGTTGTGGCTGAACTCGAGGCCATTGAACAGGTTCACTGCTTGCTTTTCCCATGATTCCGCCTTTTATTGGATGACCTTGATCTTGATCTGGACTTTTTGCAGGCCGAGAGTCAGTCCGTAGGCGAACTGGCGGACGGAATCTTCCGTCTCTTTGGCCCTGGAGCGCCCTGGTCGGCAGAAGGGGTCGAGCTCTTCGACGCGCCTGACAAGATTCTGCACGTGTCATCTTTTCACCCAGGCGTCCCCGGAGAGAAGAGTGCACCCGGCAGGCAATAAAACAGAAAGACAGAGCTGCACAGCCAGGAGCCCTGAGCTGGCCTTAGTAGCATAGGCTAGATATGTATCCAGGAAAAGCTTCGACTGAATGTAATCCAGAATTGTAAACTCAGAATGTAAGTTCAGATGAATGCAATCCTAGGGCTCAACTCCCGGGGTCATTTCCCAAACCTCCCTTTGCACTAACGCGCCGTCAAGTTTTCTGAGGAGATCTCTTAGGTGACAAGTGCTCTGACCGCCCGCACCAGTAGCAGCACCCCTAAGAGCACTATGCCTTCCGGGAGTCCACTCCACAGCCACGGGTACTAGGCCAGAAGGGAAATCTGACCGTTCGCCGGGGAGGACGCATTACCCCCGCAAAGGTTCTCATCAACTGTCAAGCATGCGCAGGTTGGTGGTATATTGACTCCGAGCGAGATATTATGCCTAGAATGCCAGATGCACATGCAAAGACTTAGCTGGTTTTTGCCGTGTCCTTGATCTACTCTGTCCTTCCCGGGTATCCAGCTCCTGAGCCGCTCTTCAGCATCCATTCCTGTCCCGGGAGAGGCGCTACACACAACACACTTTCAGTAGGAAAAGAATGGACCCTCCCTTACATGTCGTGAAAGTGTTTCATCCGGAGCAACCCGCAAGCAAAGTTGAATGTGCATTTCTGTGTTTAGGTTCTTTAAAACACAGCACTGCCCGTTCCACTTCTTACCGCGGCAGTACGGCACGATCAGGTGGCAGCGCCTACTGATAGGCTGCTCGCGCTCGACCTGTCAGCCACCGGCACCATGTCAGCCCCCTGCTTGGGGGTTGTTACGGATAACACACTTCACGACAACAAGAGAGGCTCACGGAATTGAAAAACTTATCTTTTATTCCTTGGCGACGATTCTTACACCCTTATACAGAACACTAGCCCCTTGGGCGTGCTTAGTTGACTCGAACTATCTGCGATTCATGTTCGTATTCAGGGGTAGAATTTCCGGAGATTCTCGATGTTCCAGGCGTTGCCCTCCGGCCTGCCTTTCTCGTCCTCCAGATAAACAGCTCCGGGTCTCAGGGTATGCGTCACCCGATAAGGTCCTTCCCACTTGGAGGACAGCTTGTTCATGTTATCAAGCTTCTGCTTCTTGCGGAGAACCAGGTCTCCGGGTTCCAGTACCCGTGAACGGATATGGCGATCATGATAGCGGCGGAGCCCTTGCTGGTATCGAGCAGATCGTAAGGAAGCTCGGCACCGCACCTCTTCCAGGAAGTTGATGTCATCAATCCTCCTCTCAGCTTGTGCGTCTTCATCATAGGCAAGTACCCGGGGGGATCCATGCCTGAGCTCTGTTGGCAAGACGGCTTCTGCTCCATAGACAAGGAAGAATGGTGTTTCTTGAGTGGCTCTGCTTGGTGTGGTTCTGAGGGACCACAAGACACTTGGTAGATGCTCAATCCAGTTCTTGCCCTTGTCTTCTAACTTGTCAAAGGCCTTGGTCTTCAAACCCTTTAGGACCTCCGCATTGGCTCGCTCCACTTGCCCATTGCACCTTGGGTAGGACACCGAGGCAAACACACCTTGATTCCCAGCTCTTCACAGAAGTTGAGGAAGGATCGGCTTGTGAACTGAGAGCCATTGTCCGTTATGATTCTGTTGGGTACTCCGAAGCGGTACACGATCCCTTCAATGAACTTGATGGCTGCTTGAGCTGTCTGTCTTGGTACTGGCATCACTTCCACCCACTTTGTGAACTTGTCGATGGCCACGAAAAGGTATTCATGGCCCCCGACAGACTTCGGTATCTTTCCCACGATGTCCAGCCCCCAGACCGCGAACGGCCAGGAGATTGGAATTGGCTGCAGAGCTTGCGCCGGCTGATGTATGTTCTTCGCATAGTATTGGCAGGCTTCACAGGTCTTGACTAGCTGCTCCGCATCACTGAGGACTGTTGGCCAGTAGAACCCGTGACGAAAAACTTTACCCGCCAGTGATCTTGATGCCACATGACTTGAACATGTGCCTTCGTGGATGTCCCGTAGCAGTACTTGGCCTTGTTCTTGAGGGATGCAGCGGAGCTTGACTCCGTTGTCCCGTCGCCGGTAGAGCTCGCCGTCGATCATGACGTAGAGCTTGGCTTGACGAGCCACCCGCTCGGCGTCGTGATCGTCCTCCGGGAGGGCGTGCTCCATGATGTACTTGACGATGTCCCGGGCCCAGGGTGGGTGGGCTCCTTCCACCGGTAGCACCATCCGACGGAAAGAAAGCATAGCTTCCTCCGCTGGAGGGGCTGCCGGGTCTTGAGCTTCTGGGCTGGCTACCCGTGTTGTCGAGGTAGAAGGGTCGCCAGCCCCCGGCGCAGATCTTGTCGCGAGCCTCTCGGGCGGGATCGAAGGTCGCCTGAGGACCTCGATGTAGATCCCGGGAGGCACTGGTTCTTGCTTGGACGCCACCTGCGATAGCTCATCCGCGGCCGTGTTTTCTCCCCGTGGGACGTACACAGCCCGGAAGTTGTCGAAGCGCCGCTGCAGCTTCCAGACCTCTTCAACGTATGGTGCCATCTGAGGGCACGCGTACTCCTTGTTCACTTGTTTGATGACTAGCTGAGAGTCACCCTTGACGACGATCTTGTTGATGCCGAGGCCGATGGCAGCACGAAGTCCTGCGAGCAGGCCCTCGTACTCCGCCGTGTTGTTGGAGATGTTCCCTTGGTAGTGCATCTGGACGACGTACTTCAGCCGGTCCCCGGTTGGTGAGGTTAGGACAACCCCAGCACCTCCTTTCCCCTTGGTGTAGGAGCCGTCGAAGTGCATGATCCAGGCGCTAGGATCTTCCTTCCCGGGGAGGCAGGTTTCCTCTTCCGGGTCGTCGAACGCCGTCTCGGTCCACTCGGCCGTGAAATCCGCCAGCGCCTGACTCTTGATGTTGTCCGTGTGCTCGAACTTGAGACCGAAACCTTGAAGCTCCATGGCCCACCATGATATGCGACCAGTGGCAAGTGGGTTCTCCAGGGGGCTTCTTAGGTTGTACTTGGACACCACCGTGATGGGATGGCTTTGGAAGTACGGCCTCATCTTGCGGGAGGCAATGAGGATTGCCAGCAGCAGCTTCTGCATCATGGGGTACCGCTCCCGGGCGTCGCGCAGCACTGCGCTGACGAAGTAGACCGGGTGCTGCACCTTGCGGGTCGCCGAGTCCTGAGAGGGCTCGGCTTCCCCGTCGACGTCTTGGGGTGGGGACGATGTAGCCCCCGGCGAAGTCTCGTCGGAGGGAGATTCTCCATTCCCGACGGGATCCGCGTCGCTTGGTGAAGTTGTAGTGACGCCAGGATCATGAGACCCCTGGTCACCCGGCAGCCTTTTCTTGCACGGTTGCCCCGGAAGAGAGTTCCCGGGTCGCTTGCCCTTGATCTTGCTTGACTTCTTCGGAGGAGCGTCACGCTCTACCACGAGCACAGCGCTGATCACCTGGTTGGTGGCAGCAATGTACAGTAGTAGGGGCTCCTTCTCTTCTGGTGCCACGAGGATTGGTGGCGAGGCGAGGTAGCGCTTGAGGGACTGCAGGGCTTCCTCGGCCTCGGAGGTCCACTCCACGGGGCCTGACTTCTTGAGCAGCCTGAAGAACGGTAAGGCCCGCTCCCCAAGCCTTGAGATGAAGCGCCCGAGTGCAGTGATGCACCCGTTGAGGCGCTGTACGTCCTTGACCCGCCGGGGCGCCTCCATGCGCTCGATTGCCTTGATTTTGTCCGGATTCGCCTCGATCCCTCGGTGAGAGACCAGGAAACCCAGCAGCTTGCCGGAGGGGACCCCGAACACGCACTTGTCGGGGTTGAGCTTGAAGTTGACCCGGCGGAGGTTCTCGAAGGTCTCGTGCAGGTCTTGGATGAGGGAGTCCTTGTACCGGGTCTTGACCACGATGTCGTCGATGTACGCTTCGACGTTGCGGCCCAGCTGCGACCCAAGGCATGCTTGCATTGCGCGCTGGAAGGTAGCGCCGGCATTTCGGAGGCCAAAAGGCATCCGGGTGTAGCAGTAGCAGCCCTTGGGAGTGATGAAGGCCGTCTTCTCTTGGTCCTCGAGTGACATCATGATCTGGTGGTACCCGGAAAAGGCATCCAGAAACACAGCAGCTCGCACCCGGCCGTGGAATCCACGATCATGTCGATCCGCGGCAGGGGGAAAGGGTCCTTGGGACAGGCCTTATTCAGGTCTGTGAAGTCGATGCAGAGTCTCCACTTGAAGGTCATGGGTTTCGGTACCACCACGGGGTTGGCCACCCAGCTTGGGTGGGGAACCGACCGGATGACACCAGCTTCTATCAACTTGTCCACCTCGGCGATGATGAATTCCAGCTTTTCCTTGCTTTGGTTCCGGAGAACCTGCTTCACGGGGCGAGCCCCCGGATTGACCGCCAATTTGTGCTCGATCACCTCCCTTGGTACGCCGGGTAAACCTGATGCCTCCCACGCGAAGACGTCAGAGTTTTCCCGAAGGAAGGCGACGAGCGCGCTTTCCTATTTGTCGGTGAGGCGGGCGCCGATGGTGATGGAGCGAACTCCGTCGCTGGTTAGCGCCACCTTCTTGGTCAGCTGCGGATCGCCATGGAATGGCGCCTTCTTGGGTGGAGTAGATGTGGAGCCCCCGGGGTGCCCTTCGCCCCCGGGGAGAGCCCCATCATCATCCTCCTGTACACCTTGAGGGATGTCCGCCGTGGTTGCCACCGTCTGGTTCAGCTGGTGAACGCAGTAGATAGCATCGTCGATGTCGGCCCTGACCTTGATCACGCCCCACGGCGCCGGAATCTTCACATGTTGTAGGCGAAGTGGGAGACGGCCATGAACTTGGCCAGAGCAGGTCTGCCAAGTATGCCGTTGTACGGTAGCGGAGTGTCGGCGATGTCGAAGACGATTTCCTCGGTGCGGAAGTTCTTGGAGTCGCCGAAGGTGACCGGAAGGGTGATCTTCCCGAGGGGTCGAGTAACACTTCCGTTCACGCCTTGGAACACCCCAGTGTCTTGTAGGCGAGACAGGGGGATTTGAAGGATAGCCAGGACCTTCGCCGTCAGCAGGTTGAGGCTGGAGCCTTCGTCGACCAATCTTGGTGACCTTGGGGTCGCCGCTGCTTGGAGGGAACTGCATCAGTGCCTTGGCAGCGACTAGAGCATCATGGCGAGCTTGCACGTCCGAAGGCGAGTGCGCGGAGGTCTTGCTCTTGGATGCTCGTGGATCCCCGCTGGGGCGAACGCCATGGTTTCCCTCCTCCAGCGGTGGGCTCCTTGCCGGTGCCGTTGCAGACGCTCTTCTCCCCTGAGCGAGGAGGAGGCATGGTGGCGCCCTTTGGAGCCGCCGCTCCGCCGAGGCCGTTGTCCTTGTCGCGACCGTCTACTTCGTCCGGCGCCACCCTCTCCATGGGAGGCGGGGACGGAGAGGTGCTCCGCCGTGCGCCAGCAGCACGACGTTCAGCTGAAGCTTGGGTGCGTGAGGGAGAGACCGGCTTGGACGCCGCAGGATCTCCCTTCTTCCTTGGAGGCATGCTTGACGAAGAACTTGCCGATGAACTTGATGAAGATGAATCCAGCGCTTGCGCCCCCTACCTGGCGCGCCAGATGTCGTGTCTCGTTGCACGGACACCGGGAGTATAGGATACCCCCTTTTAGGTTCGGCACGGGGCGCGAAGGAGGCTGAGAATCGTCTTCTTGGGCGGAGTCTAGATCAAGCTCTCCTCTCCACGATCAAAGCATGCAACCAAAGGGACACAAGGAGCTACCCAGGTTCAGGCCGCCCGGAGGCTAAAAGCCCTACTCCTGCATGTCTGGATTGATGAGTTCTTCATAGTGTGGCTTACAATGGAACCTCCCGGGCAGGGTACCCGGAAGGGTTTTGGCTGGAGGTAGAAGAAGGACAGATCCTGACCCGGAGGAGATCACCTTCCTCTCTACCTTCGCAGCCCTAGACTAGTCTTGCTCTGGCTCTAGCTTGTCTTCGTCCTTTGTTCGACTTCCCCCTCCTCCGTGCCTTGGTCCTCCTTTTATAGGCTAAGGGGTTGCCACAGGGTCACATGAGGGGCGTGAGGGTCCTTTGGGGTGAAGGACTCTCCTCATCTAGTTTAGGGGAGACGTGGCCTCTCCTCAGCCTAGCGTCTCCCTTGGGTTAGGTGGGAGCGTCCGCCTTGGGGGTGGACAGGAGCTGACACCACCACGGGGCGTGCTTCCCACCCGCGTTGTCTTCGCCTTGCTTCCCAAGTCTTCCGTGGTGAGGTGGAGTGCTTATCCACAGGTGCGTAGGAGGTACCCGGGAGGGAGCCTGGCCTCCTGCCGGGAACTCGGGCTCTCGGGTCCTTCCTGGCCTTCTTGCTTGATTCGGGGACCCGGAAGGTCCCCAGGACCGGAGCCCTTGGTCGATGCAGGCCTTGCGTGTCTTGACGGTGAACCCTCCAGCTTGACTTGAGTCTTGGTCTTGTCCATCTTCAACTTGGGCCCACATGGGGTGGACCCACTTTGGCAGTACTAGGGGAACCCCATGTTCCACTGTTGCGACAGTGGCTAGAGTTCAAAATCTAGCGGTTTCCAGCTGAATCAGCAGGGTACCGTTTAAATGGGCATAAATAGGTAAATAGCTCGAAAATGCATGCCTTTGGTGAATGTACATAGAATGATGTCTACTTTGTGACAAGCATGTATCGGTGTCATTTTGGACGACACTCTCGGTAGCCGCTTCACAAAAAACGCTATTTTAAGCACTTGAAAAATGAAAAGTGGGCTTTTTTGTGAAACATATCGAAAACTTTATTCAGCAACATTGTTTGCCATCCCATTATGAACACATGTGCCAAATTGGGGCACATTTGGATAAACTATGTCATGAAAGTGGCCAAAACATTGCTCCTTTGTCTTGAAAGTTATGAATGTTCGTTCATGATAGCAAGTTTCTGAGAACACTTTTTCTATCAAACTTTCTTATTGCAAGTTTTTTTTCTTCTCGTCACTACGTCACATATGATGACGCTACGCGAAGGTTTTCCATTATTTTGATTTTTTTGAATTTTGTGTGCTCATTTCAAAATCTAGTCGAATTCGTGGCCGTAACTGTTTGTGTCTAGTGGTTGAATCATGTGGATATTTTGGCGTATCTCTGACGAAATGGATACTTGTGAGCATAAAAATGAAATTTTGAAAAAATAACGGGCAAGCTATGTGGCGGCTATAGTTCAAAATCTAGCGGTTTCCAGCTGAATCGGCAGGGTACCGTTTAAATGGGCATAAATAGGTAACTAGCTCGAAAATGCATGTCTTTGGGTGAATGTACATAGAATGATGTCTACTTTGTGAAAAACATGTATCGGTGCCATTTTGGACGACACTCTCGGTAGCCGCTTCACAAAAAACGCTATTTTAAGCACTTGAAAAATTAAAAGTGGGTTTTTTGTGAAACATGTCGAAAACTTTATTCGGCAACATTGTTTGTCATCCCATAATGAGCACATGTGCCAAATTGGGACACATTTGGACAAACTATGTCATGAAAGTGGCCAAAACATTGCTCCTTTGTCTTGAAAGCTATGAATGTTCGTTCATGATAGCAAGTTTCTGAGAACATTTTTTTAATAAAACTTTCTTATTGCAAGTTTATATTTTTTTCTCGTAACTAAGTCACATATGATGACGCTACGCGAAGGTTTTTTATTATTTTGAATTTTTTTGAATTTTGTGTGCTCATTTGAAAATCTAGTCGAATTCGTGGCCGTGACCGTTTGTGTCTAGTGGTTGAATCATGTGGATATTTTGGCGTATCTCTGATGAAATGGATACTTGTGAGCCTAAAAATGAATTTTCGAAAAAATAACAGGCAAGCTATGTGGCGGCTACAGTTCAAAATCTAGCGGTTTCCAGCTGAATCGGCAGGGTACCGTTTAAATGGGCATAAATAGGTAAATAGCTCAGAAATGCATGCCTTTGGGTGAATGTACATAGAATGATGTCTACTTTGTGATAAACATGTATCGGTGCCATTTTGGACGACACTCTCTGTAGCCGCTTCACAAAAATGCTATTTTAAGCACTTGAAAAATGAAAAGTGGGTTTTTTTAAACACGTCGAAATCTTTGTTCGGCAACATTGCTTGCCATCCCACAATGAACACATGTGCCAATTTTGGGCTCATTTGGACATACTATGTCATGAATGTGGCCAAAACATTGCTCCTTCATCTTGAAAGGTATGAATGTTCGTTCGTGATAGCAAGTTTCTGAGAACACTTTCCAGTAAAACTTCCGCAACGCAAGTTTATAATTTTTTGTGGTAACTAGGTCACATATGATGACGCTACGCGAAGGTTTTCCATTATTTTGATTTGTTTTGAATTTCGTGTGCTTATTTGAAAATCTAGTCGAATTCGTGGCCATGACCGTTCGTGTCTAGTGTTTGAATCATGTGGATATTTTTATGTATCTATGATGAAATGCATACTTGTGAATCTAAAAATGAAATTTAGGAAAAATAACGGGCAAGCTGTGTGGCAGCTGCAGTTCAAAATCTAGCCGTTTCCAGCTGAATCGACAAGAAGCCGTTTAAATGGCCGGAAATAGGCAGGGAGCTCGGAAATGCATGCCTTTTGGTGATTGTACAAGAAATGATGTCTACTTTGTGAAAACAATTTATCGGTGCCATTTTGGACGACTTTCTCGGTACCCGCTTCACAAAAAATGCTATTTTAAGCACTTAAAAAAAATGAAAAGTGGGTTTTTTGTGAAACATGTCGAAATCTTTGTTCGGCAACATTGCTTGCCATCCCACAATGAACACATAGGACAATTCCATACGTTGAAATTTCATTTAATTGTAAACATCCAGCTCTGAGAAATGTTAATAAGCAAAAAATATGGCCCCAAGGTAATGAAAAATAAGAGAGCTAAACTTAAAAAAAACTGGTTTTGGGCTGTGGCTGCGGAGAACTGGATGGAGGCCCATCCGTTTCTAGGTGACGGGAGCACGCCCTATATAAACTACTCGCCCAGCGCTGCCGCCTCGACACGCCCGTCTTCCCTCTCCCTTCCTTATCCGCCGCAGCCACCCATGCCCCCCGCTTCTCCTCTTCACCGCGCCCCCATCACCCCACTCCCTTATCCGGCCATCGATCCAAGGCGAGGAGGAGCCGTGCTTCCGGCGCCATGCTCGCGGTCCGGGCAGTGGCAGCTCTCCGTTGCACGAAGTCTAGACCAGCAGTCGCTCGCGTTCAACCGACGACGCCACCCATCTCTCCCTCTTCCCTCAGGCCCCATCACCTCCTGCTCAACCTCTTCTAATGCGCTGCATCTATTGAAACAGGAACCAGATCGCAGCCTTCCGGTCCCATCAGGGGCCTCCTCGACCAGATCCCCTGCGCCTCCATCTTCCTCACCGACGCCAGCTCGAGCAGCGGCATGGCTTCTACACCAACAAGAGGAACCGTCGCGAGATGTGCAAGTACTTCTACGCCGACGAAGATGTGGAACAGATCATCTCCATGAAGAACCGTCGCGAGATCTGCAAGTACCTCTTCCAGGGTGAGTCCTCCCCCTTTCCTCCTCCCATTCGCGCATCGGTGCGAATTATTTATCTCGACTGTGGCAGCAAGTTGCAGGTACCTGTTTAGGATAAACATATAATCTCTGGTTGCGTTGCAGATGTAGTAGCCTGTATTAAACCTGGAGTAATACACATACTTTCTTCTTTGTAAACCATTGACTCAAAATGCGGGTGGGCCACTGAAATCGACAGTTGATGCTTAATTAATACCATTTCCATTCGCCAAAAAAAAGTGGTGTACTTGGTTAGTTGTGGCGATTTGATACCACTTGCTAACACTCTACTTTTGTATAGAATATATATATATATATATATGTGTGTGTCGCTTTGTTGAATCAATGAGACATATTGCTTCTTTTTAACACATTGACTGAATGTGTGTAGTTTGTGATTGCGATCCAGATGCTATATACTGCGTGTTCCACCATCCCTCTAATAAAGAATAAAGCACAATGATTCTGCTGCCATAACTTGTTATCTTTTTTACCATGCAGGTACGATGGGAGCAAGCTCATCCTCCTTATCCCTAGCTACTGCACGACTCTCGCCCTGCGTATTGGCTGGTATGCTTGATGTGTCTATCCCCGTCTCTTTGCGGTTTTAATTCGTGATGCGTGATGATCCTTGTCTTTGTTCGTAGATCTGTTCTGCTGGTGCTTAAAATTTTACAATCCTGGATTCATATTGAAACTATTCTTTTATTCTTTTCATTTCTAAGATCAATTTAGTGTCTCACATGTCTTACTTTAAATATTCTGAATAAAATTCCTAGCTAGTGAGTACATTTTAGTCACTCCATGATTACAACAATACTGGGTAATGTTGCTCATATTTATGTACGTGGAATTTGTTGTCAATTCTTGCTTATACTGGTTAATGTTACTCATTTTGATCACATTTTAGTCATTCCATGATCACATTTTAGTCACTCCATGATCACATAATGGTTAATGTTGCTCATTTTATCCCTCATTGGCCACTGTTTGTTGCTGTGTACATGTTCTTATTCTTTTATTTTGCACAGGTGAAGTACCAGTCGAAGCCGAAGCCTGTCAGCCAAGAGTAGCATATATGTATCGTAATAGTAGGCAGTAGTACTCATATCTGGGTTGTAGTAAAGAGTGTAAAGATTGTAAATTTGTAATAGACCAATTTAGTCTTGTTTGAACAAATTTTATGTGCTCTTTAGTCTGTTTGAAGTATTGATTGTGTATATGATTTAAATATCTGCGAAATTGAAATTGTTTGGCAAATTTCAAAATTTCTGAAGTGTGCCGCGAATTGTGAGAACAGTATGACAAGTGGATCCAATCTGACATGTAGGACCAATCTGGCAAGTGGACCAGCACCAAATTAAATTGGCTGAAATAGAAAATCATTAAACTGTAAAAGGCCACGGCCCAGGAAATAGGTGGGCCGAATCGTATTGTTTGGCCCATGTAGCCATCCAAATAAAGATGGGAAAAGATATATTAAATGGGCTGACTAATTGGGCTTGGCCCATTTAGATGGCTGAATTGGACCGGGCTGATTCTGATCTACGACCATTTCATTTGGTCACAATTTTGCCATTTTAGCCTTGCCACGTTGGATCTCACGTGGTCTGGCCAAATTGCCCGTGACCAAAAAATTGGTCATAAAATCTGTGACCTTTTAATTTGGTCATAGACTACTATGACCAATTCACAAAAAGGTCACTGACGTTCATTAGTGACGCTCGAAACCTGACCAACTGTTTTTGGTCACAAAATGGTCACAAACCACGGAACGTGACCATTTCAGTGACCAATATTGAGGGTCACATCATAGCATATTTCTTGTAGTGTCAGCAAAATCTGCCGCCAACAGGTTGCCAAAATTTTGTCTTCCTCGGCGGCGATAGCGGCTTCCTCTTCCATCAACATGTGAGCCATCATCTCATCGTCGCTATCCATCTATTGAAATCAAACATAAATTAATCAATCACCCGATCACCGATAGTCGGCTAAAATTCTGAAAACAATCGGCCTACCAGGGAATTGGCCGAACACCATGCGTGCACGGAGGCGCGCGAGGTAGCCGGAGCTCTATGGCCGGCGAGAGCCGGCGGCGCGATGTCCGGCAAGCTAGCGCCGCAGACGACGGAGAGGTGTGGGGCGACAAGGAGAAGGGCGCAGCGGGCGGAAATGAAGTGGAAGAAGGGGAAAGAGTGCAGTTGGTAGGTTTATTTTTGCTCTGTCAATGAAAACGCCGGCCCGGCGGTGCGCGCGGCTTCATTCGGCGCGTCCAATCCACCCAACGGGGATGTTGTGGACTGGGCGCGCCGAACGAAATATTCGGCCGCGCCGGACGTAATACCGCTATTGGCGTCGCGAGTGGGAGCGAAATTACGTCCGACACGTCCAATAAAACTATTGGCGGCACTATTGCGGCGCCTCGAGTGGAGATGCTCCGTGAAGCAAAAGATACGGAAATTCAGGCCAAGCACACCCAGTTCAGTTGTACTAGTACTACTTATCCGTTCCCTACTTGTCCGAGGGTCTACTTTCCTAGTCATTCTGGAAAACCGGTTTCGGTCGACTGGATTATTGTCAACTATTGCTCAGAGTCGGATGGGAAAACTGGCTAAGGCCTATGGACGGGGACGAGCTGTAATAGTAGGTTATGTAATAGTGCCATTACACAACACCATATCCATAGTTACAACCATCCGATTTGATAACATTCTTACATAAACCGTCTAACTCTTTTTGATTTAATCAATAATCAAAGGCATTGCCTAGATCCGAAAAAAA
Source organism: Poa pratensis (assembly GCA_947311845.1). Classification (NCBI taxonomy): domain Eukaryota; kingdom Viridiplantae; phylum Streptophyta; class Magnoliopsida; order Poales; family Poaceae; genus Poa; species Poa pratensis. Next base: position 104,849,721 of record CAMZMU010000063.1, read on the forward strand.
GAAACATGTCGATCTATCTCACAGCTAACAGGCAGGCAAAAGATACATAAAATTCAGGCCAAGCTCCTCGCACACCCCGTTTAGTTGTACCGGTAGTACAGTACTACTTATCCGTTCCTTACAAATATCTCTCTGCACTTCTCCACCTCTCGCTCCCAGACCTGCTTTTTGCACTCCAAGGAGCAGCAAAGCGCCATGGCCTCCATCACGTGCACCATCCAGCTCGCGGCCAGGACGGCGTCCTCGTCGCCAAGGTGGAGGTCGCCGCGGGTGGTGCAGGGAGCGGGAGGAGCAGGGCTGAAGACGCCGCTGCCGGCGCGGAGGATGCAAGGGTGGTCGCTGCTGAGCAAGGTGGCGCCGGCGAGGCAGAGCGGGAGGGTGGGGAAAATACGGTTTTTTCCCCTAGGCTACGTCTAGGGTTTTGATATCCTCTGGCGGCGAGCCGCCTGAGTTCCACATATCTCCGGTGATCGTCGTGGTTCTCGGCTAGTCTCTAGTCGAAGCCCACGAGAATTACCCCCCGCCGCCCCGGCCTCTCGTGGTGGAGGTTTGCATGGCGGAACCCGTGGCAGGCGGTGATGGATCTGGCGATCCGACGAATGAGGTTAGTTTTGAAGACAGGTTTGATGGGCTTAGTCTCCATGGTGAGGAGGAAGATGAGCTTGATCTCTCAGCGGAGCTAGAAGGGCTGATCAAAGAGGTTAGATGGTTGGGAATTTTCAGAGTTCATACGACCAAAAGTTTTAGTCATGCTGCTTTATTCAAGCAGATGCGTAATGCCTGGGCGTCGGCCCAGGATGTGATCTTTAAAGGTGTAGGAACAAATCTGTTCCTAGTCCAATTTCAATGTCTGGGTGATTGGAACAGAGTTATGGAGGGAGGACCATGGCTCTTTCGTAATGCTGCAGTTGTGCTGGAAGAATACGATGGATTCACGAACGTACATGAGTACAAGCTGGACAAAATTCCTGTATGGACGAGGGTCAAGAACCTACCAGATGGCCTTATGAGAAAGAAAGAATTGGCTGAAAAGGTAGCAAGAAAAATTGGGGAGCCACCTATAAAAGTGGTCGTGAATGAAGGGAGAATCAACCCTGCAAATTATTTGCGAGTTCGCGTGTTTGTGGATATACGCAAGCCACTAGTTCGATTTGTCCCTATGACCATCAAGGAAAAGAAGAGGTACCCGGTGCTGTTTGAGAAACTCCCAGATTTCTGTTATTTTTGTGGATGCATTGGGCATGTGGTGGATGAATGTGGTGACGGTGTGCACGATGAAGGGACTTGTGGTTGGGGTGACTGGTTGCTCTGGCCGTTTGATCCTATTCCACCCCGCTCAGGGGGTGGTCGTGGGGGCAGTAGAGGAGGCCGTGGGGGAAGAGGAAGGGGAGCCCCTCCCGGTGATCCTAATGTTTATGAAGAAGAAGACATGGATGTTGAACAAAATGAGCTTGCTGAACTGGATAACCAGTCCAGGGGGCTGAGAAGAAGATTAGTGGACACTGACGGTAATGTTAACACAAGCAGGCAAAATGGGGTACCGTCGGGTGTTGCAGGAAAAGTACTCGCGCTTGAGAATTCTTCAAGTTCTGTGGACAAAAACCTGACATCCACACCACAGAAATACCAAGACTCGAAGAGAAGGAAGAAAACAGGAGAGGAGGGAGAAGTTTCAGATGATTTGATAGGATCGGCGGCCTCCTTCGAGGAGGACCGCCGGGATCAATGTTTACCTCAGGATGGAACTGCCAGGGAATGAATACTTCCCGGGCAGTTCTAGCGCTTCTGGAAGTCCAGAGGCAAATAAAACCAGATGTGATGTTTCTGTCTGAATCACATTTGTCAAAAGCTAAGGCAGAAAAGTTGATGCGCAAACTGAATTTTGATAGGTTGTTAGTTCATGAGAGTGATGGACGAAGTGGTGGTTTGATTCTGATGTGGAAGAAAGAAATAAAGATAGTGAGTAAAAGAGTGGAGAAGAATTTTATTGATGTCGTTGTGGAAGGAGAGCAACATTGGCGTCTCACGGGATTCTACGGAGAACCAAGTTGGGCCAATAAGCATAAATCATGGGATTACATTAGAGACCTTCATACGAACCTGAATATGCCGTGGCTAATGCTAGGCGACTTCAATGAAATTTTATTTTCATGGGAAAAGGAGGGTGGAGCTCCCAGATCCCTCCGACGCATGAAAGAATTTCAGGATTGCCTTTCTGATTGTGGTCTAGAAGACCTAGGATACACAGGTGACATCTTTACCTGGAGGCGAGGAAAATTGCGGGAGAGGCTCGACCGAGCGGTGGCCAATGCCGCTTGGAATAACTTGTTTCCGTTAAGCAAAGTTGCCAATGGTGAGATGACGAAAAGTGATCACCGACCGGTAACAGTGGATACTGAATTTCTTGCGAATACACATGTTTTAAATCCGGGTGTAAAAAGATTCGAAGCTAGATGGCTTCAAGAGGAGACTGTAGATCTTATTGTTCAAAATGCATGGGCCAGAGCAGCAGCTAGAGGGATCGGCCCAACTCTTATGCAAAAAACTGCTGAGGTCCATGCAGAATTGCATGCATGGGATCGACGAGAACTGAAGGGACCGAGACGTCGTATTGACGAGCTGAAGAAGGAGCTAGAGGACCTACGGAGAGGGCCGATATCAGATGAGTCTATAGCTGATCAAAAGGAGATTTCTTTGAAAATAGAGCTTCTACTAGAACAAGAAGAACTCCATTGGTTGCAACGTGGGCGTGCGAACTGGCTACGTCACGGGGATAGAAATACTAGTTTCTTTCACAATTTTGCGAGTGCAAGGAAAAAGAAAAACACGATCAAGTATATTGTGGATGATTCCGGTGATAAATGGGAAGACCCTGAAGGTATGAGTAATCTTATAAAATTCTACTTTGAGGGCCTTTTTACATCTGAAGTGCAGGACCCAGCCGAAGCAGTGCTTGACAAAGTTCCTAGAAAAGTTACAAATGAAATGAATCATAGTCTGGTCCGGCCTTTCACTGAAGAAGAAGTGAGAAAAGCTTTGTTCCAAATTGGAGACCTAAAGGCCCCCGGGCCGGATGGATTACATGCAGTGTTTTACAAAAGATATTGGGCTATGCTTGGATCTGATCTGACACAAGAAGTTCTGCAAGCTGTGAACTCGGGTGTCATACCTGAGGGCTGGAATGATACTGTTGTGGTGCTAATCCCAAAGGTGGAAAATGCGGAGAAACTTTCACAATTCCGTCCTATTAGTTTGTGCAATGTGGTATATAAAGTCATTTCAAAAATGTTGGCAAACAGACTCAAACTTATTCTACCGGAAATCATCAGCCAACACCAAAGTGCATTTGTCCCAGGACGATTAATCACGGACAATATTCTGATAGCATATGAGAGCATTCATACGATAAAAAAGAAGAAAGGAAAGGCAGGCTTGTGTGCAGTAAAACTCGACATGCACAAGGCATACGATAGAGTCGAGTGGTGTTTTCTGGAAAAAATGATGACTAGGTTGGGCTTCGATCAGCGATGGGTGAAAATGATTATGGCATGTGTTAAATCAGTCCGTTATCGAGTTCGTTTCAACTCCAATGAGACGGACATGTTCAAGCCCACAAGAGGAATTCGGCAAGGTGATCCGCTTTCACCGTATCTCTTCTTAATATGTGCTGAAGGCCTTTCATGCCTGCTTTCACATGCTGAAACTACCGGTGCTTTAACTGGAGTTAAAGTATGTCGTGAAGCGCCTACTGTATCCCATCTTTTGTTTGCGGATGACTCGTTAATTTTGATGAAGGCAGACGGAGGTAATGCAAGAGCTCTTAAACAGGTTCTTGATTCTTATTGTGGGAGTTCGGGTCAACTAGTAAGTGCAAGTAAGTGTAGCATATTTTTTAGCCCAAACACTACTGTTGATATGAGAGTTGAGGTTTGTGAAATTCTGGATATATGGACAGAATCTCTGAATGATAAGTACCTCGGGTTACCAGCCATGGTGGGCGTTGATAGAAGCGACTGTTTCAAGTATCTTATTGAGAGAGTACTTGCTATCATCAGTGGTTGGAAGGAGAAAATGCTATCCATGGGAGGAAAAGAACTATTAATTAAGGTGGTCGCTCAAGCTATACCGGTATTTGCGATGACAGTATTCAATATCCCAAAGAAAATTATGAAGGGAATCACTGATGCTATTTCGCAACTATGGTGGGGTGATGATGAAGACCGTAAGAAAATGCATTGGTTAGCTTGGTGGAAATTATGTATCCCTAAAGAGAGTGGAGGTATGGGTTTCCGAGATCTTCACACTTTTAATACAGCAATGTTAGCAAAGCAGTGTTGGAGGCTTATGGAAGATCCAGATTCCTTATGTGCTAGGGTACTGCGTGCAAGATACTACCCGGATGGTAATCTTCTAAAAGCAAAATTAAAGAGTGGTAGCTCCTTTACATGGCAAAGTATTATTTATGGTGTTCAATGTCTGAATCGTGGGAGCATTTGGAGAGTGGGAACAGGTGACCAAATTGATATATGGAATGATGCTTGGATTCCAACCAGCCCCAACAGAATGGTGTACACACCAAGGGGGAGAATTATGCTGAGTAAGGTTTCAGATTTGATAAATCCTAGTACGGGTACATGGGATGAATTATTAATTAGAGAAAATTTCTGGAGCGTTGATGCTAATAGGATTCTAGAAATTCCTATATCACCATCGGGTATGCAGGATTTTGTTGCGTGGCATTATACAAAAACTGGTCTCTTTTCAGTACGTTCTGCATATCACACGGAGTGGGAGTACCAATTCGGAAGACGTAATCCGAATGTGATGGATATTGGAGGTTCGCAAGGATGTAAGGTATGGAAAAAATTGTGGGGACTAAAATTACCAGCGAAGATTAAAATATTCGGTTGGAGGACATTACATGGCCTAATTCCATGTCTTGGTGTTTTGGCGAATAGGCATATATCTACAACTAGTCAATGTCCAATATGCAATATTGGGTGCGAGGACATCCTCCATACTCTTTTTACCTGTCCACGTGCTAAACTAGTGTGGCAAGGACTGGGTATTGCGGACAAAATTGAGGAAGCTATGCTTGATCGATCAGGTTCCATGGTACTGGAGTATATGATTTTAAACCTCGGCCAAAATCTGTCGCTGACTGGGGTTGATTTACCAGAACTAATTCTTACAGGTGCATGGTATATCTGGTGGGAGAGGAGACAGTACACGCATGGTGAAGATCTTCAACCTGTTTACAGGAGTGCTATGTCCATTGGTGTGCTAGCGACTAATTATTGGCGAGCGGCAAAGAAACCGGTCGAGAGGAAGAAAGAACACTGGACTCGACCACCACAAGGTATAACTAAAATTAATGTTGATGCAGCCTATGATATGGACCAAGGTCGTGGAAGTATGGGAGTTATAGCCCGTGACACTTGTGGAAAATTTATGGCGGCAAGCTGCAAGGAGATCCACTTTGTGGCTGATCCTTTTATGGCGGAAGCATATGCTTTACGAGAGGGACTGAGCATCGCTCAGTACCTAGGATGTAACAATTTCATCATTCAATCGGACAATTCCCAAGTGATAGATACTATGAAGGATGGGGGTTTTTCTGCTACTTCATCGGCAGCTATCCTTGATGATTGTAGATTACTTGCTACGGGCTTTAGAGAAATTAAGTTTGAGCATTGTAACAGGGAGGCCAATGAGGTGGCTCATGTGTTGGCTAGGTATAGCTTTGATTCTCGTATTGATTGTATCTGGGACGATGATCCCCCTAGCTTTATCTTGCCAAAACTTGTAAACGATGTAACTCTGTTTATCTGAGGCAGCAAGTTTGTTGACGCGCTCTTTTCCTTACCAGGGTACCTACGGGGACTGGAAGGTTTTTAATGAGGCGGGCTTGCTGACCTAATATATAGTGGTGGAAAATTCAAAAAAAAAAAAAACAGGCAGGCAAAAGATACATAAAATTCAGGCCAAGCTCCTCGCACACCCCGTTTAGTTGTACCGGTAGTACAGTACTACTTATCCGTTCCTTACAAATATCTCTCTGCACTTCTCCACCTCTCGCGAGAACTTGCCTGTGGCAAGATGGTTAGGAGGGTGGTTGTACCCCCAGCCCACCAGAGTTCAAACCCCAGGTTTGACGCTGGTGTTTCTCATTTAAGGCGGAATATTCTTCAGTCGACAGCGAGGCGCCCGTGGTGACTTCGTCAATCTCAAGACTCGACCCGCCGACTCGGTCTATCGGAGGTGCTCATAGGGGTAGGGTGTGCGTGCGTGCGTTCATAGGGGTGAGTGTGTGCGCGTGTATATGAGCGCTTGCGTTGTACTGTGTTTAGCAAAAAAAAAACTTCTCCACCTCTCGCTCCCAGACCTGCTTTTTGCACTCCAAGGAGCAGCAAAGCGCCATGGCCTCCATCACGTGCACCATCCAGCTCGCGGCCAGGACGGCGTCCTCGTCGCCGAGGTGGAGGTCGCCGCGGGTGGCGCAGGGAGCGGGAGGAGCAGGGCTGAAGACGCCGCTGCCGGCGCGGAGGATGCAAGGGTGGTCGCTGTTGAGCAAGGTGGCGCCGGCGAGGCAGAGCGGGAGGGTGGGGTTCTTCAAGTTCGGGAACAAGGACGCCGAGGGCGCCGGCATCTACGGCAGCCAGGGCAGGGACGACTTCGACCGCGACGACGTCGAGCAGGTGAAAATCCGCCCCGTTCCCTGAACTGAAACTGTCTCCGGATTCCCGTTTGCTACGCTGATTGTAGTGCTCGTCGTCTAACAACAATGGCCGTGGGTTTTTACGCTGCCGCAGTACTTCAACTACATGGGGATGCTGGCGGTGGAGGGCACCTACGACAAGATGGAGGCGCTGCTGAACGAGAACATCCACCCGGTGGACATACTGCTGTTGCTCGCCGCCTCCGAGGGCGACTTGCCCAAGATCGAGGAGGTGCTCAAGGCTGGGGCCAAGTACGACGTCAAGGACGCCGACGGGAGGACGGCGCTGGACCGGGCCAGCGCCGAGGTCAGGGAGTTCATCACCGGCTTCGCCACGGCCAAGGCCTGATCGTTCACGTCTGGGGTGTAGATTCTCGTTTTGCTGCGTCTGGTAGAGTGAGTTAGGCCGGGAGATTCACGAGCTGCTCGAGAAGGTGCTGTTCGGCCTTGCGTTAATGAACCTGACGAGCGAGACACTCGGATCGAACTCGAATAAGAAGCTGATCGAATACGGAGTAGTCATCCTTGAACGGAGACCTTTAATTAACAGCAAGAAATGTCAGATTAGTCGTTGGTGCATGTTTTCATTTGCATAGCTCTGTCTTAACTAAGAGCATCTCCAAGAGCTATGGTATTTTGGATTACTATATTTTGGTTATAGCAATTGGAGAGAGAGGGTATAGCAATCCAAACACACTTGTGCTTTACCAGCATTGCTAAAACTGGATTTGCAAATTCGTGGGACCCACATGTCAGTGGGTCATTCTTTCCTCTTCCACTCCTCTCACCTCACCCACCTCCAATTTGCTAAACCAAAAACCAAAGGTTGAAAGAAATAAAAAAAAGAAATAAAAGAATGAAATTCAGAGCAGAACAATCAAACTTCAGGCACTTGATCTCGACTGAAGCAATTGGCAGTACAAAGCTTCATCCTTTATTTCATTTGCTATCAGTATCCATAAGTAGATCATCTATGTACTACAGTTTTACAATGGCAATCGCCAAAAGATTCAATTGGGGTACATTCACATATCTCCGCCTGCACAATGAACACTGGTATACTCTATAACCCCTCAGGAAAAAACCCTCTATAACCAAATCCACCCGATCCTTTTCCTTCCCAGTATTATTAACTTCATAATTTGTATGGCTTGTGGATGTCATTAACTACAACCATTAGGTAAATGGCAAGTGTACTTCAACCTAGGATGTGCGCGGAGGGCTTGTCGAAGCGCGGTGTCCACCGTGACACCCTCGCGGAACAACTTGTCATATAAGAGGCAGATAAACTGAGCCAAGTACTCCTCTTCATCAATATCTTTGTTGCCTTCACCGTTTTTCTCAGCATCACTGTCTTCCCAGTCACTTATAGGGCTAACAGGTTCAGGCTCTGACTCATCAGCTTCATCGTCCCCAATGACAAACTTCCCGTTCTCTAGGCTTCCATTAACATCCATCCCATGGTATGCAATTGCCTGGGAATCTGGAGGCTCGACAGATGATGAAATGACTGCTTTGGCACCAGAATCCACGAATGCCTTTACAAGGCCATGGGTAAGGCCATACTTACCACTGCACACAATAATCCTCTCCCTCCATGCTCCAACCTAGGGCAACAATATTTATTTAAGGCATCAAGAATCAAGAGCGCCCTAAACTATGGATATGCATTGTAACAAACATGGTAAATAGGCAGAAGGCACTATGATATGGCAGCTAACTGAACCGTGCCTCTTTGCTACTACATTGCCAGCCATCAACGTTTTGTTGCCATTTGGTTCATGACAACTCTTTTGAGTCATGAGGTTCATGCCGTGCATTTACAATCATAAAATTTGTTAATGGCACCACAAAAAATGCATGCTTTAATCCTATACTCCTAATCAACTGGCAGTAATGTACTATTACAGATCTAACTTGGAGTGGTTCTTGCATTTTGGATTTCACTACGTATCACTGTGACAATTTTGTACTGGTCACTATCTACGAACATATGAAGATCAGTTCAAAGGAAGTGCAGTCTGCCGATATGGCTTACCATCCATCGAACATCTTCGGGTGACATGTGAAAAGCAGGCACTGTCCTCCTGAACATATAGGCACCAATTTCTTGGTTATCTTCCATTACCTGCGACAAGGCAACTTAGTTTAACTATTGACCTGTCTAGGAAGCAAAGAAAAGGAAAAGGCAGTCCTACTTGTGTTTGGCGCCCTATATAGCGGTGATGAATCCCACCAATTTCAAACGATGGCCATTCTGCAACCAACTCAGACAAACATGAAATCTTTGAGACAGAATATGCACCCTTTCTTTTACACCCATGCAGCATGGTAGACAAGCTTGTTTTGACACACTGCAGAAACCTGTCTGCAAGTTCCCCTGGTTCAGCAACTACAAATACATCATTCTGCCAGCTGCAATAGTAAGTTTTGCATCACATATACAGAACTTACAGGTAAGTAAATGATTGTTTCACTAAATAAGAAATACAAACAGTACCTCAATATTGAACCAGTTGAATCATTTTGAAGAGCCAGGTGTATCACACCAACTTGAGGCATATTTTGCAGTTTATCATAAAGTGAACGAACATGTCCAGATGGCTGCCATGACTTTACTGGTGATGTTGGTGGTGAGGACTTCGTAGTTGGGTGACCATCCAGGCTAAGAAGCGGAACTAAGTCGATTCGACCAAGTCGTTGAGTGCCATCAGGACTATATAGAAGTGGACTAGATGGAAAACTCCCAGTAAACAAGGGAGAGGTAACTGGAGTTGGAAGTGCAGTAGTTGGTTTTCCAAATCCAGAAGTGCTATTCATTAGAGTAAGCCTAATACCATTCTGCGAGCAGAATGCTTCAAGCGAGCGGGTATGATTTATTTTCTTTCCAAAATCAGGATTGAATGAAGCCTCTACAAGTAAAACCACACGCCTCCATCCTAATGTAGGATTACTTTCACTTAGACCTGACAGGGTTATAAGTTGTATCAACCACATATTTCATAAAGTGTTACAGAATGTGCTCAAATCGAGGTAATACAAACCTGAATTTGACGAACTCAATCTTGAAAACGACAGGGATTTGATGATTCCAGAGGACTTCTCTTCCTCTTGATATCTTGGAACTAAAAGTTCACAGACATTCTTGAAAGACTGTAAATTTTTCTGAATGTACTCTTCCGTTGCAGCCTCCAACTTAAGCCAGACAGCAGGATCAGTCTCATCTAGCTCCATGCCACACCGATCATCAACTGATAGCATAACAAGATCTCCGCTCATTTAAATATCCAAGATCAACACTTTAATAGTGCCGAAATTACTAAACAGCACTTATGGTTATGTTGACATTGGTCAAACTACGGCTTCTTTGGAAGTTAGATTACCTGGATTAAAACGAAAATATTGCATTTCAGGAAGCATAGGTATCAGCGTATCCAAAGTTTCTTCCACTCTCTCCACTGAGCATGCACTTTCTATTAAAACTTGCCCTGTGTCCAAGTAGCGCCATCCACCTCGCCGACTCTGGAGGAATATATGAAATGTCGCTATATGAGAACAGTTTGCAAAAGATGCATATCTCAGATCAAAGTTCACTGGAATCTAAATACAGTAAATTTATCAAGCAACAGATATTCATCTTGGATCACTTAGGTGTTTTTTCAGAGTAAATTTATGCTTGGATTTGTTGTTTCTGGAAGAGAGAGATAAGTGGCATTTCGATATAGAGCATGTTACATTGATAAACTTGTGATGCCTCAAAATGGAAAAGCCTAAAATAATTGAAAATAATTAAACCTTATCCATAAGATTTTACAAGCCTGGCACTATGTTGCTCGATATCCCAGTATTCACAGAATAAGAAAATGATAAATTTCCACAAGAAACGGAAGTACCACTCTAGTAAACTTGCACATGGACTACCTATTGCACAACTTTGAATTGTTTAAGGATGAAGTTGTTTTAGTAGCAAAATCAAGAACTTTGATGTGTATTACCTTAGTTGGAACTGAGCCACAACCTATTGAAACTAGGCAATCAATTCTCGTATCAGGCCACAAAAGTTGTGCTTCTCTTATCGCGAAGATCGTGGGATTGTTCGCTACAATAGCTCCATCTTGCCAACGATTTACATCTGAAAAGAAAAGAATAAGTAAACAAGAAAAATGAGGATAGAGGTACAAACTGTATCTTGAAGACTCACAACAGAGACATACTTGTCCTTACATAAATGAAAATCAACTAGTGAGTTTAGGAATATTTACCATCAGAATAATCATCCAGATAATATGGAGCTGCAGATGAAGCTCTTATGGCTTCCCATACATGATGCTTGCAGCTCCCCATAAAAGCACCACGTTTAATACCAACTGGTGCACCAGAAACAGCCGTTCCAACCGCGCCAATACATGGACTTTCTGCCATTCCTGGTGATACCTCCAGAGTGCCAGGTGGATACTGAAATACATTTATCATATCAGAATAGGCCGCAAAACTGAAAAAAAAAAGAACCAAGAGAAAACAAAGAACAGAAAATCGATGACAATAGCTAAAGTAATACTAAAAAGATACTCCCGCCGTCCCTATTTAGGTGGCGTCCTTGTTTTGCGTGCACCAACTTTGACCATATATTTAACCAACAAAAAATGTGATATTTGTCACAAAAATTATACCGTTTAAAACTTTGTTTGAATACGAATCCACTGGTACAGTTTCTTTAGCAAACAACATTTTTGTTGGTGAAAATTATGGTCAAAGTTGCTGCACGCAAAACTAAGACGCCACCTAAATAGGGACGGAGGGAGTACTTCGTTTATTTCCTTCTGGTTTCAATATTGAGAACTAAATTAATAGTCCCAGCATACAACTGTACAAACTACATTTCGAATTGCCAATAAACCAATAATGAAGGATAAAAATAACCTGATAGTTCCGAAATATATATGGTTGGGCAGGCATGGCACTGACTAAAGTGGATACAACAAAAACCTTCGGAATGCCTTTCACAGAAGACTCTATTAGGAGGTCACCATCATCATCAGCACACATTTCCTTTAGTAACCTCTCGAATTGATCTGCGCTGTGCTGCAACAAAAATTTCTTCCTTACTACCTGCACTACATTGTGCATAACATGAAACACCACACAGAAGTTCATTGGTTGATTTATACCTTTGAACCATGTACAACCACTCTAAAACTTTGTGACGAACTTTTGAAAAGTTGATCAAGCTTCTCCTTCCATGTAGCAGATTCGTCCTTAGGGACAGGTTCAGCAAATACAAGTTTCCCTAGAAAATCAACAATTCAATTGACAGCACGCAGGCATTGACAATTAAAAAAGTAACAAAGCATGAAGAACCAAAAGATATTCACCAAGTTTTGTGTATATTTCTTCACACTGATCCATATTCATCTGCTTGATTCCAAGAGCCATCGCAAGCATGCCACCTGTCGATGTACCACATATGAGGTCAAACATTTCATGTATGCGCTTCCCTGTTCCTTGTTCTATTTGTTTAAGCATTTGGACAGTTGCAAGGCCCTTCATGCCACCACCATCCATTGAAAGAATACGCAGACCCTTCTTTGCAACTGGCCTCCCTCTTACTGCCCGGCGCAAATAATCGTTCTCCCCTAAAAAGTTGGAAAAGATTCACAAAACCGATCAACACATGTCATGGTTACTGGATTAATAATGAGAAAACAAGTCAATAAGAACCGCAAACAAATATACCTAGAATTGCCAGAGCACGTGCAGCTGCCTTGCTGACACGCTTCTCTTGTGAAAAAGTAGAGCGAATTAAAAGGTCACGCAAACTTTCAGAGTGCATAAGGGTGCGACGAGTCTCCAAGCAGAAAGCCAAATTGCCAACTGCAAATAGAGATAAGCGTTGCACCTAACAAAAGGAAGCAAATAACAGTGAGCCTCCAGTGGTTATCCAAACAACACATCAACCATCAACCAGAGTGTAAATCCAGATCATCTTGCCTCAGAGTTCTTGTGTGCACAAAGTGCTTTCAATGACTTTAGCACATCTTTTCTCAACATCTTTTGAGCAACATGATCAGAAACAAAAGTTAATGTGACCACAACTTGCAATACTGATACTAATTCTTCATCATCAAATGATTTCAGCACAGCTTCTATAGGCTTCATAATATCACACTTAATCAGCTGCATTGCCGATGAAATATCTGATGCTAGTGACGAAAGAGCAAGGCATGCTTGCTCAACCTGAAAAAAGAATTTCCAATTTAGAAAATAATAAACAAAATGTTTATGGTTGAAATATACAAATATTTTCACAGAACTCAGCACATTTTGTCTTTTCAGGTTTGAGTAAGTACCACATGACGATTATCGCTGCTTATCATGCTGATAAGCTGCCTGACAGCATTTTCTTCTTTGCTAATGGCAACTTGATTGCTATGATCTTCCATTATTTTGGCCAAAGCAGAGGCCAGCAAAGGATGGTGACAGGAAGAGAACCGGAAAACAAGCGAAAAGAAGGCACTAAGTTTGTGCCTGGATGCAACGAAGTAGAATAATTTTCGGTCTGTAAACAAAACCCAATAGCAAACTTGTCAAAAAAAAGTTACTAGTAATGAGATGACCTAGCTACCAGAATGATAGAATGCCAAGATAGTTTTATCTACCTCTATTTGGACAGTGACAGACTTAAGACTTTCCAGTGCGTCAATTCTAATATTTGCAAGTGTGAGATGTCTAAGGTTGTGCAGCGGCAAGATTTCTGGAAGAAACTCTAGGGGATTTCCGAACAAGCGCAACACGCGGAGCTTAGGCACTGATCTGTGGAAACCGATAACGAATTGTGAGGAAATGGCATCAATCGAAATAAAATACAGAAAAATAAACAACATCTACGAATAATATTTAATAACCTGAAATCCAATAATGGGCGGACAAGCTTATTGTGCTCTAGTGATAATTCCTCTAGCAAAACGCACTGTCGCAGTTCTACTGCTTGTTAAAAGAGGGAAAAACTTAGATCATTGCACGGACAGTTGATATGCATAATGGTTGAATGGCAAAAAGTCTTGAGGTACTACAAAGCTGTAAACACGACTTTTATATTTATACAGAAATAGAAGGTGCTCACACTAACCAGGGACAGAAACTAGCAGGTTATTGTCAACGGTAAGCACTTTCAAGTTCTTCAATTCACCGACTTCAGGTGGCAAAACTGACAATTTATTGTTGTCAATATAAAGCTTCTCAAGAAATGGAAGGCGAGTCAATTCAACTGGAAGCACCTGCCAAGATTTTGTACAACATTTCATGGTTAGAGTTGCCTTTGGTGTCAATCAGTCTCAAATTTCATAGCCACAGATACAGCTGACAAAAGGACAACAAACATTTCAAATCGAGAAACACACAATAAGGCACATTTGACAATACTAAGGCAATAAAGGCCCAAGGGGGAACCCGTGGTGCAACAAACGGGAGAGGTAGAAAACAGGGGCCAGCAGAGACAAAGCCGAAAGGGTGCAGAGTGTGTGGTGGTTATGCACGAGACGCGGCATGCAGGAGAACAGAGAGGAGAGAGAATCAACAAGATTGATCGGAAGGGAAACTGAGAGAAAAACAAACCCTAGAAACCTGTTCTCAATAGTCAATACCATGTTAGGAATAGCGATCTATTCCCAGGGCTCTAGGACAAACATTCAAGTATAGTAGGAGATAAAGTAGGGATCGGACTACACAAAAGCAAATACAAGTGAGTCCTAGAACAATACAACTTTCTCTTTAACGAGGCTCAGGATTACTACATAATTGGTACATTAGTTGACTACAGACTAAAAATATTAAATATGTCGCCCGTAAAACAAAAAAAAGATCCTGAAGGAAACAGCAGTTCAATCTGTAGAGAAGGAGCATGCGTTGTAGGTGTTGCGGTAGACAAATCACATGCCGATGAGAACCACCAGAGCTCTACCACTGCAGCCCGAAGCATTGGTGCTCAAACAACAAATTTGGTGGTCTTCAAGAATAACTGGTGCTCCATTCATGTTGGAGCTAGAGATTCTGAGGTTGATTGAGCAGTGGGGAGCATTGGGTCAGAGTTGCCAGTGAAGTTCTGGTGAAGTTTACAGAAGAAAATTCAGACCCACAGGATTATCTTTCGCTCTCTTTTTTCGTAAATAAATCTGGACGGATAGAATTTAAATCTTAATGGATATTTAACATGTTAAACTGCCGCTTCAATAAGATGAAGTGTGATCTCTGTTTCTTTAAAAAGTGCAGTAAATTTACAACAAATGGTAAACTGTAATTCAGAACTCACTAATCCTACTGCAAATGCTAAGTTTAATGGTTCAATACTGAATGCACAGAGCAATCAGTATTAAGCATCAAACAGACTCTACTGAATCAAATATGATTTCACACCATTAGACCACTACACAACACATAATGAAGGCCATAACCACTGAACTTCACACAGGTAAACACAAACACGGCATGATTTCCCTGCCTGTAAAAGTTATCAGCCCCATAGCCTTGACAAGCTACCAGCCTGTGCATAGAGCAAGCATGGCCAAGGAATGTTTAGAAGCGATCAGCATGCTGCATGTGTCCCACACAAATCAAATCACAATAACACATAACGCCAAGCTACACACCCTGTGCCCATGGTTAAACTTGAGCATATTCTCTAGGACCAAAAGCAGAGCAATGCACATGAACCAAAAGCAGAACCCGTGTGAGCTTTTACAGAATTCCCTCGGAACTCAAAACCACGAACGATTACGCCTCCAATATGAGGAGCGCTACCGGAATTCCACATTGGTCAGGCACGCCGCATGGAAACCGACGAGGAATTCGAGTGAGAATAGAGAATTCATGGATGATGGAAAACTGACCATGAGGCCGCAGTTGCAGAGGCTGAGCCCGGTGACGGAGCGCCAGTGGTCGGCGAGCACGGGCACGCCATCCGCAGCGGGCGCAGGCGCAGGTTAGATCTGATGAGCCGCGACAGAACGACGGCGCCGTCGCCGGTGCTCTGCGTGGAGCCGAGCGCCCGCGCGACGCGGACGGAGCGCAGCGCCTCCCGCCTCCTGACGACCCGCATCTCCACGCCGACCCGGTCCCCGCCCTCGGCGGCCTCAGATCGACGGCGACGACGTCGTGGGGCGGGGGCAGCGCGACCATGAGCTGGGACTGCAGGCGCAGCGCCACCTGGTCCTCGTCGTCGCTGGTGGACCAGTCGAGCTCGATGCGGAAGCCGAGGTCGCCGTTGGTGGTGGCGGTGGGCGAGAAGGTGGCGGTGGTGGAAGCCGCTGCGGCGGTGGGGGACTGCGGAGGCGGCGAGGCGGGGTCCTGATCGCCGGGGTCCTCGGCGAAGTCGCCGTAGTCGAGGGTGAGGTGGAAGATCTCGGAGCTGCGCTTCCAGCCCAGGCCCCAGGACGACATGGCGGGCGCCGCCGCATCCAATGGCGACCAGGCGCTAGGGTTGAATCGCGGGGAGATTTGGGTGTGAGGAGGAAGACGAACGCAGATCAGAGGAGGAAGGAAGGAAGGGGGCGGAGTGTAGGCGTTGTTGCGTTTTTTGGTTCGTTTGGTTTTGGTTTGGCCGGCCCTCCCCTGTGGAATTTTCCGCGTCATTCCTTTCCTTGCGTTTTGTGCTTGGGGTTTTACCTTCCAAACTCCGCTACCGACACACTGTACGGGTCCACGGGACAGCGTCGACCCTAGATTTTCCTCGATTGAGCGGCCCGGCCCAATATTCTTCACATTTAAGCCCGGCCCATCAAGTGCCTCCCCATCGTGCTCTTCATCCAAGCCGAGGAAAGCCAGGAAGAAAGGCAGGCGCCGTCGTCTGGTTCGTCCCCACATCGCCACCGGGCTTCCGATCTCCTCTCGCCCCGCGCCGCAACAAGGACGAAGGTAGGGATCATCCATGTAATCCCCCCCTTGCTTCTATTGTTCTTATCCGTGCTCCTCGTTTGGGTCCGGTGGTTCTCGATTTCTAGGCTGCCGCGATGGCGAGCGTTAGCACGATTCATTCGGATCTTTGCCACCAGACTGTGTACCAAGTTAAGGCGAGGCTTATCGCGAGATATTTTCTATCTATTTACCTGTAGTGATTTCGCGTTCCAAACCCCGCCGCGAACCTGCACACCGACGCGAATCAGATCGGCGGCGAACATCCGATCAGATCGCATGATCGGGATGGCGGTCCAACAGGGGGTTGGCGTTTAACCAGCAATCTGCTTAGGTTCGAGGTTAACTGTGAATTCGCCCCAAGTGCATCACTTCATCTGTATTCAGAAAATGCAACTCGGTGGATTGGATGGATGTTGAGATTAAGAAGCGTGAATATGAATCTAGTGTTTCTCAAACTCGTTACAAAATTGAATCATATTATTTCTCACTGAAGTGTGTTGATGCTGATGTGTTAGTGTTTTTTTTTGTGTGTGTGCAGGAATGGACAAGCACCACGGCAACACTCGATTTGCGCCCCTGAGAGACGCTCCATTTGCTCTTCGTGGTAAGCACACTTGGATGAGTTTGCTATGTTATTTGTATTTCTAAGTTCTCAAGTAGTTTGAGATATCAGACAATCACAACACAGGTCAGTTGTGTAGGTGGATAGTGGGTGCACACAAGCACCTTTCAAGTGCATTCTTGTCGTGTAGGTTCGTAAATTGGTTTGTTGATTAATGATGAAGAATAGCCATCTGTTTAGTTAATAAATCTTTGGCATGAAATTTCTAATATAAAAAGACACATGCACAAAAACCTCCTATAGGGATACACAAGGAAATAATACAATTGGTCAAAATGGATAATGAGGATCATCTCCATATCATTTTGCATTTCTCGACAAATATAATATGTTTGGCTATTCTAAGTGGTTCTTTTTTTTCTGAGTAAAGAGACGAGTTTGCTATGTTATTTGTATTTCTAAGTTCTGAAGCAGTTTGAGATATCAGACAATCACACCACAGGTCAGTTGTGCAGGTGGTAGTGGGTGCACACAAGCACCTTTCAAGTGCATTCTTTTCGTGTAGGTTCGTAAATTGGTTTGTTGATTAATGATGAAGAATAGTGATCTCTTTAGTTAATGAATCTTTGGCATGCAATTTCGTTTTTCTAACAAGGCTTGCACATTTGTTGCCTACGATCTTTCAGGAGCCCTTGGTAGCTCAAACTCGTCCTTCAACAACATGGGTGACCTTAGACCTTCCTCAACCATTGGGCAAGCAAAGGGCTACGCATCTTCTCCCTTAGGAGCTCTACGACAGAAGATGTCTCCATCTGGAAGCCGGTCCCTGCATACAAGTCGTCCCCTGTCGGCTCCTGTTGCGAACCGCCCATTGTCTCCCCATCTTCCTCTGAAGAAGCCACAGCTGAGCGCTACATTCTCCATCTCACACCGTATATTCGGTGTGGCACTGGGTGCTGCCATCATATCCATTCCTCTCGCTACCAAGTTCAGCCTCATGTTTGATGTCTGAGTGGAATGCATCCTGCGATGATCAGAAGTGACATTGCCGTGTCTGTTTCGTCGTCTGGACCATGCAACTGTAGGTGCAGTTGTCATATCATCGTATCAACCCTGCAGAATTTCTGAGTAATAAGGAAAAGTACCCAAATGATCAGTGTAAAAAGATTTCATTTCGAGTGTTCTACTTCTCTGTTATGAGGTCTGCAAATCTGAACCAGATTTTTTTGCTTTGGCTTCAATCATTTCCTAGCTCATGCAGAAGGCACATAATGTGATATTTTTCTGAACTGATATCTCTTGGCAAGTGTTAGTTTCCACTCTGAGAGCACGTTGCTTATATTTGCTGTTCAACTGCTGTCACCTTTTATTTCTGCTCTCTAATTTAATCTCAGAATCCACGGATTTCTGATGCTATGAATGCGAATGTGCATATCATATCCTCACTGCCTCCCTCAACATAGTATGAACTGATACTTTTGGCACGGGTGTTAGTAGTAAAGCAAACAAAATGTTAGCTAGAGACTACGAAAATGTAGAGCAGCAGTCTGATTCAGTATTATTATTCCGCTGGAACCGTACGATCAGACTTTCCATGCGAAAGGGGGAAGATTATCTTGATATGACGGCTATCAGTAGTTGACAAACAAACAAAGTCACATGAGCCATGCCACTTTTCTTTGTACACAAGGCTGGTTACCATAGCGTGCACTGGGTATTCCACTTCTACAAACACAAAACAAGCATTTGAGTAACTGGGTTGGGGCGCACAACTTCGAATGCAGCTCTACAAAAACCTGAACGGTTCATAAAATAGTACTACTAAGTACTAACAGCAGGCTCCAGGTGGTTCACGTGGAAAGCCTAGCCGCCGCCGCTGCTTAGAAGTCTAGCCGCCGCCACTTCTCCTCCTCCACCGTAGATCGGTACCCCCTCCTCCGGCCGGCCTGGCCGGCGTCGGGAGGGGCGGGGAATCCGATCTATGAGTGGAGTTTTTTAGTAAATGTAGTGTTTTAATCTAGGATTTTGGTTGTCGTCGTCTTCATCAATCGAGATGACATCTTCTACAATAAGCAATTTTCCGGCCTTCGTTCGACGGCGAGATCTCCTTCCCGACGTCAATGGTGGTTTTGGAAGATTAAGTTTGTCTATGTATGGTTCTTCAGATCTTGCTTCGCCAGATCAATCTTGGATTGTTTCTCATGGTTGCCGCGAGGAGGATTGTCCTCGCAATATCTATCCCGGCTACTACGTCCTCGGCAATGGTGATTCGTTCTCTCGGCTCCCAACGACGTCGACAAAGTTGTTCGGTTGTTTGTCCCTGGAATATCAGTGTTGGTGTTCTTGCCGATGTTGCTTGATTAATTTAATGGCTGCGTGCGTGCACAAAGCCTTGGCATTGCGGCTAAAAATTAAAAGTATGGGAGAACCTTCGTTGGTATTCACAGGTCTGTGGTTTGGTGTATTCTTCGTTGTTCTATGGCTGCCTTCAGAAAAATACAAGATTGTGTCACGGAAGAAGGAAGGGCTTGAAGATCTCAAAGATTTGCTCGTCTCTTTTAGTATTATTTTTGTAATTGATGTAATCATGTACTATTTGCTGGTTTAATATATATGGTATTTGCTAAAAAAAACAGCAGGCTCCAGGCAAAATGAAAAAAGAAACTGACATAGCAAGTTTCTTACCGCAATCAAAAGCCAGAGCAAAAAAAGAGAAACACATGTCTTCTCTCATAGACGCCACATAGAAATTTTGCTGAACTGGAAGAGGGAAAACAGAAAAGATAGAAAACTATCTTCACTTAACTTTTAGTTAAGAGAAATAAGTTAGAAGACCTTTTTGTCTATTTACCATGTGTTATCGCTTAATCATGCTTCCTCCGGTTCATTTCAATCATCACAAAAATTTAGATAGACGTAAACGTTAATTGCTATATATAGTATCAGGAGATAATCTATTGAATAGAATATTTATTTTCATCTCTAAATAACATGGAGAGCTAAGAAAAGGTTGCATTGTCATCCACCTTGTGACATTGTAGGATCCTAACGGCAGAGCTCTGCCTTGAGGTCTGATATTTTGCTCTGTTCTTGAAAAGAAGCCGCACAATTATTTTGGGATTTTTTGTTTTGCCAAGCATTCGAGAAATAAAATGTGGATTGCGTGCCACAAGAATTAAACTATTTAATTTTTATTCGAATATGAATCAAATGATCGATTCTTCATAATATATCTTTGAAATAATTGTTGGTGAAAGTAGATTTCAAAAAGCATGTGCCCCTGATTTTTGGGAAAACATGGAGTCTAACACAGCAGTCCAATAAAAATAAAATAATTAATTTATATACTACATGACCGTACTCGACATTAGTAGGTGTCAAGTGGACCTCACTTACATCGTACTTCTACTTCATTGGAAAATTCCTGTTTCAATTTTTTAGTTCAAATTTGGGAAAAATAAATATACTAGAAATCTTCAAATGAACTAGAAGTGGGATATAAATGTATCAGCCGAGCCAGTTAAGATCAATGGCTTGCCGTACCCAATTGGGTCGGGCTCCGGTCATATTTATATTAGAGTTAACTTGTACATCAAGGTTACAATCTCAACAATATTGGTAATCAATCTATAACTACCATATCTACAACATATGCTAATGACTACGGTTTACATTCCCCCTCAATCTGAACATCTTGCAAGATTCAGATTGTGACACAGCCGAGTCAACATCTGTCTAGTAACAGGTTTAGTAAAGCCATCAGCAACTTGATCACCGGAGGAAACAAATCTCACATCGAGGGCACCACGGGCTACCTTCTCTCGAACAAAATGAAAATCCACTTCGATATGTTTTGTTCTTGCATGAAATACTGGGTTGGCAGTTAGATACATAGCCCCTAAATTATCACACCATAAAATCGGTGCTCTCGGCTGAGGAACTCCTAGTTCCTTCAACAACGACTGAACCCATGTCACTTCAGCTGCACCATTCGCTAGTGCTTTGTATTCTGCCTCAGTACTCGATCGAGATATAGTGGGCTGCTTACGAGAGCTCCACGAAATCAGAGTAGCACCAAAGAATACTGCAAACCCCCCTGTAGACCGCCTGTCATCTGTATTACCAGCCCAATCTGCATCAGTAAACACACTCAACAATGTAGATGGCGATCTCTTGATCTGAAGCCCGATCTTTGAAGTGCCTTTAACGTAGCGCAGGATCCGCTTTACCGCCTCCCAATGAACAGCTGTGGGTCTTGACAGAAACTGACAAACCTTGTTAACAGCAAATGAAATATCAGGTCTGGTCAATGTTAAGTACTGTAATCCTCCAACAATACTTCGATACTTAAAGGCATCATCAGGAGATAAGAGTTTTCCAACAGTAGCTGACAACTTGTCATATGAGGAATGGGCGTGGAGACTGGCTTACAATTCTCCATACAAGCTCGATGAAGCAAATTAAGTGCATACTTATGCTGTGATAGGATCATTCCCCCTGAATTGTGAGCAGCCTCAATGCCAAGGAAGTAACTGAGTGTACCGAGATCCTTATAGGAAAGGAGGAAGATAACTGTTGTATCAAACGATCCACGGCAGAAGAAGAAGACCCAACAATAACAATATCATCAACATAGACCAGCATATAAAGAGTGACACCCTCATGATGAAACACAAAGAGAGACGTGTCAGCAACAGACGGATGGAAACCCAACTGTTGAAGCTTGCACTAAGTCGAGAGTACCATGCTCGAGGCGACTGTTTAAGCCCATAGATAGACTTCTGCAATTTGCACACAAATGAGGGACGAGCAGCATCTTCAAAACCAGGAGGCTGGGACATATAAACATCCTCATCCAAGAAACCATGCAAAAAAGCATTACTCACATCAATCTGTCTAAAACTCCAACCACGCGAGACTGCAAGTGTAAGAACCAAACGAACGGTGGCTGGTTTAACGACAGGACTGAAGGTGTCAGAATAATCAATGCCATACTGTTGAGTAAACCCTCGAGCAACTAACCGAGCTTTGAACTTGTCAAGAGAGCCATCAGAGTGTTGCTTTACCTTAAAAATCCACTTACAGCTAACAATGTTCGTGCCGGCAGGTCGAGGAACAAGAACCCATGTGCGTTGTTCTGCAAAGCTGCAAATTCCGATTCCATAGCAGTTCGCCACGCTGGATCTGACAGAGCATCCCGATGAGTAGTGGGCGTGGCAAAGAAAGCACGCTTCTTCGGATCATATCGGATCGTGCCATCCGTATACTTCTTCTCAATAATCAGACGACCGCGACTGGATCGTGGCCCTGGAGCTGCAGTAGCTGTCGATGCAGGAGGAGGATCAGCCATCGTAGAAGACGACGAAGGCAAGACGGGTGGAGGCTGAGTAGCTGCCTCGCCCGACGCAGTGGAAACGTGCAGCGCGGGCTCTTCGTGGGCCGCATCGTCATGGGCCGCCGGTCGCGACGGAGAGGTGTGCGGAAGGAGGCGATCGGTTGCTGGTGCATGGGTGCGCGGCTCGAGGCCATGCACGTCGATCGCAGGTGCACCAGGAGGAGGCTGATCCGGCACTGTTTGAGATCCTGAAACAGGCAGAATACCAGGTAAAAGCGACAAGTCATACGCACGCAGAGGTGCATTCTGCACTACCGGCTCGGAGTCAGGATAGGCAACAGGATTTTCTAAGGAAGAAAGGTCAGGACGCTCATTGGATTTAAAGGGAAACACTCGCTCATCAAACACGACATCACGTGAAATATATATACGACCAGTGAGCGATCAAGACATTTATAGCCTTTGTGAAACGGGCTGTACCCAAGAAACACGCACATCTTTGAACGAAACTCGAGTTTGCGAGAGTTGTATTTTCGAAGACTAGGCCAACATGCACACCCAAAGACCCGAAGAGAGGAATAATCGGGTTGAATCTGAAGAAGGCGAAACAAGGGTGTTTGTTTATCGAGGACAGGTGTAGGCATCCGATTTATAAGATAGCAGGCTGTCAGAAACGCCTCATCCCAATACCGTATAGGTAGAGAAGAATGGGCTAAAAGAGCAAGGCCGGTTTCTACTAAGTGACGATGTTTTCGCTCGGCAATCCCGTTTTGCTGCGAGGTGTGTGGACAGGAGACACGATGAGATATGCCGGTGCGCTGAAAATATGCGTGGAGGCGGTGGTATTCACCCCCCCCCCAATCTGATTGGACCATACGAATTTTGTTTTTAAGGAGACGTTCAACATGGTTTTGAAAGTTATAGAAAATTTGCTCAACATCAGATTTATGCTTAAGTAAATATATCCATGTGAAACGACTAAAATCATCAACAAAACTGACATAATATTTATAACCACCCGAAGAAACAGAAGCTGGCCCCCACACATCGGTATGAATAAGTTCAAGAGGGAGGTGGTTACACGACTCGAAGAACTATAGGGTAGTTGATGACTCTTTGCGCGTTGACACGCATCACACACTGACAACTCATTGCTAGGGATACATGGAAGTTTATTGGAACTAACAACCGACTCGACTACTTTATTGGATGGATGCCCAAGCCGTTGATGCCATTGACTTGAGGAAGACTTGACGGTGGAGCAAGCTTGATGAGATGATGATGTGGCACGATCAAGTGGAATAGGATAGAGACCTCCTTGACTCCTACCGTGAAGGAGCACCGCCTTCGTGGTTCGATCCTTAACAAGAAAATAGTGTTTATGAAATTCAACAAAGACATGATTATCGGAAACTAAGCGGTAAACAGAAAGGAGATTCATCCGAATTTGAGGAACATGGAGAATATTCTTAGAGCTAAAGGTTTGGATGAGCCAGATAGATTAGAATGACCAATGTGTGCAATATGCAAACCTTGTCCGTTGGCGACCTGAACTTGCTCCCGTCCTTCATAGTGATCATGCAAGTGAAGGCGATCCAGATCGCCCGTGAGGTGGTCTGTGGCGCCCGTGTCCATCACCCAGTGGCCACCGTGGTTGCCACCTTGGTAGCCGCCGTATCCGCCACCTTGTTGGTAGGCACCGTATCCTCCATGGTTGCCTCCATGGTTGCCTCCATGGTAGCCATCATATCCGCCATGGTTGCCCTGGCCGTTCGGGCCAGCGTGGTACCCACCGTGATGGGCATCTTCCGCCTGATAGGCGTGATTGAAGCGCTCACGGCACTTCAGCGCGACATGCCCGACCTTGCCGCAAACCTGGCACCTAGGACGCCAGCGTTGTCCTCCATTGTTGAAGCGACCGCGGCCGCGGCCACCATCACGCCCACCACGATAGCCACCACCGCCTCCTCCTGATCCTCCTCCTCCCTGTCCGCCTTGGGGAGCTGGCGAACGTGGGGGATTGCCGCCGGAGGAGCCGCCACGGGTGTTGTTGGAGAAGCCACCGGAGCGGTTGACGCTGTTGGCGGAGGAGCTGAACTCGGGCGTCTGCGTCTGTCGCAGTGCCTGTCGTGCTTCTTGGCTCAGAAGAAAGGCATAGAAATCGGTTAGGGTGACAGGCATGTTGTAGATTGTGAGGGAGGACAAGAGGGCATCAAATTCTTCGCCGAGGCCGGCGCTTATGTAGCCAATGATCTCGTCATCTTCCAAGGGACGGCCTGCAGCCGCCATCGAGTCTGCCAGGCTCTTCATCTTCTGGAAGTACACGGACACGGACATGTCGTGCTTCTTGGTGCCCGACAGTTGGCACCTGATGTTGTTGATGGCCGCCCTGTTCTGGGCAGCGAACATGGTGTGGAGCGCCGTCCACACGCCGCGCGAGGTGGTGAAGGAGGTCATCTGCGCGAGGATGTCGAGGTGCATGTGGGAGCGAAGAGCTCCAAGCACGATCTGGTCTTGGCATACCAGACAGCGCGTGCCGGATTGGGCACCGCGTGGCGATCCTTCCCTTCGCCCTCCGTCACCGTCAGCGGGGGCGCGACGATGGTTCCGTCGAGGTAGCCGAAGAGGCCTGCACCGGAGATGGCCGGGACGACCTGAGACTTCCAGAGGGGAAAGTTAAGGCGATCAAGGTCGACGGTGATAAGACCAGCGAAGGAAGAGGCAGACGGCATGGCTGTGGATGAACTAGCCATTGACATCATTGCACCGGCGGAGGCAGAAGCAAGGGCTCCTTCGGTTCCCATGGTTGGCGGCGGCGCGGTGGATAGAGAGATTGGATCTAGGCTCTGATACCAAGTTAAGATCAATGGCTTGCCGTACCCAATTGGGTCGGGCTCCGGTCATATTTATATTAGAGTTAACTTGTACATCAAGGTTACAATCTCAACAATATTGGTAATCAATCTATAACTACCATATCTACAACATATGCTAATGACTACGGTTTACAGAGCCTACTCATATTGCGAAATTTATCTCCACCTTTCAGCTAAACACTTTGTGAGTCTCCCGACGGCAATCTCCATCGTATTAATAATCTCGTGGATGAATGATGTGATTGTACACCTGTACAATTTTACGAAAAACTAGCCCAATAAGCCAGCACGTAGTTGCTGACCCAACACGCACGACTGAGATCTAACAGCTTCCACATGAAATACAATCGACTGAGATCTACGTTAACGTAGAGAAACTTTAATTAACAGCACGATTGTTGGTAATTTTTTGTTGAAATACTGTTTGTAATCTGTTGCAAAGTGATTTCTCTCGGAAAAATTCTAATGTTGGTTGCTTTATTTATAAAGCGGTGGAAAGCCTGTTTTGAGAAAAATTATAATGTTGTATTTGTTTTTTTTTGTTGGAAATATTGATGATTTATTGTTGAAAAATTGATGATTTTTGTTGAAAATATCTTTTTAATTTATTGCGGAGGGATTTCACCAGAAATTCAAATGTTTGTTGTTACTTTTTTTTGCTAGAATTAGTGGTAATTATTGTTGAAATGGTGATTTTCTTGTTTATTTTGTTGGTAATAGTTATTGAAAGTATCTTCTTAATTTGGTGCAAAGGGTTTTCACGGGAAATATTAAATGCTGAACTGTTACTTTTTTGCTGGAATTAGTGGTAATTATTTTTGAGTGATTTATTGTTGAAAACATTTTTTATTTTGTTGCAAAGCATCTTATCAACACTCGTGTGTTTGTGAGAGGAAATGACCGAGAGAGAAGGGGTGCTTGACTGGATCCACGCATGCGGAAAGGAAAGCGACGTTTTCCCCGACAGCGTGCTCGTGAGATCGGATAGACATCCGATGCGCAGTGCGGAGAATCAAACGGCTCCGTAGGGGACCTAATGGGGGATTTTTAAGGCGACCCGCACTTATAGCGCGCCTTATAACAATTTAATGCACATACATTCAACGCAGAATTAAAGCTGAGTATCATAAACTTGCACCACAGGGAAATCAATATCCAAGGAAACAATCAACATCATAGACATATAATAGGAATAACAAATATATGGGGTTGGCTTGGCAGCCCTACAGACTACCGGCCGACCGATAAAAGATGGACCCGTCCCTTTATTCAAACAGACGCTGCCTTCTAGCGGCTACAGCAGTGTGCAGCCGCCTAGCGAAGAGTTTCCAAGTGGACCTCAGAGAGGAGGGAGAGGCGGGATAGGCGGGAGTGGTGGGAGCGGCGGGAGTGGTGGGAGTTGTGTAAGGAGTTGTAGGAGCCCTCTCCGTGGCAGCGCTCTCGCGGCCACCGCGGGGGAGCTCAGTTGCACGATGCCCCCGACCAGAAGGAGGATGAGGATGAGGAGGACGGTACTCCGAGCCATGATCACGGCTTGCTAGATACAAGTATCAATACAATGGAATATCTTAGGGGTTGGCTCCTTAATTTATATACTACTATTACATGGGAAAGCATGGCCATTGCGTGCAGTGCGTTCATTGTTTATTCGCCGTATCTTCACACTTATGATTCGATTCTCTGAAATAATGAATGAAGATCGTGTGCTACCCAGACCGTCGAGCTTGGGTTGAAAATAGCTCCGGGAAACTCGAGTGTCTCTGCCATACCCTACAAGACAACAAAATGATGATGATGCTTATTAGTATTATTAAGTGGCAGCACACAATATATGCTAGCACGTCGCAATATTCTATATACTAGCTAAATGCTCGTGGTTTGCAACGGGATAGTAAGACATGTTTAAAAAAGCGATAATGATGCTAGTGGCACATTAACTTGTGCTACATATGACCGGAACAATTTTCAAGTTGTTACACAACTAAGCACATGATGGACACCCATTAAAATTGACTCCGATAAAATTTAGTTTCAAACCACATCATAGTAATTTATTTATTCTTCTTTCCAGTTCTCTCCCAATATATTTCTTGTCCCTTTTTGTATGGATCCTCACCATTTTAATAATCTTGTGTGGTTGCAAATCTCACTTTCCCCCCTCTTTCCCTTGTTACAACTACTCAGTTTATTTGCAAAATGATGCTAATATTTAAAGACATTAGATGTGATATCACATATTATTATTTCACAAGTTTAAAACATGGTACCATTACTTCATATTACTTGATTAGAAAACAAGCATATGCAAGCTTCAAATTATAGCAAGGATTCAATCATAAGTATAGGATGAATAAATCAAACTCGCATTTTAAAAAACTGAAAGGGACGTGCAATCGACAGTCCTCACCTTCAATAAGCTCGCATGCGACATTGCCGGGACATAGAAGTTTAGGTCATTTTTTTTACGCAAAGGACAGTGCGGAAGACCCCCACGGCGTCATTTTTATTTTTTATATATGGGGTAAATAATTACAAGCTGGAGTTTTACATGAAGCTTACAAATGATCTAGCCAATCCTGCATACCTTCCTTCAGGCTAGGCTTAATCCTATGTCTGATGGTTTGTATAGAGTCAATGAAAAAATTATAACAACTCTCTAAGTTCTCATCTCTCCGTCGAAGATGATTTGATTTCTATGATTCCATAGAAGTTTAAGTTGTATATGACATGGTGGAGTTTGTGTGCCCAGTGACATGGAGGAAGGGCCTGCATCGTCCCCTTCCCCATGAAGGAAAATCAACAATGTTTGCATCTTGAACCGCAAAGAGAAATGGCATAAGGGGCAACGCCATCCCTGTCGCGAGGATGGCGGTGACAGGTTCTTCGTCCCCGTGCACAGTGGAATGACGCATGCGTTTCTACTCCCTGGCACACTACGGAATACGGAAGCAGTGAGTGGGAGACGGTCCGTATGCCATATGCGACGGAGTGGAGTAATATTTTTCTTAAAAAGCGCTTCAACTTACCTAGTTTTGGTTACAACCAGTTAATTGTCGCTGACACTTATGTTGTAGCACACGGAGAAACGGCACGCAGGAAAAGTAAGAAAAGAACACAAGAAAATCTAATCTTTATTGATTGAGTTGATTCACACTGTGGTAAAAGCTAATGTGTACATTCCCGGATTGGAACGTACACGGGGTAAGGATCCAATCGGTAGGACTGTTGTGTATCCGATCGCTGCTTTTTTTAGCCTGTTGTGTAAGTAGTACGCGTGACAAAAAAAAAGTAGTACGCGTGACGGCCAGGAGGCGTGAGAGAAAAAAGAGAGAAGAGGCATTTGAGTATTTGACCCAGCCCACGGGATGCTCGCTTGACTAGAGAGAAGAGGATCGGTCGGTGGAGTGGGCGCTCGTTACGCCTCACTCGCGCTAGTTCTAGGTAGGCTGGACGCACGAGGATAAGGAGATGTTGAGCTAGCTGGTCTAGTGAAAGGATCGGTATGGCCACCTAAAGGGGTGAATAAGTGCTACTCAATTTTTAGCTCTTTTTTGAATTTAGTCTTGACACAAAGGTAAATTCTCTAGATATGCAACTACGGTGAATTTACCTATATGACAAGTTAACACTAGACTAAGCACGATACAAGTAAGAGCTAGCGAGAAAGGAGTAACCGAACGGGAAGCACGTGGAGACAAGGATGTATTCTCGAGTTCCTCCTTTTTAGGGGAGTACGTCTCGTTGGAGGGGTGTGAGTTTCAAACTCAAACGCCACAAATGGCCTCACCCTATTCTCCGATGAACTTTTCCCAAAAGCTCGGTTCACCTTCCACTATCGGAATCCTTCAAGGCGGAATCCGGAGTCCTTACAACAATCTTGAGGCTCAACCCACAAAAGGATTGGGGGCTCCCAAGCACCACAACACCTGCTACACAAAAGTAACAAGCAAGTAAGTACAACAAGATGCCTAGGTTTTCCTAGTGGAAACTCTAGGCTCGAATCTCTCAAGTGAATGAGGGGGAAATGAAGAACGCTTTGGTGACGATGTAGATCGGGGCCTTCTCCTTCAATCCTCCAAGTATAAGCAAGTTTGGTCGGAGGGATTGGGAGATCTACGAGCTTGAAGCTTTGCTTTTAATGGAGGAGAGAGAATCTGTAGCTTGAGCAGCTGGAGTTACGTGGAGGGGAATTTATACCCCCTCCCGAAATGTGGCCGTTGGAGGAAAAGTCGTCTGCCCTGAGGGCTCGGCCTTGGGCCGGCCTTGGCCCGGCATGGCCGGCCAGGAATCTTGAAGCTGGCTCCAGGTGCAGGGGACCCGGCCTCAGCCCGGCCTTGGCTGCAGGCGAAAGCTGGCCTGGTGGCCGAGACGGCCGGCCTTGGGCCAGCCTTGGCTGTCGATGGAGGCTGTCCAGGAGCCAGAGGCAGCCGGTCTTGGGCCGGCCTGGGCCCGGCCTTTGCTGTCGATGGAGGCTGGCCAGGAGCCAGAGGCAGCCGGCCTTGGGCCGGCCTAGGCCCGGCCTTGCCAGCAACGAGGTCGGCTAGGCAGACCACATTTTTTCAGCTTGCCCTTTTTCTCTCCTTTTTGGTGTGAGGCATATAGAAGAAATATTTCAACCCTGCAACACTTAGCATCATATTAAAATGTCACCAGTGTTGCTATCTAACACACAAAACACAGAGGGATAAATAAATGCTCTTTCAATCTCCCCATTTTTGGTGTTAGATGACAACACTGGGATTTGCAATTAAAATCCACACTAGATCATGTTATCAAGAAAAATGGAAAGGGCTCCCCCTAAATGTGTGCATATAGTTTGTTTGCCTTGGAATGCAAATACACACATAAGGAGGGAAACATTTCCAACAAGATATAATCAACATGATATAGACAACAACACACATTGCACAAAATGAGACAAATCCAACTAGATTGAGATTTTGAGATGAAGGTCATACCTTGTGCACAACGATGTCAACAATTATACTCATCCACAAAACCATATAGTCTCAACCATAGATACGCCCGAATACCGAAATCCATAGTCTCATACAATAATTTAACCATCTCATACAATAGATCCACGATACAATAAAGATAACCAAGTTCCATGAACATAAAGCAAATAGAGTTCAACTAAAACGATTGCAAATCCAAATAAGCAAATGAGAAAACATGCTAATGCATGAATGCAGCTCCCTGAAGAGAACTTTCTCCCCCTTGGGCACCAAGACACCAAAAAGGAGGAAAGTGAAGCAAGAAGCCCAAATGATCACTTGATGTGGTCGTCGTGGCCAAAATCACCAACCCTAGCAGCAGCGCCATCATCCGTAGCCTGACCGGAGCTCGAAGCAGCAATGTTCCCCGACCAGTAGGGACCAAGAGAGGAGGCATCATCGCCAAACCAATAAGTGTTCTTGGATATCCAAACATCTTCAGGTAACTCATCGGAGCTAGAAGGATAGGAAAGTCCAAGCTTGTTCATAATCTCTCTTTGGTTGCGGTTGTAGGCCTTCTGCTTTGAATATGCCTTGTGTGCCTTATCTTGATGATCAATAAAGAAGCAATTCATCTTCTTAAAGATGGACACGAGGATATGCTTCTTCTTTGGAGTTGCAGGAGTAGGTTCGGCTTGAGAAGAGCTAGGAACATCTTCAGAAGGCGTGCGACGAGCACGCTTGCCGCGAGGGGGAGCAACTGGAGCAACATCATCTTCCTCATCCTCTTCAAGAGCAGCTATAGGAAGGAGAGTAGGGGTAACAAAGGCATAATTGTTGAGATGAGCTTGCGCAAGCTTGGTGTT
This sequence comes from Poa pratensis, assembly GCA_947311845.1. Lineage (NCBI taxonomy): Eukaryota > Viridiplantae > Streptophyta > Magnoliopsida > Poales > Poaceae > Poa > Poa pratensis. Next base: position 104,880,921 of record CAMZMU010000063.1, read on the forward strand.
AATCAGTTTCTGCAGAAAGGCACCATAGATGGGAACCTTGTTGTTGAGAACCACTGAGCGCATCTCGTTCCACATGTAATCCAAAACATACAACTTCTTGCCAAACCCCTTGAGTTGCTCAATGTTATAGACAAGGTTTATCATCCAACCGCGAACCTCACCCTTCTCCCCATACTTCACATGGATAGTGTTTCTCAGAATAACATGGACAGCCTTCCAAAAAGGAGTGAAGTTTTTGACCCTCGGAATGTGAAGGAGTCCCACATCGGAAGGGTAGCAATGAGCAATTCCTTTTCGGGCCTTCATAATCTTGCTCTCATCACCATGAATACGGATAGAGGCCATGGGCTGGAATGGGAGTTCAACAAGGCCAAAGTGAGCCCCAAACTCTGCAAGAGTAGCTTCACACTTGATACCACCACTCATCCAAGTCATAGACCTAGGGTTCTCGGAAAAATACACGGTGGCATAGAATTCCCGAAGCAATTCCGGAGAAAATTTAATACCACAATCCATAAGAGAACTAATGCCATGAAAGTCCAAGAGCTCCATCACATCAGGCCTATATTCTCTTAGCATGTTCACATCAAAGTATTTGTGGGGTACATGAGTATTCTTGCGAGAGCATACCACATTTTCATAAACTTGCTCATGCATCTTGCAATAGAACCGATTGTCACTACAAGTGCGTTGTCCAAATGCATAGGGATTGAATTCTAGACGGTCATGCTCGAAATCATAAGAGGAACGCTTAGCCCAAGAATCATGCACCGGTTCAACCGGGTTGACAGGAAGATCAAACCTTGCCCTGGAGGCAGAGGCTTTCTTGTTCTTGGCCTTGTCTTGCTAGAGGCCATGCTTGCTTGAGAAAACCCAAAGAAATCCAATCTTGAGAGGAACACACCAAGAACACCAACAAGTGAGGAGATCTCCCCCAATCCTTCACCAAAAGGAAAAGCTTTTGGATGGGATGGAAGATCGGGAGGGAAACTCTCATATCTGAGGGCAAAAGAGGTGGGGGAGTGGAGCAATGGTGGAGGAGGTTGGAGGAGGAGGTCGGGCGGCCATGGAGTTGGAGAGGAAAACATGGGGGGAGGAAGAAGATACTGAGAAGAAACCGGTCAACTCCGCGCTGATGTCTACGCACGCTTCTATTCTTGTAGACAGTGTTGGGCCTCCAAGTGCAGAGATTTGTAGAACAACAGCAAGTTTCCCTTAAGTGAATAACCCAAGGTATATCGAACTCAGGGAGGTAGAGGTCAAAGATATTTCTCAAGCAACCCTGCAATTAAGATACAAGAAGTCTCTTGTGTCCCCAACACACCTAATACACTTGTCAGATGTATAGGTGCACTAGTTCGGCGAAGAGATAGTGAAATACAAGTGATATGGATGATTACAAATGGTAATTGCAATCTGTAGTAACAATGGCAGCAAACAAACATGCAGCAGAACTGAGAGTAAACAGAGTTTCAATGCTTCGAAACAAGGCCTAGGGATCATACTTTCACTAGTGGACACTCTCAACAATAATAACATAATTGAACACATAAATACTTCCTTCACTATGCTACTCTGAACTATTCTCCCGTTGGATACAAATACCAATCTATTGCGTAGGGCTACAAAGAGCACACATTAAAGTCTGAGTAAACAAACACCACAATATCATAGAACACCAAGACCATCGCGTAGGGCTATAAAAGCACACCTTAAAGTCTGTATTCCACATCTAGGACACCCCACGCTGTCACTATGAGCATCCTAAAATGGTCCACAAACACCACAATTTTATAGTGACATCCAACATAAGAACAACTCATGGTAAATATCCCTCTAATCTTATTAATGGAGCCATACACGCCACCCACACTGTCACCTTGGTATTGTGTTGTCACATGACTCCGAAGATCATAATGATAAAACCACTTAAGTAGCATAACTATAACAATGAAGGGGAAACATCTATGAATTCAACTAGATTACAATGCTCATGATCACATAAAGATCACACCATGGGAGAGAGAGATGAACCACATAGCTACCAGTAGAGCCCTCAGCCTCGATGAAGAACTACTCCCTCCTCATCATGGGAGGCAGCAACAGCGATGATGGAGGCGATGGTGTCGATGGAGATGGCTCCGGGGGCACTTCCCCGTCCCGGTAGGGTGCCAGAACAGAGACTTCTGTCCCCTGAATTAGGGTTTCGGATGGCGGCGGAGCACGGAGATGTATTCGGGAGTATCGTCGATTGATTTAGGGTTTTTGGGACGGAGACAATAAATAGGCGAAAGGGCGGCGTCGGAAGGTTCTCGAGTCAACGAGGTGACCCCTCGGTGCCACCCCCCTCCAGGCCGCGCCGAGGCCTGGCGTGGAGGCTGTGGGCCTCCCCCGGACTTGTCCTTCTAGCTCACGGAGTATTCTGGCGAAATAGAATTTATGGAATTTTCTGGAATTTTTCCGAGCACTTTGGTTTTTGGACCTTTTCTGCAATACACAGACATAATAAACAGAAACTGGCACTGTGCATCTTGTTAATAGGTTAGTTCCAGAAAATGTCATAATATGATATAAAGTGTATATTAAACATGTGGCAATTGATATAAAACATGCATGGAACATCAAAAATTATAGATATGTTTGAGATGTATCAAGCATCCCCAAGCTTAGTTCCTGCTCGTCCTCGAGTAGGTAAACGATAAAAACAATATAATTTTTGAAGTAACATGCTACCAACACAATCTTGATCAAATAATAGTGTAAAGCACATGAACTGAATGAAGTGGTCCAAGTCAATGGTCTATAGTTTGCTAATAAGTAAACAAAGAGTAAACAAATGAATCATACAAGTGCAAACTTTCATGAATAATACTTTGGAGACAACGGAGTTATAAAAATTTGCATAAGAGTTAGCTCACAAAGCAATAGCTTCAAAGTAAAAGTGTTTGACTAACACAAAGGAAGATTTAGTTTCAGCATTGGCTTCAACTTTAACTTATTTATCTAATGGATATTTCAAGGCAAAGTAATGCAATAAGTCAAACATATCATTATATAACAACTGTTGTACCAAAGTTGACACTAGTGTTTGCTTGTGGAGATAGAAAGAAGTAGGAAAACTGACTCAACAATAAAGTAAAAGAAAGGCCCTTCGCAGAGGGAAGCAGGGATTAAATCATGTGCTAGAGCTTTTTAAGTTTTTGAAAGCATATAGAGAGTATAAAAATATATTTCGAGAGGTGTGTGTTAGTGGTCAACGAATCAGTAAATAGACAATACTTTAATTCACAAGTTAACCAGACCTTACAAGAGCGGCTCCCATGAAGGACGTTATTTCTACCAGCGGGTAGATCATCCCTCGTTCTCTTTTGTTTACACACTTATGAAAATTGCTTGATTGATTTCTCAGGAACCAAAAAGATGTGAAGAGAATTAATGGTTAAAGTTGTAATTAATTGGGATTGGGCACCCCGTTGCCAGCTCTTTTTGCAAAATTATTGGATAAGCGGATGTATATGCCACTAGTCCAGGTGTAAAGTCTGATCAACAAGTGAAATAAAGACCATCTACCACATCCACATGAGCTTGTAAACAGTGACACAAAAAGGAGTAGTAACAGTTTTGAATATTTTAAAGGTAGCACATGAAAAATTTACTTGGAATGGCAGGAAAATACCACATAATAGGTAGTTATGGTGGACACAGATGGCATGGATTTTGGCTCAAGGGTTTTGGATGCACAAGCAGCATTCCCGCTTAGTACAGAGTTTAGGCTAGCAAGGTTATTTAAGCAAACACAGATTGTCAACCGGTACAGCAAGAACTCATATAAAAAACATGCTTGAAAAATTACAAGACTCCACATTGTCTTCCTTGTTAACCAAAACCTTCTACTAGAAAATATCTAGACTTTGGAACTACCAATGATACAAACCAAATAACAACAAGCTTTACGGTAGTTCTTCACTAATGGCCTTACTTATATGATGCACAAGTCTAAACATTACTTACTTGGTAACTCAAAACAATTGACAAGTATCAAATTACTCAAGAGAGTGATCTACAAGACTATGTAAGCATTTTATACCACTACCACATGCATAGCATTTTATGTTCCAACCAAACACCAATCAACTTATTTGAACAACTCTCCAAACAAATATAAGTGAAGCAAGAGAGTACTTTCTTCAAAAGAAACTAATAGCTCTGACAAGAGATACATGAAAACAAGAGCTAAAAGCTAAACAACGCTAGACAGGAATACTCAACAAATATAAGTGAAGAATAGGAGTATTCTAATAAAAAGCGGAGCGTGTCTCTCTCCCAAACAAGAGTTGTGATCAAGCATTGTAATGACCAGAGGACAAAACATAAACAAACTGAAAGTAAAAGCATACGACGCTCCAAGAACAGTACATATAACGTGAAGAAATAAAAATATAGTCTTACTAGAGATGACCTGATAGTTTGTTGTTGAAGAAGGGATGCCTTGGGCACCCAAGTTTAGATGCTTGAGTCTTCTTGAAATATTGGGGAGATCCAAGGGAGCTTCCCCAAGCTTAAGCTTTTCACTCTTCTTGATCTTATAATATCATCCTCCTCTCTTAACACTTGAAAACTTCCTTCACACCAAAACTCAACATTTTTCTCATTAGCGGGTTAGTGCAACAAAACAAATAATCTCACTTGGTTCTGTAAGGACACAAATTCATAAGCAATCATTTTCAAACATTAGCTATTGTTACTAGGCTTAAGTGATGCTCTTTCACCTTAAAAGAAACCACTCAACACTTGTAAAAGAGAGAATGCAAAACAAAGACAGAATCTGTCAAAATCAGAATAGTCCGTAAAGATGATTTTTTTCGGGACACTTACTTCGCTCAAATCGAAAAACTTTAGTCGTACGAAAGTTGCATACATATCTCAGGAACACGCACAAAAATTGGCAGATTTGTTCAAATGTTTCTGATTTTCTACGGCGAGAAACGGTGATGTTCCAGAAATCTGTTCCTGTGCAGTAATCCAAATATAGGTACCATCTTGTCATAAGAGACTTTTCTTGGCAGAACAAAACAGCAAATAAAAGATACAAATGAGTTTTTACAGAAGTAAACAAGCTCCTTGACTCAATAAAATAAAATATCAGAAAATAAAAACAATGGGTTGTCTCCCACAAGTGCTTTTCTTTAAAGCCTTTTAGCTAGGCATGATGATTTTGATGATGCTCTCATATGTATAAGAGTTAAATATAAGAGAGCATAAAAAGCAAATACCAAACACATTTAAGTCTAACCCACTTCCTATGCAAAGAATCTTGTAAGAAAATAAATCAACGAAGCACAAAGCCAATGGCATAGGAAGGCAAAGCAAGTGCAACTTCAAAGCTTTCAACATAAAGAGAGGAGACTTAATATTATTGTGATATGTGAAGCCATGTCTCCCTCTCTCATAATGACCAGTAGGTTTTAAAGTAACCATCAAATAAAAGCAAATCAAGAGAAAGCTCAAAACCTTCGTTATAAAGAGAGGTGTTTTAGTAACATGAAAATTTCTACAACCATATTTCCCTCTCTCATAATAATTTTCAGTAGCATCATGGACAAAATTAACAATATTGTTATCACATAAAGCATTCTTATCATGATCCACATGCATAAAATTATCATTACTCTCCACATAAGCATAATTAATTATATTAGTATTAGTGGGAGTAAAACTATCACAACCATCATTGCAATCATCATAAATTGCAGGCATGGTATAATCATAACTAGCTGAGTGGCCCGCGCAACTGCGCGGCTACATGGATACTTCATATGTTATTAATGGAAAACTTGAGTAAATTCATTGCTTGTGACTCCAATGATTTTGCCTAACATTATCAAAGATGACCGTTGTACTCGATACAATAGCGACATCCACTAACTATTATGCTCCTTCTTGATAATTATGTCGACTATAATACCGCTAGCTAGTAGATTCATCAAATTTATATGATCACCGTCATAACATGGAAATGAAGCAATATGTACCGTGTTAGGGGCTTGTCCCGATTGTGACTCAGGATCTGTTATGATGTATCTACGGTTTTGAGCTGACATAAAAATCAAGAAATAAAGCTACCTGATATCTATTTGAAAGTAATGCCGACATTTTGTTGTCATGTTTTCGACAACCATTATCCTAGTAGAAGTAGCAGCATCATGTTTTTTCCTGCCATGAACATTGGCAGTGGTTGCCATTCATCCATCGGCAAGTAAGGGAATGTTCTCCGAAGCATATCATGCACAATATTGTTAGGAAATTTAATGGCGTCAGGGTGATTATGAAGTAAACATGTGTAATACGTACACTAACAATTGTTCAATGTACAGCACTTACGGAAGTATTACTCCCTAGAAAACCTATGCCTCTATTTATGCAAATAGATAAATAATCTTTTTAATTCTTTGCCTCTATTTATTAATACAGTTTCATAAGGAGCTTTAATGGATAAATAATCTTTTTAATTCTTCTGGTGAGCTGGGACCATAGTATGACAGTTTGTTGTGCATCAATTTTGCGCTGAAACTGAATGATTGTGTTACTTGCATTGGATTTCAGAAGCTAGGTAAAAACCCATATTTTAGAGACCAAATAGTCACTCTGTTTCACCTAGGCTTCACTCTGCTATCTCGTCGAGGACTTCACCTCTAGCTACCAAACTGATTCAACTATAAAAAGAGTGCACTTATGATTTAAAAGAAATTAAAGTAACATCATCTACGGTGCATGTTGCCGGACTCACTGATCTGGAGTTCTTACAAAAGTTGCCTCTGACTCCACCCTTACATCATGCTTGTAAACAGTTGCATTACGAATTTCTGATCTAACATGGATGGTGGTGGTGCACGTTTAACTACTCGTATCCGGTGGAGCATTACTCATCGTCATACATGGCTTGAAGTCGTAGTCTAATCCAACCGGCACGCTAACAGGTTACTGATTCAGATGGCATGTAAATGTGTTGTGGCCATGCGCAGATCCTGATGCGTGGAGACATTAGACATGGCAAGGAAATACTAATTCAGCCTGGCATGCGCCACGCCGCTGCAAATAGGTGTTCCGACGACCGATATCCTTATTGTAAGAATTTATTTGCGTGTTCATATAATGTTCTTAGATTGCATAATTGAAATTAAGTAAAATAAAAAAGAACTGCAATAGCTTAAGAAGTCTAACCGGCATTGGTTTAGGTTGAGTACTACTGAGACACAATAGATTGATTTCTTTGCTTCATCGTTCAGGGTACGAAGGATTGCACAAAATTAGACAAACCTGGCAATAACCTACAATGAAACCGAACCCAATCAGTCCATGATGGCTTACACGAAGAAACACATTCATAGAAAGTACTGTAAAATATAATATTGGGTTGGATCATTGTCGAGGTCTTTCAGTTATATATGGTCACATTCATGAGCATATGACGGGTCAGAAAACAAAGACGATTATAAATGTAGGAAGAAAAATTAGTCAAATCATGAAAGACATGTGAGGAAATAATCGAACAAATAAAATGACAAATCAAGAAATCACATGATTGTTCGTCCTTCCTGTTTAAGCCAAATTTCTCAATATTCAGAACCAAAAACAACAAAAGGAAACAACTTGGCATACCTATCCTTTTTCAGATGGAATGAATTATAAGGGCCGAGTCGAGCAGCACATATACTATTGATCAAAGCATGTCACAACAAAAGTTTTACCTTGTCCTCTGGAAAAATAATTTGAATTAAAATGTACAAAAGAAGTAGCTTTTGTACCTGAAATTCATCTTTCTGATGTATATAGTCCACTAAATTTTGCACCCCTCTATATTATTCTTTCATGAGACGGTGTTGTCTCTACGGCAGTATGGCGCGGTCAATGATATCCTTATTCCTGATCGAGGCTCAACTCATGGTGTGCCATGAGGAATTAGACGTCAGCAAGGCGACATCGAGCAGGTCCTGTCAGTGAACGTGTATCGCGTAATGGCTCCATGGCCAATGCGTCGAGAATAATTGAGTTCATATGCATACACGTACTACTATAGCTGCTTTAATCTAACACTATTTTATGTACGACACAAATACAAAAATAATAAATAACATTAGATGATTACATACCTCAAAATCACTGGACGTATATATAATGATTTCTGGCCACTTGAAGTGAACTGAGGCAGATCAACTGATCGTGCCTTGGCTGACGCTGCAACGTGAAATAATCGCAGGTCCGTGTCCATGAACGCTTATCACACGATGCCTCCACAACCATGAAGTCGCCGGCGGTACTGCTAAGGCCTGGATGAGACACCTTCGATCAGATCTCTCTTTCATCGACGCCAATGTTGGCAATTTGTTAGAGTCGCCGGGTCCAAGCCTCAATCCGAGTTGATCAACAGCGGTATCCCGGTGACGCTGCCTACTCAATTATCGTGGACAGTGCTGGCCGGCCAGAAAAACATCTACACAAATTCATAGGCGTAGGTGCTGCTGAACGTCATGGCGAACAACAACACAAAAGGCAGCGGCGCTGCGGCAGAAACCTAGGAAGCAGCCACGATACATCCATCGATTGGAAGTAGCCTACAGTTTTTAACCGGCATCTAAAAATAGCAGAATAAAATAGAGTCCTGCTACGCTACCTGGTTTTAAAAAAGAGTCCTGGTACGCTACAATTGGGCTGCGCGCACGGGCTGTTTGGACTATCAAATCATCTTAACCGTTCAAAATTCTAAGCCTTGATTAGAACAATCATCACCGTCAATTGTTTGTTGTCGTAATAATATAATAGATAAACTTTATCCTCCATAGTAGGTGGCACAAAAATAGCACTATCATTATAATCATCATAAATTGGAGGCAAAGTATCATCAAAGAAAATTTTCTCCTCAAAACTTGGGGGACTAAAAATATCATATTCATCAAAACCAGCTTCCCCAAGCTTAGACTTTTCCATAGTATTAGCAATAATGGTGTTCAAATAATTTATAGTAATAACATTGCTACCATCATGCAAATAATTTTCCATAGGTTTTTTAATTTTCTCTTCAAACACATCATGTCCTAACTCAAGATAAATTTCATAGAGCTCTCTAATTTTTTTATTGTTTTCCATTAAGCCTAACTAGTGAAATAAAAACAAGAAACAAAAAAGATATAATTGCAGGATCAAAAGGAGATAGCTTCGAGCACTCACACGCCGGCAACAGTGCTAGAAAATAGCTTAGTAGACGGAGGACGTGAGTACCTTTTACCTTATCTCCCCGGCAACGGCGCCAGAAAAGAGCTTGATGTCTACGCACGCTTCTATTCTGGTAGACAGTGTTGGGCCTCCAAGTGCAGAGGTTTGTAGAACAGCAGCAAGTTTCCCTTAAGTGAATAACCCAAGGTATATCGAACTCAGCGAGGTAGAGGTCAAAGATATTCCTCTCAAGCAACCCTGCAATTAAGATACAAGAAGTCTCTTGTGTCCCCAATACACCTAATACACTTATCAGATGTATATGTGCACTAGTTCGGCGAAGAGATAGTGAAATACAAGTGATATGGATGATTACAAGTGGTAATTGCAATCTGTAGTAACAATGGCAGCAAGCAAACATGCAGCAGAACTGAGAGTAAACAGAGTTTCAATGCTTGGAAACAAGGCCTAGGGATCATACTTTCACTAGTGGACACTCTCAACAATAATAACATAATTGAACACATAAATACTTCCTTCACTATGCTACTCTGAACTATTCTCCCATTGGATGGAAATACCAATCTACTGCGTAGGGCTACAAAGAGCACACCTTAAAGTCTGAGTAAACAAACACCACAATATCATAGAACACCAAGACCATCGCGTAGGGATATAAAAGCACACCTTAAAGTCTGTATTCCACATCTAGGACACCCCACGCTGTCACTATGAGCATCCTAAAATGGTCCACAAACACCACAATTTTATAGTGACATCCAACATAAGAACAACTCATGGTAAATATCCCTCTAATCTTATTAATGGAGCCATACACGCCACCCACACTGTCACCTTGGTATTGTGTTGTCACATGACTCTGAAGATCATAATGATAAAACCACTTAAGTAGCATAACTATAACAATGAAGGGGAAACATCTATGAATTCAACTAGATTACAATGCTCATGATCACATAAAGATCATACCATGGGAGAGAGAGATGAACCACATAGCTACCAGTAGAGCCCTCAGCCTCGATGAAGAACTACTCCCTCCTCATCATGGGAGGCAGCAACGGCGATGATGGAGGCGGTGGCGTCGATGGAGATGGCTCCGGGGGCACTTCCCCGTCCCGGCAGGGTGCCAGAACAGAGACTTATGTCCCCTGAATTAGGGTTTCGAATGGCGGCGGAGCACGGAGATGTATTCGGGAGTATCGTCGATTGATTTAGGGTTTTCGGGACGGAGGCAATAAATAGGCGAAAGGGCGGCGTCGGAAGGTTCTCGAGTCAAGGAGGTGACCCCTCGGCGCCACCCCCTCCAGGCCGCGCCGAGGCCTGGCGTGGAGGCTGTGGGCCTCCCCCGGAATTGTCCTTCTGCCTCACGGAGTATTCTGGCGAAATAGAATTTATGGAATTTTCTGGGATTTTTCCGAGCACTTTCGTTTTTGGATCTTTTCTGCAATACACAGACATAATAAACAGAAACTGGCAATGTGGCATCTTGTTAATAGGTTAGTTCCAAAAAATGTCATAATATGATATAAAGTGTATATAAAACATGTGGCAATTGATATAAAACATGCATGGAACATAAAAAATTATAGATACGTTTGAGACGTATCACCCGCCTATAGTCGCCCCGACTGGCCGGCCTCGCACAGAGACAGGGGCCAGGCAGGCACCCGACGGCACCGGCCTCGACCCGGCCTCGGGCCAGCCTCGCGCAGAGACAGGGGGCCGGGCAGGCACCCGACGACGCCGGCCTCGACCCAGCCTTGGGCCGGCCTTGCGCAGAGAGAAAGGGCTGGGCATCCAGCCGACGGCGCCGGCCTAGGTCCGGCCTCGACCCGACCTCAAGCAGAGAAGGAGGCCAGCCACACAGAATATGCAGTTTTCTGAGAAAAGCTCCGGTTTGAAGAGTGACACGGAATAATTTTGAGTTTTGCTCCGGTTTCAAGGATGACAAGGAGGAAAACATGAGTGTCAAGGGGGGAGTGCAGGCATGATAAACAAGAAGGCAAATGCAGGCACAAAAAACCTTCGCACATCCAATGGAGAAAATTGAAAAGTCCAAATAGGCAACATTGGATGTGATGGCGAATATGCAAGAAAATCACAAAGAAATTCCAATAAGATCAACTCTTCACAAAGAAGAGGGCGGTGGCCTAGGCCACCATGTATGAGTGTGTGTGGCGTGACACCGCGAAGATATATCTTGGGTCCACTACCACTACTCATCATTTAAGCTCACAATTCATAGCACGAATATAGAAACAAATGATTTCTTGATGTCGGCATAATGGGGGAGGGATAGTCCAATGCATTAGGACCGCACTCCCCCTATGTCCATGCCTACACCTAAACACAATAGATAGTTAAGACATAGGTGTGTATGCAAGATAGTCAAGCCAAGCTCCTTGAATCCACGATATTTAGCTCATTCCTCAAATAAGTGAATCTTGCTTCATCAAGAGGCTTCGTGAAAATATCGGCAAGTTGGTCTCTTGTGGGAACATGGCTAGCTCAATATCACCTCGGGCAACATGATCTCGAATGAAATGATGACGAATCTCAATATGCTTGGTTCTTGAATGTTGCACCGGGTTGTGGGCAATCTGATAGCACTTGTATTGTCACATAAAAGAGGCACTTTGTCACAATTGACACCGTATTCCTTTAAAGTTTGCCTCATCCATAACAATTGGGTGCATGCACTTGCGGCCCCACATACTCGGCTTCGGCGGTGGAGAGAGATATACAATTTTGCTTCTTGGAAGACCAACTCACCAAGGAACCACCAAGAAATTGGCAAGCCCCGGAAGTTGACTTCCTATCATCATGATCACCGGCCCAATCCGAGTCCGTGTACCCACAAAGAGAGAAAACCTTGTCCTTAGGGTACCACAAACCAAACTTTGGGGTATGAATCAAATATCGAGGATTCTTTTGACCGCCACCATGTGGCTTTCTTTAGGAGCGGCTTGGTACCTTGCACACACCCCTACACTCAACACAATATCGGGTCTAGATGCACAAAGATAGAGCAAAGAACCAATCATGGAACGGTATACCTTTTGATCGACATCTATACCCTTTGGGTTAAGTTGTAGATGAACCTTTGTGTCCATTGGTGTGCGCTTCTCCTTGACACCAACCATATCAAACTTCTTGAGCATGTCTTGGATATATTTAGTTTGAGAGATGAAAGTCCCTCCCTCAATTGCTTGATCTCAAAACCAAGGAAGAACTTCAACTCTCCCATCATGGACATCTCAAACCTATCGGTCATAAGCTTTGAAAATTCATCATTGAAAGCTTTGTTAGTTGAGCCAAAGATAATATCGTCCACATAGACTTGGCATATGAAAAGCTCCCCTTTTACTCTCTTGGTAAAGAGAGTGGGATCGATTTGCCCAACCTCAAATCCACGGTCTACTAGAAGCTCTCTAAGGTGCTCATACCACGCACGTGGAGCTTGTTTAAGTCCATAGAGTGCCTTATCGAGCTTGTAGACATGGTTAGGGAGTTTGGGATCCTCAAAACCCGGTGGTTGCTTAACATATACTAATTCTTTAAGTGGACCATTTAGAAAAGCACTTTTCACATCCATTTGTTGCAAGATAAAATTATGATGAGATGCATATGCAAGGAGGATACGGATGGACTCAAGGCGAGCCACGGGAGCATAGGTCTCTCCAAAATCAATGCCTTCAACTTGAGAGTACCCTTGAGCCACCAATCTTGCCTTGTTCCTCACCACCATGCCATGTTCATCTTGCTTGTTCTTGAATATCCATTTAGTGCCTATAACATTGCGGCACTCCTTTGGCTTCTCAACTAGCTTCCACACCTTGTTGCGCTTGAAGTTATTGAGCTCTTCATGCATTGCATTCAACCAATCCGGATCTTCAATAGCTTCAAAGACTTTCTTTGGTTCCACCATGGATATGTGCTTGATGTTCACTAAAGTTTGCACATTGTCTTCTAGTCACAACCTTGCTCTTCAAGTCACCAATAATATTTCCAACAAGTGTTGTCTTCTTTCCATGGTCTTGACATTTCTTGCATGACGACGGGTGTCGATATCCTCACGAGAGCTTGGAGGAATCTCTTGATCATCTTGATCATTTGTGTCCCCGTCTTGACCGGAATGATGACCTTGGTCTTCAATGTGCACACCTTCATCACTAGAAGGAGAGGATGGACCTTGGTCTTGATCATGGCTAGCATCAATAATTGGAGAACTTGGTTCTTGCGTAGCAACTTGATCAACTTGAGGAGGGTCTTGAACTTGTTCTTGGCTTGGTGCATCATTTGCTCCATCGGATGGTGCGGTTCCACTTGTGATGATGAATGCTCCACATGGGTGGAGCTTGGTCCTTCTTGAGGCGCCTCATGTGGATCTCGATTGGGCGAAAGAATCCCACGCCCATTCGCCTTATTGCATCTTGAGGTTCCTCATCATCTACATCACGAACATGAAATTGCGCCACTTGGGAGCCGTCATTCTCATCGAACTCCACACTACAAGATTCTACAACGTCCCGAAGGACTTGTCGTAGATTCTATAAGTGTGGGATTCGGCACCGTAACCAACAAAAGTACCCTCTAAAGCCTTAGACTCAAATTTAGATAAACGATAACCTTTGATCTTATAGAAACACTTACAACCGAACACCCGGTAGTAGGAAATATTGGGCTTGTTGCCGGTAAGCATTTCATATGGAGTGAACTTCTTTCCCGTGCGGAAGTAGAGGCGGTTAGATGAGTGACATGCCGTGGAGATGGCCTCGGCCCACAAGAAAAGTGGGGTCTTGAACTCCGCCAACATAGACCTTGCCATATCCATAAGGGTCCGGTTCTTCCTCTCGGCTACACCATTTTGTTGAGGGGTATACGCAGCGGAATATTGATGACGAATTCCCTCTTCACTAAGAAACTCATTTAGGGTGTAGTTCTTGAACTCGGAGCCATTGTCACTTCTAATGGCCAATATAGGACATTGTGTTGACGTTGAACTTCATTGGAGAAGTCGATGACGGCTTGTTGGGTCTCACTCTTCGACTTGAAGAAATAAACCCATGTGAATCTTGAATAGTCATCAACAATCACCAAACAATACTTCTTCCCACCAAGACTAGGTTGAGGCACGGCACCAAAAGATCAACATGAAGAAGTTCCAATATCCTTGTTGATGAAATGATGGTCTTGCTTGGGTGGGGAGAATCATGCATCTTTCCTTCAACACAAGCCCTACAAAGACGATCTCTAGAAAAAGAAACATTCTCTTTTAGTCCAAGAATGTGGCCACCCTTGTGAAGACTTTGCAAAGTTCTCATATTGACATGGGACAAGCGGCGATGCCACAACCACCCCACGTCGGCCTTTCCGAATAGCACATGCTTGAGAGTTGGTTGACTCCGAAAAGTCACCACAAACAACTCATTTTCGACATACCCAACGTAAGCGACCTTTAGAGTCTTGCTCCACATGAGTACCACAATATCAAGATCAAAATGGACGGCAAAACCCATCTTATTAAGTGCACGAACGGACATTAAATTGTAACCAAGGGACTCAACAAGCATGACATTCACAAGGGTGATATCCCTTGCTACTACCACCTTGCCGAGCCCGATACCTTGCTTTAGATTATCTCCATAAGTGACGGTTGATTGATTTGCATTTGGTCTCAACTCCGTCATGATCTCCTTGCTTCCGGTCATATGACTTGTGCATCCACTATCAATCACCCATTTCGACCCACCGGAAGCATAGTCCTACAAGAAATCATTGCTTGGTTTTAGGTACCCATCTTGCAATGGGTCCTCTTTTGTTAGCAACAAGGGTCTTAGGAACCCAAATAGAGTAAGCAATGAAACCATCATAAGGACCAACATATTTAGCATAAACATCCCCATAATAATCAACATAAAGAATATAGTTGGGGTTAGCATGTCCCGCAAAGTCACTACGAGGAGTGTTGCCCCTTGTGGCATCACCACTCGCAATGGTAGTCTTCTTTGCTTGTGCGGGCTTGGCCTTCTTCTTGTTCTTCTTCTTCTTCTTGGCAACATAACCAAGACCCTCTTTCCCAATGTGTGGCTTTTGCATTTGCAAAAGATCATCAAGAGGCTTGCTTTGGGAAATAGAGGCCTTGGCAAGTTCGACCTTCAACCTAGCATTTTCCTCAATGACATTTGCATGATCACAAGAAGTAGTAGAGGAACTAGGAACATTAGTTTTAGATGATTGAATTTGAAGTTGTTCAAAAGACTTGGTGAGATAGAGTGTTCACTCTCCAAGGCCTTGTGAGCCTTGGTGAGCTTCTCTAGCTCCTCGGTTAGTCTATCATGACCAACACCAAATTCAACCTTTTCTTTCTTGTAAAGCTTATATTTTGCAATAGCATGGTCACGTTCTTTAATGATTTGAGAAAAGATTGCATTTTGTGACTCATCAAGATTTTCAAGTTTCTCTTCAAGAGAAACACGAAGCTCATGCTCTTCCTCAAGAGCCACGGTGAGAGCGGCAATATCATTAGCATACTCTCTTTCAAGTCTCTCCTTCTCATCAAGCTCCTCTTGAATCCGCCCATAATCGCTCATAAGAGCTTCAAAGCGTTTCTTGGCTTCACCTTGCAAGTTAGTCATGAAACGATCCAAAGCAACATTTTCTTCCTTTACTCTAAGACTCATAAGATCATCCATTTCATTTATAGTCTTGGAGGAGAAGGAGATGATACCTCGGTGTGCTTGGCCATGAGACACTTGGCGGATTGGATGGGACGTTCTCATTGGGGATTCGAAGAGAGATGATGATGTTGATGAAGCAATGGCAATAGCGGCCACTTCACTTGTGGTTTCTTCTTCATCACTCTCACCCCGGACATGTACTCCTCTCTTGTCACCAATACCATTCTTGAAGGAGGCTTCTTGTTGGGAAGGTTCTTCTTGAAGAAAGGTTTCTTGCTAGGGAGACTTTGAGGCATTCTTGAGAACAAGCCTTCCTCCATGTTCTTCACGGTTCTCATAGGGACACTCGGCAACATAGTGATATCTATCTTGGCAATTGAAGCAAGTCTTCATTTTGGGTTGCCCTCCTTGTAACCACTAGATTTGAACTTTTGCTCCACTTGAGCTTTAGCTTTGGATGGTTCTTCCAAAAGGTCCTTGCCGCAAGAGCCACATAGTCCCTATGAGCAATCTTGAGTTCTTCGGGGTCCATGGAGGACACATCTTCACAATCTTGATCTTCATTGTGTTCAACCACCTTGGCCTTCAAAGCAAGCAAGCAAGTGACGCTCCTTGTTGCATTCCAATAGCTCGGGCACGAGAGTCTTGTGCAATTTTGGCTTGGACTTTGAAAGATTGCATCTCTTGCATGACTTCATTGGAGGTCAATTGTGGATAGTTGTGCCTTCCTTGGAGACTCTTCAAGTCGGCCGATTCAAAGGGCAAGAGAGCATTCACATACTTCCTTTTGATCCATCATCATTCACATGAGTCCCACCAAGAGCTTTATAGGCATTGGCAAGGGACTTGAGTCTTCGATACATTTGCTATGGTCTTCTCCATCTTCCATGAAGAACCCTTCGGCCTTGTTGATCATTTCCTCAAACCGGTTTCTCTTCATGCTTTCATTTCCAACGAACACCTCAATAAGACAAGCCCAAGCTTCTTTGGCGGTGGTGTAATGCTCGATGTGAGACATATCATCCTCTCCCACGGCATCTCGGATCAAGTCAAGAGTGGTGGCATTTAGTTGACAATCAACTATTTCTCTTCTTGTCTTGTTGGATTCATCCACGGCTTGATATCCTTGCTCAATGATCCTCCAAAGCTCGATAGATGCACTGTTCACATAAGATCTCATAGAAGATTGCCATTTAGTAAACAAAGATGCATTTAGCTTAGGTGGGTTACCCTTAGGTGTATAGGAGGATGAGGGATAGGTAGGTCGAGAGAGTATGGGAAAGGAACTCTACCATGTTCTCCCGAACCATTAGGTGGTTTAGTTGGGGTGTCAATTTTATCTTGGTCAACCCCTTCTTCTTCCCATCATCCTCTTCCTCCTCGGGTTTCTTAGGAGGCCCCAAAGAAAGAGGAGTGAGAGGAGATGTGATACGTCTCAAACGTATCTATAATTTTTGATGTTCCATGCTTGTTTTATACCAATTGCTACATGTTTTGCATCTACTTTATATCACTTTTATACATTTTTTGGGACTAACCTATTAACAAGATGCCGAAGTGCCAGTTCCTGTTTTCTGCTGTTTTTGTATTCCAGAAAAGCTAGTCTGGAAATATTCTCGGAATTGGACGAAACTACACGGGGTGCCTATTTTTCCAGAACACGCCTGACGGAGCAAAGGAGCAGAGGAGGGCCACCAGGAGGCCACACGCCCAGGGCGCGGGCCCCCTCTGCCGCGCCCTGGGTGGTGTGGGCCCCTCGGGGGTCCGCAGCCGCCGCCCTTTCGCCTACTTATTCCCCCCGACGCGAAAACCCTAAGTACCTGAGCAAATATCCACGAAAAGTTCCAGAGACGCCGCCGTCGTCAACCCTAGCTCGGGAGGGTTCAGAACCTCTTCCCGGCACCCTGCCGGAGAGGGGAATCGTCACCGGAGGCTTCTACATCGCCATGCCTGCCTCCGGAGTGATGCGTGAGTAGTTCATCCTTGGACTACGGGTCCATAGCAGTAGCTAGATGGTTGTCTCTCCACTTTGTGCCATCATGTTTAGATCTTGTGAGCTGCCCTACATGATCAAGATCATATTATTGTAATGCTACATGTTGTGTTTGCTGGGATCCGATGAATATTGAATATTATGTCAAGTTGATTATCAATCTATCTTATATGTTATTTAAGATCTTGCATGCTTTCCGTTACTCGTAGATGCTTTGGCCAAGTAGATGCTTGTAACTCCAAGAGAGAGTATTTATGCTAGATAGTGGGTTCATGTCTCCGTTTAACCTGGGACAGTGACAGAAAGTTCTAAGGTTGTGGATGTGCTGTTGCCACTAGGGATAACCTAACGATGCTATGTCCACGGACATATGTGTTTGTTTACATTACGCACTTTACTTAATGCAATTATCCGTTGCTTGCAACTTAATACCAACGGGGGACTCGGATGACAACCCGGCGGTGGATTATTAGTCATAGATGCTGTTGGATAACGGTCTATGTATTATGTCGTAATGCCCAATTAAATATCATAGTAGTCAACATGTCATGTATATGCATTGTCATGCGCTCACTATTCGTCAATTGCCCAGCTGTAATTTGTTCACCCAACATGTTAGTTATCTTTTATGGAGAGACACCACTAGTGAACTGTGGACCCCGGTCCATTCTTTTACACTGATTAAACAACCACAAACTGCAAACTGTTCCTTTTTCATTCTCTGCAATTTAATACTCATTTTCCACACCATACGTTTAATCCTTTGTTTTCAGCAAGCCAGTGAGATTGACAACCTCACTGTTTCGTTGGGGCAAAGTAGTTTGATTGTGTTGTGTGCAGATTCCACGTCAACAGTCCAGACTCCCTGCGACAGCTATTTTTCTGGCGCCGTTGACAACCTTCTGAAGAGTTGCTGCTCCTACTGGTTCGATAACCTTGGTTTCTTTCTGAGGGAAAACTTGCTGCTGACTACATCATACCTTCCTCTTGGGGTCTCCCAACGAACGTGTGTTTCACGTCATCAAGCTATTTTTCTGGCGCCGTTGCCGGGGAGACAGCAGTCTTCTGCAAGGGGAGTTTCACGCTTCCAATCTCTTTACTTTGTTTTTGTCTTGCTTAGTTTATTTTATTTTATCTTGTTTGCTTTCAATTATCAAAAACACAAAAAAATTAGTTACTTGCATCTAGTTTATTTTCTGTTTGGTTTTTATTATTTCATCATGCTTCTCCCTAAGTACACTTTAAAAGAAATATCTGTGGGTAGTGGGTCTATCATTGGAAGAGATAACATTGAGGAATTCTTAATCATGTTAGTATGGTTAAAGATTTTGAAGATAGATCCTTGGTAGAACTTGCTCCAAATTATGAAATTGCTACAGCTTCTCTAGTTCACATGTTGGAAGCTCGTTTGTCAACCTTAGTCCCATAATGCAGCACATGTTTCTAAAACTCCATGATACGGAAGATGGTGAAAAGAAAGATTTTGTTTTAGAAACCCTACTTAAAGAATTTGGTGATGTTGCTAGGGAAGCTAGAAAAGTTTTTATTAAATACAAGATGCTTGGTTATTGTATTGACGTTGTTAATACACTTGAAAAACTTGAAAAAGAGAGGCTCAAGTACACTAAGGAAACTAATGGTGAGGGGGAAGTTAAAATACCAATACCTTTTAAGCTTATAGGAATGCAGGAGGCACTAGAAAAGAATTTTGATTGGATTGTTCCTGAGAACCCATTTGATGAAAATGATGAGCCTAGAGGTATTGAGAAAGGGAATTCCGAAACTACATAGACAAGATAAATTGCATTGTTGAGAAAACTTCCGACCTCTTTGATGCTTCTTCACTTGGTAATACTTGATGCATGCTTTGTGCCTAGCTAAAAGGCGTTAAAGAAAAGCGCTTATGGGAGGCAACCCATTTTATTTTTCTGCAATTTTTCTTTTATTGAGTCAAGGAGTTTGTTTACTTCTGTAGCAACTCCTTTGTATCTTTATTTTCTCGCATTGTTGTGCCAAGAGTAGCCTCTAATATAAGATGATGCTTAATTTTGATTGCTGCGCAGAAACAGATTTTTGCTGTTCACTGTACGAAATTCCTAAAATCACCAGATTGTTAAAAATCTGAAATTTTTGTGCGTAATCTTTATGAATGTCTGAAACTTTCATTAGTTCAGAGTTTTCGATCTGAGCGTCGTAAGTGCCTCGAAAAAATTCGTCTTTGCGGACTGTTCTGTTTTAGACAGATTATGCCTTTTTATTTTGCATTCTCTCTTTTACTAGTGTTGAGTGAAATTTTTTTTGGGTGGAAGAGCTTCACATAACATCAGTGGCTGTAGCTAATGTTTAAAGTAACAAATCATATTGCGTCTTTACAGAACATGTGAATTTTTGATTATGCACTAACCCTCTAATGAGATCTACTTTGAGTTTGGTGTGACGGAAGTTTTCAAGGGTCAAGAGAGAAGGATGATATAATAGGATCAAGAAGAGTGAAGAGCTTAAGCTTGGGGAGGCTCCCATGGATCTCCCCAGCATATTTCAAGAAGACTCAAGCGTCTAAGCTTGGGGATGCCCAAGGCATCCCCTTCATCGTCAAAATTATCAGGTCATCTCTAGTGAAACTATATTTTAATTCTTTCACATCATATGTGCTTTTCTTGGAGCGTCTGTGTGCTTTTATTTTCAGTATTGCACTTTTATTTTCAATAAAGCTTGACTGGACCCTAGCATTCTTGATTGGGAGAGAGACACGCTCCGCTTTTTCATGAGAATACTCCTATTCTTCACTTATATTTGTTGAGTATTCATATCTAGCGCTGTTCAGCTTTTAGCTCTTGTTTTCATGTATCTCTTGTCAGAGCTATTAGCTTTCTTTTGTAGAAAGTACTCTCTTGCTTCACTTATATTTGTTTGGAGAGTTGATGAAATAAATTGATTGGTGTTTGGTTGGTTCAGAAAATGTTGCATGTGGTAATTGGTATAAGGAAAAACTTGCTTAATCTTGTAGATCACTAAAATGGATAACTTGATGCTTGTCAATTGTTTTGAGTTAACAAGTAGATCATGATTAAATTGTGCATCACATGAGTTAAGCCTATTAGTGAAGAACTACCGTAAAGCTTGTTGAAAATTTGGTTTGCATCGGTGGTACTCTAAGGTCTAGATATTTTCTAATAACAGGGTTTGGTTAACAAGGAAGACGGTATGAAGTCTTATAACGTTTGCAATATGTTTGTCATATAAAACTTGGTGTACGGGTTGATATTCTTGTTTGCTTACATAACCTTGCTAGCCTAAACTCTGTACTGAGAGGGAATGCTTCTCGTGCATCCAAATCCTTGAGCCAAAATCCATGCCATTTGTGTCCACCATAACTACCTATATGTGGTATTTCCTTGCCACTCCAAGTAAATTTTTCATGTGCTACCTTTAAATTATTCAAAATGTTATTATTCCCTTTTTGTGTCAATGTTTACTAGCTCATGAGGAATTAGTGTGGTTATTCTTTATTCTATTTGTCGAGTGGACTTTTACACCTGGACTAGTGGCATATACATCCGCTTATCCAATAACTTGCAAAAAGAGCTGGCAACGGGGTGCCCAGTCCCAATTAATTACAACTTTAACCAATTAATTCTCTTCACACTTTTGCCCTGATTCATCAGTAAGCAATGACAAACAGTGAAATACCTGAATGTGTGTAAACCAAAGAGAAAGAGGGATGATCTGCCTTGCTGGTAGAAATAACGTCCTTCATGGGAGCCGCTCTTAAAAGTCCGTTCGACAGGTAGAATACTGTTCTCAAACACCTCTCAAAAATAGATACTCCTCCATGGTATGTGATTGATGGAAGGCACCCGAGGATTCGGTTAGCCATGGCTTGTGTTAGCAAGGTTGGGAGGAGTATCAAATATTTTATGCAATCTCTATATGCTTTCAAAAACCTAAAAGCTCTAGCACATGATTTAATCCCTGCTTCCCTCTGCGAAGGGCCTTTCTTTTACTTTTATGTTGAGTCAGTTTTCCTATTCTTTCTGTCTTCCACAAGCAAACACTAGTGTCAACTTTGTTACAACATGCGTTATATGCAATGTATTGGACTTGTTATACTACTTTGTGTTGACAATATCCATGAGATAAATATGTTGAAAGTTGAAGCAAATGCTGAAACTAAATTCTTCCTTTGTGTTGATTAAATACCTTTTGTTAGAAACTATTGCTTTATGAGTTAACACTTATGCAAAACTGTTTGATGCTTGTCTCGAAAGTACTATTCATGAAAACGTTTAGCTTGTGTGATTCATTGTTTACTCATTATCTATTTGTAGCAAATTATAGACCATTGACTTGGATCACTTCATTCATTTACATGTGCCTTGCAATATTATATGATCAAGATTATGATAGTAGCATGTCACCTCAAAAATTATTTGTTTTTATCGTTTACCTACTCGAGGACGAGTAGGAACTAAGCTTGGGGATGCTGATACGTCTCAAACGTATCTATAATTTTTGATGTTCCATGCTTGTTTTATACCAATTGCTACATGTTTTGCATCTACTTTATATCACTTTTATACATTTTTTGGGACTAACCTATTAACAAGATGCCGAAGTGCCAGTTCCTGTTTTCTGCTGTTTTTGTATTCCAGAAAAGCTAGTCTGGAAATATTCTCGGAATTGGACGAAACTACACGGGGGTCCCTATTTTTCCAGAACACCCTGACGGAGCAAGGAGAGCAGAGGAGGGCCACCAGGAGGCCACACGCACCAGGGCGCGGGCCCCCTCTGCCGCGCCCTGGGTGGTGTGGGCCCCTCGGGGGTCCGCAGCCGCCGCCCTTTCGCCTACTTATTCCCCCCGACGCGAAAACCCTAAGTACCTGAGCAAATATCCACGAAAAGTTCCAGAGACGCCGCCGTCGTCAACCCTAGCTCGGGAGGGTTCAGAACCTCTTCCCGGCACCCTGCCGGAGAGGGGAATCGTCACCGGAGGCTTCTACATCGCCATGCCTGCCTCCGGAGTGATGCGTGAGTAGTTCATCCTTGGACTACGGGTCCATAGCAGTAGCTAGATGGTTGTCTCTCCACTTTGTGCCATCATGTTTAGATCTTGTGAGCTGCCCTACATGATCAAGATCATATTATTGTAATGCTACATGTTGTGTTTGCTGGGATCCGATGAATATTGAATATTATGTCAAGTTGATTATCAATCTATCTTATATGTTATTTAAGATCTTGCATGCTTTCCGTTACTCGTAGATGCTTTGGCCAAGTAGATGCTTGTAACTCCAAGAGAGAGTATTTATGCTAGATAGTGGGTTCATGTCTCCGTTTAACCTGGGACAGTGACAGAAAGTTCTAAGGTTGTGGATGTGCTGTTGCCACTAGGGATAACCTAAC
This sequence comes from Poa pratensis, assembly GCA_947311845.1. Classification (NCBI taxonomy): domain Eukaryota; kingdom Viridiplantae; phylum Streptophyta; class Magnoliopsida; order Poales; family Poaceae; genus Poa; species Poa pratensis. The sequence continues at coordinate 104,904,228 of CAMZMU010000063.1, forward strand.
TGTGGCACCCCGATCCAGATGATCGAGTCACCCCATATACCAGTCCCAGAAACACTGGATATATGACAGCTTGATAAACAAAGGCAAAACCAAATATATTCATAAGGCTTCGAGTTTGCACAAATACAAGGTTACAACACGGGTGAGGCTCCAGCTTTTGCGCAACAGGCGCACACAACAGTATGTACATTATTTTCCTAACATCGAGCCTCTAGCGGAAGTCGTAGCGGAAGCGAAGATAGTAGCGTGGCGATAGCGGCCTTATTCCACAGGGTCCTGCCTGGGACACGGGTTCCTAGTTCTCATAGAGCGGGTACTCGGCGACTGGTTCAGCAGGGTCTGGCCACATGAAAAGCCAGGTAAGTACTTGAAGTACTCGCAAGACATCAGCCCAAAAACAAGCAAGGTCTATCTATATGGCATGGCATGGTTCAGAAAGTAACATGGCATGAGGTCGGTTGCGAGGATGAGTCCAAGCTTAACGGTTGGACATAACTTACCTACTTACCTTAGTAGGGGTGTTTTCTCGATATCAAGTGAGATCACGTTTCTCACTTGACAACTCGTAATCATAACTAGGCATCCAAGCCTCTAGCCAACTCTGGCTTAATTCACAACTATCCGAGTCCTTAGCCAACTCTGGCTTGACTCCCAAACTCTCCTGTGTTCGTTGGTCTCAACTTAATTATTTCTCCAAGTTCGACTGGACTGACTCATAGTGTGACTTGACCCAAACATCGTCCCGTAACCTGGGGACAAGGCTAGAATCTAGATTTACACTCTCGAGAGGTTGCAACATTTATCCACACGCTGAAGTCTAGGCTTGTACCGCCGGTACCGAAGTACTAGAACCGATCACGGCGGCAGCACAAACCCACACTTCCACAACCGTTTATCCTACCCGGACACTCCCTGTATAGCCACCGACATAACTCTACGCCTTATGAAGAAGTGAATCCGGCACGTCCCCAACAGATGAGCGACGCCTAGCTCCGGAACCTTCACAAGACTAGCCCCGACCACAAAGGTAATCGACTAGACTTGCCAAAAGGGTGGCGTCAAAGGAGGCCTGATAAAATACTCAGTTATGGTCCGCCCATGTGAACGACGCATGGTTGCGCTGGGTGTTTGGTGAGTGGCACTAAGTGACTCAATCTAGTCGAGGGAGGTGATTATCTTCTTAGTCATTTTGTTTGATTACAGACATCAACATTAACAAAATAACACAAGGTAACCTCATAACAATAGCAGCACAGAATATATCACTTGCATGCATAGATAACAACATAACAATAATAATAACCGGGTGACTGTGGCGGGAGACCCGGCCGGTGTCACTCGGGGGTTAGTGTTTACAGAATAATAGCATGATGTTTCAAACGGATGACGGTGGCGGGAGACCCGGCCGGTGTCACCGTAAAAGAATGAACCGAAAAAGCACTCATAAAAATGAGAGGGCATCCATTCCACTCGAGGGTTACCCCAACGTGGTGTCAGCAATCTCGGCAATAAGAACCAAATGGAAAGTCAGCTCCCAAGCGTCGCAGTCCGGGTGGTCTATGCCATCCATATTTGACGGAGGGACAAGGCAAATAACTCTTTTGGCGAATGCCCCCAACTCCGAGGATCATAAGACGACATTCGTCCGCTCCTCACCTCGGCGAAGAGGAAAAAGCAAACAAAGCCCCGCAAGCGCGAGACGCACAGTTGTAATAATTCCCCCATTCTTTGACTGAGGCGGTATCACCGGCCATTGTCTAGGGAACGTGAGTGTTGCACGGATAAGCAATACAAAGGAGTGCAATAATTAAAAATGCAATATGACATGTGAGGTGCAACAGATATTAATTCAGCAGTCAAAATATTTCCTAAGTTCGACCAAGTTTGAAATTGGGTTGGTGGCTTGCCTTCGTGTTCAGAGGTAACTCCTAATCCGTCGGAGAGGTTCGAATCTAAAAGAACAAGACAAAAATGCATAAAAAATCCCTCCTAGGGTATTTAAATAAATGCCAAAACAAATAATTCCAAATAATTCTTTTCTGGTTCCATTTGAAAGAGAAAATTCAAACTAAGCCAACAAAATTGGTTTCATATTTTTCTGACCATTTTTCAGAGAGAAATGGCATTTCAAAGTTCGGTTTAATTTCTGCCAATTTCCAGTAGAAAAATAAAACAGAAAATCCAAACAGAAAAACGATTCGGAAATGTTTAAAAACCTGACAGTGGGTCCCACTGTCAGTGACTCATAGATCCCGAACCGTTTTCTTCTCACGCGCGGAAAAATAAAAGAAGTCCGGCGATGCTCCGGCGAACTCACCGGCGTCGAATCGCGGCGGCTAGGGCGAGGCAGAGGGGTGGGGAAGGAAGCAGAGCGGCTCAGGGAGAGGTTGCGCAGCTCGTCGGTGCACTCGAGCTTGATGGGGAGCTCGGGCGGCACCAGTGCGTCTTCTCCGACGGCGGGAGCTTGCGGTCGATGATGGACACGGCGCCTCCGGCCACCATTCACCCTGGCGAGCACGGCATCGTCACCGCCATGACCTGGGGAGGCTACGGGTGGAAGGAATCGATCGGGGGAGGGCTAGGGTGAGCGAATGGTGCGGTGGGCAGTGCGGCTCGGGAGGGCTCGATCCCGGTGAGGGCTAGCTCCTCTGGGCTCGTGGCTGGGGTGGAGGGCGACTGAGGGAGTGGAAGAGGTGGTGTGGTGAAGGAATGGTGCGGGGCTGGCCGTTTTATACGGTTCCGTGCAGCGGCCGGAGTAATGGCGCGGCGAGGTGTCGCGCACGGCGTGGAGGCGACGGTGGACGGTGTGTCGCGAAACCGGTGGCACAGAAGGCGCACGCGGCACAGGAGGGAGCGAGTGGATGAGCTCGGGGCGGCTGGGTCGCTGACGAGCGGGGCCCCGGCGGCGCTGTGCTGGACGGCGCGTCGGCTAGCGGCCCGGGCGCGTGCGGGATTCTCCTCCGGCGACGCGTGGTGGCTGAGAGGTTCAGGGAGAGGAGGGGAACACGTTGGGCGTGGATTGGGGCGCGGGGAAGCTGAACGCCGACGACCACAAAGTGGCGGCGCCGTCGGGCACGGCCTCGCCGGCGGTGATCACCGTTTTGTCCACGCCAGGAGTGACATCGACATGTTTCTCTCAGCTCCGTGCTCCAAATGAGGTGTGGTTTTCACCACTGTGTGCCAAATTCAAAATCCTCTAACTTTGCTGACTAAGTTTCTTCAAATTTGAAAGTTGGTCCGACTAGTTTTTGTGAAATACAATACTGGTCAAAAAGGGTTTTAAAGTTTTGGAGGGTAGATGGTGTTAGATGGGTATGCCCTTTTGTCCTGAGGTAGGAGGGATGATGGGGAGTCTATCCATGCCCTGGATTCATCCAGGAAAATAATTTAGATAGGTTTAAAAATGTTTGAGGAAACAGGCAGAAAGGAAAAGAATTATGGTGGGAAATTTTCCTAAGTCATGGCCCATATTTTTTTATAAAAGTGACCCACATCAACTAGGGAAGGTTCCCTAATTTTTGCAGAATTTTTGGAGACATAAAAAATAGGGGTTCCTTTGTAAGGTCAATAAAAAGGGTAATTTTTAAAAAGGAAAAAGAATTTCCCAATTAAATATCTATCCAGAGATAAAATCACAAATGCAAGTACCAAGTGGGAGGAAAATGGAAAGCACAAGATCCCACTTGATTTATCATGTTTGCAAAGGTTCAAGATTTTAAAAGAATTTCCTGGAGGTTTAAACCCAAATGCACATGAAATAATGAAATAATGCATTTTGGGAAAAATTGCAAAAAGGCCAAAATTCAGGGTGTTACACTAACGATGCTATGTCCACGGACATATGTGTTTGTTTACATTACGCACTTTACTTAATGCAATTATCCGTTGCTTGCAACTTAATACCAACGGGGACTCGGATGACAACCCGACGGTGGATTATTAGTCATAGATGCTGTTGGATAACGGTCTATGTATTATGTCGTAATGCGCAATTAAATATCATAGTAGTCAACATGTCATGTATATGCATTGTCATGCGCTCACTATTCGTCAATTGCCCAGCTGTAATTTGTTCACCCAACATGTTAGTTATCTTTTATGGAGAGACAACACTAGTGAACTGTGGACCCCGGTCCATTCTTTTACACTGATTAAACAACCACAAACTGCAAACTGTTCCTTTTTCATTCTCTGCAATTTAATACTCATTTTCCACACCATACGTTTAATCCTTTGTTTTCAGCAAGCCAGTGAGATTGACAACCTCACTGTTTCGTTGGGGTAAAGTAGTTTGATTGTGTTGTGTGCAGATTCCACGTCAACGGTCCAGACTCCCTGCGACAGCTATTTTTCTGGCGCCGTTGACAACCTTCTGAAGAGTTGCTGCTCCTACTGGTTCGATAACCTTGGTTTCTTTCTGAGGGAAAAACTTGCTGCTGACTACATCATACCTTCCTCTTGGGGTCTCCCAACGAACGTTTGTTTCACGTCATCAAGATGCGATATCCTTCTCCCCCATGAGTTTCAAAATCATGTCTTGCAACTTGTCCATTTTGGTTTCCATAGAGCTCTTCAAGGAATTGAAGTCCTCTACGTAAACCGAAGTGGACTCGTTGGGGGGGTTCGGCAATCACATTTCCAAGCTCGTCAATGGCCATCCTTCTCTTAGGTGGTTAAGCCCGAATAAAGAGCTGAGGCTCGGATACCAATTGAAAGGATCGGTATGGCCACCTAGAGGGGGGGGGGGGTGAATAGGTGCTACTCAATTTTTAGCTCCTTTTCGAATTTAGGCTTGACACAAAGGTAAATTCTCTAGATATGCAACTATGGTGAATTTACCTATATGACAAGTTAACACTAGACTAAGCACGATACATGTAAGAGCTAGCGAGAAAGGAGTAACCGAACGGGAAGAACGCGGAGACAAGGATGTATTCCCGAGTTCCTTCTTTTTAGGGGAGTACGTCTCGTTGGAGGGGGGTGAGTTTCAAACTCAAACGCCACGAATGGCCTCACCCTATTCTCCGATGAACCTTGCCCAAAAGCTCGGTTCACCTTCCACTATCGGAATCCTTCAAGGCAGAATCCGGAGCCCTTACAACAACCTTGAGGCTCAATCCACAAAAGGATTGGGGGCTCCCAAGCACCACAACACCTGCTACACAAAAGTAACAAGCAAGTAAGTACAACAAGATGCCTAGGTTTTCCTAGTGGAAACCCTAGGCTCGAATCCTCAAGTGAATGAGGTGGAAATGAAGAACGCTTTGGTGACGATGTAGATCGGGGCCTTCTCCTTCAATCCTCCAAGTATGAGCAAGTTTGGTCAGAGGGATTGGGAGATCTATGAGCTTGAAGCTTTGCTTTTAATGGAGGAGAGAGAATCTAAAGCTTGGGCAGCTGGAGGTAGGTGGAGGGGAATTTATACCCCCTCCCGAAATGTGGCCGTTGGAGGAAAATTCGTCTGCCCCGAGAGCCCGGCCTTGGGCCGGCCTTGTCCCGGCATGGCCGGCCAGGAATCTTGAAGCTGGCTCCAGGAGCAGGGGACCCGGCCTCAGCCCGGCCTTGGCTGCAGGCGAAAGCTGGCCTGGTGGCCGAGACGGCCGGCCTTGGGCCAGCCTTGGCCCGGCCTTGGCTGTCGATGGAGGCTGGCTAGGAGCCAGAGGCAGCCGGCCTTGGGCCGGCCTGGGCCCGGCCTTGGCTGTCGATGGAGGCTGGCTAGGAGCCAGAGGCAGCCGGCCTTGGGCCGGCCTGGGCCCGACCTTGCCAGCAACGAGGCCGGCTAGGCAGACCACATTTTTTCAGCTTGCCCTTTTTCTCTCCTTTTTGGTGTGAGGCATATAGAAGAAATATTTCAACCCTGCAACACTTAGCATCATATTAAAATGTCACCAGTGTTGTTATCTAACACACAGAGGGATAAATAAATGCTCTTTCATCTATTCTGTACAGAACCGTTCCAGAAAAAAGATCTATTTCAAATTTTTAGAAAATTGTTTAGCTTTCGAATTTGACCAAATTTGGAAACATTTTCAAATTCGAAACCATTTTTAAACTTGGAACCATTTAAAAAAATGAACAATTTTTAAATTTGGAACCTTTTTTAAATATGAAACCATTTTAAAAAACGAACAATTTCAAATTTGAACCATTTTAAAATTTGGAACCATTTTAAATAAGGAACCATTTTCAAAATGGAACCATTTTAAAAAATGAACAATTTGCAAATTTGAAACCATTTTTAAATTTGGAACCATTTTTAAATTACGAACCATTTTCAAAATGGAACCATTTTAAAATTTGTAACCATTTCCAAAATGGAACCATTTTAAAAAATGAACAATTTTCAAATTTTAACCATTTTTAATTTGGAACCATTTTAAATTCGAAACCATTTTTAATTTGGAACCATTTTCAAAAATGGAACCATCTAAAATTTGGAACCATTTTAAATTTGGAACCATTTTCAAAATTGAACCATTTTTAAATTTGGAACCGATTAAAATTTGGAACCATTTTTAAATTTGGAACCATTTTCAAAATGGAACAATTTTAAATTTTGGAACCATTTTTTAAAAATGAACAATTTTCAAATTCGGAACCATTTTAAATTCGGAACCATTTTCGAATTTGGAACCATTTTCAAGATGGAACCATTTTAAAATTTGGAACCATTGTTAAATCTGGAACCATTGTCAAAATGGAACCATTTTTAATTTTGGAACCATTTTCAAAATGGAACCATTTTAAAAAATGAATAATTTTCAAATTTGGAACCATTTTTTAATTTGGAACCATTTTCCAAATGGAACCATTTTAAAATTTGGAACCATTTTCAAAATGGAACCATTTTTAAATTTGTAACCATTTCAAAATGAAACCATTTTAAAAAATGAACAATTTGCAAATTTGAAACCATTTTTAAATTTGGAACCATTTTTAAATTAAGAACCATTTTCAAAATGGAACCATTTTAAAATTTGTAACCATTTCCAAAATGGAACCATTTTAAAAAATGAACAATTTCAAATTTTAACCATTTTTAATTTGGAACCATTTTAAATTCGAAACCATTTTTTAATTTGGAACCATTTTAAAAAATGGAACCATCTAAAATTTGGAACCATTTTTAAATTTGGAACCATTTTCAAAATGGAACCATTTTTAAATTTGGAACCGATTAAAATTTGGAACCATTTTAAAATTTGGAACCATTTTCAAAATGGAACAATTTTAAATTTTGGAACCATTTTTAAAAATGAACCATTTTAAATTCGGAACCATTTTTAAATTTGGAACCATTTTCAAGATGGAACCATTTTAAAATTTGGAACCATTGTTAAATCTGGAACCATTAATTTTGGAACCATTTTCAAAATGGAACCATTTTAAAAAATGAATAATTTTCAAATTTGGAACCATTTTTTAATTTGGAACCATTTTCGAAATGGAACCATTTTTAAATTTGTAACCATTTTCAAATGAAACCATTTTCAAAAATGAACAATTTCCAAATTCGGAACCATTTTTAATTTGGAACCATTTTAAAATCGGAACCATTTTTAAAATTGGAACCATTTTCAAAATAGAACCATTTTAAAATCGGAACCATTTTTAAATTTGGAACCATTTTCAAAATGGAACCATTTTTAAATTTGGAACCATTTTTAAATTTGGATCCATTTTCAAAATGGAACCATTTTAAAATCGGAACCATTTTTAAAATGGAATCATCTTTTAATTGGGAACGATTTTTAAATTTGAAACCATTTTAAATTTGGAACCATTTTAAAGATGGAACCATTTTCAAATTTTAAAATAGCTCCAATTTTAAAAGAAACGAAAATAAAAGAAAAACAGAAACAAAAAACAAAAACAGGAAAAGAAAAAGGAATGAAAAAGGAAAGAAAAACGAAAAAGAAAAATGAAAAAAGAAAATAAAGAAAATCGAAAAAGAAATAAAGAAAAGAGGCGATTCCAAATTTAGCTGAACTGTTCAGCATTTCAGCGTATTACATGCGCGATTCCAAAAATTAGCTGAGCCGTTCAACACTTCAGCGTATTACATGCGTCTATGCGCGAACTGCTTGGGCCCGGCCCAGGAAATAAGCTCTTCAGGCGGCGCTCGCCCTATGCGGCGCTAACGGTCGCCGCATAGGGTTCGCCCAAAACAACGCGTAACCTTTCCTTCAAGATATTACATGAGTGGGCCGGCCCAACAAATCTCCGCACGACGGCACACGTGATTCCTTCGCTTCGTTCTGCGTGTTTTTTCTGGTTTGGCCTATTGCTTTTGGTTTGGTTTTCAGTTAATTTTGAAATTTTTGTTGAATATCGAAAAAATGTTCCCACATTTCAAAATTTAAATCCGAACTTTTTTTAAATGTGAACATTTTTTTAATCTGAATTTTTTCAAAAGTGAAAATGGTTCATAATGCCGGTGAACATTTTCAAAAAAGTCGATGAACCAAATAAAAGTCGGTGAACCAAAATAATAGTGAACAAAAAATGCCGGTGAAACCAAAATAATAGTGCATGAAAAATGACGGAGAGCAAAAAAATAGTGAACCAAAAATTCCAGTGAAACCAAAAATAAATAGTGAACCAAAAAAATGTTGGGAAACAAAAATAATAGTAAACAAAAAATATCGGTGAACCAAAAATAATAGTGAACGAAAAATGTAGGTGCACAAAAAAAATGTGAGCCAAAAAATGCCGGTGAACCAAAAACTTTAAAATGTTCAAGGATTTGAAAATGGTTCGTGAATTTGAAATGTCCCAAATTTCCAAAAAAAAAGTAACGAAAATGTTCATTTATTAAAAGCGGTTGAGAAACTTTTTTCAAATCTGAACATTTTTTAAATTTGAACATTTTTAAAAAACAAAAAACCAGAAAAAGCCGAAGGAAAAGCAGTAAAGAAATAAAGAATAAAAAGGAAAACAGACTGGAAGCTACTAGAAGTTTCCTAAAATCAGGAAAACATGGGTGAAGCCAACGTAGCCACCCTGCCCACTTATTACCAGCTGCTGTTCGCTGGAGGGGGTACGTAACCGGTGCGTTGAGCGTAGAATAGGAATCGCCTCGGTTGTTTCGCGGTCAGGTGGAGTCTAATCGCTGGAGGACTCCGGTTTTTCTTCTGTACGTACATCGATCCGATGGGAGCTGGTAGGCTGTGGTATCCATCCTGATGACGTAGCACATATTCTGAATATTCCCCTTCGAGATGCGGCTGAGGATTTCATTGCATGGCACTTCGACAACCGGGGCAATTCTCGGTCAAATCAGCTTATCGTGTACATGTCGACATGGAAAAGAGAGAAGCGGTCACTCAAGTGGGACAAGGATCAGCTGGGGTCCCTTTGAAGCAGGAGGTGTTCAAGAAAATTTGGAAATTAGCCTGTCCGCCAACAATAGCCATCCGCTATATATGAACATAGCTCGTAAAGGGGTACAGCTTGATACCAGGTGTGCGGTCTGTCATAGACTCATTGAAGATGGGGGGCATCTGTTCCTAAACTGCAAATTTGTGAAACAAAGATGGCGTGCTCTGCTGTTGGAGGATGTGCGTCTCAAGTTGCTGCCATGCGAATCACCGCTGGAGATGCTTCAAGAGATTTTATCTTTGTCTGAGAAGGAGAAAATGTTGTCTGTCGCTTTTCTCTGGTGTTGGTGGGCTGAGCGTAATAAAGGTAGAGACCGTGGAGAACGACACCAGACTATTGATCAATTCCAGTACACTGTCAGAAAACATGTGGACGAGTGGATGGAATTTCTGAAAAAACCAAAGCATGAAGGTTCGACATCTGAGCAAGCTCGTTGGAGACCACCACCTGCTGAGTTTTTCAAGATAAATACAGACGCTGCATTTACTGAGGTAACTCGTACAAGAGGATGGGGCGCAATATGCAGAGATATGCATGCTGATGTCCAGTTCGCTGCTGCTGGGCCATTGAAATGGATTTCTGATCCTTTCCACGCTGAAGTGAAGGCTCTCTCCAATGCCATTCAGCTCGCTGAACAGATGGGTGTCGGGAGGGCTGTTTTTGAGACTGATTGCCTGAATCTAAAAACTGCTATGAACTCCTCTGAACAAGATTTTAGTCCCCTGGGCATTCTTATAAGCGACATGAAATTTCGTTTTCGTGTTGGCTTCATCGATGCTAGTGTTGTGTTTGCCCCGAGGGGTTGTAATATGCCAGCTCATGAGCTTGCGGCCTTGGGTGGTGGTTTAGCTCCAGTAGAACATACGATCTGGACTTCGAGCTATCCCATGTCTGTAACCCGTTTGGTGACCGGCGATATGGCCGTGTCTTAATGGAATAGAAGTGTTTCATGTCAAAAAAGGGTGCAAGACGGATGCACGCGCGGGCAGCGCTGAGCAAAACTGGCTTCAGTTGGCAAATCGACGTGGCCACAAGATCATAAACTACACCTACATAAACTAGCACCGTTACACTTCAAGGAGGAGAACCCTCTTAGATAATACTTCATCCGTACTATAATATAAAGATGTTTTAGCTATTCTAACACTGACTATATACGAGCGAAATGTGTGAATCTAAACACTAAAATATGTCTATATATCCGTATGTAATTTGTACCGAAATATCTATAACATCTTATATTATGATACAGAGGGAGTACTACATAGACTAAGACGGTTAGACAAGCAGTCACAACATCAGAGACTTTTTTTTTGCAAATACAAGTTCAGACACTTCAAAGTCTCTTTTCTAGCTTGTACAATAATCTGTATGTTGCAATGTTGGCTACGGTCCGAGCATCTCCACCAGCGTCCCAATAGCGCTCCTATTGATTGGGCGCACCGGCATGAAATCACCCCCACCAGTGCTCCCAATAGCGCAAAACTTGACGGACGGGTCCAATATATAGCGTCCGGCAACCCCGCTTCGCGCCTTGTTCGTAGTGAGGCAAGCAGGGGCGCCAGCAACTGCGGCAATGAATGCCGCGTCGGGTACTGACGGGTGGGCACCACACGGCGGCGACCCAAGCATTTATTTTCTTCCCCACCATCCCTTTCGGGCTGAAGTCCTCCCCTGCCTCCACTCTATATATCACCGACGCCGCCACCCCTTTCGACACTGCTCCACCCCGTGCTACGCTCGCCGGGATAACCCCCCTCCCCCCGCTCTCCATGTCGCTCTCGCCGTCTCTTCTCATTCGGCCAAGTATTTGGTCGCATTTACGCCGCCGCCGCCTCCAAGGACCACCCAGCCCGCAAAGCATTTGTCGCATTGCTAAGCTCATTTATGTGCCAAAGTAGTCTTGCTTTGTTTTTTTTTGCTTAACCTAGCTAACTGAATAGATGGATAGCGGCGACAAGCTGGAGATGGCCGGCGCATTGATCACCGCCCATGCCACCGCAACCGCCGAGCTTGATGAGCACTTGGCGATCATCACTTGAATTGTTTGTTTGCTAGGCGAGATCAATGCCACTCCTCCGATTGGAGGTTCGAAGCCGGGAAAGAGGAGTAGCAAAGATCGCAAACGGATGTAAAGTCATATGACATTGTGGCAAGACTACCTCGCCTACGATCCCACACGGGGAGAAGGAACTTCGATGACGATTTAGGATGAACAGAGAACTCTTCATGCGAATTATGGTGGCCTGGTGGGCGTGCGGGAGTATGATGACTACTTCAAGCTCAAGAGATACCGCGTCGGGGTGGTTGGTTTCTCTTCTTTTTAGAAATGCACCGCTGTGCCTTGAGAATTCTTGCATATGGAGATCCGGCAGATACAATGGACGACTAACTCCGCATAGCTGAGTCCACATGCATGTATCGGTTTCGCAGGGAAGTGGTTTGCAGTGTTTGGGCCAAGGTATTTGAGACAACCAAATAAATCTAACACTGCTAGGTTCATGGCACAAAACACCAGCTAGCAGAGTTTCTGGGATGCTTGGAAGTATCAATTGCATGCATTGGGCATGAAAGAATTGTCCATTCGACTGGCAAGGAATTTACAAAGGGTCATATTAGAGAGTGCAGTGTTGTACTAGAAGTTGTGTCAGATAAGGATTTGTGGATCTAGCACGCTTTCTTTAGTATGGCTGGAACTCACAATGACATCAACGTGCTGCAATGCTCACCGGTTTTTAGCCGACTTGCAGAAGGCCATGCTCCACCATGGAACTATGAGATCAATGGCCATGCGTATGACAAGGGTACTATCTAGTAGATGGCATCTATCCAAGATGGTTTACATTTGTTAAGATCATCTCCAACTCTTTAGGTCAAACCAATCTCATTTTGCAGCAGAACATGCATGAGGTGCCAGGAAAGATGTCAAGCGGCCTTTTGGTGTTCTCCGATCTTGCTTTGCTATTGTCAGGTAGCCTGCTCTAACCTGCTCGAAAGATCAGATGTGGGAGGTGATATTGACTTGTGTGATCATGCATAACATGATCATCAAGAGTGAACATGTCGCTTCTCTACTGCACGATGATCACCCTTAATATCATCAGGGCCCTCTTACCCAAGTTGACCATGATTTGCCTGAAGAGTTTGCCACTTTCCTCCCAATGAACACCGAAATCCAAGATGAGGAAACTCACGAGCAACTACAAAATGATCTAGTTGCGCATCTGTGGACACTCAAAGGACAAACAACCGGCACTCCTAATTGAGTGTGCAATTTATTTTAATCTAAATACTTGAACGGATTATTTTACTTATTTTCATGAACAATTTTATGTGTTAAAAACTATGTAAGATGGTTTTATTATAGATATTTTATATTGAATTGTCTTTGATTATAGCAAAACTGGTTTAAATTTATTGCGAGCATCTATTGAAAGCGGTCGGTGGGGCGAGACGCTCCAAGTAGGGCCACAAGCCCACAACATGTGCCGGCGTTCCAAATAACATTTATCCGGCATGCTTGCCGGACGCTCTATTGATAGCACCGATGGAGATTGTTTTTTAGAAAAGGGCAGTCCCAGCCTCTGCATCGATTTGATGCATGCGCTTTTATTGATTTTATTAAAACTCAGAGGTTCTTACAAGTAGAATACATGACTGGTCACACAAAGTTGCAACATGAATCAACCATCTAAAAACAGGGACAACAAAGGATGACTCTGCATCAACATGTTATCCTAAGATCAGAACGCCATCTGAACTGGGAATATAGATCCGACGCGACCGATTCCAGGCGGCTGCACCCAAAATCCATTGCGTCTCGCTTCTGCGTTGATTGTAGGTAGGACCACGTACGGATCCAATGAGTTGCCATCGGGATAACCTACATAAAAGAAGTTTTCTTTGCTCTGTTAAAGATATAATCATTTCTGATGTTCCACATAGCCCAAATCAAAGCACATGCTCCCACTCGAATGTGAACCTTCTCCTGTTTAGAGACACCCGTTAACCAATTGCCAAACAATTGTGATATACTATTTGGGGGTTTGATGTTGAAAGCTATGTGAACAATGCGCCAAGTCATTCTTGCCAGAGGACATGAGATAAATAAATGTTGGATTGTTTCATCTTGATCACAAAAGCAACATTTTTTGCAACCATTCCAATTACGCTTGGCTAGGTTATCCTTTGTGAGAATCACCTTGCGATACAAGAACCACATAAAAATCTTAATTTTTAGTGGTACTTTCATCTTCCAAATGTATTTACGTAAAAACCTTGTATGATCACTCATGAAATCTAGGTACAAGGATTTTACTGTAAAAACTCCCGTAGTAGTGAGTCCCCATTTGAAAACATCTTTTGATTCGTTAAGTTTTCCTGCATTAATCGGTTTACCAAGTGTAACCATCGTGTCCATTTATTGCCAGTTAAATCCCTCCTAAAACTTAGATTTGGTGGAGGTGCTTGGATAATACATTGGCCACAGAAAGTTGTTTTCGATGGACAATACGATAGAGGGAGGGATATTGACTAGACAGGGCTTGTCCCCGAGCCATGTATCTTTCCAAAATGGGTTGTCTCTCCATTCCCCACAACAAAAGAACCCCTTTCAAAAAATTCATCTTTTACCTTCATGAGCCCCTTCCAAAAAGGGGAGTCAGTTTGTTTGCTCTTAAGTTGAGACAAAGATTTTGAATGGAGATACTTATTTTGAATTAACTCCTTCCATACCCCACTATCTTCTGATAAGATTTTGAAAAGCCATTTGCTTAATAAACATTTATTTTTAACTTATAAAACCTCTATCCCCAAACCTCCTTGGTCTTTTGGTCGGCACATAATGTTCCATCTAGTTAATCTGTACTTACGTTTGTGCCTATCATTTTGCCAGAAAAACCGAGACCTAAAAAAATCTAATCTTTTCTGCATCCCTATAGGTACTTCAAAGAAAGATAACATGAACATAGGAAAGCTCGATAAAACTGAGTTAATCAAAATCAGCCGGCACCATAGGACAGCAATTTCCCTACCCAACTCGCTAACTTCTTCTCAAAACGATCTTCTATGATTTTCCATTCTGCATTGCTTAGCTAACATGAGCACCGGTGGAGATACTCTTAGGTTGACAATAGCAGAGAGTTTTTTGAGGAAAAGGTTAAAGAAACTGGAGGATGTCCCCAAAGGATCTGGAAACAAAGATTTTTCAAGCCACAGGACAAACCCCATGTAGCTTACCATAAAAAAAAACAGGGAATTACCACCTAAAGTTTTTATTAAATCGCTGGCTTCAGCTGCTGGAGCCAACAGGCAGACAATAGCAGAGAGTAGCGCTGAATAAGAACTACGAATACTCCCTAAAACGTGTCTAGGTGCATTTGGTCTCAACATGCATAAAGTTTTATATTTTGATACGGAGGAAGAGACAGAGAGGAATATACAAAATGTTCTCTTGTACAATCTTGATACTCTTGCTAATTATGTCATACTCAAGAGTCCAGGTATGCCCGTTTCAAAAAAGAGTCCAGGTATGCAATGCCGACCTATGTCTGGCACGCACGGAGGACTCCTGAGCGAGCGAATGCCGGCGCGTCCGCAGGTCGCCGAATACACTCCCGTGGCACCATGGTCGACATCGTCCTTGCCTTCGGACGCAGACTCGCCTGCGCCGCTCGGCGCGTCAAATATCTCTCCACCTTGCAGGTAAATGCTCGCGAGCCTCCCGACGATGATCTCCATCCTGGTCAGTTCTTGTCGCCGGAGCCCAGCCACGCCGCCCCGCGTCCCCCGCGCCGTGCGCCTCCACCAGCGCGGAGGACTCGCCGCGGCCACGGCCTCCATGTCCTGCACGAGGTCCTCCAGTGCGTCCGTGGCCAGGTCCAGCCGGGTCATCCACTCGTCGCCGGCAACGACCACGGACGCGTCGACCGGCGCGCGGCCGCGGTCGACGTCGCGTAGATCGAGCGGGAGCACGCGTAGCTGCTCCTCCACCACGTCGAGCCCGAGCAGCGTCGACCGTACGTGAGGTAGTCGTCGTTCAGGAAGAGACGGAGCTTCTTGGTTGCCGGACCGATCGCCTCTGACACGAGCGCCCCCAAATTCTTTAGACGAGTAAGCGCCGCCGAACTCGATTCCATCGTTGCGAAACGGCAGGTAGCGATGTCAAAAGGTAGTCGGCGAAGCCGAGACCCATCGTATTTAACGTCCTGGGGTATATCATGGTCTCCAGTACAACCGTGTTCGTGGCCGATTGGGATTCTTGTTGTTTGCTGTACATAAGCCGTTTCCGAATCCGAGTCCTTTCCTGCTCCGTTTGATACTGGATTTGCCTAAATGGTTTGATTAACTTTCTGTAACCTTTTTTCTTTATAGGAAAAGGTTTGATTTTTTCTTGGCGGGTAGCAATTGCCTGGGCCGAAGTGGAACTCTGCTGGTTGGGCCAAGACTACCGGCATGGAAATACCAATGGTTAACGTTA